>LR738711.1:360649825-360789516 GCA_902687465.1 Secale cereale
CCCCCCCCACGAAAAATATCCCCTCCCCCCTCTCCCCCGATTGGATCGGGATCGAGAGGAGGAGGCCGCTGCTCGATCCCGTCGTGGGCGCTCCCTCCACGCCGCCGACTGGAGCTGCCTTGCCGCCGTCTCCGTCGCCACCGAACTGCCGCCTCGACCCCACTACCCTTTCCCTACAACGGCCGTGAGCGCTCCCCTCCCCTCTCTGCTCCCAGTTCGTTGCTGCGCGCTACACTGCCGCGGCTCTGCTCCAGCGACGCTCGCCGCCCGCGCTTCCCCGCAGCCTACCGCGCCCGCAGCTCCCGCCTCCGCCCTGCTGGTCCACGCCCGCAACTGGCGCACTCCCGCCGTGGTCACGCTCGCCGCCGCCTTGGGCCATCGCCCCCCTCCGTTCACTGCTGCTCTGCTCGCGGCTGCGTCGCGCGCCGGCGCCGTCCCCTCCTCCGGCGGCGCCCTCCGCCTCTGCAGTGGCCGAGCGCCCCCGAGGCGTCCCGCCCACCACCGCCGGGCCCTCGCCCTGGCCGCTCCGGCCACGTCCCCGCCGCCGCGCCCGCCCTTTGGCCCTCCAGTGCGCCACGGCCGCGCCTCCAATGCCCCGCCGTGGCCCCCCACAGCCGCCCCACGCCGTGGCCACTCCCGCCTCCGGCCGCTCGCCGTCGCGCCGCTCGCCGCCCGGCGGCCTCGCCCCGACCGGCGCCCTGGGCCAACGCCCCGCCGCGCTTGGGTTCGTCCCTCTCGGGCGAACGCCCGACGCCCACACCCGTGCGCCCGAACTGCCCAAACCCGCTTGGCCTATGGCCCAATGACAAGGGGGGCCCGCCCCCAGAAACGTTCTTTAAAAAATAAATAAATAAATAAATAGATAAATAAATATATTAATTAATTAATTAATTAACAAATTAATTAAGTTAATTAATCACATTTAGATTAATCTGATCAGTAATTAACCTAATCTATAATTAACTAAAACATAATTAATCTAACTAAACTATTAGTTGGTTTACTGCCAATGACGGGTGGGGCCCACTGGTCAGTTTGACCAGTCAACCATGATGACGTCAGCATGATGTCATGCTGATGTCATAAATCCTTTTTCGAATTAATTTAATTTATATTAAATTCCAGAAATTAATAAAAACTTTTGAAAATCATATCTTTTAAACCGTAACTCGAATGAAAATACTTTATATATGAAAGTTGCTCAGAATTTCGAGACGCATCCGAATACGCAGACCGTTCGTCCACCACACATCCCTAGCATACCGAACCCGCAACTTTCCCCCTCCGTTTCATCCGCCCGAAAACGCGAAACACCGGGAATACTTTCCTGGATGTTTCCCCCCTTCGTCAGTATCACCCGATACTGCGTTAGGGCACACTTAGCACCGTTACATGTCATGTCATGCATCGTTATGCATCTGTTTGCATTGTATTCACTGTTTCTTCCCCGTCTTCTCTCCGGTAGACTACGAGACCGACGCTGCTGCTGCCCCGATCGACTACGGTGTTGACGACCCCACTTTGGCTGCCGAGCTTCCAGGCAAGCCCCCCCCCCCTATGATCACCCGATATCGCCTACTCTTCTCTCTACTGCTTGCATTAGAGTAGTGTAGCATGTTACTGCTTTCGATAATCCTATTCTGCTGCATAGCCTGTCATTGTTGCTACCACTGTTGATACTTTACCTGCAATCCTAAATGTTTAGTATAGGATGCTTGTATTCCATCAGTGGCCCTACACCCTAGTCCGTCTGCCCTGCTATTCTACCGGGCCGTGATCACTTGGGGGTGATCACGGGTATATATTACATACACATATACATGTTACTTGATGTGACTAAAGTCGGGTCGGCTCGTTGAGTACCCGCGGTTGATTCACGGATTGGGGGCTGAAAGGACATACTTTCCCGACGGCCCTCTGTGCGGATCTTTGTGGCGGAGCGACAGGGCAGGTTGAGACACCCAGTGGAGATGTGGCCTGGCCCTGGTCGTTGTCCGCGGTTATTTCATAATAACACGCTTAACGATTTTTGATATTTGATCTGAGTCTGGCCATTTGGTCTATACGAACCAGCTGCGTGGGAACAGTTTTGGGCACTCGACGTCGTGGTATCAGCCGTCGGGGTTTAGCGGCGCGCGCCGGGTTGGACCGCGTAACGCAACTTCGTTAGTAATGGAGGTTGCTAGGTCTACTCACCGGCCGCATACGCAACGTGCATGTGTGCGTTGGGCGATGGGCCCGGACCTCTGCGCGCTTAGGACTTAGACCGGCGTGCTGACCTCTCTGCTGTGCTTAGGTAGGGCTGCGACGTGTTGATCTTTCGAGGTCGGGCATGACCCTGGAAAGTGTGTCCGGCCAAATGGGATCAAGCGTGCAGGGTTATGTGGTGCACCCCTGCAGGGAAGTTAATCTATTCAAACAGCCGTGTCCCTCGGTAAAAGGACGACCCGGAGTTGTATTCCGACCTCATGACAACTAGAACCGGACACTTGATAAAACACACCCAGATGAGTTCCAGATATAACTCGATGGTTGCTCTCTCACAGGGTGATCTGCGGGAGGATCGCCGAGTAGGATTATGCTATTCGATGTTACTTGGTGAACTTACCATCTATTCTCTCCTACAGCTGGAAGATGGAGGCTGCCAGAAGCGTAGTCTTCGTTTGGATTAGCTATCCCCCTCTTATTCCCGCTTGCTGCAGTTCAATCCACCGATATTACCCATATCATTGTTACCATTGCATATGTAGTATAGATCCTTGCTTGCGAGTACTTTGGATGAGTACTCACGGTTGCCTTGCTCCCCCTTTTCCCCCTTCTGTTCCTTCTTCTTGGATGATGCAACCAGATGGTGGAGCCCAGGAGCCAGACGCCACCTACGACGACTCCTACGACACCGGAGGCGCCTACTACTACGTGCAATCCGCCGACGACGACCAGGAGTAGTTAGGAGGATCCCAGGCCTGCTCCTCTTTCGATCTGTATCCCAGTTTGTGCTAGCCATCTTATGGCACCTTGTTTAACTTTATGTCTGTACTCAGATATCTGTTGCTTCTGCTGACTTGTCTATGATCGAGCACTTGTATTCGAGCCCTCGAGGCCCCTGGCTTGTAATATGAAGCTTGTATGATTTATTTTACTTTTAGAGTTGTGTTGTGATATCTACCAGTGAGTCCCTGATCTTGGCCGTACACATTTGCGTGCATGATTAGTGTACGGACAAATCGGGGGCGTCACAATCAAGGAGGTATGATTTGCATGACTAAATCTTGGAAAAGCCATTTTTGTAGATTTCTAGGGTTTGCCAAAGTTACATTGGAAACTTTCTCCAAATTAGCTCAAAATTGGCGGACAGGCTCAATTCTACATGCCACCTGACCCTTTTTATTTTCATATCAATTGGACTTCATTTACTTGCCCAAACTTACAACAAACACCTTCTACTATTTTACCAAAACCCCTATTTTGACCCCTTCCTCTATTCCCCTTTACCTCAAATTTTTACCAGAGATCACTCTAACCATCCTCTACCTCCAGTAACTCACTCATGCCCTCAGCTCAATCATTGTTAGGGTAAAACCCCACTCTCTCACTCTAACTATCCTCTACCTCCAGTAACTCACTCAGAGCATCCCAGTACCACCCCGTGGCTAGTGGATAAATTTGGCCACGCGCAAATGCCATTGGCATGCCAAAATGGCGCTCTAGAGCGCGCTACAGTGCACCAGGGCACTGTAGCCGCCCTCTTCCCGATGCTACCGTTGACCTTGGGCGGCGGGATTGTGTCCCCTGAGGCCGCCTCGGCGTGCGTGACGTGCCATGCGGTCGGCCCCTTCCTTCCCCTCTCTCCTCACCCTCGACGAGCTCACCCGAGCGCATCAATGGACGCTGCCCAGGGTGCACCGTGGCCACGCCTATTTAAGCTATCTCCAACTCGCTCTCTCGTCTTGGTTGGAACCACCTCTCTCCCATGCATCTCCCGGACAAGTCACCTCACCCCCTTGTTCCCTCTTTCCCTCTCCGTGGCCGCCATGTTTGCTGTTGGCCTCCTCCCGGCTCTGACGAGCCAGGGCCTCCCCTCCTCTCCTTCGACCACCAGGGGAAGCACCATGCCATGGGATCCCTCCCGCTCCTTCTTTCCTCTGCTCCGTTGCCCACGACGTCGCGATCATCTCATCGTGAAGCCACCCGCCGGCGCCAAGGCCGTCGTCGCCCCCATTCCTCCCGGACCGTGTGAGGCCCATGGATGATCGCGGCTCAGTCCCCCGAGTCCGTAGGTATGCCGGACACAGCCGAGGACGACCAGAGTCGCCGGGAAGGGCACCGACAAGCTCCCGCCGACAGGGCATCTGCCTCCTCTTTCGCAGGCGGGAGGAGGGAGATGATCCTACCGGTGGGATCTGCTCATCAACGACTCAGCTGGGCGGGCCCAGCTGTTTAAGTGGAGGCGCACCAGAAAAACTCCGCCTCCCCTGGCGGAAAGCGCATTCGTCATAATATACCTTCGATGTGGCCGCCTGCGCATTTGCAGCCGAGCCGCTGGGCCGGCCTAGTGCGTTCTGGCGCTAAGCCTCACCCTGCGTGCATTATAAAGTTGAGCCCTTTTCCTTTTTTTCCAGTAAACTTCAAAAATTCACAAATAATTCAAATGGACTCCAAATTTGGTGATTCAAATTTCTAGTGGTTCATAAATTTATGCTCTATCAGACCGTGCTATTCGCACATTTTTCCAGAAACTTTCTCTTCACAAATATTTTTGAAAACCCATTTTTCCTATTTCGATGTTGGACTTTGGAAAATCACGAAGAGCTCATATCTGATAGAAATCCCATGATTCAAATTCCTAGATACATATAAGAGCAAAACTTAGTTTTTGAACATTTTTCCCAATACCATCTGTGCCACATCAAATATTGGTCAATATCTTCATGTATAACCAACTTTGCAAATCTCTAGGGAAATCATTACAACTCCAAATTCAGTGAAAGAAAATCCTAGATGCTTCTAAAATCTTGCTTTGATTAATGGGTGCCCTTGCTCATTTTTAAAAATAAAGTTTCTATACACATCTTGCAAATCCACAAGTCCCTTGATTCCATCATAGTGAAATGTTTAGAGATATCCACTGAACAAATTCCAATGAAACCATTATGGTCATTCCTCATATGACCAAAGGCATCCTAGAAAAGTCCAATTCACGTTTTCAGAGCACTTTTATTTTTGCCTTGTTGTGTTGCTTATTGTGTTTGTTTCCGGTGATAGATGACAAAGTATATGAAATACTCGGAGATGGACCGGAAGGATTGAAGACTCTGATGAACCAAGCAAGTAGCCCTTTGACCATGTTGGACCCTTTTGTATCATGAAAGCATTTTCAATGTTTCATTGAGTGCATGATAAATCTTGAATGGCAACCTTGCCAGGCTTGCCTCCGTTGCATACCCGATGATACTTGCATTGTTCATGACTCTATCCTTATTTAGAGTTGTGTTGGTGGGTTGTAGAAACATCCTATAGTAGTGGGCTACGCAAAATGGGTCAGGGTTATGCATGGAAATAAATAAATGTGGTTTGACATACTTGCAAATAACCCAGTAGGTGCCACTAATGCACCTGGGAGTTGATGATAAACTAGGGCACTACTTGGTGGAGAAGTAGTGTACCGAGGTTTGATGAAAGTGTTGTTTACAGAGACTAATTAGATTTAAGATTTGTCGACCGTCCCAACATTACATGTACAACCACTCTACCCCTTTATAGGATGAGCCATTATTTATTACTTATGCCGATACTAGCATGGTGCCCACATTACTAGGGACGGGGGTGACATGAGGTAACTCTCGGGATGGGGTCGTGCTTCCATAGGCGGCCATGACTGTTTTCATAGGGCACCGGACACACCATTGGTGTCACACCCTGTTTTTCATGCCACAACACTTAAGCTAATAAATCATGCAAAAATGTGGTTTGATAGAAACTTTTGACTGTTATTTACTTTGCTTGATTGGTTTTCTGTTTGCTATTTGCAAGTGCTCTAAAAATAAAATAAATTCTCCAACTCTCATAATTCTTCTCCTTGGTCCAAAACTTTTCCCAATGATCATGCCATGTGTATAGGACATAATAGTATTTTCTTACAAAAATATTTTGGCCAAAAAGTATTTTCTAAATTTAGTTTTCCAAAAACCCTTGAATTGAAACTTGGACTACAAGTACTTAATTAAGGGAGCGAAAAATCTTTCAAAAACTATATTTAAATCCAATTAGGTATATGACTCCCATAAACCACAAAAGTATAGTTTTAAAAGGTATTTTCCATTTTATTTAAAGGCTTTTTCTTAAGGCCAAAAATGGTCTAATAATAGTTTAAAATCATTTTATTGTTTCAAAAATATTTGAGAAAATTGAGTGAAGCTCAGTGGACATATATTGTCCATATATATGAGTTTAAACACATGATCATGTTCAAAATATTGGTCAAATCCCCCAAAACCCTTTCTGGACATTTCAAGCTTGTGAAATATTTACAAAGGAAATTTTCTTCATTAAATCCAAGAAAATTCTAGCATGTCACATATGACATATTGATGATCTTGCAAGGCCTCGTGCCTTGAAGATCAAGAAAACATCATCAAACCCCCTCAAAACCATTTTTGTCCATTTTCAAGTTTCAGGAACTTTACATAGGCAAATGTGTCCAAATGCTCCCAAACTTGGTGCACATGCTAAAATGGTCTAATTATGCATCTATACCAAATGGCACAAGTTTTGGAGAAGGATACCACTATCTGACGAGATCCAAATTTGAACAATGCTACATTACCAACTTTTTACTTGTGACCTCACATTTTGTGGACATGCTCACCACCCCAAATGATGACACTACACCAAGTGGTGCATCAAGGAGGGATGATTTGCATGACTAAATCTTAGAAAAGCAATTTCTGTTGATTTCTAGGGTTTACAAAAGTTGCATTGGCAACTTTGCCCAAATGGACTCAAACTTGGTGAAACACCTTATTTCTTCATGACATTTGATCCTGTTAAGTATCATGCCAAGGGGAATTCCTCTAATTGCCCAAATCAAGATCAAACACCTTCTGCCACATTTTTGTGATCACTGCTTGGAGCCCCAAATGATTTCCCCTTGGGCCCAAAGTTCTACCACAACTCCTCCTAGACCTCTTCTACATCCAGTAACTCACTCATGCCCTCAGCTCAATAATTGGTGGGGTGAAAGCCCACTTTTCCCTCTGTTTTCACCATGACAACACCTTTCTACCCTCCTACTTCTTAACCCTCCCTCCTACCATACCTCTTAAGCTTCGTGGAGCATCTCAGAAACTCCCAGGAGCTAGTGGACAAGCTTGGCCACGCATAGGATGCGAGTTGCATGCCATGGCATGAAATGGTCGCGCTCTGGAGCGTGCTACAGTGCTCTGGCGCACTGTAGCCGCGTCCTGCCCGATGCCCCCGACCACCTCGAGCCTCCCCCTCGCGCCCATTGAGGTGCCTCGACATCCGCAACACGCCACCATGCTGCCCCTACTTCCCCCCTCTCTCTCTCTCACTCCTGCGGCGCGTGCCTAGAGCCGTCCGGCTCAGCCAATGCGCACGCGAGCTCGGGTCCCGACAGGTGCTCGCCTCGCTCCCCCCTTTCCTTTTCCCCTGGCCTGGACCACGTTCACGAGGGCCCTGGACATGCCCAGAGCGCCAGTTTGGCCTCTGGCGACGCCCGAACCATGGCCATGAGCCATGTCCGTGGTGCGCCTCCGCCTCACCTTACACGGCCACCCCAGGTCCCTCTCGCCTCTGGGTTCACGCCCTCTTCTCCCCAGCGACTGATACATCCAAAACGTATCTATAATTTCTGCTTGCTCCATGCCACTTTTGGGTGATATTGCTATGATATTCATACACTTCCATACACTTTTGATCATATTTGGACTAACTTACTAATCCAGTGCACCCCAGTGCCAGTTTCTGTTTTCGGCTGCTTTTGTATTTCAGGTTTTCACGTTTCGAGAACTGCCCAGAAAAATCCAGAAAAATTATATAAAAAATCAGCGATCCGGAAACAACACTGCGTCCGAAGGGCAGCCTGGGGGGGGCACAGGGGCTCCAGGCGCCCTGTGGGCGCGCCCCCCCCCCCTGGGCCGCGCCGGGGGGGCGCCTGGGCCCCCCGAGGCTCCCCCGGTGCCCTACTTTGCCATATATTTAAAGGGTCCTCCGTAACCCTCAGAATAGGACTTCTTTTCGCGATCCCATCTCTGTTCCGCCGCCGCCGCCGCTTCCAAGATCGGGAGCACCAGGAGAACTCTTCCCGGCACCCTGCCGGAGGGGAGGATCACCACCGGGAGCTTCTCCACCACCATGGACGCCTCCCGGATGACTCGTGAGTAGTCTCCCTTGGACCATGAGTCCATGACCAGTAGCTATGTGATGTTCTCCTCCCGTTCTTGTGCTTAACTAATTAATCCTCGTGAGCTGCCCTACATGATCGAGGCATCTATGTAATCCTTATGCTGTTGCTATGTTGAGTTTGCTGGGATCCGATGGATTATGAGATTATGTTCAGATTGATCTTGAGTAATATATTTGATTCACCTCTTTTATATTTTAGTTCATAAGTAATTCTTGCATATTCACCATTGTTATTTATTGCTTTGGCCGAGTAGTAAGTAGTGACTCCAAGAGGGAACATGAGTCTAGGGGATGTGTTGTTGCCACAAGGGGGAAAACAACGGTGCTTGTGCCCGCGGGTGCAAGGATTGTTTACTTTACGCAAAGTTCTTTTAATGCAGTTGTCTGTTGCATTGAGTTTACACTATGGGTGGGACTCGCAACTTAATACCAGCGAGATGTTCTGGATAGATATCTCAAGGTGGATGATTAGTAGTAGATATTGATGGATTTCGGTCTACTTACTTTGGCGTACTGCCCATGCTTTGAACCTCAACCTTTCTTGCAATTTAGTCAGCATTGGTTTGCGTTCGTGGTCCTGTCAATTGCCCAGCTGTAATTTGTTTACCTCACATAGTTGTTTTATCGTCTTTTGGGAGAGAGACATCACTAGTGAACATCATGAGACTCCGGTTCATATTACCATCATTGATCACATCCACTATTTACTTTTCGCTATTTACTTACTATTGCAAAACACTATCTATCACTACTATCATATTGCTTTTAACCCTTTGTGAACTACAAGGCCGGAGAGATTGACAACCTCTCTGTACTCGTTGGGAGCAAAGTTATTTGTATCTGTGTGCAGGTCCACGTTGATTGCTAATTGCGCCGTTAGCAGTTGACACCTACGTGTTGAACCTTGGAGTCTCTGGGGATTCGATCCTTGGCATCTTTGCTAGGGGAAAACACTTCTACTTACTGCATCTTACACCTTCCACTTGGTGTAACCAACGAGGGGTTCGAGGCCCATCAAGGAGTATTTTCTGGCGCCGTTGCCGGGGACTCCACTCTTCAGGATAGGGGAGTTGCATGCTATCTTTTACCTTTGCTTTTTAGTCTTGTTAGTTTACCTTTCATTTTTGCTTTAGTTCATTTTATGGAAAATCACAAAAAATAGTTATCTTGCTTGCTTGCTACAATGGGTTCCACCGAGAACACCAAGTTGTGTGACTTTACTAGTCACAACAACGATGATTTTATCAGCACACCTATCACTACACCTGCCACTTCAGCACCTTCATATGAAATTAAACCTGCTTTACTTAACTTAGTCATGAGAGAACAATTCTCCGGTGCTGGAGATGATGCTGCTTTACACTTGAACAACTTTGTAGAACTTTGTGATATGCAAAAGTACCAAGAAATAGATGGAATTATTGTTAAGCTTAAGCTTTTTCCTTTCTCCTTGAGAGGAGGAGCTAAAATTTGGTTTCAGTCTTAGCCTAGAAATAGCATAGATTCATGGGACAAGTGCAAAGATGCTTTTATCGGAAAATACTATCCACCTGCTAAAATTATCCAACTTAGAAGTAACATCATGAATTTTAAACAATTGGATAATGAACACGTTGCCCAAGCTTGGGAACGTATGAAATCTCTTATCAAGAACTGCCCTACTCACAGTTTGACTACTTGGATGGTTATCCAAACTTTTTATGCAGGCTTGAACTTTACCTCGCGGAACCCGTTAGACTCGGCCGCGGGAGGAACTTTTATGTCAACTACACTTGGTGCTGCCACAAAGCTTCTCGATGAGATGATGACCAACTATTCCCAATGGCACATCGAACGCGCTTCAACAGGTAGGAAGGTAAACTCTGTCGAGGAGATTTCCTCCCTTAATGAAAAAGTTGACTTGATCATGTCTCTACTTTCGAACCAATCTACTATTGATCCTCGTGATGTTCCTTTAAATTCTTTGATTGCTCAAGAACAAGTAGATGTTAACTTTATCTCTAGAAATAATTTCAACAACAATGCTTATAGGAGTAACTTTGGTAACAATTCTAGACCGTTCCCCTCTAACTCTTATGGGAACAACAATGCTTATCCTAGTACCAAGAACTCCAATACTGAACTAGAGACCATGCTTATAGATTTCATCACCACCCAAAAAGCCTTTAATAAGAATGTAGAAGAGAAACTACATAAACTAGATGATCTTTCTTTTAAGGTAGACCACTTAGCCAATGAGGTAAAATTGCTAAAAATTGAAACTTCTCCTCTTAAGGAGAGGGAAGTCATCCCTATTAATGCTACTCAAGTACAAATTAATGAAAATATTAGGATGATGGCTAAGCTAAAAGAAAGATGGGCTAGAGAAAGGGAGGACGAAGAGAGAATTAAGAGCCTTCCTACCCACCACACTGTTGCTACTATCCAAGTTATTGAGGATGTTCACACTCTTAGCACCCAATGTACTCCTGGTCCCAATGGACCTATTAATGGTGATGTTATAAAAACTGCCAAACAGGTGAACCTTAAGGACACCACTACCACTTTACTTGATGCTCGTGACCTTGATTTTGATAATTGCACTCTTACAGAAGTTATTGATTTCCTTCACAAGATGTCTAGAGATCCCCGCACTAACACGCTTAACCTTGCCTTCACAGAGCATATCACTAATGCTCTCATCAAAGCTAGGGAGGAGAAACTTAGATTAGAAGCCTCCATACCTAGAAAGCTAGAAGATGGTTGGGATCCTATGATAAAAATTTATTTGAATGACTTCTCTTGTTATGCATTATGTGATGTTGGTGCTAGTACCTCTGTTATGCCCAAAAGGATATATGATATGCTTAAACTGAAACCTTATGATTCTTGTTCTTTTGGTGTTCGTCTCGTTGATTCTTCCATAAAGAAACCTTTGGGGAGGATCGACGATGTTCTTATTGTTGTTAATGATAATTATGTGCCTGTTGATTTCACTATTATGGATATTGAATGTGATCCTTCATGTCCAATTATTTTGGGACGTCCCTTTTTGCGCACCGTTGGTGCTGTCATTGACATGAAAGAGGGTAATATAAAATTTCAGTTTCCTCTCAAGAAACGGATGGAACACTTCCCTCGTAAGAAGGTCAAGTTACCTTTTGAGTCCGTTGTACGGGCTAGCTATTATTTTACTCTTGATAAAACTTGATCTATGCATTATGCCTAGCTTAAAGGCATAAAAGAAAGCGCTTTTGGGAGGCAGCCCACATGAATAATTTTTTTGCTTTTGTTGTGTCTTGATGTTGTTTACTGCTGTAGCATCATCATTGTATCTTTACTTTTCATATTTGTGCCAAGTATAGCCTCCGATTGCTAGAAAGTTCAAAAGTTGTGAGGTGCTGTCCAGGAAACAGATTCTGTCCTTGGATAGAAAAATTCGTATAAAATCACCAGATCATCTTTTTGGTCTGAATTTTTTTGACATCGTTCTCTCTATAATTGTCTTTCGGGCGTCAGTTCTGAGTTTTTTGATTTGAGTTGCAGAAGTATCCCGAACAGGTCAATTACTGCCTGCTGTTATGTTTTTCACAAATTCTGTCCTGTTTTGCCTTACCTTCACTTTGCAAATTAAGAACTTGCTTTTTCTTTGCAAAAACCTTTTGGCAATCTTGAGAAACAGTAGAACTTCAATAATATCCTTATTTCCAGCAAGGTATAATTATTTTATTAAGGTTACTAACCTCGCTAATCAGATTATGATGAGTTATGTATGAAGGGAGTTTTCAAGTGTGCGAGGGAAGATGATAAAAAGATTCAGGAGTGTCAAGCGCTCAAGCTTGGGGATTCCCCCGTGCACCCCCAAGAAATATTCAAGGAGACTCAAGCGTCTAAGCTTGGTGATGCCCCCGTGCATCCCCTTCTCCATCAACATTATCAGTTCGTCTTTCGTTTCGCTATATTTTTATCACTTCATATGTTATGTGCTATGCTTGGAGCGTCTTGCTTTTAGTTTTCTTTTTAGTTTTTCATAACGAATCGGAACCCAGCATTCCTTTATGTGGGAGAGAAACACGCTCCACTTCTACCTAGAACATTACATAGAATTTTCATGTCTATCTATGCTGTGTGTGTTCTTTGTCTTTTAATAGCTACTATCATACTCTGCTCTTAGTATTCATGCTTATTTTTTCAAGAGCTTTTATTTAGTTGGTTGCTTGAACTTTTTTTAATTACCATGCTCACCTTATTAAGAGAGTTTGCTTCCGTTGCATGGGTTAATGTGTCTATGATAAAGATGCTACTTTCATGATGGTGCTTAGTAGTTCAGGTTTTCTTATGGTTAATCTCAAATAGCTGGGGGGTTCCCAATGTGTTATTGGAGTACCAACTTGGTTTGTTTGCCTATGATATGGTATGGTTTAGTAATATCTTCCTTCGAGAATTTATTTTGATTGACTTGGCGTATGCTCACGCATATTCAAGACTGTAAAGAAAGTCTGTCAAGCCTTGATGATCTTTTGTTTCTAAGTAGCGATATAACTACCATGCCTAATTCAATATTGCTTTGTCGCTCTGCATGATTATGACCGTCATTGCTCTCTTAGTTGGTCGCTCCCAGTCTTTTGCTAACCTCCACCTGCACTAAGCAAACTAACCACGCAATACATAGCTCATGGGAAAGTAGCCTAAAAACTATTGTGGTAAAGAATATGTTACTTATGTATCTTATTTCTTATAAGTTGCTTGCTGAGCGGTAACCATGTTTCTGGGGACGCCATCAACTGTCACACTTTTGTTGAATATCATGTGAGTTGCTATGCATGTTCGTCTTGTCTGAAGTAAGGGTGATTTACCGTGGGGTGAATTAATATGCATATTGTTAGAGAAGAACATTGGGCCGCCAACCAAAGCCATGCATCATGGTGGAAGTTTTAGCTTGGACCTTAATCCTCAATCTCTTATGAGAATATGCTTATGCATTAAAGAGGAGTCCATCATCTATTTTCTATGTTGTCCCGGTATGGATGTCCTCAAGTTGAGATCTATCAAAAACGAGAAATCAAATGCGATTTATCTCCTTGGACCTTTGTACAGGTGGCATAGAGGTACCCCTTTGTGACACTTGGTTAAAACATATGCAATGCAATGATAACCCATGGGGATCCGAGCTAATTAGGACAAGGAGCGAGCACTATTAGTATTCGATGCATGAGGCTTGCAACTTATAAGATGTTTTATGCATGACACATATGAAGTACTACTACTGTTGACACAATTGCTTCCATGTTTTCAAAATAAAAAAGCTTTAGCACTTAACCTTTCTTTTACCTTTATGTTGAAGCACCAACTACTGAGAGCATGATTGTCATTCTGAGTGTAATGTGCATTGTCCCAAAGTAGCATTGTCTTTTGCATGATTGTGATATCGTTTATTCTGAAATGATTGTATCTAGTCATCACTTAAACCTTGAAGGTGCCCTTGCATTTATGTTTTGCATCACTAAAGGGGGCAAGCTAGATATCACTTTATCATATTTGCACATCATATTCATTACAAATCTTTTTGATGTTTCAGTTTCATGTTGTAAAACTTTCAGTCATTTGTGATTTTCTCTTGAGACAACTTAATTACTTTAGAATCATTGTCTCAGTAAGCTTTTGTCATATGACTATGAGAAAGTCCTATATGGTTAATAGCATGTCACCACAGAAATTATTCTTGTTATCATTTACCTACTCGAGGACAAGCAGGAATTAGGCTTGGGGATGTTGATACGTCCAAAACGTATCTATAATTTCTGCTTGCTCCATGCCACTTTTGGGTGATATTGCTATGATATTCATACACTTCCATACACTTTTGATCATATTTGGACTAACTTACTAATCCAGTGCACCCCAGTGCCAGTTTCTGTTTTCGGCTGTTTTTGTATTTCAGGTTTTCACGTTTCGAGAACTGCCCAGAAAAATCCAGAAAAATTATTAAAAAAATCAGTGATCCGGAAACAACACTGCGTCCGAAGGGCAGCCTGGGAGGGGGGGGCACAGGGGCTCCAGGTGCCCTGTGGGCGCGCCACCCCCCTGGGCCGCGCCGGGGGGGGGGGGGGGGGCGCCTGGGCCCCCCGAGGCTCCCCCGGTGCCCTACTTTGGCATATATTTAAAGGGTCCTCCGTAACCCTCAGAATAGGACTTCTTTTCACGATCCCATCTCTGTTCCGCCGCCGCCGCCGCTTCCAAGATCGGGAGCACCAGGAGAACTCTTCCCGGCACCCTGCCGGAGGGGAGGATCACCACCGGGAGCTTCTCCACCACCATGTACGCCTCCCGGATGACTCGTGAGTAGTCTCCCTTGGACCATGAGTCCATGACCAGTAGCTATGTGATGTTCTCCTCCCTTTCTTGTGCTTCACTAATTAGTCCTCGTGAGCTGCCCTACATGATCGAGGCATCTATGTAATCCTTATGTTGTTGCTATGTTGAGTTTGCTGGGATCCGATGGATTATGAGATTATGTTCAGATTTATCTTGAGTAATATATTTGATTCACCTCTTTTATATTTTAGTTCATAAGTAATTCTTGCATGTTCTCCGTTGTTATTTATTGCTTTGGCCGAGTAGTAAGTAGTGACTCCAAGAGGGAACATTATGCTCGATTGTGGGTTCATGCCCCTCGATGACTAGCTTGAGTGACAGAAACATGAGTCTAGAGGATGTTCTGTTGCCACAAGGGGGAAAACAACGGTGCTTGTGCCCGCGGGTGCATGGATTGTTTACTTTACGCAAAGTTCTTTTAATGCAGTTGTCTGTTGCATTGAGTTTACACTATGGGTGGGACTCGCAACTTAATACCAGCGAGATGTTCTGGATAGATATCTCAAGGTGGATGATTAGTTGTAGATATTGATGGATTTCGGTCTACTTACTTTGGCGTACCACCCATTCTTTGAACCTCAACCTTTCTTGCAATGTAGTCAGCATTGGTTTGCGTTCGTGGTCCTGTCAATTGCCCAGCTGTAATTTGTTTACCTCACATAGCTGTTTTATCGTCTTTTGGGAGAGAGACATCACTAGTGAACATCATGAGACTCCGGTCCATATTACCATCATTGATCACATCCACTATTTACTTTTCGCTATTTACTTACTATTGCAAAACACTATCTATCACTACTATCATATTGCTTTTAACCCTTTGTGAACTACAAGGCCGGAGAGATTGACAACCTCTATGTACTCGTTGGGAGCAAAGTTATTTGTATCTGTGTGCAGGTCCACGTTGATTGCTAATTGCGCCGTTAGCAGTTGACACCTACTTGTTGAAGCTAGGAGTCTCTGGGGATTCGATCCTTGGCATCTTTGCTAGGGGAAAACACTTCTACTTACTGCATCTTACACCTTCCACTTGGGGTAACCAACGAGGGGTTCGAGGCCCATCAGCGACCTCCTCGAGCAGCCTGCTCCTCCTCCCGTGCCTCCCTTCTCCTCTTACCACCGCACAACCACCACTTTGGCTTGCTCAAATTCGAGCAACGCCAAGCTTGCCTCGCTCCCATTCCTCCACGGAAGGACCCCCCGATGGTCTGGCGATCCTCCCCACCTCCTCAAACCATAGCCAGGATGCCGGAATGCTGATAGCCATGGATGGTCGAGGACCTCCCCCGCCGCCATCAAGGTTGCACTCACCTTGGCACCCTCCGGCGGCCGTGAGCTACACCATCGGATGCGCCGCTCCGCGTCGAGCTCGCCCATAGGAGGAGCGCCACGGGAGATGGCCAGAGGTGCCAGCTATCAACGGACTAACGCCGGTGTTCACTTTGTCTCCCCTACTCTGCCTCGAGCGGGAGGTAGAGGGCGACCGCCCTGCCAGCTGGCAGGGGCCCCCACCCGTTTAAGTGGAAATGTACCTGCGAGAATACGCATCCCCCCATGCGAAAGCGTATTCCGTAAAAGGCGCCATAGACGTGGCCCCCAGCACGCGCGTGGCCGTGCAGTTGGGCAAACCCAATACTCTACGGCCCTATAATGCGCTCAGTGCACAGTATGGTATAGCCTCTTCTTTCTCTTTTTCTTTTTACAATAAAACACCAAAAACCATAAATCAATGAAAACACGTCCAAATTTGATGATTCAAATTTGCACAGACTCCACAAATCATGCTCTATTTAATGAGCCACAGTGGACATTTTTGTTGTCCTTGGTTTTCACTAGATCCTTTAAAAATATCATTATCCACATAAGTCCACTTCAAAAATCCATATTATATTCATTTCAACTCCAAATCCAAGGAAACCAATTTCTAAATGTTTCTAAAATCATGCCTGATTTAATGGGTACTTTTACTCATTTTCATAAAAAGGCATTCTGTAGACAACTTGCAGATCCATTAAACCTCTTGATTCCATCATATGTAAATGTTCCAAACTATCCAATGAAACCACTTTGGTCAATTTTCATATGATCAGAGCTGTCCTGGAGAAGTCCAACTCCTATTTTTAGAGCACTTTTATTTTTGCCTTGTTGTGTTGCTTATTGTGATTGTTTCCGACGTTAGTAGATGGAGTATACAGAGTAGTTGGAGATGGACCAGAAGCTTTGAAGACTCTGCTGAACCAAGCAAGCAACCCTTTGACCATGTTTGAAAAACCCATTTTGTGCATGTCCTATAGCGCCTTATTATCAATCCATCAGGATGATGATGAGGTGGTGACCACTTTGGTTGTTACCTTTGTTACCTTCCTATTGAAACTTGCATGAAGCATGACCCTACCTTCCTATGAGGGTTATGTGGGTGGGAGTAGATAGGATGCTATAGTAGTAGCAACGCAAGTGGGACGGGGATATGCATGGTGATGGAGGTAGAGTACTTTTCAAAGACTTTTCGAAAACCCCGTCGGGTGCCACTTATGCTCGAGGGAGATGATGAGTTGGGTAACCACTTGATGACGAAGTGGCGTACTGAGGCAAGTATGTGTGTTGTTTTCAAAACGGATTGGTTTAAGGTGCGACCGTTATTCCAACCATACATGCGCAACCACTCTACCCTTATATGGGAAAGGGCATTATTGATTACCTAGGCCGATACTAGCATGGTGCCCACATTACTAGTGACAGGGGTGACACAAGGTCATTCTCGGGACGGGGTTGTGCTTGGATAGGCGGCCATGACTATTTTCATAGGGCAACGGACACACCGTTGGTACCCCGAGCCAGTGGTATGTGATGAATATGGGAGGAAGGCTCCACAATTTTAAGATGTAAAATGTCGGGAACAGGGGTTGCTACCAATCGAGTGGACTCTATGTTAGTGTTGTCTAGGGAAAATAGTTATCGGGTGCTTACCCCGGGTAATTGAGGTACCGCAGGTCGTGGATGACACGAAAGTTCCCCGGATCTTGTGGTTAAAGTGTGCAACATCTGCAGAGTGTAAACCTATTTGAATAGCCATGTCGACGGTCAAGGACAGTCGAGTATATGCTCTTGGGCTACATCCAATGTTTTTCAAACCTGGTGTGTGTCTGAGGAAACAACATGGTTCGGTGATATTGATGATGTGATTCTTGAGAAAGTCACGATGAGCTTGAGCATGAGTTGTTTATTACTCTTTCTCGATATTGATGTATGTAACATCCTGATGCTGATTGCAGACACGTGCATGTCCTTGATAAATATGGATCATACTTGCATATGAAAAACTAGCCTTACGCAAAAATGCCAATTTAGTGGTAGAGCCTTGCATAATTATTCCGTCATCTCACTTGGGTTGCTTGCGAGTACAGTCAAAGCACTCATTGGCTTGCCACTGGTTATTTTATTGGCCAGGCATGAAAGAACATGTGTATGAAGAAGAGTTCTTTGGTGACGATCTTGCGAGCTAGGACACTTCCCAGTCAGAATGCCTGTAGGGTTAAGGCAGATGTCATGGGTTCTACTTATCTACGAAGACTTACACTACTCGAGTTTATTTGATGTTCAACCCATAAGGCTTTATCTACGTAAGACTTGACCAAAATGGTCATAATTTGTGTAAGACGGTATGTATGGATGTAAGACTCTCGTTATTCAGATTCTATGTGTTCAGTGAGCATTGTTCTCTGGGATCATCGTACACGTGCATTCGGTGATCTCGACTTGTGAGTCGGGGTCCCCATAGAGCTGTTATCAGAGCCATCCTGACTGTTGGAAGCCTTAGTTTGCATGGTCGTTAGTTAGGGTAAAACTATTTCCAAAAGTAGTACTAGTTCTCAAAACTACCTATACTTCTCTTCCCTTGTGAGTTTTCGAAAACTAAGGTATAATCTTGTCGGTGTACAAAATTAGGGGCCCTTTCGCACCCCTTTACTTGTGCACGGGCAGTTGTAGCCACACCTACGGCCATGCTTGGCAGAGCAGAAGAAGGAGAAGCACGTGAATTCCAAAGGCAACACTCAAGCCAGAGGCAGGAAGAACAGAGGGGCAAGGTGGACTCCTCCCCCGGTAACTCTCTTGCCGGGGCAGCCTACATGACCCCGACAAGAGTCTTGCCGGGGGCAACTTGCCCAACAAACAACAAGGCCACCACCATTGTGTCTGAGAACTCCGAGACCATCGACAATGTCAAGACCAAGATTCAGCGGCACCTGCGTGGTGGCATGCAGATCTTTGTGGGACCAAGGACCTGTAGACCTAGACAAGGGACCAGAAGACGAAGACCCCCGGAAAGAGCCTTGCCGGGGATGACCGAAGACCCCTGGCAAGATCCTTGCCGAGGACAGCTACAAGACCCCAGCAAGACCCCTTGCCGGGGGCGTCTGCGGGGCCACAGTCAAGCCCGCACCCACCAAGGTTTCGCTGCCCCGCGACCGCTCCTACACGATGACCAACTCGCCAACTGGACAAGTGCCTGTGTGGCATCATGCAGCCTCTAAGCCAACTAGCAAAGCACCTGCGTGGTGTCATGCAGATCTTCATGAAGACCGTGCCACCATAGCAGCCAGCAGCTAGCGTGGCGCTGCATGCCTCGTCAGCCTAGACGCATATCAGAGTGAGGTGAGGCGGCAGCGGGCGGGGCAAGCTCCATTGATGTCCCCGATAAAGCTAGAGGACACATAGGTGGCGCATTAAATGCAATTGCATTATGATGTCAGGAGATAACCATGTACACCGTAGATACTTTCCACCTCATGCGTGCCAATTTGGCGACCCTTTGTCATATAAAAGGAGGCTCGAGGCATAATGGAGAAGGATTCAGACTTTTTGGACAGGCACACATTGTAGCCAGTTCAAGAGCTCAAGAACACCAAATAAACATAGACAAGCAGGACTAGGGTTTTATGCATCACTTGCGGCCCGAAATTGGGTAAAAATTCCCACGCATTGATCTACTAGACCTGATCTTTGCACAGCTCTACGCCCCGCAAACCGTAGTAGGGGTCCCCGGCATCCTATAGGTGTCGTTTCCCGGACATCTTTGGTGCGCCAGGTAGGGTGCGCTAGGTTGTGAAAATCCGGTCTATGAGTTAGCGCATCGACTTATCATTCGCCATGGCTCCCAAGAAGAAGGGGATAAGGCGGTCGGTCCGTCTAGGGCCGAACCACCCGTGCCAGCGCGAGCGGGCGATGGGCCGGCTACGGATGGTGGTGAAGGCATGGCCCGCGAGCTTCCACAACACTCTGGCCATCGGAGCCAGGCGAGTAGCGTCGTTCGTGCCCAAGAGGACGAGCCACGCTTCGCTGGGTCCAAGAGCATGACGGTGCTGCCCACAGGCGGCGCGGCGACCTCCAGGACACTTCCGCAGGCGCCCGCTCCGAGATCTTCCCAGCTCATACATGATGAGCAACGCCACGACGTCGGTGCCCGCGGGCACCACCACAGGAAGAGCCCTTTGCGTCACCCTCAAGATGCACCGGGCCAGCATGCACGTCAGCGGGACCGTGTCAGAGCTCCTTCTAACGTGGTTAGAAGTCAGAGCGTGTCACGGTCCACGCAGCTTTCGCCGCTACCCATGCCAGCAGAAGCATTAACGCGCGTACAGCTGCTCCTCGACTTTCCTTCCGCCGCAGAGATGCTCGACGAGTGGAGAGCCACCATCCGGAGCCTCATCAGCTTTGCCAATAGAGATGAACCGCGACCAGCGGGACCCCTATGCCGGCGCTTTGGCGAGCCGACGCACGCTGGTGGTGGGAGGACCGGAGATGCTGCGAGCACCGCACATTCTCCTCCCCCGAGACAGCAACAGCAGCTGTCGGCTCGTCGGGCCGACGCTCTTGACAACTTTTCCATGGCGTCGTCTGACCCGCGAGCCCACCGTGACCAACGTCAAGTCCTTTGGGAGTGATTCCAGGAAGATGCTCGGACCACAATCAAGCGACGGCGGGAAGCACACCATCAGTCAGACAGGCATGTAGGGCCCACTATGGATCACCCGTCCCTGGGGGGCTCTCGTGACTTGCCTTACCTGGTGGGTTGTCCGGCCTTTACCCGTGAGTTGCAGCAGTTCCAGTGGCCCTCTCACCGCACGTTCAAGCCTAAGTTCGGAGAAAAATACAACGACAAGACTCACCCATCGGAGTTCCCGAGCATCTACACCATCGCGATGCAGGCCGCTGGGGCTCACGACGACAAGGTGCTCGCCAACTACTTTCCGTTGGTGCTTAAGCCCAACGTTATGTCGTGGTTGATGCACCTGCCCATGGGTTCCATTTCTTCCTGGTCAGACCTGTGCCATGTGTTTGTTGGGGACTTTACCGGGGGCCACCAAGCCCCTGGCCAGGAAAGCTATTTGCATGTCATCCCCCAGAAGGACGGCGAATACCTGCGCAAGTACATACAAAGGTTCAACCGTGTGCAGTACAACATCCCAGACGTTCACCCCGCCGCTGTCATCAGTGCATTCCATCAGAATGTCCGCAGCTGCAAGATGCGTGAAGAGTTGGTGATGAACAAGGTTAAAGATGTCCCAGCTCTACGTTCTAGCTGATAGATGCGCTTGGCTGAAGAAGGAAGGAAGTACCTCGCCAAAGACGCTGGCGTGGAAACCGACTCCACAGACGGAGACGCCGTCGCCCCGGTGAAGTAGGGCCGACGCCGCAACAGGAAGCAAAAGGGCAAGGCTGTGCTTGCCGTAGAGGGATCCGACGACCCCGACGCCGCAAAAAGGCCAAGGATGACGACCCCGGCAAGGAGGTTGCCGGGTGCACCGCCTTCCGGGCCTTGCCGGCTGCCGACAAGCGAGGAGGCTCCGACAAGAAGTACTGCAAGATCCATCGCACCAATGGCCATGACCTGCTGAATTGCCGGTAGGTCAAGCTGCTCGCAGAGAAGCAGAAAGCTGAGTATG
This sequence comes from Secale cereale, assembly GCA_902687465.1. NCBI lineage: Eukaryota > Viridiplantae > Streptophyta > Magnoliopsida > Poales > Poaceae > Secale > Secale cereale. Next base: position 360,671,548 of record LR738711.1, read on the forward strand.
AGCCGCGTAAGGAGAAGGGCCCGGATGGTGCCTAGACGCCCGGCAAGAAAAGTGGCGGCCAAGGTGGTCGCCGCGGTCAAGATAATCAAGCGGAGAGGACCGCTCAGGGCCGTGACAAGAAAGAGGGAGACGATGATCACGATGAAGACGACGAGTCCGGCGAGCACGAGTTCCAGAAGGCTACAGAGGCCACGGGAGTCGACGGTGGTGCCTCGCTACAAGCTACTTCTCGAGCTTGTGTTGTTTTCCCTCGAAGAGGAAAGAGTGATGCATCACAGTAGCGTAAGTATTTCCCTCAGTTTTTGAGAACCAAGGTATCAATATAGTAGGAGACCACGCGCGAGTCCCTCGTACCTACACAAAACAAATAAGAACGATGCAACCAACACGATAAAGGGGTTGTCAATCCCTTCAAGGCCACTTGCAAAAGTGAGATCTGATAGAGATGATAAGATAATATTTTTTGGTATTTTTGATATGTAAACTGAAAGTAAAGATTGCAAAACAAAAGTAAAGTAAAGATAAATAGTTGATGGAAGATTAATATGATGAAGATAGACCAGGGGGCCATAGGTTTCAGTAGTGGCTTCTCTCATGATAACTGATTTCTACGATGGGTGAACAAATTATTGTCAAGCAATTGATAGAAAAGTGCATAGTTATGAGAATATCTAGGCATGATCATTTTATATAGGCATCACGTCTGTGACAACTAGACCGAAACGATTCTGCATCTACTACTATTACTCCACACGTCGACCGCTATCCAGCATGCATCTAGTGTATTAAGTTCATAAGAACAGAGTAACACCTTAAGCAAGATGACATGATGTATAGGGATAAACTCAAGAAATATGATATAAACCCCATCTTTTTATCCTCAATGGCAACAATAAAATACGTGCCTTGATGCCCCTGCTGTCACTGGGAAAGGACACCGCAAGATCGAACCCAAAGCCAAGCACTTCTCCCATTGCAAGAACTATCGATCTAGTAGGCCAAACCAAACCGACAATTCGAAGAGACTTGCAAGGATATTTAAATCATGCATAAAAGATTTCAGAAAGAATCCAATATTGTTCATAGATAATCTTGATCATAAACCCACAATTCATTGGATCTCGACAAACACACCGCAAAAAGAATTACATCGAATAGATCTCCAAGAAGATCGAGGAGAACTTTGTATTGAGATCCAAAGAGAGAGAAGAAACCATCTAGCTTATAACTATGGACCCGAAGGTCTGTGGTAAACTACTCACAACTCATCAGAGAGGCTATGGTGTTATTGTAGAAGCCCTCCGTGATTGATGCCAGCTCCGGTGGAGCTCCGGAACAGGCCCCAAGATGGGATCTCACGGGTACAGAAGGTTGCGGTGGTGGAATTAGGGTTTAGTGGTGCTCCCCGATGGTTTCAGAGTACGCATGTATATATAGAAGGAAGAGGCACATCAAGGGAGCCACGAGGGGTCCACGAGGGTGGGGGCGCGCCTACCCCCCCGGCGCGCCCCATGCCCTCGTGGCCGCCTCGTTCGCTTCCTGGCGTGTACTCCAAGTTTTCTGTGTTGATATTGTTCCAAAAATGACTCTCCCGAAGGTTTCATTCCGTTTGGACTCCGTTTGGTATTCCTTTTCTTCTAAACTCTGAAATAGGCAAAAAACAGCAATTTGCACTGGGCCTTGGTGTCGGTGTACTAAGATAGGGGTACCTTAGTACCCCAACTTGTGCACGGGCAGTAGCAGCTTCCCGTGGCAGGGTTTACCACGTGCTCGCCGGAAACCTTTTCTGTTCCTTATGAAGCCATTCAGAAACAAAGTATACAAGTCAGAAGATCAAGACCCCGGCAAGTGGAGCTTGCCGGGAAGGCCGCACCAGGCTCAAGATTATCACCTATACGCAAGACCCTCGCAAGAGGAGCTTGCCAGGAAGGCCAAGAAATTCATATCTCAAAAGATGCCTCGGCGCACCCTGCGCCCCGGCAGGACCCGGGGAGCGACAAGCTTCCGGGCCCGGCAAGATCAAGACCCCGGCAAGGTGCTTGCCGGGGGAAGCCTGCGCTGTGTGCCCGCGCTCCAGCTCATCGGCCCACGCGTCGCCCTGGGGCCCTTCCAGGGACGCGTGGCGGATGGCTGTGCAGCCTGGGGGACACGGTGGCACGCCACGGTGACGAGGCTACCGCTGTGGCGAACAGAGAGGCATGGACGGGCGCTTTTGGGGTCGACGGCGATGGGCATTTAATGCCCTTGTCCCCCACTGTCAAGGTTAGGTGAAGACCACTGTTGATGCACTGTTCCCGCACTGTTACAACTACCACCAAAGTTACATTTTTACCCTCCTCTACGTTGACACCTGTCGGTGACCCCTTGAGCTATAAAAGGAGGCCCATGCACAACGTAGAAAGGGTTCGGAACTTAGACAGCTCTCTTGCTCGGTGTAGCTAGCTCTTCAAGCTTCCGAGCTCAAGAACTCAATACAATCCAAGCAGGAGTAGGGTTTTACGCATCCGCGCGGCCCGAACCTGGGTAAACTGCCCGCGTGTGTTCCTCGATCTGCTCTTCGTGCTCCCTCCGGTCCCTTACCGCAACGTACAAGGGGCTCCGGTCCCATAGGTGTTCGAGCCACCGGACAGACACCCTTTGCTCTTGTCTATGGAGCAGAGGTAGTTCTCCCCACGGAACTCGTATACGGATTTCCTCGAGTGCTCGCTTATGATGAGCTCGAGCAAGAGCAACTGCGACAAGATGATGCACTGCTCCTTGAGGAGGAACGTCTCCAGGCTGCTGTACGAGCTGCTCGATACCAGCAAGCCTTGCGCCGCTATCATAGCCGCAAGGTCAAGGCCAGGAGTCTCGAGGAAGGCGACCTTGTTCTTCGGCGTGTTCAGTCCGCCAAGAATTCCAACAAGTTGACGCCGAAGTGGGAAGGCCCTTATCGGGTGAGACAAGTCACAAGGCCCGGCGCTGTCAGCCTTGAGACCGAAGAAGGCTTACCGGTGAGCAATTCCTGGAACATAGAGCATCTTCGCAAGTTTCACCCATAAGGCGCGGTTGCCGTGATCCGCTCCGGCAACCACCTTTTGTACGAGTCTTGCCGTTGTTGCATGTAAACCTTTGTACAAAGCCGAGCGCAGATCCCGTGCATCAGTAAAGCTTTTGTGTTTCGCACTATTCGTCGTTTTCATGCTCTTTTCTTATTTGCATGCATTGTTTGGCATCTTGTGCAACACGCATACCCGGTAAGCACTAGCAGGCCAAGAGGCCCTATACTTGTTTTCCCTCCTCTTTTTCTTTCCCTCTTAAGCAGAAGGAATGTTCCTCGCGCACAAGTTTGCCGGGGGGAAAGGAGGTGGAGGATGAACCAAGTGCTGTTCAAGAAAGAGGAGCCTTGCCGGGAACAAACAATCCAGGAAAGCTAAGCTAAGTTACCGAAGTTTGGATAATTCAAATTTTTGAATTCTAGTTGTCTTCCTTGAACGACCACAATTTGTATGGAAAACCTGTGCGCGGAGGAACCTACCCGTGGCTAGCCGCGCCCTTACTCTGTTTCGAGCACACTCAACGGCTTAAGTGAGCTGCGACAAGTGTCGCGCCCTTACTTCGTTCTTGAGTTCGCTCAGCAGTCTAAGTGCGCTGCGACTAGCTGCGGCAAGGTTGCTTGCCGACAAGGTCTTTTGCCACCAGGCTGCTCAGAGTCCAGCACTCAGCGCTCGCGGCAAGGGCCCCTTGCCGGCAAGTTCCCTAAAAGCGTAGGGTAAAAAGCATACAAAGTAAAGGACCAAAGCGAGGGAGATAACACTGCATTGATTGATCAAAATAAGATTGTATATTACAAAGATAGCTTGCCGTGATACTAATTGATTCATGTCCATAACATACTTTGCAGCGGCAAAGGAAGCAGAAAGAAAGTAGCCTAATCTACGCGGTCGCCTTCACGCCTCGTGACTTTGTTCACCTTGGCGACGATGTGGGCGACCTGCGCCTTCAACGCTTCCTGGTCAGCGTCTTCCGGCAAGGAGCGGAGGACGTTGACGAGGTTGATGCCGGGGTTGCGGTAGACGATCTTCGTCAAGACGCGCTCCAAGGTGCCCGCGCAGAGCCGACGCGACTCGTCGGCCAACTGCGCGGGGAGTTTCTCCCGCAGCCGTGCAAGCCCCGGCGCGATTCCCTTGAAGAAGAGACTTAACTTGGCGCTGTGGGGGAGGGCCTCGTCGGGAGAATACACGAGGTGCTCCGCCCTCAGCGCCATCATCTCCTTGTCAATGTTGGCAGTGGAGGTGACCAGATCATCAGTCCACTGCTCCACTGCCCGGCTAAACTGGTTCGCCGAGACGGCGGCGCTCTCCACCAGGCCTCGTTCCTTGCGGAGCTCGTCCTTCAGCTTCGTCTCGCGATCCCGGGCAGCGTCGAGCGAATCAGTCAGAGTAGAGACCTTCAATTCCAAGTCAGCGATAGAATCTTTGGCGGCGGTGAGCTCGTCGCCTTTCTTGGAGAGGCGTACCTGCAAGTCAGAATTGGTGTGGGCATCTTTTTCTCGCTCCACATTGAGCGCGGTGATTCTATCCGCACTCGCCTTCAGGTACCGCTCCAGCTGCTCCACCTTGGCCTCAAGATCCTTCTTGGCGGTCTCCACGGTGGCAGCGGCAGCCTTCGCCTCCTTCAGGGCTCCGCCAATGGCCTGCTCCCGGGCGGTGAGGTCGTCCTCGTGGGCGTCGAGGTCGACCTTCCGCTGGTTGAGCGCTCCTTCTCGCCGGGACAGCTCTTCGCCAACCAATCGCTGCTGCTCCTCGTCCTCAGCCTTCTCAAGGAGGAACGCTTGCTGCTCCTCGGCAAGCCTTTCGCGCTCCTCCGCCAAGTTGCGGAGGGCCGCCTGGTTGGCGGCGCGGAGCTCCGCGGCATGCTTCTCCAAATCAGCTCCAGCCTTGGCGGTGAGGGCTTCTCGGGACTCCAGTTTCGCCTGCCTGGCCCGGTACAGGGCCAGGAGCTGGCGAAGGAGCTTCTCCTCTTCGGGCTCATCACTCCCGCCAAGCGCCTCAACAACCTTCAACCCCGCGGAGGCGAGGACCTCTCCATCGTAGGTCTCTCCCTCCACGGGGGCTCGCGACGAGGACGCCCACGGGACTTGTATAAAGATCCCGTTGGGGGCTTCAAGATAGACGCCCGACCGCTCCGTGGACGCGGAGGGTTCGGCGGCCGGCGCAGCGCTTGACGCTCCTGCTGCCTCCGGGCCAGCAGTGCGGTCGCCGCTCCCTTCTCCGTCCGCGGCATCTGCGGTCGGGGTGGTCTCCTCAGCGGCTGGCTCGTCGGCTCCAGCCATGACCTCAGTGGCAGCGGCGTCGCCGCCGTCGCCGCGCACCTCCTCCTCAACGGTGGCCTCCGTCTCCATCCGCTCTGGGGCGGGAGGATCTAGCAGAAGAAAAAGAAAAGAAAAGATCAAGCAAATATCCAAAAAGACAAGTCCAAGAAGAAAAAGCTACAAGACTAACCTTCGAGGACTTCTTCGACGACAGGCTCCCTCGCCGGGGAATCCACCCTTGGCGGCGGAGTGGTGGCCCCTGCTGGCGGAGGGCCGCCCGCGCCCTCCCTTGGCGGGGTGCTCAACCTTGTCGGGCTGCTCACCCTTGGCGGGGTGCCCGCCCTTGGCGGGGTGCCCGTCCTTGGCGGAGCGTTCTCCCTCGCCGGGGAATTCGCCCTTGGCGGGGAGGGTGGAACAGACAGCTCCTCGGGGGTGACCTCCGGTTGCTCCTGCGGCTGCGGCTCCACTTCTGCACAAAGACAAACAAGGCAACAAGATATTAGTACAAACGAAAACCTCAAGCGCGCCCGACAAACAAGAAACTCAAGACCAGACTTACGCTGGGGGCTGCGCTGGGGGCTGCTCCTCGGAGCAGCGGGTTGATCCGGCAAGTTCGCCGCTGGCGCGTCCCTAGTCGCCGTGACGGGCGAGTCGTCTTCAACCTCAACCACAGGGATCTTGGCCCTCTTCGCCATCCGCTGGGCCAGGGACCTGAAAGCAAAACAAAAACAAGATCAGAATCAACAAAGAAAACCAAGACAAAGTCAAAGAAGTTATAAGTTGCAAGTACTTACTCCTCTTCCTCGTCTTCATCGGAGCTGAGGGCGGAGAAGTCAAACTCCACCTGAGATGCTCCCGCGCGAGGAGCAGGAGGAGAAGGCTCCCTCGGGTGCTTGGCGGTCTCCGGGGCTGTGGGCTGCGAAGACCCAGCCTCCGTCGACGCCGAGGCCCGAGGAACAGGAGGAGCGGCCGTTCCGCTCCGGGAAGATCCCCCTCCGCTTGGCGCTGGCGTGCGGGGCACCTCCTCCGTCGCGGCTTGGCTCGCCCTGGTGGCGCGCGTCGCCTGGCGCGCGGGCTGCTGTCTAGGCGCCTGCGGCCTCGTCGCCGTGGCCACCTTGCGGAGGCGTTTCCTCGGTGGTTGCGTAGGACTTGCCGGAGGCCGGGAGTTCTCTGAGGACGAGGAGGCATCGTCGTCAAGTCCCAGAGATCCACCGGTGTCTTCATCGGCCTCGACGTCCTCCTCCTCCTCCCCGGCAGGTTCGCTAGGCCCAGCGCCACGCCCGGCGGCTTCGCTCCCTCCGGCGGTCCCGCTCCCTCCGGCGGCTCCGCTCCCTCCGGCAACCTCGCTCCCTGCGGCGGCCTCGCTCACAACCCCGGGTATCCCAGAAAGCCTCAGGGAAGGAACCCCGGCAAACTCTTCGGGCGGAAGCTTGAGCAACCTGAGGATCTCAGCCTCCTCTGCTTGGCTCAACACGTTCGCGGCCTCTGCATCGTCCATGGTGTATCCAAAATCTCCTACCGTTGCAGCTGCGGCGGCCTCTTCCATCCTGGAAGCAATGTAAGCTATGTCCCGCGCCGTAGTGGCCAGGGTGAGGCCTCTGTTCTCCTCGGTGTTCTTGGGCGTCTCAACTAAGTTGTCCAAGAAGCTCAGCACAGTATCCGGCGGAGGCTCGGTCCAGGTGGGGACGATGCCATGGGAGTCGCACTCCGGCATCATTGCGCGCAAGGAATCACAGGCGGTGCTGTTGCACAGTGGCACCACTCCCTTGGCGGGTCTGAACCACTCCGGATGAGCCGGGTCATGCTTGAAGAGCTCTCGGACCATTCCTTTATGCTCCAAAGCAGTGAAATTGAAGTTTAATCCAGGGCGCAGCGTCATGATATCCGCCGCATTGCCAAATTCCCAGGCGGGCCTTTTCCTTTCTTGTAAAGGGGCGATGCGGCGGCGGAGGAAATCTGCCCCAACCTCTTCGATGGTCAGATTAGCTACCTGGAGACGGATGATCCTGACGAGGGAAATACTGAGCTTATTGTCCTCCGGGGCCAATTCACTCCAATTCCTGCCGCGCACTATGGCTGTTGTGCGCGGCGCAGTGAAGGGCTCCGGCTTGTCCTCCACTACCCAACACCAATCTGCACGCCATTCTTCCCACTTGCCGCGGAGTTCTCCCTTCAAGTATGAATCCTTCTTGTTCAACCGGAAGATCCAGGAGATACCGCCGGAGAGGGGAGCGCCAGCCTCTACTCTAGGCATAAAGAAATGGCGAAAGAGTGCTACGTTTGGATGGATCCCAACATAGTTTACGCACAGATGTGCGAAAACAGCCATCGTAAGGATGGCGTTGGGGGTAAAGTCTAGGAGGTGGAGGCCATATGTGTTCATAATGTCGCAAAAGAACTCTGAGTACGAAGGGCACAGTCCACAATGGAAGAAAGCAGCAAAGAAGAAGTACCCGCCGGGAAACATATCTCTGGCGACGGCGGGGAAGGCTCTGGTGCGGGGATGAGCTTTGGTCTCCCCCGACCAGAAGAGGTAGTACTTGTTCCGCAGCTCCTTCGCGCCAAGCCTCGGTGCGAAGACCACATTCCTCTTCCGCAGGGCGGCCAGCTTCGCCGCCTGCTCGGACTTCTCCTTCTTGGCCTTGTCCGCCTTCGCCTTGTCGCTCTTCGGGGCCATGACGGAGGCGGCAAGGGAAGAGGCGAGGAGCTCGGCGGCGCCGCGGATGCGGAAGACGGCGGAGGAGGGGTGGAGGCAAGGAGCGGCGGGGGTTTCTGGAGAGTCAAGACGCAATGAAGACGAAGGAGGGAAACTGCCCCTGCTTCTTCTGCTTTTAAGGGGGAAGTGGGGGACGCTCTGCATTTCCCATTAAAGAACGAGGCCACGATCTCCCCCACGACGCCGCAATCGACGCGTGCCGTTGGGGGGGATGCGGCAGATACGGAAGGAGATTCGGCGTGCTGTGGGCCGCGTGTGCCCGTGCACTGTTTTGGGCCTGGCCCAACAGTGCTCGGCACCATGTGTGGCCCAGGCCCGGGGGCTCCTGTCGGTGTACTAAGATAGGGGTACCTTAGTACCCCAACTTGTGCACGGGCAGTAGCAGCTTCCCGTGGCAGGGTTTACCATGTGCTCGCCGGAAACCTTTTCTGTTCCCTATGAAGCCATTCAAAAACAAAGTATACAAGTCAGAAGATCAAGACCTCGGCAAGTGGAGCTTGCCGGGAAGGCCGCACCAGGCTCAAGATTATCACCTAGACGCAAGACCCTGGCAAGAGGAGCTTGCCAGGAAGGCCAAGGAATGCTTATCTCAAAAGATGCCTCGGCGCACCCTGCGCGCCGTCAGGACCCGGGGAGCGACAAGCATCCGGGCCCGGCAAGATCAAGACCCCGGCAAGGTGCTTACCGGTGGAAGCCAGCACTGTGTGCCCGCGCTCCAGCTCATCGGCCCACGCGTCGCCCTGGGGCCCTTCCAGGGACGCGTGGCGGATGGTTGTGCAGCCTGGGGGACACGGTGGCACGCCACGGTGACAAGGCTACCGCCGTGGCGAACGGAGAGGCATGGACGGGCGCTTTTGGGGTCGACGGCGACGGGCATTTAATGCCCTTGTCCCCCACTGTCAAGGTTAGGTGAAGACCACTGTTCATGCACTGTTCCTGCACTGTTACAACTACCACCAAAGTTACATTTTTACCCTCCTCTACGTTGACACCTGTCGGTGACCCCTTGAGCTATGAGGCCCATGCACAACATAGAAAGGGTTCAGAACTTAGACAACTCTCTTGCTCGGTGTAGCTAGCTCTTCAAGCTTCCGAGCTCAAGAACTCAATACAATCCAAGCAGGAGTAGGGTTTTACGCGTCCGTGCGGCCCGAACCTGGGTAAACTGCCCGCGTGTGTTCCTCGATCTGCTCTTCGTGCTCGCTCCGCTCCCTTACCGCAACGTACAAGGGGCTCCGGTCCCATATGTGTTCGTGGCGGACAGTTTCCCCCGACACTTGGATTAGTAGGTTTGTCCCAAAAATAATATAAAAGTGTATAATAAAGCCCATTAAATATCCAAAACCGATAATATAATATCATGGAACAATCAAAAATTATAGATACGTTGGAGACGTATCAAGCATCCCCAAGCTTAATTCCTGCTCGTCCTCGAGTAGGTAAATGATAAAAACATAATTTTTGATGTGGAATGCTAACCAACATAATTCTCAATGTAATTTTGTTTATTGTCGCATGAATGTTCAGATCCGAAAGATTCAAGACAAAAGTTTAATATTGACATAAGAATAATAATACTTCAAGCATACTAACAAAGCAATCATGTCTTCTCAAAATAACATGGCCAAAGAAAGTTCATCCCTACAAAATCATATAGTTTGCCTTTGTTCCTTCTTCGTCACACAAAATACTCCAATCATGCACAACCACGGTTTCAGCCAAGCAATTGTTTCCTACTTAATTTTTTTCAAACTTTTTCAACTTTCACGCAACATGAGCGTGAGCCATGGATATAACAATATGGGTGGAATAAAATGGTGGTTGTGGAGAAGACAAAAAAGAGGAAGATGGTCTCACATCAACTAGGTATATCAATGGGCTATGGAGAAGCCCATAAATAGATATCAATGTGAGCGAGTAGGGATTGCCATGCAACAGATGCACTAGAGCTACAAATGTATGAAATCTCAACAAAAGAAACTAAGTGGGAGTGCATCCAACTTGCTTGCTCATGAAGACCTAGGGCATTTGAGGAAGTCCATCGTTGGAATATACAAGCCAAGTGCTATAATGAAAATTCCCACTAGTATATGGAAGTGACAAAACAAGAGACTCTCTATCATGAAGATCATGGTGCTACTTTGAAACACAAGTGTGGAAAAAGATATTAGCATCGTCCCGTTTTTTTAGCCACTTTTTTTTCTTTGGCCTTTCCTTTCCCTTTTTTCTCTTTTTTTTTTCTTTGGGACAATGTTCTAATAATGATGGTCATCACACTTTTATTTACTTAAAACTTGATGTTACAACTCGATACTAGAACAAAGTATGACTCTATATGAATGCCTCCGACGGTGTACTGGGATGTGGAATGAATCAAGAGTGACATGTATGGAAAATTATGCATGGTGGCCTAGCCACAAATACGATGTCAACTACATGATCATGCATGGAAATATGACAATGATGAAGCGTGTCATATGAACGGAACAGTGGAAACTTGCATGGCAATATATCTCATAATGGCTATGGAAATGCCATGATAGGTAGCTATGGTGGCTGTTTTGAGGAAGGTATATGATGGGTGTATGGTACCGACGAAAGTTGCGCGGCGCAAGAGAGGCTAGCAATGGTGGAAGGGTGAGAGTGCGTATAATCAATGGACTCAACATTAGTCATAAAGAACTGGCATACTTATTGCAAAAAACTACAAGTCATCGAAACAAAGTACTAGAAGCATGCTCCTGGGGGAAGGGTTGTTAGGAGTTAACCATAGCGCGATCCCAACCTCCACACAAAGGATGACACTCAATGAAATACCTCATGCTTCAAATTTGTCACACAACAGTTACCATACGTGCATGCTACGGGACTTGGAAACCTCAACACAAGTATTTATCAAATTCACAACTACTCTACAAGCATGACTCTAATATCACCATCCTCTTATCTCAAAACAATCATCTAGTATCAAACTTCCCATAATATTCAATGCACCTTATATGAAAGGTTTTACTATACCCATCTTGGATGCCTATCATATTAGGAATAATTTTATAACCAAAGCACATTACCATGATGTTCTAAAAGACTCTCAAATTAATATAAGTGAATCACAAGAGATCAATAATTTCTATCAAATAAAACCACCAGCATGCTCTAAAAAGATATAAGTGAAGCACTAGAGAAAAACTATCTAGCTCAAAAGATATAAGTGAAGCACATAGAGTATTCTAATAAATTCCAATTCATGTGTATCTCTCTCAGAAGGTGTGTCCAGAAAGGATGATTGTGGTAAACTAAAAAGCAAAGACTCAAATCATACATGACGCTCCAAGAAAAACACATATCATTTGGTGAACAAAAATATAGTCTCAAGTAAAGTTACCGATAGACGAAGACGAAAGAGGGGATGCCTTCCCGGGGCATCCCCAAGCTTAGGCTTTTGGTTGTCCTTGAATTTTCCCTCGGGGTGCCTTGGGCATCCCCAAGATTAGGCTCTTGCCACTCTTTGTTCCATTGTCCATCAAATCCTTACCCGAAAACTTGAAAACTTCACAACACAACACTTAGCAAAAACCTCGTGAGCTCCGTAAGTATAAGAAAACAAACCACCACTTTAAGGTACTGTAATGAACTCATTCTTTGTTTTTATTGTGTTAAACCTACTGTATTCCAACTTCGCCATGATTCATAACCCCCGATACTTCTCATAGTTTCATCAAAATAAGCAAACAACACACGAAAAACAGAATCTGTCAAAAACGGAACAGCCTGTAGCAATCTGTAACTTCCGAATACTTCTGTAACGCTATTTTTTTGAAATAAATTGGTAGACGTGAGCAATTTGTCTATTAATCATCTTCAAAAAGAATCAACTTAAAAGAACTCTCTAGTAAAAAATGGTAGCTAAAATCGTGAGTGCTAAAGTCTCTTTTTTTACAACATGATCGCATAAACTTCACCCAAGTCTTCCCAAAGGTTCTACTTGGCACAAACACTAATTAAAACACAAAAACACATCTAACCAAAATCTATATGAATTATTTATTGCTAAACAGAAGCAAAAGCAAAGAAAAAATAAAATTGGGTTGCCTCCCAACAAGCGCTATCGTTTAACGCCCCTAGCTAGGCATGATACAAGAATAGATCTAGGTATTGCCATAATGATAAGGTAGATCGCGAAAAATCATCTCGTATTCCCTACATTCAGTAGCAAGCTTTCTTTGTGGCAAGCAAAAGTAATCAAAAGGGCTAAATTTAATAGGAGAAAAGTCCCCAAGATCAAGCTCAGGAGGTATGGGTTCCTCCTTTGGCCCTTCATATTGCCCAACCAATTCATCATTATAAGTATTCTTTTGGCAAAAGATCACGAGCCCTCGCTCGAGAGAAAAACCTAAACCATTGTTTTGAATAGCCAAATCATCATTCATTTTAGAGATTCTATTGACTAGGATATCGTTAGGAACCTTTATCCTAAGGTTTTCATTAAAAGCAACATGATCTGAAGATTGTAAACGCATTATGTCCTCTTGATTAAATAAGATAGCTTCTATGGGAAGACGACCAGCGTCTACCCCATTATGCGTAAAAATTTCTTTGGCCCCTTTCATTATGAATCTAAACTCGTGAGCCAAAAAGATAGTAGCTGCGTGCTTAACGGAAGAATGCTCGATATTGGAAAATTCTAGAAAAATTCTCTGAATGCAAGGATGCATATGGATAAATTGACTTTCAAGTTCAAGTATAAGCATATATATGGCATCTGCAAGACTACTGGTTCTATGAAGAATAGAACCACCCATAGTGTGTAAAGCACCGGCACAAGTAAAGAAGTCTTGAAGAACTCTTTTTCCAATAATATTACCACTACCAACCCGTAACTTTTTAGTATGTAAAGTGGTAGTTTCATCAAGAGGCTCTACAAAAGCATCAAAGTTTCCCTCAGCGTTACTACCCTTTTCGACGACATCCTCCCCAATCTTAGACATGATAGCAACAAACTGCAATAAGGACGAACACACAAGAGGCAAGCGAAAAGAGGCGAACGGAAAAAGAAGGGCGAATAAAACGGCAAGGGTGAAGTGGGGGAGAGGAAAACGAGAGGCAAATGGAAAATAATGTAATGCGAGGGATAAGAGCTTGTGGTAGGTACTTGGCATATGGCTTTTGCGTAGATTTCCTCGGAAACCGTGCCAAAAATTCTTTTGCTACTTCTCGAGCTTGCGTTGTTTTCCCTCGAAGAGGAAAGGGTGATGCAGCACAGTAGCGTAAGTATTTCCCTCAGTTTTTGAGAACCAAGTTACCAATCCAGTAGGAGACCACGCGCGAGTCCCTCGTACCTACACAAACAAATAAGAAGCTTGAAACCAACGCGATAAGGGGGTTGGCAATCCCATCAAGGCCACTTGCAAAAGTGAGATCAGATAGAGATGATAATATAATATATTTTTTGATATTTTTGATATGTAAACTGAAAGTAAAGATTGTGAAACAAAAGTAAAGTAAACATAAATAGTTGATGGAAGATTAATATGATGAAGATAGACCCGAGGGCCATAGGTTTCACTAGTGGCTTCTCTCATGATAGCAGATTTCTATGGTGGGTGAACAAATTACTGTCGAGCAATTGATAGAAAAGTGCATAGTTATGAGCATATCTAGGCATGATCATTGTATATAGGCATCACGTCCGTGACAAGTAGACAGAAACGATTCTACATCTACTACTATTACTCCACACATTGACCGCTATCTAGCATGCATCTAGAGTATTAAGTTCATAAGAACAGAGTAACACCTTAAGCAAGATGACATGATGTAGAGGGATAAACTCAAGCAATATGATATTAAAGCCATCTTTTTATACTCGATGGCAACAATAAAATATGTGCCTTGCTGTGTAATGCCCAGGATGGGACTATACCTCCTACGTGTCGAGGCACGACTTAAAGGTATAAGCCCATCCTAGAATGATCTCAAGTTTGGTATCTTTGCACGACTCATGTAAAAGAGGGATTAAATTGCAAAAGGAGATAGTTGGCTTACACTCGCCACTTCACACAATACATTACATAAGCAAGACATCATTCAAAACATCACAACCCGACTACGGGCGAAGATCCAAAAGAAAGATACCAAAACAACATAACGCCACAGGTCAGGATCGAATCCTAGCAGAAACCACTACTGATCGTCGAAACGTAACAAGCATACGGCCAAACTCTTCATCGAGCTCCCAGTGAAGAACTTGAACCAGCTCTTGCATCATCCTCGGCTGAACCTGCATCTGGTGTTGTAGTAACTGTGAGCCATGAGGACTCAGCAATCCCATAACCATGGGTATCAAGACTAGCAAAGCTTTGTGGGTAGGAAGAGGTTAAGTGGTGAGGTTGCAGCAGCGGCTAAGCAAAATATGGTGGCTAACTTACGAGTACCAGAATAAGATGAGCATCTACGTAAACGGTCGCAAAGTAGTGATCGCTAAAGATCCTGAACTACATACGAATCAAACATAACCCCACCGTGTTCTCTTCTCAAAGTGAAAAGAGACAGTCACGGTTACTCACACAGTTGTGTGTTTTACTTAGGATCCTCTGTCAAGTTTTCTACAACCGGACATTAACAAATTCCAATCTGCCACATAACCGCGGGCACGGCTTTCTAAAGATCATAACCCTGCAGGGGTGTTCCAACTTAGCCCATCACAAGCTCTCACGATTAGCTGAAGTGATAAATATAATATCATCACCCCTTATCTTAGGGAAATCCGATCAGGCTCGGCATCCCGGTAGCACAAGACATTTCGACAATGGTAAAACAAGTCCAGCAAGACCTCCCGGCGTGCCGACACCCTAATAGTAGCCGCGCGTATCTCGTCTCAGGCCACAACCGGATGGGTCATCCTACAGGACCCAAACCTCGAGTTTCCCCGTGGTGGTTCCCGCAGTCTGCCCGTTTGGGACCAACACCATCAGCACTGGCCCCCCCTGCTATGTAGAATTAAGAACCCGGGGACGTGACCCCCTATGCAAATTTAATTAATTAATTAAGTTGTTATTATGAGGCAAATTAAAACCAATGTTGGGCCTTGCTGGAGGAGTTTTATTCAAAGTCGAACTGTCAAGGGGTCCCCATCCACCCATCGTGTAAGGAACGCAAAATCAAGGAATATAATGCCGGTTTATCAGCGCCTAAAGTGGCATGAGTGGAACAAAACACCGAGCAAAAGGCCAAGCCTTCCACCCATGCCTAGTATATAGGTGTGTTAATAATATTTATAGATATTGTGATATAACAACAACAAGTTCCCTCCTGGAACGAACTTCATCTTCACCTGCAACTAACAACGCTATAAGAGGGGCTGAGCAAGCGGGTAACATAGCCAAACAGTGGTTTTGCTAGGAAGGTTTCAAGGTTAGAGGTTTCATGGCAACAAGGAGAGGGCTGACATAAAAGATGGGTAGCGCGACATGTAACGATAGCATCGAGACAACTAAGCATGGCAATGGTAGTAAAGGTATCCAAGGGTATAATCATCTTGCCTGGGATTCCGCAAGGGAGAAGAACGGGTCCATGAAGTAGACGGAGCAACATAGTCGAGCGAATCCTCACAACTCCGGAACGAAACCAAAGCTAACAAGAGAAGCAACCGGAAAGAAGCAAACAACTTGGTAAACACACAAGCATAAACATGGCATACGATGCACAAGCAAGCATGATGCATGTCCGGTTTAAATATGCATGTCATGGCAAAGTGCACAAACAACACTACAAGTTAAGTGAAGCTCAATACGCAACGAGTTGCATATTGACGAAACACCACATGTTATTTATTTCGTTGACTCCCGTTATTTACAAGACAAGATTAAATGTTTGTTAACATGGCAAGAGGTGAAGCATAATAAAACTACACTATTTAGACATTTAAATGAGGACGGAAAATAACAACAACAAATCCGGAAATCCCCATGAGCATGTTTAGTAATTATTAAAGCAAACAACAATTAAACATTCTCATGTTGTTATCATGATGCGGATGACATGATCAAGTTTTATGCAATTTTATTAAAAGTTGACATGAAGAAGATATGAAGTGTTGTCACCGTGGTGGAAGGAAAAAGGTGCCACGGCAACGATCCGGAAATGATGCAACGGCAACATCTCGGTTCCGGTAACTCATTGAGAGACCGGTTCAAAAGATGACGGAGAGCATGTCAAGCAAGAAGAAAGTGGGTGATCCCGTTGCCGGGTTCCCACGAGTCGGCGACGAGGCAACCGAGGAACATGACAAAAGGACGAAACGGGCACGGTGCACACAAGGCAAACATTTCATACAACACATGCAAGCATCCACGGGTCACGTCTCGGGGTTATACCTTCGAAGCGATCGTTCTCGGAGGGGTTCGAGGTCGTCGAGGGACGTAGTGGAAGTAGTGGTACACGGGTCGTAGAGGAAGAAGTCGTTCCGTTCGGAGAGGACGTAGTGGTACACAACCATCGGCAGGGGTACTCGTCGCGGCATCGGACGTAGTGGTACTTGACGTTTCGCCGTGTACTTGTTCCCATTCGTAGATGAACTTGATGGTCATCTTGTAGCCGTTCGGTCGTCGTGGTACTTGGTCGTGGTACTTGGCATCGGTAGATGTACTCGTTCGGGTCATGTAGAGGTACTTGCCGCAACACCGGGCGTAGTCGTACACTGGTCTTCGGACTGCCGGTCTCGGGACTTGGCGACGGTAGTGGTACTTGTTCACGGAGTCATTCACGGGTCTCGGTCTCGCGGTTGAACTCGGTCGTCGTGGTACTTGTCGGTCCGGTCTTGGCGACGTAGTTGAACAAGGCACACGTAGTGGAACTTGACGGTCTTGACGGTCCAAACTCAGCATCACAGACACACAAACAAAAACATAGCACAGGGGCGACGAAGGCCATGGCAGCGGCACGGCGACGGAGGACGACGCTGGACCCAGGGAGCTCCGGCTGGCTCGAGGGGGCTCTGGCGCTGGAGGGCGCTACCACGCGAGGGAGAAGCCGAGGGCGTGCTGCGGCGCTGGCTCGGGGCCAGAGGACGGGGCGCTCGGGGTTGCTTCTGGACGAGGAGGGGCGCGGCCGCTGCGGTGCTCGCGCATGGAGGGGTCGGGGTCGGCGCGAGGCACGGGAGGCGCGCAGGGCGGCGCTGCTAGAGGGGACTCCTCCCCTCGGCGAGGTACACGCTCGGGAACGAGGCCTTGGGGGCGCCAAGGACGAAGTGGCGGCGGGGTGGTGGTACATGGCAGGGACGCGGCGGCTTCCTGGCCGTAGCGGACGAGGCGCTGGCCCGGTCCGCTGCCCTTGGAGAGGAGAGTGCAGGGAGGCGGCACGGCTTGAGGCTCGACCTTGGAGCTTGGCGAGGAGGAGAGGCGGTCCTGGCCGCGGGAGGAGGAGGCCCGCAGGGGATCCGTGGCGATGGGGCGATGAAGGAGTCGAGCGAGGAGAGAGGGAACGGGTCGAGGGGACGATGGGGTTCGACTCCTGGCGGCGCAGGAGGGAGGAAAAGGAGGAGCGATCGGGAGCCTGTGTGCGGCGCTAGGGTTCGGTGGAGTTGGGATGGGCCTGAAGGAGGAGTTGGCCCAAAGGAGGCCGGCTGGGAAGGAAAAGAGCCTGGCTGTTGGGCGGAGATAGCCTAGATGGCCTCTCTCTCTTCCTTTTAAATTGCTGCTGTTTTTCAAAGAAAACAGAAAACCGCAAAGGAGAAAGAAAAGGAAGGAGGTGTTAGAAATAGAGTTAGGGCACTGGGTAAAAATCCCTGGACTCACAAAAAATGTCAGGAATTTAATTAAAATAGTTGGGGGGGTTTTGGAGGAACCTCGATAAACGGAAAAAGAAATATAGGTAGGTTTTTGAAGGAGAAACTCGAAGTAGGAAAAGCATGGGGAAAATTATGCACGTGTGTTGGTTAATTCCAAACAAATGGAATATTATTATATAGCTCCCTAATAATATTGAGAGGCTTTTATATGTTTTAAAGAGAAGACATTCTTCCCTCTATTTAAATGGACCGAAGGTCCACACGATTTATTTAGGTTGAGATGTAAAAGAAATAAGACATGATGGCATGATGACATGATGCAATCTAAAATAAATAACACAAGCACAAATGAAACACACGGGAGAACCCGGAACATCTGGAATCTTCTGGAATCTTCTGGGACGTCGGTCTCGGGCGTCACAACTCTCCCACACTAACAGAGGATCTCGACCCGAGATCCTAGAGATAGCACCGGGTAAAAAAAAACGGAAGAGGAAGAGGTAAAACAAAGTTGCTTCTTTGACAGACGAGTGAAACCAAAGAACCTTGAGAGGTTAAACAAGTTGAATAAAGAATACAATGGAGATGAACGAAGATGAAAACTCCGTTAGAAAAGAGGAACAAGGAACATTATGAGAACCTTGTAGGTTGAACGACGTGAAACAAGAGCTTACGAACGAAAAGAATATGAAACCGCAATGGTATAGCCAAGGAATAAGAATGACAGAATTTGGGCAGCACTCCGTCTGAAAATGGAAGGAATTAACAAGAACTTGCCAAGTAGGGATGATACTTGATGAAAACAACAACATACTGCCTCTGAAACAATTGAAAGAAAGGCACAAGGGGTAAGAAAGATTCAGACAGCACTCCGGTTGAAAAGAGAGGCAAACTTGATAAGATGAGAGAATTAGAATGGAGGTCACAACATTCCGGTTAAATGGACAAGCAAGGGAAGAACATGATCTTGATATGACAAGATGATGGGACGAAGAGAGCAATATCACAATGCCTCCGGAATGAAAGAATAGCAAATAAATCAACGAAAGAAATGAATGGAGAAGAAAAAATGACAACTTCTCCCACGAATGAATTAGAAAATCCTCCTTACGAAGAAGGGTTGAATGGAGTTGTTGGAAAAAATCAACAACGAAAACGAATAAGCTTGATGTGGGCTTATGGAAAACATCTCAAAATTAAGAGGTGACATGCTGCCACTAACGGAAACAATTGATTGGCTTGAGATCAGCCAGGAGTCGATAAAATTATCTCACCGGAATGATTAATGAAGAACTTGGGTCATTTATAACCACCATAATAGCAACAATTCTCAGGGAAAGCTTTTAGGTGAAATACAACCCAAGATAACTCCAAGAGATAAAAATGAGGGGTTGAAAGGATCTCCTAAAGAGAAAGAAATGATGGTTTTAAATATCTCATTCTTGACAACTTGTGAATCATGAAACATGGAGGAAAATTATCAAGAATGACATAACACCATCTCAAAGATAAGGTAGAAAGGATTGCAATTGGAGTGCATGATGAAGAATGCTTGAGCTTCCACAAGAATCTTGATGAAGACTTCAAGGATGAATTAAATCTTGATGAACCACCATGAAGAACTCCGGTAATGAAAGCATGAAAAGTGAAAGATGAAAAGAATAAGATTCAAGGCTTGCGATGAATTAGATTGAGCTTTGAAATGATAATTGAAATAACTTGGAGCTCCGGAAAACAAGATGAACAACTTGGAACCGAGGATATGGTATGATGAAGAAGCTCTGAAGGAAGAGATTAAAACACCTTGAAGGAATAAGAATAAGAATTATGTCATGCATATCCTTCATCAATTTAAATTGATGACAAGCAATGGATTTGGCATACTACTTATTCTCGTTGCAAAGAATTAAGAGAGATCTCGCACAAGCTTGGGTAAATCTTCAACGAACCACCGGTAGGATTATGAAAAGAACGAGTGAATTAAAACGATAACAACGGAAGAGTAAACTTGAAAGAACCACCGTAAAAAAAATATGGAGACGAACGAAGAGACATCAATGAAGAATATTTGGAGGACGAAGTTGAAAACTGAGAACGAAGAAATCTTCTGAAATGATGGCCTTCGGACGAACACAAAAGGAAGAATTCATGAAATGCTTCGGAAGGGTATAAAAGAATTCCTCACAATTGGAACAATAATGAGGATGGCATGAAGCTAGAACCACGAATGTTCAAGAGAACGGGCCAAGATTTAAGAGAAACGCTTCTCCGGTCTCCAAATGTGAGAAGACGATGAGATACAACACCATGAATTGTAATGCCCAGGATGGAGTTATACCTCCTACGTGTCGAGGCACGACTTAAAGGCATAATTCCATCCTAGAATGATCTCAAGTTTGGTAATCTTTGCACATCTCATGTAAAAGAGGGGATTGTAAACATAAATAGTTGGCTTACACTCGCCACGTCACACAAATACAATACAAGTCTCAAACATCATACATTAAGAACATCACAACCCTCTAAGGGCAAAATCCAAATGTCAAGATACCAAACTTAAGATAAATAAACCACAGGCGGATCGAATCCTAGTAGAAGTCTCCACTACTGATCATCCGGATATCGAACATAGTACCGACTATGCTCCTCGTCGTACTCCCAGTCTAGCTCGGTGCCATCACCTGGATAGCTCACAACTGGACCTGCATCTGGTGTGGTGAAGTAACTGTGAGCCACAGAGGACTCAGCAATCCCGTTCCCAGGTAACAAGACTATTTATGCCTTGGGAGAGGATAAGGCTGAAGAAAAGAGTAAGTGTCTGCAACAGCAACTAGCAACTAGCTTACGTGAGTGAGAGCGAGAAGAGAAAGCCTCGAACGAGAAGTGATCACGAAGTCATCCTAGCTACAAGCTCAACAAACATAACCCCTCCGTGTTCAACTCCCGAATCCCTATTCGGAAATTGACGGTCACGGAACACATGCTGGTAGTGTATTAGTAACATTGTGTCAAGTTATCTACAACCGGATATTAACAAGCTCCCATCTGCCACATAACCGCGGGCACGGCTTTCGAAAGTTCAAAACCCTGCAGGGGTGTTCCAACTTGACCCATTACAAGCCCACGATCCGCGGAGTCGCAACTCCAAAGTGGGAAGACCCGAGTATTCTCGGAATCCCGTGCTCAAGTTATACCGAACTAAGGTAAGGCTAATCCAGCAAATCCTCCCGGCGTGTCGACACCCTGATAGTAGCCGCGCGTATCTAAGTCTCAGGACACGTCCGGATGGGTGAAGCTACGGGATTGTAGTGGGTGCTCTGATACCAACTTGTAACGCCCCGGACACACCCGCCGGTGGTCGTTACTCCTGGCAGGATCTAGACTAGCCTCACATATCAATACTAGTCTTTTGTGCGCACTTTGTCCTCACTCGTGCGCACACGGGAGCAACTTCCCGGTCGGTCACCCATCCTGAAACTACTCCAAGCTGAGCACGCTTAACTTTGGAGTTCTATCCGAATGGGCTCCCGGAAAAGAAGGAATTCCTTACTGATATGAGTAGTCTATCATCCCTAATAAGCCAGGCCATCACATACACCCCCACTCAGAGGAACCGACGTCCCCGTCGGGCCACAGGAACGTTCCCTCTTGGCACAACCGTCTGTGCTTCCAGGACAACACATGTGCCATGTCGTGTGCCACGATGGGTCACAAACGTCATGCACAACATGACTGCAAACTGTCCGCAAACATCCGTGTAACCGCGAGGGTCGGCTCTGATACCAACATGTAATGCCCAGGATGGGACTATACCTCCTACGTGTCGAGGCACGACTTAAAGGTATAACCCCATCCTAGAATGATCTCAAGTTTGGTATCTTTGCACGACTCATGTAAAAGAGGGATTAAATTGCAAAAGGAGATAGTTGGCTTACACTCGCCACTTCACACAATACATTACATAAGCAAGACATCATTCAAAACATCACAACCCGACTACGGGAGAAGATCCAAAAGAAAGATACCAAAACAACATAACGCCACAGGTCAGGATCGAATCCTAGTAGAAACCACTACTGATCGTCGAAACGTAACAAGCATACGGCCAAACTCTTCATCGAGCTCCCAGTGAAGAACTTGAACCAGCTCTTGCATCATCCTCGGCTGAACCTGCATCTGGTGTTGTAGTAACTGTGAGCCACGAGGACTCAGCAATCCCATAACCATGGGTATCAAGACTAGCAAAGCTTTGTGGGTAGGAAGAGGTAAAGTGGTGAGGTTGCAGCAGCGGCTAAGCAAAATATGGTGGCTAACTTACGAGCACCAGAATAAGATGAGCATCTACGCAAACGGTCGCAAAGTAGTGATCGCTAAAGATCCTGAACTACATACGAATCAAACATAACCCCACCGTGTTCTCTTCTCAAAGTGAAAAGAGACAGTCACGGTTACTCACACAGTTGTGTGTTCTACTTAGGATCCTCTGTCAAGTTTATCTCGTCTCAGGCCACAACCGGATGGGTCATCCTACATGACCCAAACCTCGAGTTTCCCCGTGGTGGTTCCCGCAGTCTGCCCGTTTGGGACCAACACCATCAGCACTGGCCCCCCCTGCTATGTAGAACTAAGAACCCGGGGACGCGACCCCCTATGCAAATTTAATTAATTAATTAAGTTGTTATTACGAGGCAAATTAAAAGCAATGTTGGGCCTTGCTGGAGGAGTTTTATTCAAAGTCGAACTGTCAAGGGGTCCCCATCCACCCCTCATGTAAGGAACGCAAAATCAAGGAATATAATGCCGGTTTATCAGCGCCTAAGGTGGCATGAGTAGAATAAAACACCGAGCAAAAGGCCAAGCCTTCCACCCATGCCTAGTATATAGGTGTGTTAATAATATTTATAGATATTGTGATATAACAACAACAAGTTCCGTCCTGGAACGAACTTCATCTTCACCTGCAACTAACAACGCTATAAGAGGGGCTGAGCAAGCGGGTAACATAGCCAAACAGTGGTTTTGCTAGGAAGGTTTCAAGGTTAGAGGTTTCATGGCAACAAGGAGAGGGCTAACAAAAAATATTGGTAGCGCGACATGTAACGATAGCATCGAGACAACTAAGCATGGCAATGGTAGTAAAGGTATCCAAGGGTATGATCATCTTGCCTGGGATTCCGCAAGGGAGAAGAACGGGTCCATGAAGTAGATGGAGCAACATAGTCGAGCGAATCCTCACAACTCCGGAACGAAACCGAAGCTAACAAGAGAAGCAACCGGAAAGAAGCAAACAACTTGGTAAACACACAAGCATAAACATGGCATACGATGCACAAGCAAGCATGATGCATGTCCGGTTTAAATATGCATGTCATGGCAAAGCGCACAAACAACACTACAAGTTAAGTGAAGCTCAATATGCAACGAGTTGCATATTGACGAAACACCACATGTTATTTATTTCGTTGACTCCCGTTATTTACAAGAAAAGATTAAATGTTTGTTAACATGGCAAGAGGTGAAGCATAATAAAACTACACTATTTAGACATTTAAATGAGGCCGGAAAATCACAACAACAAATCCGGAAATCCCCATGAGCATGTTTAGTAATTATTAAAGCAAACAACAATTAAACATTCTCATGTTGTTATCATGATGCGGATGACATGATCAAGTTTTATGCAATTTTATTAAAAGTTGACATGAAGAAGATATGAAGTGTTGTCACCGTGGTGGAAGGAAAAAGGTGCCACGGCAACGATCCGGAAATGATGCAACAGCAACATCTCGGTTCCGGTAACTCATTGAGAGACCGGTGCAAAAGATGACGGAGAGCGTGTCAAGCAAGAAGAAAGTGGGTGATCCCGTTGCCGGGATCCCACGAGTCGGCGACGAGGCAACCGTGGAACATGACAAAGGGACGAAACGGGCACGGTGCACACAAGGCAAACATTTCGTACAACACATGCAAGCATCCACGGGTCACGTCTCGGGGTTATACCTTCGAAGCGATCGTTCTCGGAGGGGTTCGAGGTCGTCGAGGGACTTAGTGGAAGTAGTGGTACACGGGTCGTAGAGGAAGAAGTCGTTCCGTTCGGAGAGGACGTAGTGGTACACAACCATCGGTAGGGGTACTCGTCGCGGCATCGGACGTAGTGGTACTTGACGTTTCGCTGTGTAGTTGTTCCTGTTCGTAGATGAACTTGATGGTCATCTTGTAGCCGTTCGGTCGTCGTGGTACTTGGTCGTGGTACTTGGCATCGGTAGATGTACTCATTCGGGTCATGTAGAGGTACTTGCCGCAACACCGGGTGTAGTCGTACACGGGTCTTTGGATTGCCGGTCTCGGGACTTGGCGACGGTAGTGGTACTTGTTCCCAGAGTCGTTCACGGGTCTCGGTCTCGCGGTTGAACTCGGTCGTCGTGGTACTTGTCGGTCCGGTCTTGGCGACGTAGTTGAACAAGGCACATGTAGTGGAACTTGACGGGCTTGACGGTCCAAACTCAGCATCACAGACACACAAACAAAAACGCAGCACAGGGGCGACAAAGGCCATGGCAGCGGCACGGCGACGGAGGACGGCGCTGGACGCAGGGAGCTCCGGCTGGCTCGAGGGGGCTCTGGCGCTGGAGGGCGCTACCACACGAGGGAGAGGCGGAGGGCGTGCTGCGGCGCTGGCTCGGGGCCAGAGGACGGGGCGCTCGGGGCTGCTTCTGGACGAGGAGGGGCGCGGCCGCTCCGGTGCTCGCGCATGGAGGGGTCGGGGTTGGCGCGAGGCGCGGGAGGCGCGCAGGGCGGCGCTGCTCGAGGGGACTCCTCCCCTCGGCGAGGTACACGCTCGGGAACGAGGCCTTGGGGGCGCCAAGGACGAAGTGGCGGCGGGGTGGTGGTACATGGCGGGGACGCGGCGGCTTCCTGGCCGTCGCGGACGAGGCGCTGGCCCGGTCTGCTGCCCCAGGAGAGGAGAGTGCAGGGAGGTGGCATGGCTTGAGGCTCGGCCTTGGAGCTTGGCGAGGAGGAGAGGCGGTCCTAGCCGCGGGAGGAGGAGGCCCGCAGGGGATCCGTGGCGATGGGGAGATGAAGGAGTCGAGCGAGGAGAGAGGGAACGGGTCGAGGGGACGATGGGGTTCGACTCCTGGCGGCGCGGGAGGGAGGAAAAGGAGGAGCGATCGGGATCCTGGGTGCGGCGCTAGGGTTCGGTGGAGTTGGGATGGGCCTGAAGGAGGAGTTGGCCCAAAGGAGGCCGGCTGGGAAGGAAAAGAGCCTGGCTGTTGGGCTGAGATGGCCTAGATGGCCTCTCTCTCTTCCTTTTAAATTGCTGCTGTTTTCCAAAGAAAACAGAAAACCGCAAAGGAGAAAGAAAAGGAAGGAGGTGTTAGAAATAGAGTTAGGGCATGGGGAAAAAATCCCTGGACTCACAAAAAATGTCAGGAATTTAATTAAAATAGTTGGGGGTGTTTTGGAGGAACCTCGATAAACGGAAAAAGAAATATAGGGAGGTTTTTGAAGGAGAAACTCGAAGTAGGAAAAGCATGGGGAAAATTATGCACGTGTGTTGGTTAATTCCAAACAAATGGAATATTATTATATAGCTCCCTAATAATATTGAGAGGCTTTTATATGTTTTAAAGAGAAGACATTCTTCCCTCGATTTAAAGACCGAAGGTCCACACGATTTATTTAGGTTGAGATGTAAAAGAAATAAGACATGATGGCATGATGACATGATGCAATGCAAAATAAATAACACAAGCACAAATGAAACACACGGGAGAACCCGGAACATCTGGAATCTTCTGTAATCTTCTGGGACGTCGGTCTCGGGCGTCACATGCTGCCCCTGCTGTCACTGGGAAAGGACACCGCAATATTGAACACAAAGCCAAGAACTTCTCCCATTGCAAGAACTACCGATCTAGTAGGCCAAACCAAACTGACAATTCTAAGAGACTTGGAAGGATATTTAAATCATGCATAAAAGATTTCACAAAAGAATCCAATATTATTCATAGAAAATCTTGATCATAAACCCACAATTCATTGGATCTTGACAAACACATCGCAAGAAGAATTACATCGAATAGATCTCCAAGAAGATCGAGGAGAACTTTGTATTGAGATCCAAAGAAAAAGAAGAATCCATCTAGATAATAACTATGGACCCGATGGTCTGTCGTAAACTACTCACAACTCATCGAAGAGGCTATGGTGTTGATGTAGAAGCCCTCCGTGATCGATGCCCCCTCCAGTGGAGCTCCGGAACAGGCCCCAAGATGGGATCTCACGGGTACAGAAGGTTGCGGCGGTGGAATTAGGATTTCGTGGTGCTCCCTGATGGTTTCAGCGTACGTAGGTATATATAGGAGGAAGAGGCACGTCAGGGGAGCCACGAGGGGCCCACGAGGGTGGGGGGTGCGCCTACCCAACTGGGCGCGCCCCTGCCCTCGTGGCCGCCTCGTTCGCTTCCTGGCGTGTACTCCAAGTCTTCTGTGTTGATATTGTTCCAAAAATTACTCTCCCGAAGGTTTCATTCCGTTTGGAATCCATTTGATATTCCTTTTCTGCAAAACACTGAAATAGGCAAAAAACAACAATTTGCACTATGCCTTGGATTAGTAGGTTAGTCCCAAAAATATTATAAAAGTGTATAATAAAGCCCATTAAATGTCCAAAATAGATAATATAATAGCATGGTAGAATAAAAAATTATAGATACGTTGGGGACGTATCACTACATACCTCTCACCGCCAACTAAAACAGTGGGCGCGTGATGTCACTGTGGCACAGCCATCGTTCGACGCCCAGAGGCCACTGAAATGGTCCAACGCGCATATCATTTTTGACACCATGGATCACCCTGACTGTACAACTGCGGTCGGGTGTTTGTTGTTGTTGGTTTCACCAATGATACACAACCTCAAAGTGACGAAAGTCCTAGTTAACGGTGGGGCCGGTCTGAACCTGATCTCACCCGCTGTGATCGAGAGGCTAGAAATCCCCGGTAGAGATCTCTAGGAGATGGGCACATTTTAAGGGGTCAACCCGGGGCGGAGTTAGCCGAAAGGAAAGACCGCTCTGCCCGTTACGTTCGGGGGCGAGCTGAATTATAGGACAGAGAAGATTGTCTTTGATGTTGCCAAGACCCCCTTGCCCTATAATGGGATCCTCGGCCGCCCAGCGCTGGCCAAGTTTATGGCGGCATCGCACTACGCCTACGACATGTTGAAGATGCCCGGCCCAATAAGCATCATCACCATCCCCTCCGACAAGAAAGACACGCTTATCTACGCCGACCAGCTCTAACGGGAGGCAGTTGCAGCAGACGCCGCCAAAGCACTTTCTCCTACCATTGAGGCCCTGAGGGAGAAGAAAACCGGCAAGACCTTTGCCTCTTCCGGCAAGGCCCCTTCCGGCAAGGCTTCTGACCCTGGCAAGAGCTCCTACACCCCCTCCGACAAACGCACCTCTTTGGAGCGCTGCATTCCCGTTGGGGACGTGCCAGAGAGCTCCGCCAGTGGGAGCAAGAGGTCCAAGGCGGCCCCACCAGACACCAAGAATGTCCCCGTGAGGGAGGACGACACGCGTGGGTCTTTTACCATAAGCTCCACCCTTGACAACAAATAGGAAGGCGTGCTCGTCACCTTCCTGTGGGAGAATATCGACGCGTTTGCATGGCAAGCATCCGACATCCCTGGCGTTCCCACGGAGGTGATTGAGCACCACCTTGCTGTCTGTCCCCATGCACGGCCCGTCAAGCAGAAGGTCAGGAAGCAAGCGTTGGAGCGCTGAGAGTTCATCATTGAGGAGATCAGGAAGTTGGAGGCGGCAAGCTTAGTCAGAGAAGTACTCCAACCCACGTGGTTGGCCAATCCGGTGGTAGTGCGTAAGGAAAATTGGAAATGGAGGCTGTGTATCGACTATACGGATATCATAAAGCCTGTCTGAAGGACCCTTTCCCTTTGTCACGCATTGACTATATAGTGGACTCCACTGCTGGGTGTGACCTACTGTCATTCCTCAACGCCTACTCAGGATACCACCAGATCTTCATGACGAAGGAAGTTGAAGAGACAACAGCGTTCATCCCCTCATGTGGCATCTACTGCTGTGTACAGATGTCTTTCGTGTTGAAAAGCGCTGGTTCGACATTTGCCCAAGTAGTCCGAATCGGTCTTGAGCCCCACTTACATAGAAATATGGAAGCCTATATGGATGATATAGTGGTCAAAACCAAGAACAAGGCCACACTCGTGCGGGATCTAGAGGAGACATTTGCAAACTTGCGCAAGATCAACCTCAAGTGCAACCCTGAGAAGTGTGTGTTCGGCGTCCCATCCAGCAAACTTCTTGGTTTCTTTGTGTCTCAACACAAAATTGAGGCGAATCTCGACAAGGTCAAAGTGATTGAGCAGATTGAGGTGCCGAGACGAGTCAAAGACATCCGTAAGCTCGCCGGCTGCGTTGCTGCACTAAGTAGGTTCATCTCTAAATCTGTTGAGCGTGCCCTCCCTTTTTTCAAGATTTTGAAGAAGGCAGGTCCAATGAAATGGAATCTAGAGGCAGAGGCAGCGTTGCAAGATTTGAAGAGATACCTCTCCTCCACGCCAACATTAGTCGCGCCTAAACCGCAAGAGCCGTTGCTTCTATATCTAGCGGCAACGAATCAAGTGGTCAGTGCTGCGCTAGTAGCCCAGAGGGATTTTGAGGAAGAAGCAGTGGTAGCGGCGGATTCATCGGATGATGGGCCAGAGCACTCCGTGGCAGGGCCTGATGTCGGCAAGGTAGAGCCCCCGGCAAGGCTTGGTCCCGGCAAAATAGATCCTGCGCAAGGAGGCGAAGTCGAACAGAAGAAGAAGATGGTGCAGCACCCGGTCTATTTTGTCAGTTCCCTCTTGCAGGGGGGCTAGATCAAGATATTTTGGTATGCACAAGCTACTCTTCGGCCTCCTTATGCCCTCGAGGAAGCTGCGCCACTATTTCTAAGCGCATGAGATCACCGTCGTCACTCGCCTCCCTTTGCAACGGATCTTGCACAACCCAGATACAACTGGGAGGATTGTGGAGTGGGCGTTGGAACTATCAAGCTTTGGCCTCAAGTTTGAAAGTACCTCAACAATCAAGAGCCGAGCCTTGGCAAAGTTCATAGAAAAATGGACCTCAACGCACGACGAAGAGATTCAGGAGATCACCCTTCCCGGCAAGGAGACGGGCCTTGATTGGATTATGTACTTTGATGGAGCTTTCTCGCTGCAAGTACGTAGTGTCTATACAGAAGGAGACTGAATGGCGTGAAATTGAAGTGCATTCCTCAGGAGGACATACTGGAGCTGTTGCCAGAGAGGAGGCATGTGTGGGTCTCACATAGGGTCAAGATCCCTTGCCGACAAAGCATTCCGGCAAGGTCTCTTCTGGCCCACCACCCTCGCTACTTGTCGCACCCACCGGAGAGTGTCTCAAGTACGTAGTCCAGATGCGTTTTCCTCGAGAACAATCAACAAACAACACTGCAGAGTACATGGGACTGCTTGCCTGTCTTAGAACCGTGGCAAACCTCAGAATCAGGAAGCTTATCATCACGGGTGATTCGCAGCTTGTCGTCAGGCTAGTTAACAAGGATTACCAGAGCCCGTTGATATAGGCGTATGTGGATGAAGTGAGGAAGTTGGAGGAGCGCTTTGATGGTTTGCAAGCAGAGCATGTTCCCCGAGGGGAGAACAACATTGCCGACGACTTGTCCAAACGCGCTGCCGTCAAGCTACCTGTGGAACCAAGTACCTTTGTGCTTCAGTTAACCCAACCATCCATTGAGCCATATGCGGGACAGAACAAACGAAGAAAGGCAGGCCCAAGCAAGTACTTACCCGCTGAGCTCCCAAGAGCCACCCGCAAGGACGTTGCCGGGTACCCCGAGCTTGCCGGGGAGCAGCAACCTCCGGCAGGGCCCCAAGCCCCGACCGTAGAGGCAGCTGCCCCCACGACCGAAGATGAGCCTTTGGTCCTTGCCGTCGAGCCTCGGGCTCTGTCATGGGTGCAACACACCGTCCGTTTTCTCCAAACAGGGGAACTACCCGCGGAACAAGTAGAGGCAGAGAAAGTAGCCCATTGGTCCAGCATGTTCCAGTTTGTGGAAAGTGCCCTATACAGAAGGAGACTGAATGGCGTGAAATTGAAGTGCATTCCTCAGGAGGACATATTGGAGCTGTTGCCAGAGATACAAGGAGGCATGTGTGGGTCCCACATAGGGTCAAGATCCCTTGCCGACAAAGCATTCCGGCAAGGTCTCTTCTGGCCCACCACCCTCCAGGATGCAACTGCGCTCGTAACCAAGTGTGAAGCATGCCAGTTCCATTCAAAGAAGCTTCATCAACCAGCTCAAGCTCTTCAGACAATCCCTCTTTGATGGCCATTTTCAGTCTGGGGGCTCGACATACTGGGCCCTTTTCCCCGTGCCGTCGTGCGATCAACAAGTTCACAAAGTGGCCGAAAGTGGAACTAGTGAGAAAGGTAACTGCACAATCAGCCATCAAGTTCATCAAGGGACTAGTCTGCCGTTCTGGTGTGCCAAACAGAGTCATCACCGACGAAAATACATAGTTCACGAGCCACACTTTTATGCAGTACATCCAAGACCTCAGCAGCAAGGTTTGTTTTGCTTCTGTTGCTCATCCCAGAAGTAACGGCCAAGCTGAGAGGGCGAATGCATAAGTGTTGCAAGGCCTCAGGACCAGAACTTTTGACAGGCTACACAAGTGTGGAAGACACTTGATTGATGAGTTGCCAATGGTTCTTTGGTCAATCAGGATGACACGAAATCGAGCCACTGGCTAGACACCCTTTGCCCTGGTATACGGGGCAAAAGCAGTTCTCCCCACAGAACTCATATGCGGGTCACCCCGAGTGCTCGCTTATGTTGATCTTGAGCAAGAGTAGTTGCGCCAAGATGAGGTAATGATCCTTGAGGAAGATCGTCTTCAGGCTGCTCTGCGAGCCGCGCGCTATCGGCAGGTTTTGCGCCGCAACCATAGCCACAAGGTTCACGCTCGAAGCCTTGAGGGAGGTGACCTTGTTCTTCGGCGGATACAATCCAACAAAAATTCAAACAAGTTGACGCCAAACTGGGAAGGCACTTATCGTGTAATACGAGTCACCAGGCTCGGTGCTGTCCGCCTGGAAACCGAAGATGGCATTCCGGTGAGCAATTCCTGGAATATCGAACATCTTCGCAAGTTTTACCCCTAAGGCGTGGTTGACGGGAGCGCCGACAACCCCCTTTTCTACTAGCCTTGCTGGCAAGGCATGTAACCCTATGTACAAAGCCAGGCGTAGACCCTGTGCGTAGTCAAGGAAGAGAAACCCTTTAGTATGTACAGTTTCCCGTTGATTTCCATGTTTATATGTATGTGTATATACATGCTTGTCCAGGGTGTTGTACTGCTGATGCGGAGCATCCTACAGACATCACCATGTCAAGAGTTCGTTTGGCAAGTGACATGTGCGACATCTACTTCACATACATAGAGGTGAATCATCTCCTTTACACGTGCTCACTTGACCACTTCGAGGATGGTATACTACTTGACACTCCACTCGTGTGCATGCATAGGTATCGTCGGAACTTCATGGATGATGAGGAGGAGTGCAAGCGCCAAGGAGCACCTACACCATCCACGAGGGAAGCTTGGGAGCGACGATGGATGAAGACGGAGACACCCCCCAGGCCCCGGACATCCGGCCCAAGGCCCCAGACATCTGGCCCCAGATGAGCCACTGGACATCCGTCTCAGGCCGGAAATCCGACATCCTTCACAGAAGCTGTACCGAGCCAGGCCGGATATCCGGCCGTGATCCCGGACATCCGGCTCGCCCCGAAGCCCCGGACATCTGGCTGCCAGCCCGGACCTCCGGCACCTGCGTGTGCCTAACCGGACCAGAGGCCAATGTATCCCTTTCCCTTCGCCCCCACTTGTACTAGCACTATATATACTCTCCCCCTCCTCTTTTCTAGGGTTAGCAAATGTGATAGCTCATTTTAGACTAGAGCTTTGCTCATCGATTACGTATCTACTCCACGAGAGAGACTGCAGCCCCTCTACGGAGAAGATCCACCTTGGATTCAAGACCCCTAACGGGAAGATCCTTCACGGATTCAAGACCTCCTCTTGGAGATGAACTCTACCTTGTATCTTTCCCTTTGTTGTTCATGTACCTTGTGATCTTGTGTGTTTGATTGTCTAGTGGATGTGTGATTGGACTTGTTCTTGAGTATTTTCCCTCGTGATTCCCCTTTCTGTTCTTCGAGTTCATCGCGGGTTTCCCTTCTCTTCGTGAAAGATCGGCCTAGAACGGGTTGACCCCGCATCATAAGGTATCCTGAGCCTTGGTTCATCACGAATTTGGAGCCTCCCCACCATTTTCTAGCCTTGTTTTGTTGTGTTCTTCCCCAAATTCGAAAATTCCCCACCAAAAATAGCCCCAATTTTTTTTGTGATCTGTTGGTTTGATGAGATTTTGTTGATTTTGATCGACGGATTCACTATGTTTCGAGTGGATCTAGCATTTCCCCAAGTTTCCCCATCTTTCATCCACGAAATCTCTCAAATTTCGCCCCCGAAATCATCAATTTCCGCCCCCAAACGAGTTTGGAAGTCCCAATCCCGATCTGGAATTGTCGGGCCGGACATCCGGGCCTCAAGCCGGACATCCGGGCCATCGGGCTGGACATCCGGGACCCCGGCCGGACATCTGGCCCCTGAAGCGCATAATCTGACTTGGTTCTGTAAACGGACCGCAGAAATCCGGGCTCCACCCCGGATGTTCGGCCCGTGTAGTTTCACACTTTTCCGTTTCACCGTTTTGTCCATAACTAATTCATCCGAACTCGGATTTCGACGTTCTTGAGCTCGTTTTGAAGCTCTTGACAGCCCCCATAATACAAAAATACCACCATAATTATTTGATGCCATCATATTTTGTAAAATTTGGCAAGTTTTCCTAGGCCTTCCACCATATCATCCGCATAGCCAGCACAGCCTTCGCAACCTAACCCAATTTTATTGAGCTTGTTTGAGTTGTGGCTTGTGTCTCCTAAGGTGTTTCGGCTACTTAGGGACCGTGACTTTAACTCCGACACCGTGTATAGCCCATCATACACTTCCACCACCATAACCCATTTTGATCGGGTTTCCTCCAACAATTCCGCAACCACCACCGATTGTCCGCTACCACTATTTGACAATTGTCCTTGAGATTTTGAGTTGTGGTTTTTCCGTTTCCTAAGGTGGTTCGGCTAATTAGGAACGGGTCTACATCAAGGGAACCACCTCTCATCATCATCATCGGACGGTTACTTCGACGACATCTTTGTATATTCCACTTGCAATTGCATTGTTAACACCTAGCCCATTTTGCGTCACTTGCCTATCGAGACTAGCCTTTGAGTATTGCCCGCAATGTTACTTGTGCACATTAGTGATCATCGATCCGCCCTTCCATTGCATACATATCATATCATATTGGTATCATCATATCAGCCCTTGTGTCACAAGATTGTTCCCGCATATACACAATTGCTATCTTGGTTTGTGCATTTCGCATTGTGGCCATACATAAAAACAGAAAATAAGCTTTTAATCAAAAAGAGAAAGACAAAGAAGCATGTAATCAAGAGCCATAGCATCATACCACATTGCATATGATATCATATCCGATCATCGTGGATCAACAACGGGAACCATACATACATAGCATACTTGGGATAGAAAGTTGATACATTTTGCATCCAATAGGTTGTGCACAAATGTCGTATCCGCCTATAGAGCAATCGTGCTAGCATCTCTCTAGAGTTTTGCAACACAAGCGTTTTCCGTGGACTCCACATTTTGTGCTCATTCCTTGGTTGCACGACCCCATCTATCTATCCGTGTGTGTGTTTCTTTGTGCGACCCATATTGCTATTGGTCTACTTGTTTCACTTGCAAATTTGTGAATCTCTCTCAACTTTATTGACTCTTGCTAACATTTTGCATCAAATTTTTGTCCCACTTGTCCTAACCAAGCCACTCGATAAGCTTTACTTGATAGGTGTGAGTGAAAAAGTCCGGTACCAATTCCACTATTCTTTCATTTCACATTGAGTGAAACGGGATACATACTCAACATTGCGAAAAGGTAACTTGGTATTGTTTATCTCATCTCCTACTCACCTTTCCTCGAGTCTTGTAATGGATAGGCAAAGCATTTCATCTACTTCGGTCTACAACAACAATGACAAGTTCCATGCCATGACTAACCACTTGTGCGCCAACATGGATGCTCAAATGAAGGAGCTCAAAGCCCTGTTCAAGAACCGCAAGAGGTCTTCCTCATCTTAGAGAAGACCCTCAAGTGCACATCCTTCCGAGCTACAATCTCCGGAAAGATCTCATCGGCATAGACACCATCAACGACAAGAATGTGAAGGTCAAGAGATCAACTCCGACAACCAGTCAACGACTTCACGATGTACCTAGGCATCTTCGCCAAGCAACTTCAAGGCATCTTCGCCTTTGGATATGCGGCATCTTCGCCTTTGGATATACAACATCTTCGCCCACAAGAACCTCAAGATTATGCTCAAGAGAAGCTTCCCAAGATCAAGTCCGCGACTTCCACGAGCTACTACGACCTCGACAACGACCACAAGATTCCTTTCTATGTGACTCAAGAACCCGAGGAGTATCTCGAGTGGGAACGCTTGATGGACGACTACCTGATGCTACTTAAAGTTCCTCCCCAAGGTCAAGTGAATTGCGCCACAAGGAACTTCCTCGACTACGCGTCGACATGGTGGTTTCACACACCTTCGGAGGACTATGACACGAGTTGGCCCAAGATGAAGAGAGATTTGCGGCGAGAGTTCGTGCCTCCCACCTACATGAAACAACTTCTACGCCAATTGGAGAACACCATCCAAGGATCCAAGTCCATCGACGAGTACTTCAAGGACATGAAGATTGCCTTTCGATGAGCCGGCGTGGACGACCCCATTTCGATGAAGCTCCACTTCATGACGGGATTGCACAACGACATCTACAAGACTATCTTCCTCGAGAACTACAAGTCCCTCGAAGACAACTACATTGGTGCTCTCAAGGCGGAACAAGACCTCATGAAGGCCAAGGCTTCTCCACCGCAAGCACACTTCTCTAAGACCAAGCTCCAAGACGGCGAGCATGAGGCTAGTACCACCATGATGTCCAAGCCCAACGAGCTCCAAGACGACGTTCCAAAGTTCGACTTCGTCACCATCCCTCTTTGTGGCATTGATGATGTCGAGTCTACTTTGACTCTTTTTCAAGACGGTGCGACGACGACTACGACTACGGAGCCATTCGAGGACCAAGCTTTGGAGGCGAACGACACGGTGACGAGCATGGATGATGCTTCCATCTTTGGAGGCGAGAGTGATGATGAGCCATCTTTGGCCTTCATCCACGGCGACGATGACGAGATGGTTGAGCATGGGATTTTCCCTTCGACCACAGTGCCGTATGATGACTTGAGTGACTTTTGCCACCATATTGAGAGTGAGAGTGACTTCACCACTAGCCCCATATATGACGAGTTGCCCCAATTCCCATGTGAGGAGAGCCACAACCCCCACCACTTGAGTGATACGAGTGACTCCACCATATGCGACATTGAGAGCACCTACCATGAGGGAGTGAGTGAGCCACCACATAGAGAGAGTGAGATAGTTGATAGGTCATCTGAGGCCACTTTCAACGCTAACGACTTGTCCTCTACCTCTATTGTGTCTTCTCATTTGGTGCTAGGTCCCACATTTGATGACGCGCCGATCCTCGACGACTTCATCCTTCCTTTGGACAAGACGATGGCCATGATGGAATATGATGCACCCCCCACATGGTTTCATCAAGATGGAGATGATGACCACCATTTGGTCTTTCCCACCTCACCTACACCACATGAGTGGAATGAGAAAGGTAACAAAGGTGAAGGTGATGATCTCGTCCCACTAGTGGACTATGTGGACATTGATTGCTTGCATGATGTTGATCCACCTAGTGCCATGCTTCGTGCTAGTATGATTTCCACATGCGATGATTTACCAATTTATGATGAGTTTGATGATTGCCATGTGGAGTCTATTAGTTATGATGCCATGTTGCATAGGATTTCATGTGATAATTCTCTTAGTCACATCATGTTTGACAATCCGCTTGACTTGTCATATGCTACGAATGAGATCAACCATATGTCATATTTGCAATCTCTTCGTAGTAACTATGCATATGCCATTAAAATAAACCCAATTTGGACTTATGGCATAGATGACAATCCCATGGTTATTGGCATTTGTTTTTCTTGTGATGATATTGATATGCTCCATTTGCATCATTTATCTCATATGCCATGCCATGAATACCTCGCTTTGGACATGCATTGTTTTGAAGGTTGTTCCACTTCTCCATATTATGCTTCTACTAGTGCTCATGAGGACACCCCGATAGTTTCCTCATACATTTTAGGAGATTTGGATCCATCTCATCCATTTCATGATTCTCATAGTTGTGTGCACAATATGCTCCCCATGAATGCCAATGCTTTTGTTGTGCCACATACTTGCTCTAAATTGTGTCCCAGTCGTACTATACATAATAACTATTCATTCATGATGGATGACATGTTCTTATATCATTCATCAAATTTCTTTGAGCGATGCTTATCTTGTGCTAACTCATACGTGCACATACACATCATGATGGATGATGTGTACATTGACCACACACACACTTTCTTTGGCTTGTGTCTCTTTTGTGTAGGTACGCATGCATAGTCATCAACTTCACAAACGCATGAGTTGACGAAAAGAGCTCTAGAGAGAAACAATGACTTGGGATTCCGTGGATTATATTTCCCACCGCTCCCTTTGCGCAAATACTTCGCGCATCTCTTCTACATGGCACTCACATGGTTATGGGTTATTGTCCATTATATCTTTTACGCCCATCTTGCCATGTTCACTTTGCATGATATGCTCATTTATATGTCTTTGCCATGCATTTGTGACCCATGCTTTGCATTACAAATGATGATTGATTCTCATACTTGTATGTGTATTTGCAAGCTTGGTGGAGATATTGCTTGTTATTGCCATGATGCCTTTGTACCCCATGCCTATTTTGATGCTTTGATCTTGATTTGTGATCGTGCTTGCGATATGTCATGTGCATTGCCTATATCCACTATTTGCTCACATGACATGGTTGCCATGATTTCCTATAGTGTGTTGCATCTTCGCACCACTAGTTTGCACGACATGATTTCTATGCTTGACTATGTTACATCACCCATGATTCATACATGCTCATTTCATGCGGTTGATAGCCACTATTACCATGCTGTGCACATGAATTCTAGTCCATGTTTTCATATGTCTCCATATGTTGCCTCTCGCATGCTAAATGACAGTCCATGTATTGAGTGCAACAATGCCTTTCGTCTTGCAAAAGAGATTGCCGCCATACCATTCTCACATATATTTGGAGATTTTGACATATTACTTGTGAAGCATCCTTGTCTTACCACTTTGCATCATATGCCTAGTGCCATGAAAATAGACATTGTTGCATCATATTATTCATGCACTTGTGCTTCTAATGGTTATGTGCAAGAGAAGAGAACCATCATGATGGATGATGTGTTTATCTACCATGCGCATACATTCTTACTTTTGTTGTGTGCATGTTTAGGATACTTGGACTTCATGTCGACTTCGACTTCACATGAGTTGACCATTCGATCTCTTGAGAGCGAACCACCTTCTGCCATGACAATTTTACATCACACTTGCTTGTGATTCGGCATTGTGAAGAATGCACAAGGACATGCTTTCAAGGTGATATCCTTCTCTTTCGAGACACCCAAAGCCATGAGCATGAATATTGTGGATCACACGACATGTGTTGCTTGCACCATGAG
This sequence comes from Secale cereale, assembly GCA_902687465.1. NCBI lineage: Eukaryota > Viridiplantae > Streptophyta > Magnoliopsida > Poales > Poaceae > Secale > Secale cereale. Next base: position 360,709,328 of record LR738711.1, read on the forward strand.
ACTTATTTGTCATCTTGGACCCCTTTATTGCACACATGTTAGAGATCTTGATTCGACTTGTCGTTGTCACATTGCCATGCTTCATGATATATATGCCTTGTGTGTTGCATCCAACTTGTTGCCTAGTTGCTCATATCACATGTTTGGTTGCACCAATGTCATCCCTTCACATATGCTATGTCCCTTTGCTTGTCACATGATTGACTTATTTGCCTCACACATGTCGAACAATTGCTCTTTCTTTTGTGTTGAGTGCCACACTATGTTCCCTACACCTTGTGCACGTTATGCTCAGATTGTCTTGCACTTACCCCATGTGTTTAGACATCTACTCTTATGCGGTGTTGTGAATTATTCCTATGCCTACCATAGACCTTTCATTGAGCGCTTTGTGCTTGTTTGTTATGACCATGAGGTAGACGCTTCTTCACTTGTCACACATATTTGCATCTCTACCTCACACATACACGCTTGTTTCCATGATGTTCTGGATTGCGCTCAACTTATATTCTTATTTTCCATGCCACACTTCTTTGTCACACCTTATGCTATGCCTGATGACAACACTTGTTTGGTGAATCACCTCTTGAATTCCTGGCTTTGCACTAAAGCTAACCACATTATTTTCCAAGTGTTGGTTGTCCTTGATCCTTTCGAAAGAATCACTAGACGGTGAGACATTGGAGAGTGCCCATTTCGAGATTCAAGATGATGAGTACTTGGTGATCGTCCACTTCTATACGGCGAAGCCATCTCTTTCCCATGGTGATTTGGATTTCGATCCGAGGTCGGATCTTTCCCAAGGGGGAGGGGATGATGCGGAGCATCCTACGGACATCACCATGTCAAGAGTTCGTTTGGAAAGTGACATGTGCGACATATACTTCACATACATAAAGGTGAATCATCTCCTTTACACGTGCTCACTTGACCCCTTCCAGGATGGTATACTACTTGACACTCCACTCGTGTGCATGCATAGGTATCGTCAGAACTTCACGGATGACGAGGAGGAGTGCAAGCGCCAAGGAGCACCTACACCATTTGCGAGGGAAGCTTGGAAGCGACGATGAAAGAAGACGGAGATAGCTCCCAAGACCCGGACATCCGGCCCAAGGCCCCGGACATCCGGCCCCAGACAAGCCACCGGACATCCGGTCCCATGCCGGAAATCCAGCAACCTTCACAGAAGTTGGACCGAGCCATCCCGGACATCCGGCCATGACCCCGGACATCGGGCTCGCCCCGAAGCCCCGGACATCCGGCCGCCAGCCCGGACGTCCGGCACCTGCGTGTGCCTAACGGGCCAGAGGCCCATGTATCCCTTTCCCTTCGCCCCCACTTGTACTAGCACTATATATACTCTTCCCCCTCCTCTTTTCTAGGGTTAGCAAATGTGATAGCTCATTTTAGACTAGAGCTTTACTCATCCATTACGGATCTACTCCACGAGAGAGACCGCGGCCCCTCTACGGAGAAGATCCACCTTGGATTCAAGACCACTAACAGGAAGATCCTTCACGGATTCAAGACCTCCTCTTGGATATGAACTCTACCTTGTATCTTTCCCTTTGTTATCCATGTTCCTTGTGATCTTGTGTGTTTGATTGTCTAGTGGATGTGTGATTAGACTTGTTCTTGAGTGTTTTCCCTCGTGATTACCCTATGTGTTCTTCGTGTTCATCATGGGTTTCCCTCCTCTTCGTGAAAGATCGGCTTAGAACGGTTTGACCCCACATCAACTACTTTCATTGATTCCATCAAGTGTTAATGGACCGCCAAGGTTCCATGCTCATGTCCTCTCTGCTTTCCAGCCACGACAAGGATGCTCGATCCCGCCAAGGACCCGGCTCCGGTTAGAAGTTGGGGAGACTGCCCGGCACAACGACTTCCGGCAAAATAAAGAGATAAAGTTCACCTCTTGCCCATTCATGTTCGTAACCTGTGACTTATGCATTAGAAAACCTCGCCACTCTCTTTTAAACTCGGGTGCTCCCGTCCCTGACCCGAACACTGCTTTGGTCAGGGTGGTTGCAGTAGCCTTTACTAAAAGAAGGTTGGCGAGGGGCTGGACCCTTTGTATGCAACCCAGAAGATGTGATTCTCCGGCAGGCACGGAGGGCGCCAGCAGGATAGCTTGCCGACAGAACTCGTTTATTTACATTAAAGAGGCATTTCGCCTCCGCATGGACATATACATGCACGAGTCCTCGGCAAGGCTGGTCTTTTTCGTTAACATGCTGATACAAGTACGGACATTACAAGACACATGCATGGGCTCGAGAGATTATATTATTTAGAAATAAAGATTTGGCAAGTGCCTACATGCTAAAATAAAGATAAGCGTCTCGCAATCTCCGTTCTTGGCCCTTTCCTCCCAGTTGCGGCAGGTGAAGGCAAGAAAAGGGCAACGAGGAACGCACCGATGGAGAGCATGGCGAGGGTAACCCCCGGCGAGACACATGGCCGAGGGAGGAGGGCGATGCAGATGATGGTGTTGCCACCGGCGGTCAGTCGGAGTCGGAACCGGTGTCCTCCCGCCTGCTTCCTAATACGTCTATGTCGTATCTATAATTTTTTATTGTTCCATGCCAATTATACAACTTTCATATACTTTTGGCAACTTTTATACTATTTTTGGGACTAACATATTGATCCAGTACCCAGTGCCAGTTCCTGTTTGTTGCATGTTTTTTGTTTCGCAGCATATCCATATCAAACGGAGTCCAAACGGGATGAAAACAGACGGAGATTGTTTCTGGAATATATGTGATTTTTGGGAAGAAGAATCAATGTGAGACGATGCTCGAGGTGGCCACGAGGCAGCGGGGCGTGCCCCAGGGGGTCAGGCGCGCCCTTCACCCTCGTGGCCACCCCGTAAGGCGGTTGGTGCCCTTCTTTCGCCGCAAGAATGCTAATATCCGGATAGAAATCGTGTCAAAAATTCAGCCCAATCGGAGTTATGGATCTCCGAGAATATAATAAACGGTGGAAGGCCATAATCTGGGAACACAGAAACAGAGAGAGACAGAGAGACAGATCCAATCTCGGAGGGGCTCTCGCCCCTCCGCCGCCATGGAGGTCATGGACCTGAGGGGAAACCCTTCTCCCATCTAGGGAGAAGGTGAAGGAATAAGATGAAGGAGGGGGGCTCTCTCCCTCTCTCTCCCGGTGGCACCGGAATGCTGCCGGGGCCATCATCGTGTGACGGCGATCTACACCAACACCTCTGTCATCTTCACCAACATCTTCATCACCTCCCCCCATCTATCTACAATGGTCCACTCTCCCGCAAACCGATGTACCCTCTACTTGAACATGGTGCTTTATGCTTCATATTATTATCCAATGAGGTGTTGCCATCCTATGACGTCTGAGTAGATTTTTGTTGTCCTACCGGTAATAAGTGAATTGCTATGATTGGTTTAATTTGCTTGTGGTTATGTTGCCGTCCTTTGGTGCCCATCATATGAGTGCGCGCGTGGATAACACCATAGGGTTAGTTGTATGTTGATAGGACTACATATTGGAGGGCAAGTGTGATATAAGCTTCAATCTAGCATATAAATTGATGCATACGGGATTGAAGGGGGACCAATATATCTTAATGCTATGGTTGGGTTTTACCTTAATGAACATTAGTAGTTGCGGAAGCTTGCTAATAGTTCCAATCATAAGTGCATAGAATTCCATGTCTGGGATGACATGCTAGCAGTGGCCTCTCCCACATAAAACTTGCTATCGGTCTAGTAACGTAGTCAATTGCTTAGGGAAAATTTCACAACTCCTACCACAACTTTGCCACACTCGCTATACTAACGTTATTGCTTATTTATCTAAACAGCCCCTAGTTTTTATTTACGTGCTCTTTATATTCTTGCGAACCTATCCTGTTACACCTACAAAGTACTTCTAGTTTTATACGTGTTCTAGGTAAAGCGAACGTCAAGCGTGCGTAGAGTTGTTTGGTGGTCGATAGAACTTGAGGGAATATTTGTTCTACCTTTAGCTCCTCGTTGGGTTTGACACTCTTACTTATCGAGAGAGGCTACAACTGATCACCTACACTTGTGGGTTATCAAGACCTTTTTCTGGCGCCGTTGCCGAGGAGCAATAGCGTGGGGTGAATACTCTAGTGTGTTCTTGTTTGCTTTATCACTAAGTAAATTTTATTTGCTGTTCTAAGTTGTTCTACCATTGAATTGCACGACTCCTTTGATGAGACCAGCATGCGTTTTGTGCGGAGAATTCAGGAGTCCGAGGTCAAGGACGCTTTAAAAAGGATGAAAGGAGGCAAGGCAATGGGCCATGATTGTATCCCCATTGAGGTGTGGAAAGGACTTGGGGACATAGCGATAGTATGGCTAACCAAGATTTTGAACCTCATTTTTCGGCAAACAAGATGCCAGAAGAATGGAGACGGAGTATATTAGTACCAATCTTCAAGAACAAGGGGGATGTTCAGAGTTGTACTAATTACCCTGTAATTAAGCTGATGAGCCATACAATGAAGCAATGGGAGAGAGTCATTGAGCACCGCTTAAGAAGAATGACAAACGTTACCCAAAATTAGTTTGGTTTCATGCCTGGGAGGTCGACGATGGAAGCCATTTTCTTGGTTTGACAACTTATGGAGAGATACAGGGAGCAATAGAAGGACTTGCATATGGTGTTCATTGACTTGGAGAAGGGCCATGATAAGATACCGCGGAATGTCATGTGGTGGGCCTTGGAGAAACAAAAAGTCCCAGCAAAGTACATTACCCTCATCAAGGACATGTACGATAATGTTGTGACAAGTGTTCGAACAAGTGATGTTGACACTGATGACTTCGCGATTAAGATAGGACTGCATCAGGGGTCAGCTTTGAGCCCTTATCTTTTTGCCTTGGTGATGGATGACGTCACAAGGGATATACAAGGAGTTATCCCATGTTGTATGCTCTTTGCAGACGATGTGGTGCTAGTTGACAATAGTCGGATGGGGGCAAATAGGAAGTTGGAGTTATGGAGACAAACCTTGGAATCGAAAGGGTTTAAGCTTTGTAGAACTAAAACTGAGTACATGATGTGCGGTTTTAGTACTACTAGGTGTGAGGATGAGGAGGTTAGCCTTGATGGGCAGGTGGTGCCTCAGAAGAACACCTTTCGATATTTGGGGTCAATGCTGCAGGAGGATGGGGGTATTGATGAAGATGTGAACCATCAAATCAAAGCTGGATGGATGAAGTGGCGCCAAGCTTTTGGCATTCTCTATGACAAGACAGTGCCACAAAAGCTAAAAGGCAAGTTCTACAGGACGACGGTTCGACCCGCCATGCTGTATGGCGTTGAGTGTTGGCCGACTAAAAGGCGACATGTTCAACAGTTAGGTGTGGCGGGGAAGCGTATGTTGAGATGGTTGTGTGGCCACACGAGGAAGGATCGAGTCCGGAATGATGATATACGAGATAGAGTTGGGGTAGCACCAATTGAAGAGAAGCTTGTCCAACATCGTCTCAGATGGTTTGGGCATATTCAGCATAGGCCTCCAAAAGCCCTAGTGCATAGCGGACGGCTAAAACATGCGGAGAATGTCAAGAGAGGTCGGGGTAGACCGAATTTGACATGGGAGGAGTCCGTCAAGAGTGACCTGAAGGATTGGAGTATCACTAGAGAACTAGCTATGGACAGGGATGCGTGGAAGCTTGCTAACCATGTGTCGGAGCCATGAGTTGGTCGCGAGATCTTATGGCTTTCACCTCTAGCTTCCCCCAACTTGTTTGGGACTAAAGGCTTGGTTGTTGTTGTTGTTGCTGTCGTTGGTCTATGTTGTTCTCTTTCTTTAGTTATGGATATGGAACACGAAATACCCAAAAAATTAGGTGTAGTTGCTACTCTTGGAGATGGGGAACCTCCAAAAACTCTCGATGCTCATTGTGTGAAAGATATTATGTACTACTTTGATAATCTTGAGAAAACCCCATTCAACTATATAATGGGAGTAACGTTGGATCAACGTGAATACTTTAGGGATTATCGCTTGACGCAAAAAGGGAAACTATTATGTGATCAAATTTATATGTTGTGCTAGTATGCTCGGGAATTATGCTTGAGATATGATTATACTTGTTGCTCTAGGATGAAGGCTCCACACCTTCCCTTTTCATGCAAATTTAATGATAATGAAACCTTAACAACTTACGATAATGGTATATATGACTACTATGATGTTAAACAAATAGAAGAATTTGTTGCTTTTAAGGATGCTTGTGAAATTAAATGTTTGTTTGAAGAGTATGAAAATTATGATGATGTTGTTTATAGATCTGAAAATCTTGCTATATTGAAATATTGCTATTTGAATTATAAATACAATCCCAATATTGATGCGTTTATAGAGAAGGTCTCCGCTGTCCAAGAAGAGACTAATATTTTGCAGGAAACTATGGAAGAAGGACTTGATGACACTGTGAGCTCATTAGATGAAAAAGACGAGGAGGGGAGCGAAGAACAAAAGGAGGAAGAGTGGATTAGCTACCCGTTCCCACCTTATAATGAGAGTAACTCTTCAACTCATACACTATTTAATTCCCCTTCATGCTTACCGAAGGATGATTGCTATGATCCCTTGAATTCGTTTGAAATATCCCTTTTTGATGAACTTGATACTTGTTATGCTTGTGGCCAAGATGCCAATATGAATTATGCTTATAGAGATGAACTTGCTATAGTCCCTTATGTTAAACATGAAATTTTTATTGCACCCACGCATGATAGTCCTATTATCTTTTTAAATTCTCCCGACTACACTATATCGAAGAAGTTTGCCCTTATTAAGGATTATATTGATGGGTTGCATTTTACTACCACACATGATGATTTTAATAGATATAATATGCATGTGCTTGCTGCTCGTACTTGCAATTATTATGAGAGAGGAACTACATCTCTGCCTCTCTAGGTTTCCAATTTGATAAAATTACAAGAAACTATTTATACTAAGCATTGGCCTTTACTATGTGTGCATGAATTGTTCTTTTATGACATGCGGATGCATAGGAAGAGAGTCAGACTTTGTTGTTGCATGATATATGTTACTTTGTGCTCACTACTAAATCACAAATCATTGTTAATTAAAATTGGCTTTGATATACCTTGGGATCCGGGTGGATCCATTACTTGAGCACTTTATGCCTAGCTTGATGGCATTAAAGAAGGTGCTGCCAGGGAGACAACCTAGAAGTTTTAGAGAGTCATTTATTTTTGTTGTGTGCTTTTATAGAGTTTGAAAATTAAAAAAATCAAGAGGGGAACCTAAAACTTTTTCAAAAAGAAAGGCAAAAGTGAGAAAGACGAGCATTGTTAAAGTGGGAGCTAGCCTTGAACTTTGTTCATGCCCATAGAAACTTTGTGAACCTTGATTACATAAAATTTTGAACAAAAATAATTATCCCCTTTTACAATTCCATTGTATTATAAAAATAATGTGCCAAGAGTTTCCTTTAGGATGATTAAACTGCTTGTCGGTATGTGCGGTGCAATAACAGAAACTTTAGCTGTATTGCGTGATTTTGTATTTTTTACTGGTACGTCGAAAGGATATGAAACTTCTTGCACAATCTTGCTATACAATTTTTTTTATTTTTCCTATATTTTCCAGAATTTTTAGAGTTACAGAAGTATGGTGGATGTTCAAATCTTTACAGACTGTCCTGTTTTCACAGATTGATGTTATAGCTTCATTATTTGCATATGTTTGAATTCTTGTTGAAGCCTCCTTGACTTGGGGCCATAGAATTGTGATAGCATACAATGTGTAATGTTTGTTCATAATTATACAATAATGTTAGAGCAATACATGATCATATTTCATTGATCATGTGCACTAACCCCTCCACAAAAAGTTCGGTTAAGTTTTGTGTGGATGAAGTGTTTGAAGTTCGAGGAGGTCTCGATGTGAGGAGAAGGAGGAGAGGCAAGAGCTCAATCCTGGGGATGCCCAAGGCACCCCAAGTGAATATACAAGGAGACTCAAGCATCTAAGCTTGGTGATGCCCCGGAAGGCATCCCATCTTTCTTCAACAAGTATCAGTATGTTTTCGGATTCGTTTCATTCACATGATATGTGTAAATTCTAGGAGCGTCATGTGCTTTTTATGTTTCCTTTAGTTAATGCACCATGCTGGTATGAGATAGTCCTTGGATTATTTATAGAATGCTCGTTGCACTTCACTTATATCTTTTGAGTATGGTTTTATAGAATGCTTCATGTACTTCACTTATATCATTTGAAGCTTGGATTGCCTGTTTCTCCTCACGTAGAAAACCGCCATTTGAAGAATGCTCTTTTCCTTCACTTATATTTCTTAGAGCGTGGGCATATCTTTTGTAGAAAGAATTAAAACTCCCTTGCTTCACTTATACCTATTTAGAGAGTTGACAGGAATTGGTCATTCGCATGGTTAGTCATAAAATCCTACATAAACTTTTAGATCGTTGAATATGATATGTTTGATTCCTTGCAATAGTTTTGCGATAGAGAGATGCTAATATGTGGGAGGTACTAGTGAATGATTGTGGTTTACTAGAAATATTTGTGTTAAGGTTTGTGATTCCCGAAGCATGCACGTATGGTCTCCTAACTATGTAACCAAATTGGCGCGCATTGTATTTTGATTGTTTATCTTTGCGTGAAGGTCAGGGGCGGGCGATGGTTAACTCCTACCAACCTCCCCCCTAGGAGCATGCATCGTAGTATTTTGCTTCGAGGGCTAATAGATTTTATGCAATAAGTATGTGAGTTCTTTATGACTAATGTTGAGTCCATGGATTATACGCACTCTCACCCTTCCACCTTGCTAGCCACTCTAGTACCGCGCAATTTTCGCCGGTGCATCAAACCACCTTATACCCTTCCTCAAAACAGCCACCATACCTACCTATTATGGCAATTTCATAGCCATTCCGAGATATATTGCCATGTAACTCCATAGTTTCGCTTATTATAACACGCACTATCCTTGTCATATTGCCTTGCATGATCGTAAGAGAGCTAGCATGATGTTTTCATGGCTTTTCCATTTTTTGATGTCATTGCTATGCTAGATCATTGCACATCCCGGTACACCGCCGGAGGCATTCATATAGAGTCATATTTTTGTATCGACTTGTAATATCGAGTTGTAAGTAAATAAAAGTGTGATGATCATCGTTATTAGAACATTGTCCCATGTGAGGTTATAAAAAATAAAAGTGGCCAATGAATCCCAAATAAAAAAAGAGGCCAAAGAAGCCCACCAAAAAAAGAGAGGCCAAAGAGCCCCAAAAAAAAGGAAAATAAAAATGAGAGAAAAAGAGAAAAGGGACAATGTTACTATCTTTTTTCCACACTTGTGCTTCATCATAGCACCATGTTCTTCATGATAGAGAGTCTCCTAAGTTGTCACTTCCATATACTAGTGGGGATTTTCATTATAGAACTTGTCTTGTATATTCCAACGACGGGCTTCCTCAAATGCCCTAGGTCTTCATGAGCAAGCAAGTTGATGCACACCCACTAGTTTTCTTTTGAGCTTTCATACACTTATAGCTCTAGTGTATCCGTTACAAGGCAATCCCTACTCACTCACATTGATATCAATTGATGGACATCTCCATAGTCCATTGATTTTCCTAGTCGATGTGAGACTTTCTCCCTACTTTTGTCTACTACCACCTTCTATTCCACCCATGGTGCTATGTCCATGGCTCACTCTCATGTATTGCGTGAAGATTTGAAAAGGTACAAAAAAGTAAAGTATGAAAACAATTGCTTGGCTGACAACGGTATGGGCATGAGGGGTACCTTGTGTTAAGAAAAGGAAGCATAAAAGACTACATGATTTTGTAGGGATAATGTTATTTACCATTGCTATTTTGAAAGACTTGATTGTTTTATGGGATGCCCGAGTATTAAATTCTTTTATGTCAAATGATAGACTATTGCTTTGAATCACTCGTGTCTTAATATTCATGCCATGATAAGATTACACGGTCAAGATTATGCTAGGTAGCATTCCACATCAAAAATTATCTTTTTTATCATTTACCTACTCGAGGACGAGCAGGAATTAAGCTTGGGGATGCTGATACGTCTCCATCGTATCTATAATTTTTGATTGTTCCATGCCAATATTATACAACTTTCATATACTTTTGGCAACTTTTTATACTCTTTTTGGGACTAACATATTGATCTAGTGCCTAGTGCCAGTTTCTGTTTGTTGCATGTTTTTTCTTTCGCATAATATCCATATCAAACGGAGTCCAAACAGGATAAAAACGGACGGTTTTTTTTGGAATATATGTGATTTTTGGGAAGAAGAATCAACGCGAGACAATGCCCGAGGGGGCCACGAGGTAGGGGCGCGCCCAGAGGGTCAGGTGCTCCCCCGACCCTCGTGGCCACCCCGTAAGGCGGTTGGTGCCCTTCTTTCGCCGCAAGAAAGCTAACATCCGGATAAAAATCGTGTCAAAAATTCATCCGAATTGGAGTTACAGATCTCCAGGAATATAAGAAACGTTTGAAAGGCCAGAATCTAGGAACGCAGAAACAGAGAGAGACATAGAGACAGATCCAATCTCGGAGGGGCTTTCGCCCCTCCACAGCCATGGAGGCCATGGACCTGAGGGGAAACCCTTCTCCCATCTAGGGAGAAGGTCAAGGAAGAAGAAGAAGGAGGGGGGGCTCTCTCGCCCTCTCTCCCGATGGCACCGGAACGCCGCCGGGGCCATCGTGTGACAACGATCTACACCAACACCTCTGTCATCTTCACCCACATCTTCATCACCTTCCCCCATCTATCTATAGATGTCCTCTCTCCCGCAACCTGCTGTACCCTCTACTTGAACATGGTGCTTTATGCTTCATATTATTATCCAATGATGTGTTGCCATCCTATGATGTCTAAGTAGATTTTCGTTGTCCTACCGGTAATTGGTGAATTGCTATGATTGGTTTAATTTGCTTGTGGTTTTGTTGCTATCCTTTGGTGCCTATAAATGAGCACGCGCATGGATCACACCATAGGGTTGGTTGTATGTTGATATGACTACATATTGGAGGGCAAGAGTGACAGAAGCTTCAACATAGCGTAGAAATTGATGCATACGAGATTGAAGGGGGGCCGATATATCTCAATGCTATGGTTGTGTTTTACCTTAATGAGCGTTAGTAGTTGCAGATGCTTGCTAATAGTTCCAATCATAAGTGCATAGAATTCCAAGTCAGGGATCACATGCTAGAAGTGGCCTCTCCCACATAAAACTTGCTATCGGTCTTGTAACGTAGTCAATTTCTTAGGGACAATTTCGCAACTCCTACCACCACTTTTCCACACTCGCTATACTAACTTTATTGCTTATTTATCTAAACATACCCTAGTTATTATTGACGTGCTCTTTATATTTTTGCAAACCTATCTCGTTATACCTACAAAGTACTTATAGTTTTATACTTGTTCTAGGTAAAGCGAACATCAAGCATGCGTAGAGTTGTATCGGTGGGTTATCACCGCCGTCGTTGTTGTTGTCGCTATCTTCCTCGTCACTGTCACTCGAGGAGGAGGTTTCGTTGTCGGTGGAGCTCTCCGCCCAGCATCCTAAGCGGACTCCCGAGCGTCCAAAGACCTTGATGGAGAGCATGCCATTCTCCATTAATTTGAACTGGAGAACGTGCCCCTCCGACAGGCTATGGGCGCGGGCGAAGGTCTTCCACCCACGACAGAGGTACATGGCGTGAGGGGCAGGGAAGTCGACGTCTACCCGCATGCTGCCATTCCCGTAGCCCCTCATATGCAGCCTCAAGGCTTGCGACGGGTCAAGCTCCATTTCCCAAGAAAACAGGCTGGGGAGGCTGAGGTGACCACACACTTGCTTGTACAGTCTGATGAAGAACTCGCGGGGCTGGTCTCCAACATGGCCCTCCATTGGGGGAAGATCCACTGGCGGAAGCGCGGCCAATACACCGCCTCGTCCTCGTCTCCCCCGAGTGCCATGGCGGCCTTGTCCTTGCCCCTCCCTCTTCCTCTCACAGCGGGCTCCGCTGCCATGAGTTCCAGAGGAGGGGGACACATTGCCGAGCAGAGACCCTCGTCACCGCCATTGGAGTGCCGGTGCGCCCTCTAACCATGGCGACTGGAAGAGGAGGATCAAGCAAGAAGGAGGTGGATGCAAGAAGACGTTGTCCCTCTCACCTTTTATAGAGGGATGGGGCTAGGGCTCAGCCACCCAACCTAAGGAAGGTCGCCCCACTCAACCAATCCAGTCGCCAGGGACGCAGGGAACCAGGACCGACCCGCTGCTCCAATCAATGATGCGCGGTTTCCCGCCTCAGCGTTAATGCCCGCGCCCTCTGTATCCACCGCTTACCCTCCCTGGGGCATGGGGGACACATGGTGGGCGGGCCAGAATCAAGAAGATGAGTGGGGCGACCGTTCCCTGCTCCATGATCGTGGGGCGCGGACGCCATGATGGCCACGACCCGAATCCACTTTGTAAATGAGCAGCGCCCCTGCAACTTCCTCTTTTTATGGGGAAGACGCGAGCCGCCACTTTACTATCCACCGCGAAGTGATGCAAGCACGCTGCAACCGCTCCACACACGACCCCCACGTCACGCGCCCAATGCGAGTCATGGGGAAGCACAACTGGCGAAGGAATCATCGCAGTTAAAACCCTACCACGCATGCCCGCACACCATTCTGGGCCTGGCCCAATAACTCTCCGCACTTATGTGTGGCCTAGGCTCGAGGACTCCTGTCTATGTACAAAAGTAGGGGCCCTTTTGCACCCCTTTACTTGTGCATGGGGAGTTGTAGCCACACCTACGACCACGCTTGGCGGAGCAGAAGGAGGAGAAGCACGAGACTGCCAAAGGCAACACTCAAGCTAGAGGGATGAAGAACAGAGGGGCAAGATGGACTCATCCCCCGGTAACGCCCTTGCCGGGGTAGCCTACATGACCCTAGCAAGAGTCTTGCCGGGGGCAACTTGCCGAACAAACAACAGGGCCACCACCCTTGGGTGTGAGAACTCTGACACCGTCGACAACGTCAAGACAAAGATTCAGGGGCGCCTGCATGGTGGAATGCAGATCTTTGTGGGGCCAAGGGCCTGCAGACCTAGACAAGGGACCGGAAGACGAAGACCCCCGACAAGAGCATTGCCGGGGACGACCTAGGACAGATACGAGACCCCGGCAAGACACCTTGCAGGGGGCGTCTGCAGGGCCACAGCCTGGCCCGCACCCGCCAAGGTTTCGCTGCCCCGCGGCCGCTCGTACGCGACGACCAACTCGCCAACTAGATAAGTGCGTGCGTGGCAACATGCAGCCTCTAAGCCAACTAGCCAAGCACCTGCGTGGTGGCATGCGGATCTTCGTGAAGACCCTGTCACCACAGCAGCCAGCAGCCAGCGTGGTGCTGCATGCCTCGTCAGCCTAGACGCGTGTCGGAGCGAGGTGATGCGGCAGCGGGCGGGACAAGCTCCATTGCCGTCCCCGATAAAGCAAGAGGACACAGGCGACACATTAAATGCATTTGTCTTATGATGTCAGGAGATAACCTTGTACACTATAGATACTTTCCACCTCCTGTGTGCCATTGTGGCGACCCCTTTGTCATATAAAAGGAGGCCCGAGGCGTACTGGAGAAGGATTCAGACTTTTTGGACAGGCACGCGTAGTAGCCAGTGCAAGAGCTCAAGAACACCAAATAAACATAGACAAGCAGGACTAGGGTTTTACGCATCACTTGTAGCCCAAACCTGTGTAAAACTTCCCGTGCGTTGATCGACTAGACCTGCTCTTTGCACAGCTCTACGCCCATCAAACTATAGTAGGGGCCCCCGGGATCCCATAGATGTCGTTTCGCCGAAAAATCTCCTCGACCTCTTCCCCTTCAAGCAAACAGTCGCTAGCACCCTCAAGCCCCTGACCATGGGATTTCCTTGTAATCCTCATGGATATCTTAGAAGAAATACCCCTTTACAAACTCTCACCCACCTCTTCTGAACACAAGGGTGGCGACATCCCAACATGACGATGCCAACAAAAGATATCTTCTCAAGGAATGAGGATGTAAAGACCCAGAAGATGGTGACATCCCAAACACTGCACATGATGATGCAACCTTGGCCTACAATGAATAGGCCATAAGTTATGCAAGGTCATGATATACACCGCTAATGGAGCAACCATGTCCTTACCGTTGTTGTATCGGCAACCACCGGTGGATGAGAACCTCACAATTTGGTACGCCTCACTATAGTGAGTAGGAGAACGGTTCTCTTCATACCCCCCTCTTGGTGTCGATGTTGTCATCAATGAAACCGACATGTTGGACCTCTACTCTGCCTTGTTATTGTCATTGCATAAAGGATTGCCTACCTAGTACCGACATGATTACGAAGACACTAGAAGACTGAGGACATGCCAGCTACGAGGAACCACCTTTACCCCGTCAGCTCGTCAAACGAGGAGTTGTTAAAGATTCTTGAAGCCCAACCCGGATCATATCATCGAACAATTACAAGGGACGTAGCGACACCTGAGGGAAATCCAGAAGACTGCCTGAGACATGGAGAAAAGCATGACTACTGAGTCCGAGAACCCCTAGGGTAGGATGATTCGTGTACCCCCTATGCGCAGTCGAGTCCGTATGATGGTTCGAATATAACTATTATCGTGTGTTTCTTGTTTTTATTTGTATGTGTTTTGACATCAGTCGCCCTTTTTACCCTAGGTAACAAGTATGCGACTATATCACCTGCCTTATTTTGTTGTTTGTGCTTGGCCCTTTCTGGAACCTATTTATTTGCGCTTGCACCATAGAACCCCCCTTAGGCACTCCCTCCCTCTATGCTACTTCTCCCTCTCATATCGCTCCTCAACTGAAGATCGGCAAGACAAGAAGTACCAAGGATTCCACCTCGACAATCAACCAGTACTGAAGACTTTTTCTACCGCCTTCTCGTCCAAGAACTACCCCATGGAGTTATGTTTACCCCTCCAGATAAGAAACCCATCCCCAGCCCCTTCGAGACTTAACGAGATACCCCAACTCGAATCCTTAACCATGTGCTTAACCCACAGAATTGCAAGAGAACCAATTAAGCCTTTGTAACCTTGCACAACACTGTGTTCGTTATGGAACTAGTGGACATAATGAACAAGCACATTATCTTCCTAATATAGCACAAGAACTCACAATGCCATAGGGAAGGCCAATTTGAGGATATAGGGATAGAGGACAAATGAATTGATGAGTTTATGACAGTGACCTTGATGGGTTATCACGGACTGGTAGATTAGGAGGGTTTCATGTTGGAATATGAACTTGGTGGGATCGTGTTGATAGAGAAGCATAGCTTTCATTACCCGTGGAAAATTGGATTTTGTAGGCAAATTATGATCGCAAGCTGAAATTCTTGGAGGTGTAAGGATTTGGCCTAGCCAGGGGATATTGATAGAAGATAGTTGACATTACGATAATGAATTGGGGGAGACTGGTAGAAATTCTCATTGGGCATGAGATTTGGATTTTAGTAGGTGATCCTAGTGGAGTATAGACATCGAGTATGTCTACATGGTTCAGAGTAAATTGGATTTAGACAGATGATCTCGATCCTGATACCATGTTTCTCGGTGGACCATAAAATAGGAGAACTGTAGGTCGGTGGCTACCTAAGGAAACTCCGATTCAATCCGCCCCCTGGCTGGGAGGCATCTACCTCATCCCGATCACAAGGGGAGGTTCACCATGATGGGGGGTCATGTACTTTAATTCTTTGCGTTTCAGAAAGAATGAAATGCATAGAGGACCATCCTTTTTTTTGCGGCATCCTCTCTGATTTGCGGATTCGTAGAGGGCCGAGGGCCAACCTTAGTTGACTGACAATGACAAAGATGTCGGTGTATTTGGATCGACACCTATGGGATCACAAGAATTCCTACTACGGTTGCGGGGCGCGGGGTTGAGAGAAGAGCGAATCTAACAGTCAGGACACGGTTCCTTTACCCAGGTTCGGGCCGCAAAGATGCGTAAAACCCTACTCCTGCTTTGGTGGATTATATGTTGGTGTTCTTCAGCTAATGAGAAGCTCCAAGAGGGTCGCGAACAGTTCGAAAAAGCCGAATACTTCTCCTGGTCGCCTCGGGCCTGCTTTTATAGGAAAAAGGGGTTGCCACAGTGGCACACAGGAGGTGGAAAGGGTACAGTGATGCGAGGTTTTCCCTCGCATTACAGGACAAGGTGCATTTAATGCGCCCAGCTTAGGTGTCCTTGCTTTATCGGGGACGGGGGGAGACGTCCGTCTTGTCCATTGCCGCCCCTCCTCGTGTTGACACGCGCCCTGGCCAGCAGTGCCTGAGGCGTCATGTAGGAAGACAGGCAGCTGGGGTGGCGCAACGGCGGGTCTCCACGAAGATCTGTTGGTTGCCACGCAGGAGCCCGTCCAGCTGGTCGGGTCGGAAGCTGCGTGGGTCGGTGGAAACCCAGCTAGCGTGGGCCTGACGGTGGCCCTACGGGTGTCCTTGGCAAGGGCCTTGCCGGGGCTCCGGCAAGGGTCCTGCCGTGGTGCCTGTTGTCATCCCCTGCAAGGTGCTTGCCGGGGGCCTTGTGGTTCTCCTTGGCTGGAATCCCACCAAGGGTCGTCTTCTTAACTTGTATCTGATCTTGAATATCTTCACAAAGATCTGCATGCCACCACGGGGATATCTCCCAAATCCTTGCCCCATGGGGGTGATGGACTCAAGGGTGATTCGCTCCGTAGGCGCGGGGCTAGCTGCCATGACAAGGGTCTTGCCGGGGCTGCCAGTGCTGGCCCCGGCAAGGATCTTGCCGGGGAGAGCCGCTTCGTCCCTTTGATCTTTGTGGTCTTGTTCTTGGCGTCGCTCCAGTCTCCATCGAGCTTCAGTCTTCCCCCGGCTCGCCTCCCTCGCCATGCTTGGTGTGGTGGCGCCGTGGCTCAAACTGCCCATGCACAGTCATAGGGGTACAAAAAGTGTACCCCTCTTTTTGTAGACGGACAGGAGCCCCCGGGCCTGGGCCACACATAAGCGCGACACGTTGTTGGGCCAGGCCCAGAACGGTGCGCGGGTAGGCGGGGTGGTTTTCACCGAGGTATAATTTCCGCACTGCGCGTCCCACGACCCGCGCGCGTGGCGCGGGGTGGAGGGGCGTGCGTGACGTGGGCGGCATGCGTGGGGCGGTTTCCGCAGGCATGCGTCATGTCGCAGTAAATGCGAAAGGAGGCGGCCCGCGTTTTCCCCGTAATCGGTGGGAAGCATGGTGGCGCGGCCCGCTTACTGGATGGGGCCGAGGAGCGGTCGTTGATGCTGGATTGAGGAAGACGAGCCGCCAACATACTGCAGGGTCCACCGGACGCCGCCGGTCCACGGCAGCGATTGGAGCGACGTTGACGCCGCTGATGGGAGGCTCACTGTTGCCTTCACCAGGATCAACCGGCTCGTCCAGGCCGGACTCACCCTCGAGATGATTGGGCCGAATTTCATTCGCCGTCGGATCGCTCCGCTGCACAAAAATGGGAGGCCAGCCTGGCTGTTCAGGAACCCGGCCGACGTCATGCGGCTCCGCCCTGGCCTCAACCACAACCTCACAGTGATGGGACACGCCCATTTCTGTCAGCGTCTCTTCCAGCTGGATGTGGGTCACGGTGGTTGGGTCAAGCGGACCGGCAAGGCTGCGAAGGCTGCCGCGAAGGCCGGCAAGGCCGTCAAGGGGCAGTTCTTCAGGCTGCCAGCAGGAGTGGCCCCGCTGTGCAAGAATTCGCGCCAGTCCGAGATCGTTGCCATGATGCCGGAGTGCAGCGCGCATGGCCCCATCCCGAGCTGGCAAGAGCCGGAGGACGAGGTTGTGCAGCAGTTCTTCGATACTCTGGTCGAGGTGTGCGTCAATCCTGGCGCCGAGCGGTGGCTCGTCAGGGACACCACCCCGGAGGAGCTGGACTACATCGCCGCCAGGGCGAGGGAGGCGCAGCTCATCAGGGAGGCCGGTAGCGCCGGAGGCATGGAGGACCAGGACGCCGCGGCTGCGGAGGAGCAGGAGTTCGCCCAGTGGGCGGCGGCTGCCAGAGAAGCTAGCAGCGCCAGCCGGGGCTCCACCGGTTGAGGACGCGGCCGACGAGTCGTCGTCGTCGGAGGATGCGGCGGCTGGCCCGACGCCAGCCAGGGGAAGAGGGCGAGTCTTGTGGCGGGCTTGTTCCGGTGAGCCGGTCCGGCCCGGCAAGACTGCGCAGCCTCAATTGGCCCTGGAGGGGTCCGGGCGCCTCACGAGGGCCACGGCGGCGAAGAGGTCGATGAAGGCCGCCGAGAAGAAGAAAACGGCAGCTCCCTCTTCGTCGAGGCGCGCACAAACTCCGCTCCCTTCTTCGCCTTCCCCGGCAGACGTTGATTCGGAGGGCGACGCGGAGTTCCCCTTCGACCTCGAGCCCCTCACCCCGAAGAGGAAGAGGAAGTCAGCAGAGGAGGAGGAGATGGACGACGAGTAAGTATTGCTTTCTTTATCGTCATCCCCATCTCCCTAGACCATGCCACTCACCTTGACTTGTTCTTGTTTCTTCAGGGACGCGGAGACGTTGGCCCAGAGGGTGAAGAGGGCCAAGGATTCGGCGAGCAGCCAGCCCCCGGTCGGGGCTACAAAGACACCACTGGTGGTGTTGAGCAGCTCCGACGGCAGCCCCCCGACACAGCCCCCAGCGTAAGCCCGCTAACCTCTTCTCGCTCGACATGCAGTAGGCATTCGATGCTAAAGGTGCTGACCTTGCCGATTCTGTAGGACGGGAGTAGCAGCAGGAGGAGCCGCAGGGGGCTACTCCCAACACACCACCCCCATCGACTACGCCGCCACGAGGGGCGTCCCCGGCAAGGGAACCAAGCATGGAGCCCGCACGCATGGAGGAGGAGGGGAACTTGGCCGCTGGTGGTCCGGCCCCGGCGTCCGACGCCGGCGGGGAGGGAACTTCCGCTTCACAGTGCGGCGCTGGTGAGTCGCCTGCCTTTTGTCTTTGCTTTTCCCTTGCGTTTTTTCTTGACTTCATTATCCCCGTCACGGCCCAGGCCCTCCTTCAACGGATGCGGAGGACGTGGACACCGTCATCAAGGAGGTTACTGAGGAGGCCGCGACGGAGGCCAACAAGATCGCCGCCGAGGAGGCCGCCAAGGACGCCGCAGATAAAGCTGCAGAGGATGCCGCCAAGGGTGCCGCCGAGGGCGCTGGCGGTGCGCCTGCCGGGGAGGCCGGCAAGGCTACAGCCGAGGAAGTGGCGATCGATGATCAGCCTTCTTCCGCCGCGACCCCGGGCCCTGGCAGGTATCTGAAGGTGGGAGACAACCTTTTCGTCCATCTCACCGGGGCATCAAGGTCCCGAGCGGCCGCCGGGGAGGAAGTCTTTGATGGCGAGGTGTTAGCCGCCACCGGGCTCGGGGTTGTTGATGAACCGAGCGCCGGCGGCGACGGCTCCCCAAAGGAGCAGCTCTTCCGGGCCATGGGGGCCAACTTTCGGAAGCTCCAGGCTCTCTATCGTGCCCGTTTGGACAAGGTTAAGTCCAGAACGGCAGCGGTGGACGACGCAGAGGCGGACTTCCAGGCGCGCATCGCTGAGGCGCAAACCTGGTCCCACCAGTCCCGCGAGGAGCAGAGGGCCTCCTAGGAAGAACTGGCCAAGCGAAACATGGAGCTCATCATGAAGATGGCCGCCATCTAGAAGGCCCAGGAAGAGGCGGCGAACTTGGCTGCCGCGGCGGAGGCCGCCCGGAACCACCATCAAGCCGCCCTCGATTCCCAGGAAGAAGACCTCTCCGCGCGTGAGGCGAAGCTTGCCGCAACACTCCACGGCAAGGATGAGGAGCTTGAGGCTCTTGTCGAGCAGCGGACCCACGAGCTGGGGCAGAGGCACAAGGAGGCGCTCGATGCCTAGGCTCTGGCCCATGCCGGCAAGATACAAGAGCTGGAGGTGGAACGGGACGGGCTGAAGGAGCAGGCCCTTAGGCTGTCCGACGGGAAGACCAGGCTCAACCGCGCCTAGACAGAGGCGCAAGGAGAGGTTATCAGCAGGACTGGGGAGCTCTCCGAGGCACAAAACTCCATCAGAGATCTCAGGCTGAGGCTGGAGAATCTCGAGAAGATGTTGGCGGAGAGCTCTGGTCGGGAGGAGGCCTTGGCCAAGAGCCTGAAGGAGGAGAAGCAGCTGCGGGCGGATGAGGGCGCCTCCCACCAAGAATACGTGGTGGAGGATAACAGGTGGATCAGCCGGCTGGAGGACATCGCCGGCAGGGTTGTCTCACAGTTGGCCCTCATGGGGATACCAAACGTGAGGTATGCCCCTGAATGGAGCTGGTCCGTCAATGCCAAGCTGACCCCGTTCTTCGAGGGTGTCCTCAGCGCCTTGACTGATCTTCACTCCAACAGAACGGCCACGCTCGCCGGGGAGGCCCGGCGGGTCTGCCGGAGAGTCATGACCAAGGTCCTCACCAAGGTGGAGTTCTGGAACCCCGCCCTCGACTTCGAAGCCGCGATGGACAGCTTGCCGGAGGATGCCAACCTCACGGCGCTCAAGGAGCGCATCAAGCCTGTCATCGGCCGCATCGACGAAATCAAGAGGGTGGAGGGCCAGCGCCGGGATTAAGCATCCCGTTCTTCCTTGCCACTGCGGGTTCATGCCCAAGAAAAATTTTATCTTTAGTTAGAACCGCAGTGATGGCATGATGTAATATAACTTTGAAATATCTTCAAAATCATGCATGTTATTTTCCTGTTTGCTGCCTCTTTGTGTTTCCATCCTATGTTAACTGGGTAGGCTCGCCGGCGCGAAATACCCAAGGCGGCTTCTTGGGGACGGGTCCCCATTGGCCTGCCGGGTGAGCATGCTGCCGGGTCTGCCACCTTGCCGCTCCCAACGGAGCCGCTCGAACTGTCAAGTTTGACTCGAGTCAGAGTCGAGAGCTTTGTCAATTGCGGAAGGCTACCCTACCGTTTCAAGCGCAGCCGTCTGAATTGTTGAGCTGACTTGAAATAGAACAAAGGCGTTGCCGATCGGGAAGGGCCCCATCTGCGTGCAGGTTTCTTTTTGCACAAAGAATGACAGCTCCGAGGATAATAACTTTTAAATAATAGGGTAGAAATATCCAAAGTTTGATGTAACTTAGCTTTTATTTGCAGTCGCTCGAGCGTAGGTCTTCCGGCCTCCTGAAAGGGCCACAAAGACGAGAGAGCGTCGGGCCAGCCACTAGAGCCGATTCTCACAACTGCGCCCCCCTACCTGGCGTGCCAAAGAAGTCGGTGTATTTGGATCAACACCTATGGGATCACAAGAATCCCTACTACGGTTGCGGGGTGCGGGGTTGAGAGAAGAGCGGATCTAACAGTCAGGAAACGGTTCCTTTACCCAGGTTCGGGCCGCAAAGATGCGTAAAACCCTACTCCTGCTTTGGTGGATTATATGTTGGTGTTCTTCAGCTAATGAGAAGCTCCAAGAGGGTTGCGAGCAGTTCCAAAAAGAAGAATCCTTCTCCTGGTCGCCTCGGGCCTCCTTTTATAGGAAAAAGGAGTTGCCACAGTGGCACAAAGGAGGTGGAAAGGGTACAGTGATGCGAGGTCATCCCTCGCATTATAGGACAAGGTGCATTTAATGCGCCCAGCTTAGGTGTCCTTGCTTTATCGGGGATGAGGGGAGACGTCCGTCTTGTCCATCGCCGCCCCTCCTCGTGTTGACAAGCGCCCTAGCCAGCAGTGCCTGAGGCGCCTTGTAGGCAGACAGGCAGCTAGGGTGGCGCAACGGCGGGTCTCCATGAAGATCTGTGGGTTGCCATGCAGGAGCCCGTCCAGCTGGTCGGATCGGCAGCTGCGTGGGTTGATGGAAACCTAGCTGGCGTGGGCCTGACGGTGGCCCTGCGGGTGTCCTTGACAAGGGCCTTGCCGGGGCTCCGGCAAGGGTCCTGCCGTGGTGCCTGCTGTCATCCCCGGCAAGGTGCTTGCCGGGGGCCTTGCGGTTCTTCTTGGCTGGAATCCCACCAAGGGTCGTCTTCTTAACTTGTATCTGATCTTAAATGTTTTCACAAAGATCTGCATGCCACCACGGGGATATCTCCCGAATCCTCGCCCCATGGGGGTGGTGGACTCAAGAGTGATTCGCTCCGTAGGCGCGGGGCGAGCTGCCGCGGCAAGGGTCTTGCCGGGGCTGCCAGTGCTGGCCCCGGCAAGGATCTTGCCGGGGAGAGCCGCTTCGTCCCTTTGCTCTTTGTGGTCTTGTTCTTTGCGCTGCTCCAGTCTCCATCAAGCTTCAGTCTTGCCCTGGCTCGCCTCCCTCGCCATGCTTGGTGTGGTGGCGCCGTGGCAAAGACTGCCCGTGCACAGTCATAGGGGTACAAAAAGTGTACCCCTCTTTTTGTACACCGACAAAAGGCTTGCGAAACAAAGTAGTGCCTTTGAAATGGAATCTTAATTAACTATGAGTGGTGTGAAGCAGCTTAGCCCCGGGGAGCTAAAGGTTATACCTTTGAAAGCGAACTGTGGCTCTTCTATGTAGGGTATTCCTCCTTTACTCTCTTAATTAACGTCGAGCTAAGTGACTTTGTGTAGCGTAGTAGAATGAAGGCTACATATGCACCGACACTCTCTTATCCCTAAGCCTCTTCGCTAACTCGCTCGCCTACAAAAATGAGTAGGCGAGGCTAGGCAAACTCAGCCGCTGACTTTGACTGTACTGTAGTAGACTTTCTAGCCTTTTCTTTCAGAACCCTTTCTCATGTTCTTTCATCCAACAAGTAGGCGAACCGTCAGGTCCTTAGTAGCGTTGACAGAGAAGAAGAGCCGGTGAAAAAAAAAGAAAGCTAGAATTTCCAATAGTGAGACCAACTTGACAAGCTACCTTTCCTCTTGATATGAGGTGCGAAGAGAAACATCACTTTTTTATGACTTCCACTTCTCGATCCTGGCCCGAAAAATTGACCGACCCCTTGATGAATCAAAGAAATGGTTTATGAGCCCTAGCCCTGTAAGCCCACACCTGTGTAGAGTTAGATCGTTCAACACCTACGGCACAAACCCATTTTGACCAATTGGTCCATATATCATAGGCGACCGAACGGCCGCCCCCCGTCTTACTAGACCAACCTGCTATAATTATTCCATAAACACCTAGCGAAGATAAGGCAAACAAATAAAGTATCCCTATGTTCGGATCTGACAATACCATACCATAATCAAAAGGTACAACGGCCCAAGCGACCAGACTTAACATAAATGTAGCCACTGGAGCCATTCTAAAAAGGGAGAAATTAGCACTACTTGGTGAAATAGGTTCTTTTAGAATCAATTTCAAACTATCTGCTAGAGGTTGTAACAATCCGAACGATCCCACTACATCAGGACCCTTTCGACGTTGCACAAAAGCCATTACTTTACGTTCAGCTAGCACTAAAAAGGCTACTCCTAGTAGAAGTGGCAGAGATTTTTCTTCCTCGGTCTCTTCAAACTTTTCCAATCCTGCTATTTTCCCCCAGTCTTCTTGAGTAATATGATCCCTGAGGGTCAATCCTTTCCCTTCCCCCCCCTTTGCCCTTTCAAATGGAAAAGAGCTACCAATGCAAAAAAATGAAATGAAATGAACAACTGCTACTTCTTTATTAAATTACAACGAAAAGAAAGTCTGTAAAAAACAAGAGCCAACCTAAAACTTAACTACCCCTTGCCCTCCCACTGAACCCTTCTTCCTATCCAAAAAAAGGAAGAGCGCACCAAAGAAAAGAATCCAGAAAATACTCCGCAACTTACGCTCTCATTGCAGCGGCACCTGTTAAAGTGGCGGCAAGAAAGAAAAGACCAAAAAGAAGGTTTTTTTAATACCTCTGACGAACCGAACCAAGAAGTCTAATCATCCTTGCCCGTCCCCCTCTTCTGTCAACCGTTGAAAGACCATAGCCCAGGAATGAACCATATCGATCCAAGGTTGCAAGGAAAGATGAAAGGTAAACCAGACCATAGAAATCTTCTGATGAAGTCAATCAGAGAGAACGGTTAGGTTCTTTGTTGCCTCATCTGCTTAGCTTATAGAATTACACGGTTTATCACGATAGACATTCCAATCAATGGTTGGACGATCAATACCATCGAACTATTCCATTCCACAACTGAATGACGGAAACGGAAGCTTTTTCTCACTGATGGACTGATCCTGGGAGTTCAGACTGATGGTTAGATGGTTGTTCGCTTGTGTGCTTATTTTCCTTCCCCACTCAAAAACAAGTGTTATAGAATGTTCTTCAATTCAAATAGGTATGATCCCATCCATCTTTCCAAAGCTAGGCACCTGCTTCAGAATGAGAATCTTCGACAGAGATCGTTCCTTCAGTTTAGCAATCAATTAGATCCATACTGACTTATATTGAAGCATGGCTTGCCGTTTCCAGGCTCGATGCTACTCTTGGGAACATTATTGATACATCAACTTTCAAGCATCTCGTAGTTGAGCGGTACTGCCATCAACAGTACCAAGATGGAAAGGGACTCCTGAACATGGATAGAACGAGAGTCGAACTCGCATGTCTCTCTTTTCCTCTTAGTTAGGAAAGAAAGCCGATATAAACAGCTCCATATTAGCGAATTGCCTCTGACTACTCTTCCCAGGCTGGTCAAACTATAGGATTCCCATTCACTTAGTAAACTTATTGGACAGACGGGTCAACCACTTGATCGAGGGGAGTAAGGTTCGTCACCATAGTCCCGATAGAAGGTCGAGATTAAAAACAAACCGAAGACAAAGCAACAAATGAAAGGAAGGACGGCTCGCTTCGCTTTACAACCAGGGCGGGTCTCGCTGCCAGATCAATGCGCAGGACGCACGATCTACAAACAACAATAGAGAGAGCCATACAAGAACGAAAGAACCTGGAAACAAAGCCGCGAGCGAATACCAAACAGAGTAAGAAGGAGGAAGGGCCGAAGGCGGCTTACTAAGCGAGAAGGCTCCAAGCAATAACGCATTAGAAGGGAGCTTGCTGCTTTGCAACCTAAGCGGTATAGCTAAGCTTACTCATCAAGGGCCGATAGATAGAGCTGCTCTTGTTGCTAATGGAGAAAGAATGGAGTGAAGTTTAGTATGCTTTCTAAGATCAGAGGAGGAAAAGAATGAAGGTGTGGGCGGGAAGGAGGAGGCAAGGCCCCTCAATGTGTATTCGACTACTCATTACGGAACCACCGATTGATCCAATTAGACTTCTCGCGGGGTAGCGCGGGGAACTTGCTGAATCAACTCCTATATATATATATATATATATATATATATATATATATATATATATATATATATATATATATATATATATAAGCATGACCTTGTAGTTTACTTGATTATGATAATGGAAATTGGTAGACTAACTATAGTAAGGTAGCCCTTTCAGGTAGTTGGGGATTATAGGACTTTAGGAGATCACGTGGAGCACAATAGACATTGGATTTGTAGAATTAAAGGGATTGTGTAGTGAATGATGGAAGTTAATGGGCTGTTGGAGATAATTCATAGGAAGGAAACAAGATCTTGGAGTGGCTTACGACGTGTTTCCTTAGGATAGAGATGCATTATCTTGAACCTCAAAAGAATAGGATGAGCACTTGGATTGTCATGTTTAACTCAAGCTTAGCAGCTTCTATGCCCTACCCATGGACTCTTAGGGGTAGCCATACATGTGATTTTTGAGGATCGAAGACATGTATAATTCTGTTAAACCTCCTCTCGGGGGTCCTGAGGATAATAATACTATGAGTGATGATTAGAGTTGACCTACATGAGTTGATGCTTGCGGTGGTATAAGGTTGTTTGTTTGAAAGGAACTAGATAGAACTACTGACATCTCAGAAACCGTGCTCAAGGAAAAGAGGATAAAAGTTCACCCGCACACTAGGATCCTAGAAACCATTAAGCCCCACCAAGCCACAACGTGGTTGGATCATGACACGGGCTTTGGCTCTAGGTCGAGAAGACCTTTGCCATTACTGAACCAAGACTACCACCAATACCCCAGCCTACTTTGCGTGCCCCATAGACTTCATGGAGTACTTGGACAAGTTAGTTGTCATCTTTATTTGGAGACATACTTGTCTACCCAAAAAGGGAAGAAGAGCCATTCAGCTGGTTAGAAGACATTTGAAGACCGCCATGTCAAGAAGGAAGAACTACACTAACCACCATCGCCAAGAAGTAAACCTCCATGTCGAAGACCAGGTGTATCTTCAAGTCACTTCTCTCGAAGAAACCAAGAATTCCCAAGTCAAAGAAAAGCTCACACCAAGATTTATCGGCCTTCTCCAAGATCACTTCAAGATGAAGAATAGACGGCTACCAGCTAAAGTTACCACCTGAGTCACCCACTTTGCACAATGTTTTCCGCATGACACCACCCCGGAAATGTTTTCCAACTTCCTGAGTCACCCAATCCCTACGAAGACATTGATCATCGAGCCATCAACATCCAGTTCAATATGACCTACACAAGAAACCCCAATTGCAACCCAGATCAAGAAGAACGTTATGCACGAAGCCACGCCATCAAGTACCTCAAGGTTCAGCGGAGCACTACTCGAAAGTAGAAGCAACATGAAGAAGTGAAGACTACCACAAATCCGAGTTTGCGTATTCCCATCCACGCCTAGTTTGGGAATCTTGGGGACGAGATTCGTGTAAGGGGGGTATGTCTGTCACACCCTGTTTTTCATGCCACAACACTTAAGCTAATAAATCATGCAAAAATGTGGTTTGACAAAAACTTTTGAGTGTTATTGAATTTTCTTGATTGGTTTTCTGTTTGCTGTTTGCAAGTGCTCTAAAACTAAAATAAGTCCTCCAACTCTCATACTTCTCCTTGGTCGAAATTTTTTCCCAATGATTATAACATGTGTATAGGACATAATAGTGTTTTCTTACAAAAATATTTTGGCCAAAAAGTATTTTCTAAACTTAGTTTCCCAAAACCCCCTGAACTGAGACTTGAACTACAAGTACTTAATTAAGGGAGTGAAAAATCTTTCAAAAACTATATTTGAATCCTATTAGGTATAGGACTCCCATACACCACAAAAGTATAATTTTAAAAGTTATTTTCCTATTTTATTTAAAGGCTTTTACTTAAGGACAGAAATGGTCTTTAATAGGTTAAAATTATTTTATTGTTTCAAAAATATTTGAGAAAATTTAGGGAAGCTCACTAGACATATATTGTTAATATATATAAGTTTCAGCACATGGTCATGTTCAAAATATTGGTCAAATCCCCCAAAAATCCTTTCTGGATATTTCAAGTTTTTGAGATATTTACAAAGGGAATTTTCTTCTTTAATTCCAAGAAAATTCTAGCATGCCACATATGACATATTTGATGATCTTGCAAAGCCTCGTGCCTTGAAGATCAAGAAAACATCATCAAACCCCCTAAAAAACATTTCTATCCATTTTGAAGTTTGAGCAACTTTACATTGCCAAATGTGTCCAAATGCTCTCAAACTTGGTGCACATGCTAAAATGGCCTAATTATGCATCTAGTCCAAATGTCACAAGTTTTGGAGAAGGATAACTTGAACAAAGTGCCCAAAAACCCTTTCTGACCAGATCTGAATTTGAACAACTCTACATTAGCAACTTTTTACTTGTGACCTCAAATTTTGTGGACATCTCTTAACCCTAAATGATGACACTACACCAAGTGGTGCATCAAGGAGGGATGATTCGCATGACTAAATCTTAGAATAGCCATTTTTGTTGATTTCTAGGGTTTACAAAAGTTTTATTGGTAACTTTACCCAAATGGACTCAAACTTGGTGAAACACCTTATTTCTTCATGACATTTGATCCTGTTAAGTTTCATGCCTAGGGGCATTCATCTAATTGCCTAAATCAAAATCAAACACCTTCTGCCACATTTTTGTGATCACTTCTTGGAGCCACAAATGATTTCCCCTTGGGCCCAAAGTTGAAAGTGCGGTATATCGACTAGAGGGGGGTGAATAGGCGATTTTTATGAAATGCTTCAAAACATGGTAGTTTCGAAGACAAAAGATAAATCCAATCCTATTTGTACGCAGCGAAAAGTAGACTACACTAGACAAGCCATAGTCAGGTATTCAATGAAGTGCAAGAACGAAGACTAATAGCAGCTAGGCAGTAGGGATCAAGATGGAAGAATGAATGAAGCCAATCAGAACAAGTAGTCACTCAGTGAAGTCAATCAGATAAGGCAGGTAGGCAATGACTTCACAACATAAGACGGTAAGTAAAGGGAAGGAAAGGATAGAACCAGTAGCTCGGGGAAGACAGTGATTTGTTAGACCAGTTCCAGTTGCTGTGACAACTGTACGTCTGGTTAGGGAGGCTGAGATTTAACTTAGAAGACCGCGTCTTCACCTTATTCCCCTTGAGCTAAGGACACCTAGTCCTCGCCCAATCACTATGGTAAGTCTTCAAGTTAGACTTCCAAACCTTCACAGACTTCGTTCACCGGCGATCCACAATGACTCTTGGATGCTCAGAACGCGACGCCTAACCGGCTGGAGGAAACACAGTCCTCAAGTGTAATAAGTCTTCAGGTCACACAGACAGAAAGACTTCAGTGATGCCTAAGACTCTTTGGCTCGGGGTGTTTTGGCTTTGTCCTCGCAAGGATTTCTCTCTCAAATGCTTCAGAGGTGGGTTGCTCTCAAACGACAAAAGTCGTGTAATAACTCTGAGCAGCCACCAACTTATGGTGTAGGGGGTGGGCTATTTCTAGCCACTGGGCAACCCGACCTGATTTGTCCGAAATGACCCTGGGTCACTAAGGAACTGACACGTGTTCCAATGGTCAGATTTCAAACACTCACACGACAACTTTACTTGGGCTACAAGTAAAGCTGACTCATCCAGCTCTGGATAAGATTTGCTCTCATTGTATTCGCTCGAAGACATAGGATTTGGTTGAGCATCACTTCAGTCACTCTGACTTAGTTCACTTGGACCCCACTTAGCAGTACGGTGGTTCCTATGACTCAACAAAGAAGAAAAGGAAACGACAAAACATCTAAGCCTTCGTGCTCCATAGTCTTCACACAATGTCTTCTCCTGTCATAGTCTTCAATAAGATTATCTTCATGTACCACCACTCTTGTCAATGTCTTCATACATTTTTAGGGGTCATCTCCGGTAGGCAAACCGAATCAATGAGGGACTACTACCTGTGTTATCCTACAATTCTCACAAACACATTAGTCCCTCAACCAGGTTTGTCGTCAATACTCCAAAACCAATTAGGGGTGGCACTAGATGCACTTACAATCTCCCCCTTTTTGGTGATTGATGACAAACTGGTTGAAGTTTTCAACGGGGATAAACGTATGTCAAATTATAGAGGATAAAGGTATTGTCTTCGTAAGTAGGAAAAGGTCCCCCTGAAGATGTGCATATAGTTGATTTGCCTTTGAATGCAAATGCACATGGCAGGTTGTACATATGGAGATCCTCTTCAACTTATGAAGACAATCCATCATGCACAATTGATATGTCGAATATAATGATATGCATAATGAGAAATGGACGTCTGCAAAAATGACTAAGTGCGGAATATAACGTAGCACATGCGGAATTTATCATCGCATTACAGATTAGCAGAAAATGTAGCAGACGACCATCAGTTTAAGTGTTACCACTCAAAGAACCAAATGTAGCAAAAACAAGAGTTGTAAACACTAGGCAAAATATAAAGCACCCGCCCATATGGACCCGCTTGAAGACTATCAACTCATATGCTTCTCCCGCTTTTGTGAGTAAGGACCGAAAAGGTTTGAAGACATAGAGCCTCTACTCGTTCCCAGTTGGAGCAGGAGAGGATGCAGGGTCCGTGTTGGTGTTTGGCGGTGCAGAAGTAGTTGGTGCAGTGTCGATACGTGCTGAAGTAGGAGGTGGTGAGGTAGCATCATCTTGATCATCTATCACCATGGCGTCAATTGTTACAGCGGAGGAGTAGTAGTCAGAATCTTCAAGAGACAGAGTTTGACACAGAATAGCATTCCTTGGAGGAGTGCGGTCAAACTTGAATCTTTCTGTGAAGCCATCGTCTTGAAGATCCACTTTAGCACTCAGTAAGGTTAAACTCTTCCATGACCTCCGACAGGTTTCATGAGCAACAAAGGCATTCTTGGTGGCAAGATTGCGAATGCGATTGACGTCCACCAAGAGGCTTTGCATTTGACGCTTCAGCCTGTAGTGATGCTTATCCTATTTCTGATGGAGGGCAACCAGAAGCTCTCGGTTATTGAGAACACTAGACCGCTTCTGAGGCCTTTGGGCAATGGTGCTCTCAGTGGCTTCAGTTTCAGCATGTCGAGGTAGACGAGTACGGCCAGCCAGAGGATAAACACGAGAGACTGCTAGAACTCCTTCAATTTGCTGAGTGAAGCTCTGGTGATCAGCGTTGTGAAGACTAACATGCTCTTTGGCAGGCTCTTGGTATATAGCTTCAGATGACATATCGACCTCTGGCAAGAATATATGATGGTTGCGAGCAGACGGATGATAGGTGATAGCTGAATGAAGCTTGATGAGGCGCATGATCCATGGAGCATAGAACTTGAGACCAAACAGATCAGAGCCAGACATAGCCAACTCCTGAATGAAGAAATCTTGAGCATTGAAGCTGATGCCATTGAAGATATAGAAGACCAATGTCTTCATTGTGCCTTCAAGCTTGGCTGATGAAGAATGTCCTTTGACAGGCCATAGAGTACGCCGGATGATATGATAGATGGTGCGTGGCAGATACTCTAGGTCTTCAACAAAGAATTCCTTCGGATATTCAGCATCGCTTGGCAAAGGCTTCATCATGCTTAGCATCTGGCTCATGTTGGGCTTGCGCTTCTGAAAGATACTCTCCAAGGCTTCATTGTGCAATTGACAGCCAGGTTCATACAGTTCTACTAGAGTGGGCAGGCCAATAAGATCAATGAGATCAAAGGCTTTGGCTTCATGATGGACATTGCATGTCATCCACTCAAGGACCCATGTCTTCGGATCCCTGCTCTAGCCTCGAATGTGGAGGGTTGCATAGAATTGCAGAAGCAGCTCTTCATTCCAATGCTCCTTGTTAGTCACAAAATTGAGCAGGGCAGCATCGCGGAAGCAATAAAGAGCTTCCTCCAGACAGGGCGGTCCAGCAATAGCTTCAGTGTCAAGACGCATATGAGGGAAAATGCGCCTTTGATCATAGAGTACTCTTGAGTAATAACTGCGTTGCTGATGGCTCCAGAACCTATCTGATGATATTCTTGGCTTGGAATATGGGTTCTTGGCGCTGTCAAAGAATGTGTTGTGCGCAGTGAAGCTATTGGCATTGAATGACCCTTGAGAGGTGGCAATACCTGGAAACCTTGGCAGTCTTGGCTTAGGCTTCTGAACCTGAGGCCTGTGCTCAACATGATGGTCAAACTGAGGACCAGTAGCATGCGGTCCAGTAGCAGGTGGTGGAGTCAGAATGGGCCATCGGACAGTGATGAGCTGATCATCTTGGTTGTAAGCTTGCTTAGTTGTATGGGGCCTTGGAGGCGGAACAGGAGCAGAGGCAGTGGCTTCAGGCTGCTGATTTGCTTCAGGTGCAGAAGTTGCTTCAGGCGCCATCACTTCAGGCACCACTATGACTTCAGGCGCCATATTTGCTTCAGCCATGACCGCGTCATTGGCTTTAGTGTTGGTGGTGGCGGCCTCTAAATTTGTAACCTCCACTTCAGGAGCTGGAGGGTCGGACACGTTCTCCTCGAGAATAGGGGTGTGGCAGCACGTGCTTCTTCTTCTTGGGGTTGTTCTTCTTCTTGGGGTGGTTCTTCTTCGGCTGATGCAGCTGGAATATCTTCAGCCACTTTGGCTTCAGATTCTGAGGGGTTCACAGTAGGAGCAGCGTCAGGAACAGATTGTTGCTCTTCTCCTTCTGGAACACTTGGGGTGACGACTTGAGGCCTTGGTCATTTGCGAAGCCTACGAAATGCTAGCGACGCCTGACGTGATGGAGTCGATTGGGCCTCAAACTCTTCATCTTCAAGCACCGAATTGGTGACTTGATTTGGTTGGGGAGTTGCTGGTGTATCTTGTGGGTGATCAGCCCACGAGTCATCCTGTGCAATTGGCGTCAATGGACGACCAGTGCTGATGCGTTCGCTGTTCGTAAGAACAGGCGAAGATTCAACATTGTACTCGATCTCAGGAAGGACTTCATCATTTTCAACATTGTCATGAGGACCAATGTCTTCAGCTGCGGTGGGGTCAACAACTGGAATGTCTTCAACCTCTGTGGGAGCAGGCTCATGGACTGTCATGCGACGTTCTCGGTGTGTAGATGCAGGGCGAGCAACTGATATGGGCTCGACAAAGATGGGCTCTGTGGAAGCAGCATTATCCTTCTTTTTCTTACGCTTCTTGGTGGGTGGAGCTTCATGAGTAGTTTGCTTGTGCTTGCGAGCTTCAGCTTCAGCCACCTTTGTCTTATTGAGCTCTGAAGCAGTTGGGGTGACCTTAGGCTTCGTGCCAGTCATGCTGGCAGGGAAGACAATGCTAGGCATTTCCTGCCTGGATTCTTCAGCATCGGGCAAAGGTTGCTTCTTCTTCTTCTTGGCAGCCATCCTTGGGTCAATACCAAGATGCCCAAGGGTCTTGCGCTTTTCAGCTTCATTATATGCTTGAACGCATTTGGCAGCCAAGTCCTTGATTCGCTCACGAGAACCTTTAGCTTCATCACGCCTCTTGCAAAAGGCTTCCTTGAGCGCATGCATCATTACCTTGAAGTTCTGAATCTCTTGGATGCTGAGCTTGTCCACATGCTTCTTGAACTCAGCCTTTTCATAATCGATCTTTTGCTTCAGCTCAACGATTCTCTGAGCCAGATCTAGCTCAGAAGCAATGGCGCCATGGAAGGAGACGCTGAGGCCAACTGGAAGCTGTAGATCATCGAAGCTGAGGTTGGGGGTGTCAAACCATTCATCAATGAAATTGTTGAACACTTCCACGTCAAAGAGCGGCAAATCATTGAAGATTTATGCATCTTGCTTGCTCTTGATCAATTGCTCCAGAGCATCGTCACCAAGATCCTCATCGCTCGAGAGATCAAAGGCTTCATTGGCAGTCTTCAAAACAGCGTTAGGAGTGAGAGCTGGACTGGGGTTGTGCGAGGGCTTCTTCCTTAGCTATCTGCTCTTGGAGATGCGAGAGTGCTCCTCAGACTGCACACTTTGTGCTGGTGGAGCAGTGGCCAAAGGCTTCACTCTAGAATCAATTGGTGGAGTGGTCTTCGAAGGCTTGTATTTCTTCTTCTTCTTCTTGGGCTTCGGGGTTGTAGGCGCTTCATCAGAATCAGCGTCATCTGCAGGTTGATCCACATCTGAACCTTAAACCTTGATGTGACTGATGAGGCCTTCTAAGTTGAAGAAAGGCCCAACCAGGTTTGGTTCAGCTTCGCGTGTGCCATCAGCACGGGGCGCAGAGGGGCCAGGATTGAAGTCCAATCCCTTGTTCTTGGCATATTGAAGATTTCGCTTGAACAAATTTTCGTCGCGACACCAGAGCAGAGAAGTAGGATCAGCATCAGCAGTTTGAGGCCCTCTGACCATGCAAGGGTAGAAGCCTTGAGCAATGGCTTCAGCTCGAGTCTTGGGTGGAAGATTTTTGTAGCTGATATCTCCCCATGGATGCTTGATGGCGTTCTTTTCAGCATACTCTTGGGTCACGAACCTGTACTTGAACCACTGTTCAGCCCAATATCTTCGAATCCATTGGATTCGTGTCTTCCTCTGATTATAATCCTCCTCTGGATCAGTCTTCTACATCTCACTTAGATCTGGAGGCAAATCTTTAGAGGTGTTGCCACGGAGCTGTCTTCCACCCTTCCTAACTGACTTGTCAGTGGCCATTGGCCTCAATCTGAAGGGCTTCAAACTGAATGGCTTCAACACTGGAAAATGCTTCGGTTTGCTGGTCAGACAGGAACTGGCTTCAGGAGAGTGGATGTGACGCTACAAGAATTCTGCAAATGAATGCAGACTATGAGAACCAAAGGATTATCCCACGGACATGTACCTATGATAGCATTAGAGATGCGAGGGAAGGGGAAGAGGTCATATGCATTCTCAGAAGTTTTTGAAGATAAATCAGTTTAGAAGACTTTGACCTCATAGCGCGAAGACATTCACTCATATGATGAGAGTTGGTTCCAGATTTGTACAAATCCATGAATTGTTACAAGTGAGGAATCTAACTATGTTTGAAGCATATGTGAATGTACTAGGCAAGATATGAGATGCAGACAGGATAGATCTATATATGTGTAGGCAGAAACCTCTTGTGGTAAAAGTGATGAATCTTTGTGGATCAAGAAGATGGTAAAAAGGGAGTTTAATTTACCACACGATGAACTGCTTAGATGGAGAGGAGTTGGATGCCCAGCAGTTCGGTCTTCCGTGCCCTAACTTGGCTACGGAGGACAACTACGGCGACGGCGGAGTAGTCGATGTCCGCAACCGGCGTGAAGACGGCGTCGACGGTAGTGAAGCGCTTCGTCGCCGGCGTCGTCGAGAGCTAGCGGAGGTGCTAGGGTTGGTCGAGGTGGAGAGATGGTAGAAGAATTTTTGACCGTGATGGGACGTGCATTTATAAGCATGGGAGACGGCACAGCGTAATTACTCAGGTGCCCCTGGCGGTTCACATCTGAGGGACACATGGCGGTCATGTAACACATTGGGAGTTGTCCCACGATCCCACGTACGCCACGACTGTCGGAGTGGTCGTTCCGGCTTCTCCGGGTTTCAGGCATAAAGGATGGAGCATTAAAATCAGACTTAAAGTTTGTCTCCGTATCTTCTGCTGACAAGGACGCGGAGAAGATATTTGACGGTTCAAACAGAATGCATATGATTTGGACAGACAGAGTGTGAGATGAGAGAGCATAGAGTGGTTAGGGTCCGATCACATTCACTTAGTTGAAAAGATTCAAATAAGAAGACATAGATATAAGTGAATGCTCTACAGGACAGAACACAACTCTATATATATACATATCCTATATGAAGATAAACCAAGTGTGGAGACTTTGCAAATGTAACGCCACGAGAAACACATCAAACAAAGATTTGGTGGTGGCGTTACCCACCGTATAGGAAGTATTAGACCCAGACATAGCCACTGTTCAAGAAATCTTCTGATTCAGCGATTTATCGTCCGATTTATCACTACTCTTGGGGTGACCGATAAGATTATGCCTTATCTTCATCGTTTATCATTTGGGCCGATTTATCGCTATGACAAGCGATTTATCGGGAATCTACCGATAAATTAGGCATATTCGTAACACTATGTTTGCAAGAACTATGTTTATTTGTGTTTTGTGGACCTTGTTATGCAATATTTAATGCTTTTATATTTTGTTTGTTATTATATCAGGATTCAAAGGCTAGGATTCAAGGTAACACTTCTGTCCAATATTGTTTTGGTGTTGAATATAGCATATTTTAGTATTGGGAACCTAGGATTTGAAAAAAATGGCCGATTAATAGTTGACCGATAAAATCGATTAATCGGCCGATTTCCGATTAATCTCTAATCCCCAGCTCACCGAGACGATAAGGATAAGCGATATCCTTAACATTGGACACAGCGCACAATTATCGTGGCGCTCCGAAGTCAAATTCCGCGTTAATGTATTCACACTTAGAATGTAAGTCTTCATTGATTGAAGATATACTTTACTTCGTGTGTTGCACATCTAAGTCATCAATATGCATAAGTGTTAGGATGTGTGCCTGATTATAGAACATTTGAGGATTCTAAGATATTTAGCTCACATCGCAACTTGCAAAACCTTTTCTCATCCAATGGCTTTGTGAAGATATCTGCCAGTTGCTCTTCAGTGTTGACGTGTATGATATCAATATCTTCCTTCATGACATGATCTCTGAGAAAGTGATGACGAATTTCAATGTGCTTTCTCTTCGAGTGCTGAACTGGGTTGTTGGCAATCTTGATAGCGCTTTCATTATCGCAGTAGAGTGGCACATGCTTCAGATGGACGCCATAGTCCTTGAGCGTTTGCTTCATCCAGAGAAGCTAAGCGCACCAAGATCCAGCAGCAATGTATTCTGATTTAGCAGTGGAGATGTCACACCCAGCATTTTGTACCATGTTGTTTGTAACTTTGAAGCATGAAAATTTGGACCAGCAAAAATTTTTAGCATCATTTGGCTTTTATTTGGAATTGAGTTTTCTTCATTTGCTTTTCATGTGCTCATTAAAGTCAACTATGATCTCTTGTAGATTTCATCTCCTTATCCAAAACTTCTGCCAATGATCATGCCAAGTGTTATATAGCAGTATAGTATTTTCTTACAAAATTAATTTGGCCAAAAAGCATTTTATAAATATAGTTTTCCAAAAACCCCTAAATTGAGGTTTGCACTGCAAGTACTTGATTAAGGGTGTGAAAACTTTTTCAAAAGGTTTATTTGAGACCTAGTAGTCATAGGACTCCCAGAAACCACAAAGGTATAATTTTAAAAGTTATTTTCCTATTTTATTTAAAAGCTTTTTCTTAAGGCCAGAAATGGTCTTTAATAGGGGAAAATTATTTAACTGCTTCAAAAATATTTGCCAAAATTCAGAGAGACTCATAGGACATATATTGTCCATATATGAGAGATTCAACACTTGGTCATGTTCAAAATAATGGGCTAAACCCTCTAAAACCCTTTCTGGATATTTCAAGCTTTTGAAATATTTACAAAGGAATTTTTCTCCAAAAATTCCAGGGAAATTCTATCATGTCATATATGACATATTTGGTGATCTTGCAAAGCCTCATGTATTGGAGATCAAGAAAACCTCCTCAAACCCCTTCATAACCATTCTGTCCATATTTGAAGTTTGAGCAACTCTACATTGCCAAACTTGACCAAATGCTCTCAAACTTGGTGCACATGCTAGGATAGCCTAATAAGGCACTTAGGCCAAATGGCACAAGATTTGGAATAGAGCAATTTGATCAGATCACCTCAAAACCCTTTCTGTTCAAATGCAAATTTGAACAACTTTACATTACCAACTTTTTATCTGGAGCCTCAAACTTTGTGAGCATGATCAATACCCCAAATGATGATGCTACACCAAGTGGTGCATCAAGGGGAGATGATTAGCTTGACTCAATCAAGATGAAACTGTTTCTGTTGATTTCTAGAGTTCACCAAAGTTACATTGGCTAGTTTCTTCAAATGAGGCCAAATTTGGTGAAGCACCCTATTTTCTCATGTCTTTCAACCCTGTCAAGTGCCATGTCAAGTGGACTTCATTTACTTGATCAAACCATGATCAAACACCTTCTGCAGAAATCTTAAAACATCCCTTTTTACCACTTTCACTTTTCTCCATGGCCTCAGCTCTTTACCACAGACTCATGGGGTTACTAGCAAACCCCAGTAACTCCCCCAGCACCTCATCTCCATGATTGGGGGGTGAAACCCCAACTTTACCTTGCTGTACAGCCCACTTTCACTTTGTTACCAGCTCTCCTCTCTCTCTCTCTGCACCATAGAGCATCCAAGGCCTCAGGGCATTTCTTTAGTCCTCCCTCTGCTTGCTAGACACTGTTGGGCACGCTGGAGCGGACCAAACCAGCGAGAGCGCGTCGATGCCGGTCACACGCGCGCTCTGGAGCGCGTGAACAGTGCTCCCGCACGCTGGCTCGGGCCAATCGTTGGTCCCCGACCACCTCGAGCCTCCCCCTCGCGCCAGTCGAGACGCCTCGACGTCCGCAACGTCACCGGCGCTGTCCCCCCTCCTCCTGCGCCCTCCAGTAAGCGTCGCCGCACGCGCACCGGCCGCCCGCTTCGGCCACTCTTCTGCTCCACACGCGCGCGCCTCCCTGTTGCTCCCCCGCTCCTCCTCTTGCCTCAGCTGGTCGTAGGACTCGTCCAGCAACTCCCCTGACTCACTCCCGCAGCCTCCCGTGCGCTGTAGCGACGAGCCGGAGCTCGCCGGCGCACTGGACCACGGGTCCTCGTCGGGGCCCTATAAATAGGCCTCCCCGAGCTCTTCCAACACCACCACCAGCCTCACCACTCTCCCCTAGTCCCTCCTGCACCCTCAGTTCAGCCCCGGAGCGCCCCAGTGCTCGGGATCGACCGGAGCTCCGCCGCGTCGGGCCGCCGGCGATCTCGAGGTACAGGCCTCCCCGGCCCCTCCTTCCGCTCGTTTCTGAACCGCAGCACGCCACTGACTCTTTCCCCTCTCTTTCCCCCTCTGTTCGCAGTCGGAAACGGCCGCTGCAACTGACCGCCGATGAACCTCCGCCGTCGCACCTCGTCGCCGGCGAACCAGGGCTCCCCGCCGTGCCGCACTACCACCGTTGCAACCGCGACACGACGCTGAGCTCGACCCTGCCCTCCATTGCCGTCGCCGTGGCCGGAGTCGTCGCCGGTGAGCTCGCCGCCGCCGTGACCACGGGGTTAGAGATGACAGGCGGGCCCCGCCTGTCATCCTCCCACCTCTCTCCCCTCCTCTGAGCCACTGACCCACGGGCCCCGCCCGTCAGGTTTGAAACCTGACGTGCGCGCGAGCTGGCTCCGTGCGGCCAGGCCGAGCCGTCTGGGCCGTGCACTGTGGCCACTTCTGGCCCAGTGCACAGGAACCCTTTTCCCTTTTTCTTTTCTGATAATGTTTCAAACATTTATGCAGAAAAGAATATTGATCCAAATTAATTATTTCCAACTCCTAAAATCTTGTAATATTCCAACCTATTTAATGGTACTACTTTCATTCAAATCCATGAAACTTTTCTGTACTGTTCAAATTTAAATTCAAATTTGAGCAGTATAACTCCTGTTCAAAAATCAATATGTCCTATTCTGCAACTCCAAAACTCCAACTAAGATTTTTCCCCATCTTAGAAAACTCTCTAGTATTTTACAAAAATAAGTTGACATTTTTCTGAGCACTTTGGTTTTTCTGTTTTATTTGTATTCTTATTTTTCCATTATTATTATGCGACGTATAGATCCCGTATTTGACGAAGTTGCTGTGGAAGAATAAGGAGAAGGACTTGAAGACTTTGAAGACCAAGCCAATCCAGGCAAGCAGCCCTTTGACCATGATCCACTGTTCCTCGGAACCCGTTTGTTTCCGATGCATGATGATTAGGGTTACGATGGTAACCTAGACAAACCACCACATGATGCATGCTTTATTGTTGATCTTGCTATGTGCTAGATGACATGCAATAGTTGGTCTTGAAGCTCATATGATGCATGTGTGATATGAACCCCCGTAGTTGGAAACTTTGCATGAACCCATCGGGTGCCCCTAATGCCCGAAGGTGATGAAGTGTTAGGTCATCACTTGAGGAAGAAGTGATGTGCCGGTATTATCATGTGCATGGTGGAATGATGGATTAGATTTATGTGTGACTACCGTCCCAACCAAACATGTGCAACCACACTACCCCTTATGGGACGGGGCTTTATTGATTACTTAGGTCGATACTAGCATGGTGCCCGCATTACTAGTGACGGGAAGACTTGAGGTCTTTTCCGGGACGGG
The DNA here is from genome assembly GCA_902687465.1 of Secale cereale. Classification (NCBI taxonomy): domain Eukaryota; kingdom Viridiplantae; phylum Streptophyta; class Magnoliopsida; order Poales; family Poaceae; genus Secale; species Secale cereale. The sequence continues at coordinate 360,748,944 of LR738711.1, forward strand.
GTCGTGCTTGGATAGGCGACCATGACTGTTTTCACAGGGCACCGGACACACCGTTGGTCCCTGCGGGTACGCGTAACACTGAATTAGGGCAAGTCCCGTGATCTATTGTTGTACCCAAAGGCCGTGTACCAACGAGTGGACTCTATGTTAGTGTCGTCTAAGGAAAGGTAATGACCGGGTGCTTACCCCGGGTACTTGAGGTACCGCGGGTCGTGGATGACACGGAAGTTCCCCGGATCTTGTGGGTAAAGTGTGCAACCTCTGCAGAGTGTCAAACTATTCGAATAGCCGTGTCCGCGGTCATGGACAGTTGGGTGGTGCTACTTAAACTATGTCCAGAATTTTACTTCTTTGGTGATACATTGTGTGTGATGAGTCAAGATGGTGACTTGACTCAGTGAGATGAATTATATTCATGTTGATGTCGGTAACCTGTCTTCGAGGTTACGCGAGGTTATTGATGCATAAGCTTGATGATATCATATTGTTCTAGCCTCCTGCTAGATCGTTCATTATTATTCAAACTGCATTGTTACTTGAACCACATCATGGGTTGCTTGCGAGTACATTCAAAGTACTCATTGGCTTGCCACTGGTTATTTAATTGGCCAGGCATGGAAGAGCAGGATTATGAGGAAGAGTTCTTTGGAGACGACCATGCGAACTAGGACGCTATCCCAGTCAGAGTGCCTGTAGGGTTAAGGCAGATGGCATGGGTTCTGCCCGTTTTTATCGAAGACTTCCGCTACTTGAGATATTTGCTATTTAGCCGTGAGGCTCTATCTATGTAAGACTTGGCCATAATGGCGTTAATTCGTGTAAGACTATTTGTATGGATGTAAGACTCTTGTTATTTCAGCTTCTGTGTGTTCAGTGAGCATTGATCTCTGGGATCACTGTACACGTGCAATCGGTGATCTCGACTTCCAAGTCGGGGTCCCCACAGAGCTGGTATCAGAGCCATCCTGACTGTAGGAAGCCTTAGTTTAGCATGGGCGTTAGATAGTCGAGACCCCTTTTTCAAAACCTTCTAAACCTCTCTTCATTTCTAAACCTGAGATTTCCTCAGCTTATTAACCCCTCCTATTCCACCTTTGTAGATGGCCGCTGTTCCCGAAGAGCACCTGACCACTGGGTTTCCCCTACTTCTCGAGGATAGCCTCCAGGAGTGTCAGTTCCACCGAGCACCCATCCTCACCTACCACGAGCATTGGGTGAGCGATACTAAGGTGGAGTACCATGTGGAAGTGATCGTGAAGGCAAACGATCCTCCCACAAGTTGGTTCTTCGAGGGACCCCAGATGACGACACTACCACTCGCTGCCGAGGCTGCTGCACTCAAGGCACTAACCCGTCTCCGCGAGCTTCTTCTGGAGATGGCAGCCAAGATGGCAACTCGCTTCTTACCTTACCGGAAGGAAGGTGACGAAGAAAGCAGCGCACTAGCCCCTCCACTAAAGGATGGACTCTCGCTTCGGTTCCAGACCTACTTCAGTCGATGTGCCGATAGCTTGGCACAAGACTTGGCCTCGGAATCGATGAAGCTTCGAGAAGAACTTTACAAGACCAAGGCACTTCTTCGTCGAGCTCAAGAGAAGGCAAACAGGGTCAAGAAGGAAGGAGCACCCTCTGGACAATCCGCTATCGCATATCGAGGCGGAAGGCCCTCCGAGGATGTGTCTTCCAAGGGTGAAGAACCACCTCGGCGACCCCGGATGACAGCAAGGGAATACCGCAAGCTTTTTCCTGCACCACCGTCGAAGCACCGTCGTATCCAACTCCTCCACTCCCCCACTCCCTCAAGTGACAAGGGAGCCCAGTCAGAAGACAAGGAGGAAGAACCAGAAGAGCCGGAATACGCGACCGAGCATTCCGCCGCTTAGGCATTATTCGCTACTCGGATATGCCCGTTGTAACCCCCACGGTAGGATAGGTCGTGTAACCCCTATGCGCAGTCGAGTCCTTGTATGGTTCATATGAAACCATCTAGTGCTAGCTTTTGCCGTGTCTGGATGTAAGTCGTAATCTTCCTTCGGGAATGTGTAAACGACTACATCACCCATTTGGATTTTAATGAATGTGTTTTGGCCTCTCGGCCCTTGCATGATTTGATTTAGTGTCACACCCACCCCCTTACTAGGCACCTATCTATCTGCTTTTCCTCTTCCGAGTCATGAGACCTTTTACCGCTCCAACAGGATGCCTGTTGTAACTCGTACTGGTACCTCTACCCAGCAGCCCGAAGCCGGAGCATCCTCTCAGCCAGAGGCAGACCACGACCAAACCAACGACCAAGCTCCACCACCACCTCCTCCAAGCATGGACATGGCTCAGCTTCTCCAAGCTTTCCGAGAGGAACGCCAAGCCAACACTGCAGCTCTTCAGCTGATTGCTCAAGCTGTCGCCAACAACCGCCAGCCGGCGGGGAATGGCAATGGACGTTCCACGTTGGCAGAGTTCAAGAAGCATGCGCCGCCAACCTTCATCGAGACTGCTGAACCCCTGGATGCTGATGACTGGGTTCGTTCCATTGAGGAGATTCTGGAACTAGTCGGATGCACCGAAGATCGCGAGAAGGTGGCTTATGCAGCCCACTGCCTCGGGGGAACCGCAAGAGCTTGGTGGGATGGATTCAAGGTCATGCATGCTGAACAAGACATCACTTGGGTTAACTTCAAGGCAGAATTCCGCAAGGCCCACATTCCTTCTGGAGTCATGGCTATAAAAAAGCGCGAGTTCCGAGCCCTGAAGCAAGGAAGTGGCACTGTCAAGGAATACATGCAGAAGTTCAGTATTCTGTCAAGGTATGCCCCTGAGGATGTCAGCACTGATGCTGCCAAAAGGGAGCGCTTCATGGAAGGCCTTAATCAGACTCTGCAATATTCGCTTGTCATGTGCGACTGCCCGTCTTTCCCTGATCTGGTGAACAAGGCACTCATGCTTGAAGACAAGCGGCGTGCTTTGGAAGACACTCGCAAGCGCAAGTTGATCAGTAAGGGAAGTTCCAGCAACCAGAAGCCTCGTCCGTGGCAGTCAGCCCCGGCCAAGCCAACCTATCAGCAGCCAAGAGCTCCTGCACCTCATGCCAATCCTCAGCCTCAGCAGTATGCCAACCCCAGGCCAGCTTTCAACCCCAATACCAATGGTGGCAACAAGATCAACACTCCAAATCAAGTCACTTGCTTTGGGTGTGGTTAGCCCGGACACATCTCCCGGGTGTGCCCCAATAAGAAGCCTGATGCCCCGCGCCCCAATGCGCAGAACCAGGGTCAAGGCCGTGGAATGCCACCAAGGAACCCAGCTCCTCGCAATCCACCGAACTATGGGAAGGGGCGTGTGAATCACGTCACTGCTGAAGAAGCCCAGGAAGACCCGGACGTCATGCTGGGTACGTTCCTTGTCAACTCAGTACCTGCAACTGTCTTGTTTGATTCTGGAGCAACGCATTCATTTGTCACTCAAAGATTTGCATTAAAAAGTGGCATGACCCCTACACCCCTGAATAACCCTATGGTGGTACAAACCCCCGGAGCCGAGATGAGAGCCAAGATAGGCTGTAAAGGAGTCGGTATTACCACACACCGTGTAGACTTCCTAGCAGACCTTATCATCCTGAGATCGCAAGGCTTGGATGTGATCTTAGGGATGGATTGGCTCAGCAAGCACCAAGGCTTGTCAGACTGTGCCAATCGGACAGTCACTGTGACCAATGACCAAGGTATAGAAGTCAAGTTTGCCCCCAACTCCTCTTCCTCTCAAGCCGCTAAAGTCAACTGTCTGTCTGAAGTTGGGCTAGACCAAGTACCAGTGGTATGTGAGTATCCTGATGTCTTTCCGGATGAACTACCGAGAATGCCCCCTGACCGTGACATTGAGTTCATCATCGAGCTCGTGCCCGGAGCAGGACCCATCTATAAGAAGCCTTATAGAATGGGGATGGAAGAACTAGCCGAGTTGAAGAAGCAGCTAGAAGAGCAGCTAAGGAAAGGGTTTATCCGCCCAAGTGCCTCCCCTTGGGGATCTCCTGTTCTGTTTGTGGCAAAGAGGGACGGTACCATTCGCTTATGCATTGACTATCGTTCCCTCAATGAAGTTACAATCAAGAACAAGTACCCTCTTCCCAAGATCGAAGATCTGTTTGATCAGCTCAGCGGAGCCAAGGTATTCTCCAAGATCGACCTCAGATCTGGGTATTACCAGCTGAAGATCAGACCCCAAGATATTCCGAAGACGGCATTCGTAACCAGATATGGCCTGTACGAGTGCACGGTCATGTCTTTTGGGTTAACCAATGCCCCAGCTTACTTCATGTATCTCATGAATAAAGTCTTCATGGAATATTTGGACAAGTTCGTTGTTGTCTTCATTGATGAAATCCTTGTGTTCTCGAAGTCGGAGGAAGAACATGAGCAACATCTGAGGATGGTCCTAGATAAGCTTCGTGAGCACCAACTGTATGCCAAGTTCAGCAAGTGTGAGTTTTGGCTGCACAAAGTTGGATTCTTAGGTCATGTCTTGACCGAGGAAGGATTATCTGTTAATCCTGCAAAAGTTGAAGCTGTGACCCAATGGCAATCTCCAACGACCGTCAAGGAAGTTAGAAGCTTCCTCGGATTAGCGGGCTATTACCGCAAGTTCGTGGAAGGATTCTCTAGCATTGCACGACCAATGACTCAGCTCCTCAAGAAGGACAAGAAGTTCGAATGGACGCCAAAATGCGAAGAGAGCTTCCAAGAGCTCAAGAAGAGATTGACCACCGCCCCAGTTCTGGCAACACCTGATATTCACAAGGAGTTCGTGATATATTGTGATGCCTCCCGAACCGGATTGGGAAGCATTCTGATGCAAGAAGGCCGCGTCATAGCATACCTCTCCAGGCAGCTACGACCTCATGAGGAGAACTACGCTACTCACGATCTTGAGCTAGCGGCAGTAGTTCATGCCTTGAAGACATGGCGGCATTACCTCCTAGGGAAACGGTGCGAGATTTACACAGACCACAAAAGTCTGAAGTATATTTTCACCCAAAAAGAATTGAACATGAGGCAGCGGAGATGGTTGGAACTCATCAAGGATTATGACCTCAGTGTTCAGTATCACCCTGGGAAGGCCAACGTGGTGGCCGATGCCTTAAGCAGGAAGGCTTGCTCTTTGAATGTCATTATTCAAGAAAGACAGCCAACCTTGTTTAAGGAGATCGAACAATTCAGTTTGGAATTGGTTACCCCCGGATTTCTGGATCATTTGGAAGTCAGACCAACCCTGATGGACGACGTCAAGAAGGCTCAAGATGGACACGCAAGCATTGAAGGTATCAAGAGGAAGATGAAGATGGGCAAGGCCCCAGGATTCTCCGAAGACGAGCACGGGATTGTTTGGTACAAAGGTCGTCTCTGCGTACCGAACAGCCCCGAGTTGAAGACGCTGTTTCTGCAAGAAGCCCACGACACCCCGTATTCCATCCACCCCGGAGGAACCAAGATGTACCAAGACTTGAAGGCACGATTTTGGTGGCACGGTATGAAGAGAGAGATTGCAACCTATGTTGCAAAGTGTGATGTGTGCCAAAAGGTCAAGGCTGAATATCAGCGACCCGCTGGATTGCTTCAACCACTCAAAGTTCCTGAGTGGAAGTGGGACAAAGTCGGAATGGAATTCGTCACTAGATTACCAAGGTCGAATAGAGGACATGACTCTATCTGGGTCATAGTCGATCATTTGACCAAGGTAGCTCATTTCATTCCTGTCAAGACCACTTATGATGGAAACCGGCTGGCAGCTCTCTACATCGACCGAATCGTAAGTCTTCACGGTGTTCCCAAGGAGATTGTGTCAGATCGAGGAACCCAGTTCACCTCTAGGTTCTGGAAGAAGTTCCAAGAAGCCTTGGGAACCAAGTTGTCTTTCAGCACAGCTTTCCACCCACAGACCGGAGGTCAAACTAAGCGAGTCAATCAGATTCTCGAAGACATGCTCCGAGCCTGTGTCCTGGCATATGGAGCCAAGTGGGAAGACTGTCTCCCTTTTGCTGAGTTCTCCTATAACAACAGTTACCAGTCAAGCCTTCAGATGGCACCATTTGAGGCGTTGTACGGACGCAGATGTCGCACACCCCTCAACTGGTCGGAGACTGGAGAAGGACTAGTCTTTGGACCAGATGTTCTCCGCGCGGCAGAAGAGCAAGTCCAACTAGTCAGAGAGCGACTAAAGGCAGCCAAGTCAAGGCAGAAGAGTTATGCTGACACTCGACGCCGAGACATGAGTTTCCATGTTGGGGACCATCTGTACCTGCGGGTAACCCCTCTGAAGGGAACCAAGCGTTTCCATGTCAAGGGGAAGCTCGCACCAAGGTTCATTGGACCCTTTGAGATCACTGCACGACGAGGAGAAGTGGCTTATCAGTTGGAACTACCACCTGAGCTATCCGATGTGCACAATGTGTTCCATGTGTCACAACTCCGGAAATGTCTCAAGGTTCCAGACAAGCCCAGTCTCTACAAGGATGTGGATCACCAAGCCATTGATCTGCAGCCTGATCTGACCTACCGCGAGAAGCCCATTCGTATTCTGGACGAAGCAGAACGACGTACGCGGAGCCGTACCATCAAGTACTTCAAGGTCCAGTGGAGCAACCACACCGAAGCAGAAGCAACCTGGGAACGAGAAGACTATCTGAGATCCGAGTTTCCCGACCTCTTTTAAGCCCTAGTTTAGGAATCTCGGGGACGAGATTCTTGTAAGGGGGGTAGGTCTGTCACACCCTGCATTTTGTACCATGTTGTTTGTAACTTTGAAGCATGAAAATTTGGACCAGCAAAATTTTTTAGCATCATTTGGCTTTTATTTGGAATTGAGTTTTCTTCATTTGCTTTTCATGTGCTCATTAAAGTCAACTATGATCTCTTGTAGATTTCATCTCCTTATCCAAAACTTCTGCCCAATGATCATGCCAAGTGTTATATAGCAGTATAGTATTTTCTTACAAAATTAATTTGGCCAAAAAGCATTTTATAAATATAGTTTTCCAAAAACCCCTAAATTGAGGTTTGCACTGCAAGTACTTGATTAAGGGTGTGAAAACTTTTTCAAAAGGTTTATTTGAGACCTAGTAGTCATAGGACTCCCAGAAACCACAAAGGTATAATTTTAAAAGTTATTTTCCTATTTTATTTAAAAGCTTTTTCTTAAGGCCAGAAATGGTCTTTAATAGGGGAAAATTATTTAACTACTTCAAAAATATTTGCCAAAATTCAGAGAGACTCATAGGACATATATTGTCCATATATGAGAGATTCAACACTTGGTCATGTTCAAAATAATGGGCTAAACCCTCTAAAACCCTTTCTGGATATTTCAAGCTTTTGAAATATTTACAAAGGAATTTTTCTCCAAAAATTCCAGGGAAATTCTATCATGTCATATATGACATATTTGGTGATCTTGCAAAGCCTCATGTATTGGAGATCAAGAAAACCTCCTCAAACCCCTTCATAACCATTCTGTCCATATTTGAAGTTTGAGCAACTCTACATTGCCAAACTTGACCAAATGCTCTCAAACTTGGTGCACATGCTAGGATAGCCTAATAAGGCACTTAGACCAAATGGCACAAGATTTGGAATAGAGCAATTTGATCAGATCACCTCAAAACCCTTTCTGTTCAAATGCAAATTTGAACAACTTTACATTACCAACTTTTTATCTGGAGCCTGAAACTTTGTGAGCATGATCAATACCCCAAATGATGATGCTACACCAAGTGGTGCATCAAGGGGAGATGATTAGCTTGACTCAATCAAGATGAAACTGTTTCTGTTGATTTCTAGAGTTCACCAAAGTTACATTGGCTAGTTTCTTCAAATGAGGCCAAATTTGGTGAAGCACCCTATTTTCTCATGTCTTTCAACCCTGTCAAGTGCCATGTCAAGTGGACTTCATTTACTTGATCAAACCATGATCAAACACCTTCTGCAGAAATCTTAAAACCTCCCTTTTTACCACTTTCACTTTTCTCCATGGCCTCAGCTCTTTACCACAGACTCATGGGGTTACTAGCAAACCCCAGTAACTCCCCCAGCACCTCATCTCCATGATTGGGGGGTGAAACCCCAACTTTACCTTGCTGTACAACCCACTTTCACTTTGTTACCAGCTCTCCTCTCTCTCTCTCTGCACCACAGAGCATCCAAGGCCTCAGGGCATTTCTTTAGTCCTCCCTCTGCTTGCTAGACACTGTTGGGCACGCTGGAGCGGACCAAACCAGCGAGAGCGCGTCGATGCCGGTCACACGCGCGCTCTGGAGCGCGTGAACAGTGCTCCCGCACGCTGGCTCGGGCCAATCGTTGGTCCCCGACCACCTCGAGCCTCCCCCTCGCGCCAGTCGAGACGCCTCGACGTCCGCAACGTCACCGGCGCTGTCCCCCCTCCTCCTGCGCCCTCCAGTAAGCGTCGCCGCACGCGCACCGGCCGCCCGCTTCGGCCACTCTTCTGCTCCACACGCGCGCGCCTCCCTGTTGCTCCCCCGCTCCTCCTCTTGCCTCAGCTGGGCGTAGGACTCGTCCAGCAACTCCCCTGACTCACTCCCGCAGCCTCCCGTGCGCTGTAGCGACGAGCCGGAGCTCGCCGGCGCACTGGACCACGGGTCCTCGTCGGGGCCCTATAAATAGGCCTCCCCGAGCTCTTCCAACACCACCACCAGCCTCACCACTCTCCCCTAGTCCCTCCTGCAGCCTCAGTTCAGCCCCGGAGCGCCCCAGTGCTCGGGATCGACCGGAGCTCCGCCGCGTCGGGCCGCCGGCGATCTCGAGGTACAGGCCTCCCCGGCCCCTCCTTCCGCTCGTTTCTGAACCGCAGCACGCCACTGACTCTTTCCCCTCTCTTTCCCCCTCTGTTCGCAGTCGGAAACGGCCGCTGCAACTGACCGCCGACGAACCTCCGCCGTCGCACCTCGTCGCCGGCGAACCAGGGCTCCCCGCCGTGCCGCACTACCACCGTTGCAACCGCGACACGACGCTGAGCTCGACCCTGCCCTCCGTTGACGTCGCCGTGGCCGGAGTCGTCGCCGGTGAGCTCGCCGCCGCCGTGACCACGGGGTTAGAGATGACAGGCGGGCCCCGCCTGTCATCCTCCCACCTCTCTCCCCTCCTCTGAGCCACTGACCCACGGGCCCCGCCCGTCAGGTTTGAAACCTGACGTGCGCGCGCGCTGGCTCCATGCGGCCAGGCCGAGCCGTCTGGGCCGTGCACTGTGGCCACTTCTGGCCCAGTGCACAGGAACCCTTTTCCCTTTTTCTTTTCTGATAATGTTTCAAACATTTATGCAGAAAAGAATATTGATCCAAATTAATTATTTCCAACTCCTAAAATCTTGTAATATTCCAACCTATTTAATGGTACTACTTTCATTCAAATCCATGAAACTTTTCTGTACTGTTCAAATTTAAATTCAAATTTGAGCAGTATAACTCATGTTCAAAAATCAATATGTCCTATTCTGCAACTCCAAAACTCCAACTAAGATTTTTCCCCATCTTAGAAAACTCTCTAGTATTTTACAAAAATAAGTTGACATTTTTCTGAGCACTTTGGTTTTTCTGTTTTATTTGTATTCTTATTTTTCCATTATTATTATGCGACGTATAGATCCCGTATTTGACGAAGTTGCTGTGGAAGAAGAAGGAGAAGGACTTGAAGACTTTGAAGACCAAGCCAATCCAGGCAAGCAGCCCTTTGACCATGATCCACTGTTCCTCGGAACCCGTTTGTTTCCGATGCATGATGATTAGGGTTACGATGGTAACCTAGACAAACCACCACATGATGCATGCTTTATTGTTGATCTTGCTATGTGCTAGATGACATGCAATAGTTGGTCTTGAAGCTCATATGATGCATGTGTGATATGAACCCCCGTAGTTGGAAACTTTGCATGAACCCATCGGGTGCCCCTAATGCCCGAAGGTGATGAAGTGTTAGGTCATCACTTGAGGAAGAAGTGATGTGCCGGTATTATCATGTGCATGGTGGAATGATGGATTAGATTTATGTGTGACTACCATCCCAACCAAACATGTGCAACCACACTACCCCTTATGGGACGGGGCTTTATTGATTACTTAGGTCGATACTAGCATGGTGCCCGCATTACTAGTGACGGGAAGACTTGAGGTCTTTTCCGGGACGGGGTCGTGCTTGGATAGGCGACCATGACTGTTTTCACAGGGCACCGGACACACCGTTGGTCCCTGCGGGTACGCGTAACAATGAATTAGGGCAAGTCCCGTGATCTATTGTTGTACCCAAAGGCCGTGTACCAATGAGTGGACTCTATGTTAGTGTCGTCTAAGGAAAGGTAATGACCGGGTGCTTACCTCGGGTACTTGAGGTACCGCGGGTCGTGGATGACACGGAAGTTCCCCGGATCTTGTGGGTAAAGTGTGCAACCTCTGCAGAGTGTCAAACTATTCGAATAGCCGTGTCCGCGGTCATGGACAGTTGGGTGGTGCTACTTAAACTATGTCCAGAATTTTACTTCTTTGGTGATACATTGTGTGTGATGAGTCAAGATGGTGACTTGACTCAGTGAGATGAATTATATTCATGTTGATGTCGGTAACCTGTCTTCGAGGTTACGCGAGGTTATTGATGCATAAGCTTGATGATATCATATTGTTCTAGCCTCCTGCTAGATCGTTCATTATTATTCAAATTGCATTGTTACTTGAACCACATGATGGGTTGCTTGCGAGTACATTCAAAGTACTCATTGGCTTGCCACTGGTTATTTAATTGGCCAGGCATGGAAGAGCAGGATTATGAGGAAGAGTTCTCTGGAGACGACCATGCGAACTAGGACGCTATCCCAGTCAGAGTGCCTGTAGGGTTAAGGCAGATGGCATGGGTTCTGCCCGTTTTTATCGAAGACTTCCACTACTTGAGATATTTGCTATTTAGCCGTGAGGCTCTATCTATGTAAGACTTGGCCATAATGGCCTTAATTCGTGTAAGACTATTTGTATGGATGTAAGACTCTTGTTATTTCAGCTTCTGTGTGTTCAGTGAGCATTGATCTCTGGGATCACTGTACACGTGCAATCGGTGATCTCGACTTCCAAGTCGGGGTCCCCACAGGAGATTGATACACAGTTCTGCTTCTTTGAAGACCAACAGACAAGAGATCGTCCTAGAAAGTGACATGTGCCTGATGTAGACTTGCGATCAACTTTGTCACCAGCATAATCAGCATCTGAGAATCCTACTAGATCAAACTCTGAGCCCTTTGGATACCATAATCCTAGTGTTGGGGTGTAAGCCAAATATCGAAGTATTCGCTTCACAGCTAAGTGATGTGACTCCTTTGGTGCCGCTTGATATCGAGCACACATGAAAAAACTAAGCATAATATCTGGCCTAGATGCACATAAATAAAGCAAAGAACCAATCATGGAGCGGTATACCTTTTGATCGAACTCTTTACCATTTGCGTCGGGACCCAGATGGTGTTTAGCTGGCATAGGCGTCGAGTACCCTTTGCAGTCTTGCATTCCAAACTTCTTTAGGCAGTCTTTAAGGTACTTCTCTTGAGATATGAAGATGCCGTTGCTTTGCTGAGAAATTTGAAGACCAAGGAAGAACTTTAGCTCACCCATCATGGACATTTGATATTGCTCTTGCATCATGTGACCAAACTCATCACTGTATCTTTTGTCAGTGCAGCCGAAGATAATGTCGTCCACATAGATTTGGCAGACAAATAGTTCATCATCATATGTCTTTGTGAAGAGTGTGGGATCTAGGGATCCAGGTTTGAAGCCTTTGCTCTTCAGGAAGTCTTTGAGTGTGTCATACCTAGCACGAGGCGCTTTTTTAAGGCCATACAATGCCTTGTTGAGTTTGTATACCATATCAGGATGTTTTGGATCTTCAAAGCCAGGTGGTTGTGCAACATACACCTCTTCTTCAATCCTTCCATTGAGAAAGGCACTCTTTACATACATTTGATACAGAAGTATGTTGTGATGATTTGCATAGGCTAGCAGTATACGAATAGCTTCAAGTCTAGCCACAGGAGCAAATGTTTAATTGAAGTCAATCCCTTCGACTTGAGTGTATCCTTGAGCAACGAGACGAGCTTTGTTTCTGACCACTTGACCATGCTCATCTTGCTTGTTGCGATAAATCCATTTTGTGTCTATTATGTTGTGCTTGCGAGGTCAGGACGCTTGACAAGTTCGCACACATTGTTCAGCTCAAACTGTTGAAGCTCTTCTTGCATTGTTTGAATCCATTCGGGTTCCATAAAGGCTTCAGTAACTTTCTTGGGTTCAGATACTGAGACAAAAGCAAAGTGCCCACAGAAATTTGCAAGCTGTGTTGCTCTTGAACGAGTAAGTGGACCAGGTGCATTTATGTTGTCAATTATCTTCTCAACTTATACTTCATTTGCAACACGAGGATGAGCTGGACGAAGATTTTGCTCTTGCTGTACATTGTCATCATCAGAAGGGTTGTCTTCAGGCTGAGCATTGTCGTCAGGTTGATTTGGGGCAGAAATGATGAGTTCCTCGTCAGGTTGTGCTTTAGAAGGCATGATTTCACCCGTTCCCATTAGCTTGATAGATTCATTTGGTGAAGCCTCATCTAGCACATTTGGTAGGGCCTCTCTTTGTCAACCATTCGTTTTATCAAACCGCGCATCCATAGTTTCAACTACTTTATAGAGAAAGATATTGAAGACTCTGTAGGAGTGTGAGTCCTTTCCATATCCGAGAATGAAGCCTTCATGTGCTTTTGGTGCAAACTTTGACTTGTGATGTGGATCCTCGATCCAGCACCTAGCTCCAAATACTCTGAAGTAACTTACATTAGATTTCTTTCCAATGAGGAGTTCATAGGACGTTTTCTTCAGAAGCTTGTGAAGATAAACACGGTTGATGATATGGCATGCAGTATCAATAGCTTCTGGCCAGAACCTTCTTGGTGTCTTGTATTCATCGAGCATCGTTCGAGCCATCTCAATTAGAGTTTTGTTCTTGCGCTCAATGATCCTGTTTTGCTGAGGTGTATACGGGGCCGAGAACTCATGAGTGATTCGCATTGTATCCAGATGAAGGTCAAGGCCGGTGTTCTTGAACTCAGTGCCATTGTCACTTCTAATATGCTTGATCTTGACGCCATAGTTGTTCATGGCACGGTTGGAGAAGCGTCTGAAGACATCTTGCACTTCAGTCTTGTAGAGTATTATGTGCACCCATGTGTATCTTGAATAATCGTCAACAATGAAGAAGCCATAGAGACAAGCTATGGTAGAGAACGTGGAATAGTGAGTAGGGCCAAATAAGTCCATGTGAAGCAGCTCGAAGGGTTTGGATGTCGTCATGATTGTCTTCGAGGGATGCTTGGCCCTCGTCATCTTCCCAGCTTCACAGGCACCACATAGATGATCTTTCTTGAACTTGACGTCCACGATGCCTACGACGTGTTTCTTCTTTGAGAGAGTGTGCAAGTTCCTCATGCTGCCATGTCCTAGCCTCCGATGCCAGAGCCAGCACTCTGAAGCTTTTGCTAGAAGACATACGACCATCTGCGGTCCAGCTGAGAAATCTACGATAAACAGATCACCTTTTCTGTATCCTTCAAATACTAAAGACTTGTCAGATTCCATTAGTACAAGGCAACGAAATTTTCCAAATATCACAATCATGTTTAGGTCACAAAGCATTGAGACAGACATTAAGTTGAAACCAAGAGATTCAACAAGCATGACTTTATCCATGTGATGATCTCTTGAGATTGCAACTCTACCTAGACCTAACACTTTGCTTTTACCAGTATCAGCAAATGTGATGTGACTCTTGTTAGATGGACGTAAGGTTGAGTCCATGAGAAGACTTCGATCTCCAGTCATATGATTTGTGCATCCGTTGTCCATAATCCATTCTAAAGACTTTGGTGTCACTCCCTACAATGCAGTTAGGAGGATATGCTTCACCAAAAGCAATTGTGAAGCATAAAAATTTGGCGTATAAGTGGATTTATGAAAGCTTAGATCCAAGTTAGGACTGATAAGATGATTAGCAAGTGATTCATGAGTAGTAAATTATTTGGACATTTGATCTTGTGCCCTACAAGTGTTTTAGGTCCCCAGCAATAGCATCAGACGCCTTTGATTTTCGGCTGGAGACCTTTCCCTATAAGAGAAAGTTAGTTCTTCTTAACTGCCCACATCTTCAGGGGTGGCTTAGAAGCAATGAGTCTAAGAGCAGCATCTGAGAATTTTGGCTTTGAAGCCCTAGCAAATAATCTTGCAGGAGGAGAATAATACTCATAAGAATAAGTAGAAAAATTCTTTGTTTTATGAATATAGCGGTTTGACGAAACACGCTCATATTCATGGGTCTGAGTATGGTTTCCCGCAAAACATTTGCGTTAGGGTGACTCAGATGAGTCCTTTGTCTGTATGAAGCCTTGGGACCATATGAAGCCTTTGGTCTGGGGTTTGTCTTCTTCCCAAGAGGTGTCATGATGACATTTGCTAGAAGTTTCTCAAGACAACCTTTGGGTACCCAGATCTTCTTCATAGGTGGCCCGTTCCTGCAGTTAGTACCAATATACCTGGCAAACACTTCACCATTTTGATTCTTAAACAGTTTATAGTTTGCATCAAAGGATTCATCAATGATAAAAGGATTAGCACAAGTGAAGCCAGATAGGGTAGATGGATCCACTGAAGATTCCTTTGCAGCAACCCATGTGGTTTTGGGATACTGCTCAGGCTTCCAGTATGAACCATCAACATTCATTTTCCTGTCGAACCCAACACCCTCTTTCCTAGGGTTTCGGTTCAGTATGTGCTTTTTGAGGACATCATAGAGAGTCTGATGCCCTTTGAGGCTTTTTTACATCCCTGTTTCAAGCAAAGTCTTCAACCTAGCATTTTCATTAGCAATAGTAGTGGTATCCTCAGCAGAGGGGTTAGTTACCACATCACTAGTTGAAGATATTGCAACAGTGGCAGCAGTAGAACATTCAGCAACAGATGTAGCGTTATCACGCTCAATGCATTTTAGACATGGTGGCTCAAACTCTTCCTGAGAAGCACTGATTTGTTGAGCAAGTAATGAATCACGCTGCTTATGAAGATCTTCATAACATACTCTTAGCTTTTCATGATCAGATAAGAGAGTGTTATGATGACTTTGAAGCGTGGTTAACTTAACCTGAAGTCTCTGAAGACTTTCAGCTAAGTTTTTCGACTGATCCATTTCTTCACCCAACATATCATTGCTCTTATTAAGCATTTTTTGAGCCTTTTCCAAAGCAATTTGTTGTTTAGTGGCAAGGGAAGCAAGTTTGACATAGCTGGGTCCAAATTCATCACCAGATTCATCATCACTAGACTCGGATGGATAGCATTCAGTTACCTTGGCACCTTTTGCCATTAGACATGGTGCAGAGGATGATGATTCAGGATCGAAAGTCATCGTCTTGAGAGATTCTTTGAAATCCTTAAACCTGGAATCATCACGAGTTCGATGACCCTCATAGACTTCAGAGAGACGGTCCCAGATAAGCTTTGCATGATCAAGATGCATGATGTTCCTAAACTAATTTTGAGACAGACAGGAGCAGATGATGTCCTTCGCTGTGAGATTGAAAAGAGTGAACTTGCGAATGTCATCAGCTTCTGCCCTCTTGCATAGATCGGTAAGAACAATCTCAGTGACGGTCCACAGCTCACTGTTAATCGCCATGAGACGTTTCTTCATCATGGCCTTCCACTTGGGATACTCGTGACCGTCAAACATGGGGAAGACACTGTCTTCATTCCTGCGGTCGACATAACTAAAACTCTAGGTGGTTAAAATGAATCACACAGAACAAGGGAGTACCTTGCTCTGATACCAATTGAAAGTGCAGTATATCGACTAGAGGGGGGGTGAATAGGCGATTTTTATGAAATGCTTCAAAACATGGTAGTTTCAAAGACAAAAGATAAATCCAATTCTATTTGTACGCAGCGGAAAGTAGACTACACTAGACAAGCCATAGTCAGGTATTCAATGAAGTGAAAGCACGAAGACTAATAGCAGCTAGGCAGTAGGGATCAAGATGGAAGAAGGAATGAAGCCAATCAGAACAAGTAGTCACTCAGTGAAGTTAAGGCAGGCAGGCAATGACTTCACAACATAAGACAGTAAGTAAAGGGAAGGAAAGGATAGAACTAGTAGCTCGGGGAAGACAGTGATTTGTTAGACCAGTTCCAGTTGCTGTGACAACTGTACGTCTGGTTAGGGAGGCTAAGATTTAACTTAGAAGACCGCGTCTTCACCTTATTCCCCTTGAGCTAAGGACACCTAGTCCTCGCCCAATCACTCTAGTAAGTCTTCAAGGTAGACTTCCAAACCTTCACAGACTTCGTTCACCGGCGATCCACAATGACTCTTGGATGCTCAGAACGCTACACCTAACCGGCTGGAGGAAACACAGTCCTCAAGTGTAATAAGTCTTCAGGTCACATAGACAGAAAGACTTCAGTGATGCCTAACACTATTTGGCTCTGGGTGTTTTGGCTTTGTCCTCGCAAGGATTTCTCTCTCAAATGCTTCGGAGGTGGGTTGCTCTCAAACGACAAAAGCCGTGTAATAACTCTGAGCAGCCACCAACTTATGGTGTAGGGGGTGGCCTATTTATAGCCACTGGGCAACCCGACCTGATTTGTCCGAAATGACCCTGGGTCACTAAGGAACTGACACGTGTTCCAACGGTCAGATTTCAAACACTCACACGGAAACTTTACTTGGGCTACAAGTAAAGCTGACTCATCCAGCTCTGGATAAGATTTGCTCTCATTGTCTTTGCTCGAAGACATAGGATTTGGTTGAGCATCACTTCAGTCACTCTGACTTAGTTCACATGGACCCCACTTAGCAGTACGGTGGTTCCTATAACTCAACAAAGAAGAAAAGGAAACAACGAAACATCTGAGTCTTCACGCTCCATAGTCTTCACACAATGTCTTCTCCTGTCATAGTCTTCAATAAGATTATCTTCATGTACCACCACTATTGTCAATGTCTTCATACATTTTAGGGGTCATCTCCGGTAGGTAAACCGAATCAATGAGGGACTACTACCTGTGTTATCCTGCAATTCTCACAAACATATTAGTCCCTCAACTAAGGTTTGTCGTCAATACTCCAAAACCAACTAGGGGTGGCACTAGATGCACTTACAAAAGTGTTACCACAGCTCCTGCAAGACCTCTTCTACCTCTAGTAACTCACTCATGCCCTCAGCTCAATCATTGGTGGGGGTGAAAGCCCACTTTTCCACTCTGTTTTCACCATGGCAACACCTTTCTACCCTCCTACTTATTAACCATCCCTCCTACCTTACCTCTTAAGCTTCATGCAGCATCTGACAAACTCCGAGGAGCTAGTCGACAAGCTTGGCCACACGCAGGATAGCAGTTGCATGCCATGTCATGCAATGGTCACACTTTGGAGCGTGCTACAGTGCTCTGGCGCACTGTAGCCACATCCTGCCCGATGCCCCTGACCACCTCGAGCCTCCCCCTCACGCCAGTCGAGGTGCGTCGACATCCGCAACATGCCACCATGTTGTCCCTTGCTTCCCCCCCTCTCTCTCACCACTGCGGCGCATGCCCAGAGCCGCCCGGCTCAGCCTTTGCACATGCGAGCTCGGGTCCCGCCAGGAGATCGCCCCGCTCCCCCCTTTCCTTTTCCCTTGGCCTGGACCACGTCCACGAGCACCTTGGACACGCCCAAAAGCGCCAGTTTGGCCTCTGGCGATGCCGGACCATGGCCACAAGCCATGTCTCTGGTGCGCCTCCGCCTCGCCTTATACGGCCATCCCAAGTCCCTCTCGCCTCTGGGTTCACTCCCTCTTCTTCCATGCGACCTCCTCGAGTAGCCTGCTCCTCCTTTCATGCCTCCCTTCTCCTCCTACAGCTGCATGACCGCCGCTTCGGCTCGCTCAAATTCGAGCAACGCCAAGCTCGCCTCGCTCCCATTCCTCCACCAAAGGAGCCCCGGTGGTCCGGCGATCCTCCCCACCTCCTCAAACTATAGCCAGGATGCCTGAACGCCGATAGCCACGGATGGACGACGACCTCCCCCGTCGCTGTCAAGGTTGTGGTCACATTGGCCCCCTCCGGTGGTCGTGAGCTGCACCACCGGATGCGCCGCTCCGTGCTGAGCTCGCCCGTAGGCGGATCGCCATGGGACATGGCGAGAGGCACCAGATATCACTGGATGAACGTCGGCGTACGCTCTGCGTCCCCTGCTCTGCCTCGAGCGGGGGGTAGAGGACGACCGCCCCGCCAGCTGGCAGGGGGCCCCATCTATCAGCGACCCAGCCAATGGAGCCCACCCGTTTAAGTGGACACGTACCTGCAAGAATATGCATCCCCCGGGGCGAACGCTATTTCATAAAAGGCACCATTGACATGCCCCCCAGCGCGCGCGTGGCCGCGCAGTTGGGCCGGCCCAGTACGCTACGGCACTATAATGCGCTCAGTGCACAGTATGGTATAGCCTCTTCTTTCGCTTTTACTTTTTCTAGTAAAAGTCCAAAAACCATAAATCAATCAAACCAAGTCCAAATTTGTTGATTCAAATTTCCACAGACTCCACAAATCATGCTCTATTTAATGAGCCATAGTGGACATATTTGTTGTCCTTGTTTCATCGGATCCTTTAAAAATGTCATTATCCACATAAGTCCACTTCAAAAATCTATATTATATTCATTTAAACTCCAAATCTAGTGAAACCAATTTCTTAATGTTTCTAAAATCATGCCTAATTTAATGGGTACTTTTACTCATTTTCATAAAAAGGTATTCAATAGACAACTTGCAGATCCATTAAACCTCTTGATTCCATCATATTGAAATGTTCCAAACTATCCATTGATCCAATGCCAATGAAACCACTTTGGTCATTTTTCATATGACTAGAGGTGTCCTAGAAAAGTCCAACTCCAATTTTTAGAGCACTTTTATTTTTGCCTTGTTGTGTTGCTTATTGTGATTGTTTCCGACGTTAGTTTACGGAGTATACGAAGTAGTTGGAGATGGACCAGAAGATTTGAAGACTCTGATGAACCAGGCAAGCAACCCTTTGACGATGTTTGAGTTTCAGGAGGAGGAGGCGGGGGACAGTTGTGAGGGGTATGCACCTCCCTATGCTGAGCCATCTTGGACTAAGTAGCTCAAGGCCAAGATGAAGGCTCTGTTTTGCATGCAGGCCCAGGGGCAGTACCTGACTCATGTTGCTCAGAAGGAGAGTCGCCAGCGCGACAAGCAGATTTTCAGGAAGCTTGGCGAGAACGTCTCGAGTGGGTCTGAGAAGAACATCACTCCTGAGACTGTGTGGATGACGAAGCAGGGCTATCAATGGGTTGAGTCTGATGATGAGTCCATTCCTACTGCTGAGACAGACGAGGAGATTGTTGGGTGATCACTTATGTGGGAGCTACCACATGTGTCTTAGGTGTCCTCTCTGCCTTTTTGCTGTCTCGATGCCAAAGGGGGAGAGAGTTTAGGATTTACGAGTTCTCTGTTGTGTCTCTTTGCTTTTGTTGCTTTGAACCTTCGTTACCTTGGTTTGTGTTTATTTGTCTGTGAGACCACGGGACTTATTCTATCATATGTTGTGAGACATATGCCCTCAAGCTTATCATTTATTGTCTAGTATGTTTAGTAGCTTGTGAGCTTATCTTATCTTGTGCCCTTTAGCTCATGCTCACTTTCTATACCTTGTTTCCATGCTTAGTGTCATTTATATTGTTGCAAGGATTGCCTTGTCTATAAAATATAGGGGGAGTGTTGATCCTAGTGTGTGTGTTGTGCAGTCCAAAGCATGTATATAGAATGCACACATCAAGGGGAGCCTGTTTATATTTTAGATTTTGGGTTTGCTTTTGCTCATTTTTTATCCCTATGTGCAAATACCATATTGTCATCAATCCACCAAAAAGTGGGAGATTGTAAGGGCATATTTATCCCTATATGGTTTTGGTGATTGTTGATAGTGCATTTGCGGACTAATCGTGTGCGTTGAGCATTTCAGATAAATCATGTCTAAGCACAAGACGATGCGGTGCCCCTCGGAGCCTATCGAAGATGGCGGTGCTCTAAGTTTCTTTTTTGGTGGATTTGAGTCATAGGAAAGTCGTACTATTAAGAGGGTGTCCGCTTTGGAAAGGTTAGGGTGGAATCAACATGTACAGTCTGTTCGTTTGTGCCACCTTTCCTTCGCTTTGATGGAGCACCATACGTTTATCCTCGTCTCTACAATATGAAGGCTGTCAAGTGCTATAACCTCTGTGGTGTGTGGTAGTACTGCTCAAGGGAGCAGTAGTACCGCATGGGCCTGTGGTAGTACCACTCAAGCAAGCGGTTGTACCGCACAAAGCGGTAGTACTACTCCTAGAGAGTTGTAGTACCGTTGCCTCCAGCCTAGACGCTAGCACATGCGGTAGTAGGCGCGGATGTAATTTCTTACTTCCACCCCTACACGGTAGTATCGCTCCCTTCGAGCGATAGTATCGTGCTGGATTGTTGCATAGCTCCAACCTTCGCGGAAGTAGCTATGGAAGCAATTTATTTCTTCCGTGCACTTCCCAATGCCAGTTGAACCCTGCCTTACGGTAGTACCGTAGGGCGCACGGTAGTACCGCTCCGGCATTTCTACCGCTCGTTGCCCAATGCAACATGACCTCATCTGGCCTCTACCGCATCCCCTTGCGGTACTACCACGTGTTTGTGCGGTAGTACCGCTTCTCACGGGCTGAGTGAGGGGGTAACAGTTGGAGCTTTTCCCCCACTATATAAAGGGGTCTTCTTCCCCAAGAAGACTACCTCTTCCCTCCCCAAGCCCCGTTCTTGCTCAAAGCTCCATATTCGCCTGATCCCTCTCCCTAGCCAATCAAACTTGTTGATTTTCCAGGGATTTGTTGAGAAGGCCCCGATCCCTTGCGGATCTTGTTACTCTTGGGTGTTTGAGGACCATAGACGGTCGAGGTCACCTCGGAGCCATATTCAATTGTGGTGAAGCTTCATGGTGTCGTTGTGGAGATAGCCCCAACTGTGTTTGTAAAGGTTCGGTTGCTGCATTCAAGGGCACCAATAGTGGAACCACAGCATCTCGCATTGTGTGAGGGCGTGAGGGGAATACGGTGGCCCTAGTGGATTCTTGGGGAGCATTGTGACTCCACACCGCTCTAACGGAGACATACTTCCTCTCAAAGGGAAGGAACTTAGGTAACACATTCCCTCTACACCGGTTCCACTCTTGGTTATATCTTACCTTTACTTGTGCAAGCTTATATTGTGTTGTATCCCTTGCTTGCTTGGGTGCTTGTTATTGTTTCATCGTATAGGTTGCTCACCTAGTTGCATATCTAGACAACCTATTTTGATTCTAAGTTTAATTTGGTAAAGAAAAGCTAAAAATTGTTAGTTGCCTATTTGCCCCCCTCTAGTCAACCATATCGATCCTTTCACGTAACCTAGCCTACCTCTCCCAATACCTCCCAGCCGCTTCCCTCCTCAAAATCTGTGTTGCCAGCCAGATCTAGCCACCTCCTCCTTGTTTTCCGACGAGCCCAGCCTCCTCACACCACGTGGCGAGCAGCTAGCAGCGGAGCCACCACCTGACCGTGCCGTAAGCCAATCGCCCATCGCCACATGTCCCCAACATGTCGCCCCACTCCTCCATGCCGCCGCAGCCCACCGGGGACCGGATCTAGCACGCCCCGGGACGTGTCTTGTCAGGGATATTACTAGCAGGTGTAAACCGGATAGGGTAAACCGGATTATAGTGATATAGTTACGTAATTGTAGGCTCAGTAGAGATTATAGCCCATGAAGGTTTAGGGACCATGTGTAGAGTTATGGTTTGTAAACCGTCTTATCATGTAACTTGAAACACAAGGAAGGAAACAGCAGAGACCGAGGCGGACACGATTATGAACCGGCCTCGGGACTCTGTAAACCAGACCGGGCGTTACCACCTATATAAAGGGACGACCCGGCGGCGGTTCAAGGAGAAGAAAACGACCTGTCGAGACACAAGCAAGCGATCCGCTCCCTGTTCATCGACGCCCAAGCAATACCAAACCGAACTAGACGTAGGCTTTTACCTTCATCAAAGGGGCTGAACTAGTATAAACCCTCTATGTCCTTTGTGTGCTTTTAACCCCTTCAAGCTAACACGTGCAATGGTTCCATCACTAAGTCCGTTAAACCGGACATCTGCCATGCTAATTCCACGACAGTTGGTGCCCACCATGGGGCCTCCGCACGATGGTTTCAAGTTCTTGAAGGGCAACTTTGAAGGACTCAAGGGCTACGCGGTCGGCCGGATGACCAAGAGTCGCCGCGGCCGGATCTACATCGACACGCGGGCTGGGGCCCGGAGGCCGATTCAATCGAATACGGGTACCGAGTTCCCTTCGGCGGCATCCACGTCTTCATCGGCAAGAGTAGTGAACCGAGACCTGGGCTGGACATCTTCCACAACATCGTCGAGCCAGCTCAGCGTGCGAGATCGGCCCGGATTTAGACTTCCATGAAGCGCATTTTCGTCGGAGCAATTCACGGAGTCCAAGCCGAGGACGGATCGGATTTCGGTGGCGAGACAGTTATCTATTCCGACGATGAATCCTCATCCGGAGAGACTAAATCCTTGTATCTGTTGCGGGACGGCCGATCTGAGGGTGTGTCCGACGGAGACAGTATTCCGGACCCCTTTGATCCGCCAAACCGGGTGGCTGTCTTTATGGCCGGATCACAACCTACGCCACAGTCCACGGTGAACGGGGCGATCACAGTAGAAGCTGGTGCAGGGGGGAGCGGCCAAGCCCTCTCGCCCTCTGACGCTCTATCCGCCTTGGTCGAGGAGTTGACAACCCAGGCAGTAGCAGTGGTGGCTCCAGCAGACAAGGCGCAACACGATGCAGAACTCCTTCAGCTGAGGGGCCGGATCGAGCAAGCAAGAAAGGATCTGAATGCAGAGAAGGCTATGATAGCGACAAGGCAGGCAGAGCTGGATTCCCAAGCCTTCTAGCTGAGGATGGAACAGGCCTCTGCGCAAGGAGTAAGGAATCGAGGATACCAGTCTCGTCTACCGCCGGTTTATGAGGCGATGAATCTTTTCGGGACGCCAGGAGCGGGAGCCAGCAACGATCCGGAGGTAAACCGGAGGGCAGCCCCAGCGAGGGGCGAACCGGTTCAACAGCCCACTGTGGAGCAAGATCGATGAATTATATCCACGCCTCACATCCCCACTCCTCCGGGCCATTACTCAAACCCTTTGGATAACATTGTTGCTGCCGCTTCATGTCTGGCCGGTTTACCCATTGAGGGGACGTCCCCCATGGCAATGGAAGCACGCAGGGTCAAGGATCTGCTTAACATGCCATTGACGCAGCAGTAGGCGTATTCCTATAGCAGGGAGAGGCTTCATTCAACACCCCGCCACAGCAAGAGTTATACTAGGCATTGGGATGAACCGGATGTATCCAGTAGTGAACGGAGGCCACACCGTCATAGACAAGATAATCCGGCGGGCGCAGAAGCACAAGCTCAGGAGGCGGTAAACCGGGCTAGACCTGCGGCCCGCGAGGAGATCCGCCAAACGACGCCGGGTCACACAGCTACAGCAGAGACGGGAGTTACGGCGAGTTCCTTTGGGGTGTAGTGTCTCGTCCCCGCTTTACGAAGCGTAAAGTTACCCAAAGATTTCAAGGGTCCGCGTAAAGTGCCTAACTACATCGCAGATTTGGCTCCAGAGGCTTGGATTGAAAGCTATGAGATGGCTATGGAGATGCTGGACGTAGATGAAGCGGCTTGCGCGAAGTACTTTACAATGATGCTTGAGGGTACAGCCCGGACCTGGTTTAAGGGTCTACCACCTAACTCCATCAGATCATGGGGCGAGTTACGCCGCCAATTTATCAAAAATTTCAAGGATACGTGCAAGCAGCCGATGTCATTGGTGGATCTAGCAGCATGCATACAAGGAGATCAGGAGCCTACCAGCGCATGGGTGCGACGAGTGTCAGAAATCTTGCACTCTTCGAACGGTATCAGCCCTAGTACGGCGATAGTAACACTGGAAAATAATTGTCGGTTTGAGTCTCTGAAGTTGAAGCTGGGACGGCTCAAACGGGATTGTAATGACATGGGAACTCTCATGAGCGCTTTGGTAAAGTATGGGGACTCCGACAACGCTAAGTATCCAGAAATGGATGGAGATAAATCCGGAAAAGCAAATAAACCTGGTAAACCGGCGCAAGCTAATCCGGTTGGAACAAGCTTCTTAGGTAAGCGAAAGGCAGAGGGTGGCTCTGATTTCGTGGCCAATACCGAAGTTCAAGGGAGTTTTCAGTGCAACAAGGAGAAGCTGCCTGCACAAAACAGCGGAGGGTTCATTAATTGGGAGCAACAATTGAACGAGCGTTGCCCGAAACATGGAACGAAGCAAAATCCAGCTAAGCATACCTGGGGAGAATGTCGAATACTGATGGAGGCCGTGAACCGGGCCAAATTTAACAACGGACCGCCGGGCGGTGGTTCAGGCCCCGGGTTTCACGGTCTGGGTCACCAGGGTAATGGTTCCGGATCAGGATATCATGGCGGCAACAACAGTCACAATCAAGGAAATCATCAGTATGGTCAGGGTGGTTATAATAACCAAGGTAACCATCAGTATGGTCAAGGTGGTTATAATAACCAGGGCGGCCAACAGCAGGGCCAGGGTAGTCACAATAACCAAGGCAATCAGCAGCGTCAGCAGCAGCAGCAGTCTGGATATCAGAGTAATCCGAAGGAGCTGAGTAGTGGGCAATATCATGTGTTCACTACGAGTTTGTGCAAACGAGATCAAAAAATCTTAAAGCGGGCGGTCCATGCGGTTGAACCGGCGACACCGCAATTCCTGCGCTGGTCGGAGCAACCTTCGGGAAGGAGGAGACGCTGATAGAGGACCTCAAGGAGACCTTCGACAACCTTCGGGCCTATAAAATGATGCTTAATCCGGAGAAGTGTGCTTTCGGTGTTCCGGCGGGCAAGCTCCTTGGATTCTTGGTGTCAAACAGAGGAATAGAAGCTAATCCGGAGAAGATCAAGGCAATCACGTCTTTGACTAAACCGGCTTGCATCAATGATGTTCAGCGTATCGCTGGCCAGATCACAGCATTGAGCCGGTTCATCAGCCGTCTGGGAGAGAAGGCTATTCCACTTTATCAGATGCTGAAAAAGACAGACCGGTTTATATGGAGTGATGAGGCAAACGCTGCGTTTGAGGATTTGAAACGGCAACTGGCAGAGCTGCCGGTCCTTGCTGCCCCTATTGATAATGAGCCATTGTTGTTATACGTCACTGCCAATGCACGGGCAGTCAGCGTGGCAATCGTGGTTGAGCGCAAGAAAGCAGGAAAGGAATATCCGGTTCAACGTCCAGTCTATTATGTCAGTGAAGTTCTCATTGAATCCAAACAAAGGTACCCGCATTGGCAGAAGCTGGTATATGGCGTGTTCATGGCAAACCGGAAGTTGAAACATTATTTCCAAGGCCACCCAATAACTGTTGTCAGTTCAGCTCCATTGGGGGATATAATCCAGAACAGGGAAGCTACTGGCAGAGTGGCGAAGTGGGCCATTGAGCTTAGCCCACACGTATTGAAGTATGTGCCACGCACCGCTATCAAATCCCAAGCATTGGTGGATTTCATCAATGATTGGACTGAACTGCAAGCACCAGAGGAGAAGCCGGATCTTACATACTGGACGATTCATTTTGACGGTTCACGGCAGTTAGAAGGATCGGGGGCTGGAGTTGTTTTAACTTCCCCACGAGGTGACAAGTTTTGTTATTTCCTCCGTTTACTATTTCCTTGTACTAACAATGCGGCAGAGTATGAAGCATTGCTTCATGGCCTACGGATGGCTAAGGAGATGAATTTGAGCCGGGTCAAGTGTTTTGGCGATTCAGATTTAGTGGCACAGCAAGTATCCAGCAAATGGGATTCTAAAGACCCTCTCATGGCTGCTTACAGACGAGAAGTTGAAGCAGTCGCAAGAAATTTCAAAGGATATCAAGTGGATCACATTGACCGGCGAAGGAATAAAGCGGCTGATGCTCTAAGCCGGTTGGGTTCACAGCGTAAACTGGTGCCACCGAATACCTTTTTGGATGAGTTACACAGTCCATCAGTTCAAGTACCGTCGGAGGAGGATTTGGTCGTTCCTGATCCAGAAGTACAGCTAGTTGCGGCACTTCATGTTATCCCGGATTGGACACTTCCTTACTTGGAATATCTAAGCCGTGGAGAGTTTCCAGATGATGAGATTGAAGCAAGGCAGATAATCCGGCGCTCCAAATCCATGACAATTGTAAACGGAGACCTTCACCATCGCAGTGTTTCTGGAGCATTTCAGCGGTGTGTGTCATCTGAGGAAGGTTGTAATATCCTTCGTGAGATCGATGAAGGGGATTGTGGTCATCATGCCAGTTCAAAATCCTTGGTGGCTAAAGCTTTTGGACATGTATTCTATTGGCTGACAGCCCATGCTGATGCAGCGGATCTAGTCCGGAGGTGCGATGCTTGTCAGAAATTTTCACGACGTGCTCTTGTTCCGGCACAGGAGCTCCAGATGATACCGATTACTTGGCCGTTTGCGACTTGGGGGCTCGATATGGTTGGACCTTTCAAACGATCCCAAGATCAAAAAACTCATCTGCTGGTTGCTGTGGATAAGTTTACAAAGTGGATTGAGGCAGAGCCTGTGAGCAAGTGTGATGCGACAACAGCGGTTAAATTCATCAAAAAGGTAATTTTCCGGTTTGGCTATCCACACAGCATCATCACAGACAATGGCACCAATTTATCTAAAGGAGAGATGGAAGAGTTTTGTCAACGAGAGCATATTTGCCTAGATGTGTCTTCTGTAGCTCACCCTCAATCCAATGGTCAAGCTGAAGTGCCAAATCAAGAAATTTTGCGAGGTATCAAGCCCCGACTTATGACTCCTTTGCAAAGAACACCAGGGTGCTGGGTTGAGGAATTACCCTCGGTCCTCTGGAGCATCAATACTACGCCGAACCAGTCCACAGGTTATACACCTTTTTTCATGGTGTACGGCGCTGAAGCAGTTCTTCCAAGCGATATCCACCATGATTCACCACGGGTGACGGCTTATGTTGAAGCGGCCAATGTGCAGGCAAGATAGGACAGTTTGGACCGGCTAGATGAAGAGCGTGACATAGCAGCAGCACGATCCGCGATTTATGAACAGGACTTGCGCAGATATCACAGCCGCCGGATCAAAACCAGGACGTTCCAGGAGGGGGATTTGGTACTCCGGCTCATCCAAGATCAAACAGATATGCACAAGCTATCCCCGCCTTGGGAAGGGCCCTTTGTGGCCAGCAAGAATCTACACAACGGTTTGTATTACCTGGTGGACATTCGAGAACACAAGGACTCACGGACATCAGAAGAAGAGACAAAGAGGCCATGGAACATCGCTCTCCTGCGGCCCTACTATACTTGAGCCATGAGCTCTGCTGTATCCTATGTATATATTATGAGTAATGAATAAACCGCGGCCTCGATAAACCGGGAGATCAGCCCTTTTTTCCAATATAAGTATCTTATGGTGATATCCATCTACAGTATTATTTCTCTTGTTATATATCATTTTCATTAAGAAAACAAGATGCTTTGATCAGCCTATCTGGCTATGCAGGATAATTCTATAAGGGACCAAAGAGGAGTTTTCCGCAAAGCGCAACTCCCATATAGGTACTCTGCTTCTAAAGTTACTAATGGCTTCCTGTTCAAACATAGGTCGTATTCGAACCAAAGAGAACATAGCCATTCATGTTCAAACATAGGTCGTATTCGAACCAAAGAGAACATAACCAAATCCACAAGGGGGCTACACGGTCGTATTCGAATCCTAGCTCAACCCCTTGTGGTCCAGTTTACATGGTCGTATTCGAACCATCGGCCCTTTGGATCGTATTCAAATCCATTGGTTGGCTCAAATCTCCACGGTCACAAGGGGGCTACACGGTCGTATTCGAATCCTAGCTCAACCCCTTGTGGTCCGGTTTACATGGTCGTATTCGAACCATCGGCCCTTTGGATCGTATTGGAATGCATTGATTGGCTCAAATCTCCATGGTCACAAGGGGACTACACGGTCGTATTCGAATCCTAGCTCAACCCCTTGTAGTCCGGTTTACATGGTCGTATTCGAACCATAAGCCCTTTGGATCGTATTCAAATCCATTGATTGGCTCAAAATTTTAAAGCCACTGGGAGCCACAAGGTCGTATTCGAATCTTAGCTTAACCCCTTTGGTCCGGTTTTACTGATCGTATTCGAATCAGACGCCTCGATATAGAGCCTGGCAGCTCACAAAAAGCCTCGACCACATGCTCTTATTTGCAAACCTATGTTTTTGTGTTTGTGTTTTCATGTATTTTTATGGTTTTTTAATCCGGAGCTGGATAACTTCAGAGTTGACCACATCCTTCAAAAGTCTGGACATAGAGCTCCAGCATTATTTAAGCCGGTAGCTTCTGTAAACCCGGAATTCTAATTGGGTCTATCCCAACAGAGCCAAGAGCTCCCTCAGAAAACTGCAAAGTTTGCCGGATTAAGGAGGTCAAGCATACTTAATGCAAGGTATGAAATTCTTTTCGGTATAACGCAGACATTCATTTGATATATATGAGAACGATTTAATTGGTCCGGCGGTAAACCGCTAGGACATCTTTTTTTTGTTATCTATGCGGAAACAGATAGTATGCAAGATAAACCATATCAGACAAAGGATTCAAATTGGCAGACGCCGAAGCAAAGTTGGGACATTCGGATCAAGATGGGCAATATTTCAAGCTATCCTATTACAAGGCATAGCAAGCCTGAACGGGTTAAAGTTCTCCCAGCAAAATAATACCGCAGCTACAAAGATAAACTGTGCGGCCTATGCTTCCTCCTGCTGCGACGGATGAGGATCGACCTGTTCCGGAGCTTCTTCATCTTCTTGAAGCGGCTGAAAGTCAGGAACACGCCAATCGATTTTTGGCAAAGCACGGAAGTACATCTCTTCAGTAATCAGGTCAGACGGATCAATATCTGGGGCGAAAGTGTGGGGGCGCACTGGTGGGATTAGATTTTCGGTATCAAAAACCGGCCGATCCACCCGCTCATTCTTTAAATCGTACGCCGGATCATACCTGGTCAAGTCTGATTCAACAGCAAGCTTGCTAGCGAGAGGACGCATCTCCTTAGTCAAAGCATGAAGGTCTTTGCCAGTGAAAGCCGATCTGTCTTTTTTTTGCTCGGATACCCGTTCAGGGCTTCCTCCGGATCAAAATCTGGAACCCACGCTTTGGCTCTGGTGAGCGCTACAAGAGAACCGGCTCGGGCAGCAGACTTCTTCACCTCTTCCAAGCGTACTGGCAAGATAGAAAGCTTCTCCAGAGTACCTTGGATAGTGGTGGGGGCCGGTTTATTAAAAGACATTGCACTTATAATTCTTTGAGCGCCAGAATACAGCTGCTCAACAAGAGTATAAGAAGCCTTGAGTTTCTTCCGGAGGTCATCCCCAAGATGGGTGACGCGTCGCCCTGCATATGGTTATCACAATTAAGCCGGAACGGGTTAAAGGTTGCAGAGATGGAAACACATGCAAGTTAAGTTTTTACCAAAGATGGCAGAAGTCATAAGTTCTATTTGCCGCTTTAAACCGGTCAACTCTTCTGTCACCGGATTAAGAGCTTCCTCAGCGTCATTTGCTCTTTTTTCCAGAGCATTCTTTTGCACTTCCCAAGTTGTTCGTTCCTCTTCAAAGTATTTCTTCAATTGTTCAGCAGTGGTTAAGCTCAGCGCCAATTCTTTTTTGGCCTTAGCAGCAGCAGATTCAGTTTTAGCAAGTCTATTCCGGAGTTCAGTTATTTCTTCAGCCCTCCGGGTCAAGTCAGCCTGTAAAGAGTCAAGAGGAATAAATTGCAGTTCAGACAAGTCTCAAGCACATAACCAAGTTATCCACTTGACACTTGGGGGCTAATGAGCAATTTAAGTATGAAAAGTAGACAACTAAAGATAAAAGTCTCAAGCACATAAGCAAGTTATCTACTTGACACTTGGGGGCTAATGGGCAGTTGAAGCGTTGAAAGAAAGATTCAGACAAGTCCCAGGCACATCAACCGAGTTATGCCCCTGGCACTTGGGGGCTAATGTAAGATCATTTGCTCACATTTGAAAGTACCGGTTCACCTTTCAACAAAGCTAAACCGGAACTTGGGGGCTACCATGATATAGACAGAAACACAAAGAAGGCAAAAGTAAAAGACAAGTAAGATACCTCGTATTTATCTTTCATCAGATTGACCAAGCCCGCTTCATAATCCCGACTGGTATGCAGCCGGTTCAAGTACCCGGAATAAAGCTCCTGGGCACTCAGCTCGGCATAACTGGACAAGTCTGTACTCCACTTGCCCTTCTCTTGCTGGATTTTCTCCGCTTTAGCAGTATGCTTGGCTAAAACGACAGGCTCAGCAGGAGCAGTAAAACCGGTGCCGGTTATTTGAATTTCCAGAGAAGAGGCAGCGGCCGGTTGTGGAGTAGCAGTATGAACCGGACTAGCGGGAGCTGGGCTAGTCCGAGGAGGGTTGGCCCGGGCAGGACTTGCCGGTTCATGAACATCTTCGGCGTTGGGGTTTTCAGGAGCAGTAGCGTAATCATGATCCATAGGAGCAGGATCGTCAAGCTGAATTGTAGGCTCATTTTCTGGAGGGATGACTGTATCCGGATCAGCCGCCGAATCATTAGTGGCAGTCTCAGCGGCCGTTTTGCTGGCCTTGGCCCTTTTGCTAGGCTTAGGTTTGCTGAAGGGAATTGAAAAAAGGAATCAGAGTCATAAAAGCAAATACAAAGGTAAACCAGATGGGATAAAGGACTTACCCAGGGACAGTCTTCAGAGTTGGGACCTGTGTGGCGGTTGATTCGCCGGAAGACGATAAAGGCGTCTCCTGATAATTACGATCAGACGGTTTAAGTGGTTTGCGTATAAGTCCGGCCTTGGGATGAAGAAGGGTTGGAGAAAGTAAAACCTCAGAGCGGCGCCTCCGAGCCAGAGTAAGACATATTCCGGACGACTCGACTACATGGCCACTATGGCGTGTAGTCCGGCGGGCTTCATGTTGTTGCTTCTTCAAAAGAAAATTGGGGTCCAATTGAGCGTAAGGATGAGAAAAAGGGTATTTCCGAGATGCCTTACGAATCTTGGGCACCGACGGTTCAGAATCAGAAGAAAGAGTGATTACCTCAGTTTCGGCCGCTTTATCAGCTTCAGCCAAATCCTGTGAAAAGACACTGTTAACATAAATCTGGATCAAAGAGATCAAAGCACATCAGTATTAACTCATACCTCAGAGTCCGGATCATGTTCTTCAACATGTGAACCGGAGACAACAGCTGCCTTCTTCTTTTTAACAGCACAGGTTTTCCGTCGTGGCTGTTTGCCTGACTTGTCCTGAGGTTTCCTTTTCCAAAAAGGATCGCCGGCCTGTATACAAGAAGAAAGATAAATGGAAGATAATTTAAATAGACGGATTAGAAACAGACAGAAGAGATTAAGGTTTACCGCTGGCAGTTTGTTCTTCATATAATATGGAGCCAATCCAGTTTTGCTACATTCCTCCAAAGAGATGTTGAGCATTTTCTTGGCAGATTCAATAACTTCCTTTTCAGGAAGTACTACATCGGTAAACCGCTGAGGATCATCCGGCTTTCCGTAATACTGATACATCAAACTGGAGCGTCGGCTTAAAGGGAGGATACTCCAGGCAAGCCAGCAACGCATAAAATCAACTCCAGTCAATCCGTTGGCCATAAAGGCTTTGAGTTTGGCGAGTTGAGAGGCGAACCGGGGCCGTTCTGAGGAGTTAAGACGTTGCGGCAGTGGATGATCTTCAGGAAGACGATGTTCGCGGTAACCCGGCAGCGGGTTCTCTCCTTCAGGTGAAGTATCGTGGCAATAGAACCAAGATTTGTTCCAATCCTTGGGGTGCGTACGGAGAGCGGCGTGAGGAAAGACCGCGTCCCTTCTCTTTTGAATGCTAACCCCACCCAGTTCTTGATGAGGTCCGCCAGTAAACTCAGTTCGCCGGTTCAAATGAAAAAAATCCCGGAACAAGTCGACTGATGGCTCCTCCTGAAGATACACCTCGGAGAAAACTTGGAAATCGCAGATGTTTGATATGGAATTTGGACCTATGTCCTAAAGATGAAGCTGAAAAGCGGCAAGAACGTCCCGGAAGAACTTTGAACCGGGAGGACTAAAGCCCCGGGCCATGTGATCAAAGAAGACAATAATTTCCCCTTCTTTGGGAGTAGGGGGCATTCATTTCCTGGGGCCCGCCATTTTAGAACTACTTGAGGACCCAGAGTGCCAATTGCAGCTGCGTTAATTAAGTCTTTTTTCGTAATGACAGAAGGAACCC
Source organism: Secale cereale (assembly GCA_902687465.1). Lineage (NCBI taxonomy): Eukaryota > Viridiplantae > Streptophyta > Magnoliopsida > Poales > Poaceae > Secale > Secale cereale. Next base: position 360,781,495 of record LR738711.1, read on the forward strand.
AGTCACAAGAAACGAATTGCTTGGCAGACATATTAGAAGAAGGAAAGTGCTAAAAAGATGAAGTATAAAATCCGGATTATTCAAAGTACAGAAGCATAAACCGGATCACGTATGTAAAATCACAATGACGGTTTAGACAAGGGACTAATGGCATTGACAATCCGGAAGCAAGCGAGAAACGAGCTGCTACCGGTTGATGACAACAAAAAAGAAAAGAAGCTAAACCGTCGGGTTCATGGTTGATAGGTTGCAGAAACAATGCATGACTGACTAAACCGGCGAGTATCTTACAGATCTATGAGGATGAAGAAACAGGTTTCTACATAAAGCTAAGGTAAAAAAGATTTGAGCAATAAGAAAAAGGTGAAATTTACGCAGGTTTATCACAGAAGAACTGCGGGGGTCTTCTACAGATCAAATGAATCTAAGGGTGTACTGAGAAATATAGATCTAAGCATAAAGTTACGGAGCAGGAGCAAGTTTTGAAACAAATCTAAGGTTGAATCTACTACAAGCATGGCGTATAGGACGAACAGCCGAAGCTTTGAGGTTTAATGGCGGAAACATGGTGAAACCCTAAGCTACAGATCTACAGCGAGGGAAAAAGAGATACCTGAGGCAGACGGAAACGACATGCGCTGAGTTATCTGGTCGCGTTCAGGTTGATGCAGCGGCCGGACTTGCTGGCGACGGCGAGCTCGATGGACGACGGCAGAAGCTCGGGTGCGGAGATGGAGGAAGAAGAAGCAGAAGGGGAAAGAGATGGGTCTCGGCGATATTTATAGGCCGAGGGGAGACGAAACGGTAAGCGCGGGATTTGAGGAAGAAAGAGATTAGACAAAGATTCCCTGTCGCCTCGATTCTCGGGATGGCCTTTAAAGCAAAGATAATAAACAGCTGTGTGCGATAAATGTGGAAGTGATGTCACGATCGAATCAAATGATTTCCAGGGATGACGTCATCACCGGTTTACAAAAATTGAGAAGATACAAGAAAGAAGGTTATGCAAGATTGAGAAGACTGACATGAACAAGTTCAAATCATTTTGGGGCCTAATGTCAGGGATATTACTAGCAGGTGTAAACCGGATAGGGTAAACCGGATTATAGCGATATAGTTACGTAATTGTAGGCTCAGTAGAGATTACAGCCCATGAAGGCTTAGGGCCCATGTGTAGAGTTATGGTTTGTAAACCGTCTTATCATGTAACTTGAAACACAAGGAAGGAAACAGCAGAGACCGAGGCGGACACGATTATGAACCGGCCTCGGGACTCTGTAAACCAGACCGGGCGTTACCTCCTATATAAAGGGACGAACCGGCGGCGGTTCGAGGAGAAGAAAACGACCCGTCGAGACACAGGCAAGCGATCCGCTCCCTATTCATCGACGCCCAAGCAATACCAAACCGAACTAGACGTAGGCTTTTACCTTCATCGAAGGGGCCGAACTAGTATAAACCCTCTGTGTCCTTTGTGTGCATTTAACCCCTTCAAGCTAACCCGTGCGATGGTTCCATCACTAAGTCCGTTAAACCGGACATCTGCCGTGCTAATTCCATGACACGTCTAGTGTGCTCTTCATGATTGTGGTTGTTGCATTCATATAGGAGTTCATCTTGATATGTTAATCTCTGTTGCAAAAGTGCTAAGTGTTGTTAACTGCTTAAAACTGTTATGACTTGCCCTTTTGTTATTTTTGTGTGTTTTAATGCATGTGCTATATGAGCATCCTGTAAACAAAACTTGGCTTTATTTCGTTCCTTCTTGATACTAGAATTATTTGCATGTCATGATATGCCTTGTGTTGAGTGAAATAAACTTGCAAATCTACTCAGACATCATAGGATGGCAACACATCATTGGATAATAGTATGAAGCATAAAGCACCATGTTCAAGTAGAGGGTACAACAGGTTGCGGGAGAGTGGACCGCTGTAGATAGATGAGGGAAGGTGATGAATATGTTGGTGAAGATCACGGAGGTGTTGGTGTAGATCGCCATCACACGATGATGGCCCCGGTGGCGTTCTGGCGCCACCGAGAGAGAGGGGGAGAGAGCCCCCTCCTTCTTCTTCTTCATTGACCTTATCCCTAGATGGGAGAAGGGTTTCCCCTCTGGTACATGGCCTCCATGGCGGCAGAAGGGCGAGAGCCCCTCCGAGATTGGATCTGTCTCTCTATCTCTCTCTGTTTGTCCATTTTCAGATTCTGGCCTTTCACCGTTTCTTATATTCCTGGGGATCCGTAACTCCGATTGTGCTGAATTTTTGACATGATTTTTATCTGGATATTAGATTTATTGCAGCAATAGAAGAGCACCAACCTTCTTACGGGGTGGCGACAAGGATCAGGGGCGCGCCCACTCCCCTGGGGCGTGTCCCACTGCCTCGTGGGCCACTCGGGCATTGTCTCACATTGATTTCACTTCCCCAAATTCACATATATTCCAAAAATAATCTCCGTCCTTTTTTATCCTGTTTGGACTCCGTTTGATATGGATATTCTGCGATACAAAAAAAACATGCAACAAACAGGAACCGGCACTCGGCACTGGATCAATATGTTAGTCCCAAAAATAGTATAAAATGTTGCCAAAAGTATATGAAAGTTGTATAATATTGGCATGGAACCATAAAAAATTCTAGATACAACGGAGACATATCACCATGTTGTTTGCTTCTTTCTGGTGTCGCTTCTTCTAGATAGTTCCAAAAATATTGCGATTGTGAGGATTCGTTCGACGACGCCCGTTCATCTACTTCATGGACTCATTCTTCTTCCTAGCGGGATTTCAGGCAAGATGACCGTCACCTTGAATCTCACTACTATCTATGCTACGCTAGTGGTCTCGATGCTACCTGTATGTCGCGCTACCCACCATTTGTTTATCAAGCCTCCCAATATGCCATGAAACAACATCTAACCTTTTTCACCATCCTAGAAAACCGTTGTTTGGCTATGTCACCACTTTGCTCAGGCCCTCTAATCAGCGTTGCTATTTGCAGGTGCAGTTGTTGTTCGTTCCATGTTGGAACATGGATATCTTGGAATATCACAATATCTCTTATTTAATTAATGCACATATATACTTGGTAAAGGGTGGAAGGCTCAGCCTTTTGCCCGGTTTTTTGTTCCACTCTTGTCGCCCTAGTTTCTGCTAAGCCGATGTTATGTTCCTTGATTTTGTGTTCCTAAGACAGTCGGGGTTTATGGGCCCCCTTGACAGTTCGCTTTGAATAAAACTCCTCCTGCAAGGCCCAACTTTGGTTTTACCATTTGGCTAATAAGAACTAAAACTTGAATAGGGACTTACCGGTACCTGAGGATTCTTAATCAACACCCCGAGCCATTGCTGCTCATGAGTGTTGGTCCAAAACAGAGCCACTTGCGGTGCCACCCAGTTAACTGGGGCCCTTGGTTGTCATACGTAGTGCTCATCTAGTCGTGGTGTGGGACGAGATACGCACGGATACTATCAGGTTGTCGGCACACCAGGAGGTCTTGCTAGATTTGTTTTACCATTATCGAAATGTCTTGTGAACTGAGATTCCGAGCCTGATCTGGTTGTTCCGGGATGGAGGATTTTCCTCCGCTGATCATGAGAGTTTGCAATGGAGTAAGTTGGGACACCCCTGCACGGTTTGATCTTTCGAAAGCCGTGCCCACAGTTATGTGGAAGATTGGAAATTTATAATATCCGGTGGTAGAGAACTTGAAACTAGATTCGAAATAAAATACACCAACCGTGTGCGTAACCGTGATTGTCTCTTCTCGGACAAGTTCGGGAAGAGAACACGATGGGGTTATGTTTGACTTGTAGGTAGTTCAGGATCACTTATTGATCATTACTAGTTTGCGACCGTAATGCATACCGTCTCATCTTTCTCTTGAACTCGTAAGTTAGCCATCATATAAATGCTTAGTCGCTTGCTGCAGCCTCACCACTTATACTTTCCATACCCTTTAAGCTTTGCTAGTCTTGATACCCATGGTAATGGGATTGCTGTGTCCTCGTGGCTCACATATTACTACAACAACAGTTGCATGTACATGTAATGCGATGTCTTGACGTGAGAGCGAAGTTTACTTGCATTAGAGTTCTTCTTCTTATTCTTCTTCTTCTTCTCCGATCAGGGGATAGGTTCCTGGTCGGCAGCCTGGGCTAGCAGGGTGGATGTCATTTGTACATTGCATGTGTTTCATCCATAGTCGGATATCTCTCTTATGTATGATGTTTGATGTATTCATGTGGCATTGTATGCCTTTTGTATGTATCCCCATCAATTATGTAATGGTACGATGTAATGATATCCACCTTGCAAAGTGTTTCAATATGCACTTCTATCCTTGGTGCGACCTCCGAGTTCCTCGAGGAACGGGTCACATATAGGGCGTGACAACAGGATGCGCCTATACCTGAGCCTGACCAACAACTTGTCATTCTATGGTCACTGTTGGCTATGCGAACAACTGTCAGAAGCCTTGGGCCTTTCAGATTGCCAGCAAGGTGATACGTCTCTAACATATCTATAATATTTTATTGTTCCATGTTGTTATATTATCATTCTTGGATGTTTTATAATCATTTTACAATTATTTTATATCATTTTTTGGGACTAACCTATTGACATAGCGCCAAGTGCCAGTTGCTATTTTCTGCTTGTTTTTTACATCGCAGAAAATCAATATCAAACGGAGTCCAAATGCAGTGACATTTTTTGTGGAACTTTTTTGGACCAAAAGACATCCAATGGGCCAGAGAAGCACCTACGGGGTACCCCGCGCCCAGGTGGCTTGTGCCCACCTCGGTGGCCTCCCGCATCGCCTCTTCGCTCTATAAATACCTCCATCCTCAGAAAACCCTAGGGGAGTCAATGAAATTTTGTTCCAGCCGCAGCAATTTCCAAAACCACCAGAACCAATCTATAGGCCTTTTCCGGCACTCTGCCGGAGGGGAACACGATCATGGATGGGTTCATCTTCCTCATTGGTGCCCCTGCGATGATGCCTGAGTAGTTTACCACTGACCTACAGGTCCATAGGCAGTAGCTAGATGGCTTATTCTCTCTTTGTATCTCAATACAATGGTCTCTCAGAGATCCATTTGATATAATGACCTTTTGTGGTTTGTTTGTTGAGGTCCGATGAATTGTGAGTTTATGATCAGATTTTCCTTGATTTAATATCCATTCTTGGTTATTATTGCCTCGTATTTCTTCTCCGATATTTGGACTTTTTTGGCGAACTTGATCTATTTATCTTGCAATGGGAAGTGGTGCTTTGTAATGGGTTCAATCTTACGGTGTTCCTTTCCCAGTGACAGAAGGGGCAACAAGGCATGAATGTATTGTTGCTATTAAGCATAAAAAGATGTTGTCTATTCCTACATGAATAGATCTTGTCTACATCATGTCATTGTTCTTATTTCATTGCTCCGTTTTCCATGAACTTAATACACTAGATGCATGCTGGATAGTGGTCGATGTGTGGTGTAATAGTCATAGATGCGGGAAGGAGTCGGTCTGCTAATCTTGGACGTGATGCCTATATACATGATCATTATCTTGGATATCGTCATAATTATTTGCTTTTCTATCAATTGCCCAACAATAATATGTCTACCCACCGCATGCTATATTCTCGGGAGAAGCCACTAGTGAAACCTACGGCCCCGGGTCTATTTTCCAATAATATAATTTCAGATCTATATTGTCATTTACCTTTTCTTTTATTTGAAACTTTTATCTTCAGTTCTATATTAACAAAAACCAAAAAATACCTTGTTGTGTTTTATTTGCTTTTACTTGCATCTTTCAATCTACTATAGTTTTATCCTATCCTTACGTCAATTTTTGGCATCGTTATCCTAAAGGGATTAACAACCCCTTTAACGCGTCGGGTTGCAAGTAGTTGTTCTTTGTGTGCAAGTACCGTTTACATAGTGTTTCTTGGTTTTCCTACTGGTTCGATAACCTTGGTCTCATCACTGAGGGAAATACCTTACCGTTGGTGTGTTGCATCCTCCCTTATTCCTTGTGGAAATACAAACGCATCTCAAGTGACATCAAAAGAACTTTCTGGCATCATTGCCCGGGAGACATCATCAAAAGAACTTTTTTGAAGGGTTGAAAGCACAGAGACATCCACCTTCGGAGGAGAAGATAGATGCGGTGAAAGCAAAGCGCACTCTTGCTGCCCTGAAGCAACCAGCGAAAAGTAAGCCGCAGGACAACTATGACCGCATGATTCAAAAGTCATATCAAGCAGCGAAGCGGTCGGGAAGTACTAAAAGTGATCAGAGGTTAGCAGAAGGACGAGCTGGGAAACAAATTGCCCAGCTCGGCGAACAAGCGGACCAATCGTGCCCCCCGCTCAAGGTGTCTAGAGACATGGTTGCTAATGATCCGAGGATGGTGCCCGGTTATACCAATCTTGCAAATTACGTGTCCGACGATGTACACTATGATTTCTTGGACGTGCAGATAGAAAGATACGAGTACAAAAAGCCTCTCGTCAAAAATGAAAGATCTCTATCAACGAATATGCGAAGATTGCTTGATTGGTACTTGAAAATCTGCAGAGAGTCTGGGGGGAGGGATAACTTGTATTTGAGAGTTAAACCAGAGCATGACCTCGTTGGAATTGAACTGTTGCCTGTTCCATTTGAGGAGTTCTATCAGTTTTTCAATCAATTGGCCCTCGATAAAGCAACGGTCACCTGCTACTGTCTGTAAGTAGTACTACTTCTATCATTAAGTCTCTCTATATAGTTGATCTTCATTGCATGTATTTATAATTATCCTCACTATATTATGCAGATTGAAGATTGTCGAATTGAAGAAAAGACAAGTAGGTGATATTGGGTTTATTAACACATACCTCATAGATGCAACCGAGGTTAAATTGCGTCCCGACGATACCGAGACCAACTTGCTACGATCGTTGGTGGTAAATGAAAACAAAGATATGATACTCTTTCCTTACAACTTCAAGTGAGTGTTACTGTCTTGTGCATATTTGGTTTCCCTTATATATATATCAGTCAAGGTTATTGTGATGTAATTGATGAGTTCATGCATTCGTGCGCAGCTTCCACTATATTCTCTTAGAGATTAAGCTTGAGACGGGAGTAGTAACTGTCTTGGACTCTAAACATAAAGATCCTGAGGAGTATGCGGACATGACTCAAATGCTCGTCAGGTAAGTTAAATCAATCAATATTATCCACCATGCATATATATCAGCAATTTCATTTCTTATATCAACTAATTGTTTTCTTTGTCTGGCAGGGTTTGGAGAAAATTCACCAAAAAAGCTCCGGGACTGTCGAAGAAGCTACAATTTAGATACCCGAAAGTAAGTACTATATAGTAGCATGTTCCGCGCGCGCATCTCCTATATCTTGATTCAAGCGCTAGTTTCATCAATACCAATTTGGCATTCTTTCTTATCAGTTTGATTGACCTCTATTTCTTGTAAAGTGGTTGTGGCAGGAACCCGGGAATGATTACTGTGGATACTACATTTGCGAGTCCATCCGCCACACGACCTGTGAGCGGGGCTACACTGAAGAACAATTTGAAGTGCGTAAGCAATCAATAATATTCACAAATTTATAGCATCATTTCATGTATTGACCCCCTACTTCAAATTAGATGTTTCGGATGCGGGATGAACTCCTAACACCAGATCGTCTGTGAGCAATCGAAGAGGAATTGGCGGCATTCTTCCTTGAACACGTGATCGCTGAAGACGGAGAATACTATGTGGACCATGCATCCATATGATAGGAGATTATATTTGTAAGAGATAATTATTGTATATATTTGCCCGGTAGTGTCGGATAGATATACGAGAACTTGTTGTTCGACCAATCTCTCGGAGAAGGAGAGGTGGTCGATATTACTTCTCTCTGTATGCATATATATATATATATATATATATATATATATATATATATATATATATATATATATATATATATATATATATATATATATATATATATATATATATATATAT
>LR738711.1:360789526-360947238 GCA_902687465.1 Secale cereale
TCAAAAAAAAAAAAAAAAACCACAGCCACAGAAATGCTGACGCGTGGATGCCTTTTGGTCCCGGTTGGTACCATCAACCGGGACTAAAGCCCATCCTGCCTGGGCTCGGCGCACAGGCCATGTGGACACCCTTCTGCCTCGGTTCTAGATTGAACCGGGACTAAAGGGTCATAGCATTAGTACCGACCCTCTTGTCCCGGTTCAGGAACCGGGGCTAAAGGCCCAAATGAACCGGGTCTGATGACCCTTTATCTACTAGTGTCTGTCGTGGGCGGGAGGAGGGAGATGATCCTGCAGGTGGGACCCGCTCGGTAGCGACTGAGCCGGGCGGGCCCAGCTGTTTAAGTGGAGGCGCACCAGAAAAACTCCGCTTCCCCTGGCGGAAAGTGCATTTGGCATAATACGCCTTCGAAGTGGCCGCCTGCGCGCGTGCAGCCATGCCACTAGGCCGGCCTAGTGTGTTCTGACGCTAAGCCTCACCCTGCGTGCATTATAAAGTTGAGCCCTTTTCCTTTTTCTTTTTCCAATAAACTTCAAAAATTCACAAATAATTCAAATGGACTCCAATTTTGGTGATTCAAATTTCTAGTGGTTCATAAATTTATGCTCTATCCAATGGTGTTATTTGCACATTTTTCCAGAAACTTTCTCTTCACGAATATTTATGAAAACCCATTTTCCTATTTCTGTGATGGACTCTGGAAAATCACGGAGAGCTCATATTTGATAGAAATCCCATGATTCAAATTCCTAGGTACCTATAAAAGCAAAACTTAGTTTTTGAACATTTTTCCTAATACCATCTATGCCACATAAAATATTGGTCAATATCTTCATGTATAGCCAACTTTGCAAATGTCTAGGAAAATCATTACAACTCCAAATTCGGTGAAAGCAAATCCTAGATGCTTCTAAAATCATGCTTTGATTAATGGGTGCCTTTGCTCATTTTTCAAAATAAAGTTTCTATACACATCTTGCAAATCCACAAATCCCTTAATTCCATCATACTGAAATGTTCAGAGATATCCATTGAACAAATTCCAATGAAACTACTTTGGTCATTCCTCATATGACAAAAGGCATCCTAGAAAAGCCCAACTCATATTTTTAGAGCACTTTTATTTTTGCCTTGTTGTGTTGCTTATTGTGTTTGTTTCCGGCGTTAGATGACAAAGTCGACGAAATACTCGGAGATGGACCAGAAGGATTGAAGACTCTGATGAACCAGGCAAGCAGCCCTTTGACCATGTTGGACCCTTTTGTATCATGAAAGCATTTTCAATGTTTCATCAAGTGCATGAATCTTGAATGGAAACCTTGCTAGGCTTGCCTCCGTTGCATACCTGATGATAGTTGCATTATTCATGACTCTATCCTTGTTTAGAGTTGTGTTGGTGGGTTGTAGAAACATGCTATAGTAGTTGGCTATGCAAAATGGGTCAGGGTTATGCATGGAAAGAAATAAGTGTGGTTTGACATACTTGCAAATAACCCAGTGGGTGCTGATGACCCACAAGTGTAGGGGATCTATTGTAGTCCTTTCGATAAGTAAGAGTGTCGAACCCAACGAGGAGCAGAAGGAAATGATAGGCAGTTTTCAGTAAGGTATTTTCCGCAAGCTCTAAAATTATAGGTAACATATAGTTTGGTGATAAGATAATTGGTAGCAAGTGACAAAAGGTAAAAGTAAATAAGGTGCAGCAAGGTGGACCAATCCTTTGTGCAGCAAAGGACAAGCCCGTACAAACTCTTATATAAAGGAAAGCGCTCCCGAGGACACATGCGAATTATCGTCAAGCTAGTTTTCATCATGATCATTTGATTCGTGTTCGGTACTTTGATAATTTGGTATGTGGGTGGACCAGTGCTTGGGTGCTGTCCTTACTTGGACAAGCCTCCCGCTTATGATTAACCTCTAATGCAAGCATCCACAACTAGAAAAGAAGTATTAAGGTAAACCTAACCATAGCATGAAACAAGTGGATCCAAATCAGCCCCTTACGAAGCAACGCATAAACTAGGGTTTAAGCTTCTGTCACTCTAGCAACCCATCATCTACTTATTACTTCCCAATGCCTTCCTCTAAGCCCAAATAATGGTGAAGTGTCATGTAGTCGACATTCACATGACACCACTAGAGGAGAGACAACATACATCTATCAAAATATCGAACGAATACCAAATTCACATAACTACTAATAGCAAGACTTCTACCATGTCCTCAGGAACTAAAGTAACTACTCACAAGACATAATATTGTTCATGGTCAGAGGGGTATTAATATGCATAATGTATCTAAACAAATGATCTTCCACCAAATAAACCAACTAGCATCAACTACAAGGAGTAATCAACACTACTAGCAACCCACATGTACCAAGCTGAGGTTTGGGTACAAAGATTGGATACAAGAGATGAACTACGGTTTGAGTGCAGATGGTGCTGGTGAAGATGTTGATGAAGATAACCCTCCCCAAGATGGGAGAGTTGTTGGTGATGACGGCGGTGACGATTTCCCCCTCCCGGAGGGAAGTATCCCCGACAAAACAGCTCTGCCGGAGCCCTAGATTGGTTTCGACCAAGGTTCCGCCTCGAGACGGTGGCGTCTGGTCCCGAAAGCCTCCCTATGATTTTTTCCAGGTCAAAACACCTCATATAGGTGAACATGGCCATCGGGGGGCCCACGAGGCAGGGGGCGCGCCCAGAGAGGAGGGCGAGCCCCCCACCCGCATGGACAGCTGGTGGCCCCCCTTGTGATCTTCTTCCGCCAGATATTTTTTATATTTTTTGAAACAGTGTCCTGTGGAGTTTCGGGGCTTTTTGAGTTGTGCAGAATAGGTTTCCAGAGTTTGTTTATTTTCTAGACCAGAATTCTAGCTGCCGTCATTCTCCCTCTTCATGTAAACTTTGTAAAATAAGAGAGAAAAGGCATTAGTATGGTGACATATGATGTAATAACAGCCCATAATGCAATAAATATCAACATATAAGCATGCTGCAAAATGGACGTATCAACTCCCCCAAGATTAGACCTCTCTTGTCCTCAAGCGAAAGCCGATAATGAAAAATATGTCCACATGTTTTAGAGATAGAGGTGTCGATAAAAATAAAATATGGACATGAGGACATCATGATCATTCTCATAACAGCAACACACACACACACACACACACACACACACACACACACACACACACACACACATATATATATATATATATATATGATTCTTATGCTAAAGTAACAATTCATTCACAATATCACGCATGAATCATAAACTTCATTGGAAACCAACAAACTGTGATCTCGGTCATTCAAGCAATTGCAATTTATCGTAACATCGGAAAGAGTTAATATAAGAGCATTTTAGCAAACCTACATACTCAACTATCATATAGTCTTTCACAATTGCTCACACTCACGCAATACTTATGGTTATGGAGTTTTAATCGGACACATAGAAAGTCAAGGGCTTGTGGTCCCAACCTTTTACCTCAGGGGTAATGTCAACAGTAATAGATCATGAAAACTTACATCCAAGTTGGTATATATGTCAGGATCTTTCCAACACAGTGTGCTTGCCAAAGGATAAAATGTAAAAGGGAAATGCGAATTTCACCTTGACTCTTGTAGGCAAGAATAATAGATAGGCCCTTCGTAGAGGGAAGCAGAGGTTGTCATGTGTTTTTATGGTTGGATGCACAAAGTCTTAGCACAAAAGAACGTCACTTTATATTGCCACTTGTGATAAGGACCTTTATTATGCAGTCCGTCGCTTTTATTACTTCCATATCACAAGATTGTATAAAGCTTATTTCCTCCACACTAATAAATCATACATATTTTAGCGCGTTTGCAACATGACAACTTACTTGGAAGGATCTTACTCAATTTATAGGTAGGTATGGTGGACTCTCATGGAAAAACTGGGTTTAAGGATGTATGAAAGAAGTAGTATCTCTACTTGGTGCAAGGAGTTTTGGCTTGCATGACGGGGAAAGGAAAGCTCAACATGTTGGATGATCCATGACAATGTACTTTATTTCAAATATAAGAAAACATAACCCATTATGTTGTCTTCCTTGTCCAACATCAGCTCTTTAGCATGTCATATTTTAATGAGTGCTCATAATCATAAAAGATGTCCAAGATAGTATATTTTTATGTGAAGCCTCTCTTTCTTTATAACTTCCTATTAATTGCAACGTTGACCAAAACTATGTTTGTCAACTCCCAACAACTTTTATTCATCATACTCTTTATATGTAAAGTCATTACTTCCCATAATATCAGTATGATCTCTTGGGTACTCTTTATGTTTTCTTTCCTTTTATCATGACCAAAGTGGGGAAATCAAGCCCTTGACTCAACACTAATCTTTATTATATAGCTAACGGACTCGATTACAAAAGGGTAAAGATCATAAGGCAAAAGCTCACAACCAGATCATGCTAACTTTATTCTGCTAGATCAAGATACTACCAAATGGATCGAACTAGGAAAAATGGTAAAGATAGGAGTGATGGTGATACGATACTGGGGTCACTCCCCCAAGCTTGGCAGTTGCCAAGGGGAGTGCACATACCCATATGATTATGTATCCTTCTTCGGAGGTGGTGATGATGGAGTTGTTGATGATGTACACTTGTTGTCCACCTTCCAAGGCAGGGGATCGCCATCATAGAAGGATGATCGAGTCTCCGGGATACTCAAATCTGCAGCCAAACTCATCTTCTTGAATCTATATTCATACTCACAGTTTTGGTTTTGCAGGTCATAGATCTGGGCTTGGACGTGTTCGAATTTCTCTTGAAGATTGGAGATAGCTTCCCGAAAGATCCTTGAGTCAAGCTTGAGGTTGTTGGCCAGCTTTTAGATCATCATGTGGTTGGCGTTGAGTCCTCGTTCCACCATACCTTGGCACTTGAAAACTTGCTGCTCCATTGCTTCGAGTCTTGTCTCCACGCTTCCGGTCCTTCTTGGCCCCTCAACATCGCGGATGTGCAGCACCCCCTCATGCAACTCCATGGTTTGAGGATGGTGGAGCACCTCCTCGAAGTAGGGGTTGATGACCTTCTCGAAGACCTGTCAAAAACAACAGCCCGAAACAAAAACAGAGTATTTTTGCGTGATACAGAGGTCAAAACCTTCAGGAGTATATATAATGAATTTTTACCGACCAAAAGGAGTAACATACAAGAAATCGGAGTCCGGGAGGCACACGAGGTGCCCACGAGGCAAGGGGCGCGCCCTGGGAAGGTGGACGCGCCCTCCACCCTCGTGGACGGCACGTGTCTCTTCCGGACTGCCACTTAATTTTCTATTTTTCTAAATATTCCAAAACGGAGAAAAATTGCCTTTAGAACTGTTTTGGAGTCGGTTTACTTACCGTATCACGTACGTCTTCCTTTTCAGAGTCTGGATCATTTAGGAAAGTGTCCCTTATGTATTCCTCCGGGGTTACGGTTTCAATCACATTGGTTTCAACACTTATAGGATTACTTGAGATATAATGTTTGATTCTTTGACCGTTCACCACCTTCGGATGTGTACCTCCGAATTTGTTGATTTTTATGGCACCGGAACGATAGACCTCCTCGATAACGTAGGGCCCTTCCCACTTAGAGAGAAGTTTCCTGCAAAAAATCTTAAACGATAGTTGTATAACAGGACATAATCACCTACGTTAAACTCACGCTTTTGTATCCTTCTGTCATGCCATCTTTTAACTTTTTCTTTAAACATCTTGGCATTCTCATAGTCCTGGGTTCTCCATTCATCAAGAGAGCTTATGTCAAATAACCTCTTCTCACCGGCGAGTTTGAAATCATAATTGAGCTCTTTAATAGCCCAATATGCCTTATGTTCTAGCTCAAGAGGTAAGTGACAAGCTTTTCCATAAACCATTTTATACGGAGACATACCCATAGGATTTTTGTATGCAGATCTACAGGCCCATAATGCATCATCAAGTTTCTTGGACCAATTATTTCTAGACCTATTAACTGTCTTTTGAAAAATTAATTTCAACTCTCTATTACTCAGTTCTACTTGACCACTAGTCTGTGGGTGATAAGGGGATGCAATTCTATGATTAACATCATACTTTGCCAGCATTTACGGAAGGCACCATGAATAAAGTGTGAACCACCATCAGTCATTAAGTATCTAGGGACTCCAAACCTCGGAAAAATAACTTCTTTAAGCATCTTAATACATGTGTTATGATCAGCACTACAAGTTGGAATAGCTTCTACCCACTTAGTAAGGTAATCAACATCAACTAAAATATGTGTATACCAATTAGAGGCAGGAACGGTCCCATATAATCAAAGCCCCAAACATCAAAAGGCTCAATAACAAGTGAATAATTCATAGGCATTTCTTGACGTCTACTAATATTACCAATTCTTTGACATTCATCACAAGATAAGACAAACTTACGGGCATCCTTGAAGAGAGTAGGCCAATAAAAACCAGATTGCAATACCTTATGTGCAGTTCTATCTCCAGCATGGTGTCCTCCATAAGCTTCGGAGTGACACTTGCATAGGGTTTGTTCCTGTTCATGCTAAGGTACACAACGTCTAATAATACCATCTACCCCTGCTTTATAAAGATGTGGGTCATCCCAGAAGTAATGTCTCAAATCATAGAAGAACTTTTTCTTTTGCTGGTCTGTGAAGCTAGGAGGCATAAACTTAGGAACAATATAATTAGCATAATCAGCATACCAAGGAGCAGTATGAGAAGTATTTATGACAGCTAATTGTTCATCACGAAAGCTATCACCAATAGGTTGTGGGTCATCAAGTATATTCTCTAACCTAGAAAAGTTACCTGCAACGGGGTTCTCGGCAACCTTTCTATCAATAGTATGCAGGTCAAACTCTTGCAGCAAGAGAACCCATCTAAAAGTCTAGGTTTGGCATCTTTCTTTTCCATAAGGTATTTGATAGCAGCATTATCAGTGTGGATAGTTACTTTAGAATCAACAATATAAGGTCTAAACTTATCACAAGCAAATACAACTGCTAAAAATTCTTTCTCAGTAGTAGCAAAAAATTTCTGGGCACTATCTAGAGTTCTACTAGCATATTGGATAACATTCAATTTCTTATCAACTCTTTGCCCTAAGATAGCACCTACAACATAGTCTCTTGCATCGGACATAATCTCAAATGGGTAAATTTTAGTCAGGAGGCTGGACAATAGGTGCAGAGATCAATGATTTCTTAAGTATTTCAAATGCTTTTAGACAATCATCATCAAAGACAAAAGGAATATCTTTTTGTAAGAGATTAGTCAGAGGCCTGGAGATTTTGGAGAAGTCCTTTATGACCCTCCTATAAAACCCGGCATGACCAAGGAAACTTCATATACCTTTGATGTCCTTGGGGCACGGCATATTTTCAATAGCATCAACTTTAGCTTTGTCAACTTCAATACCTCTCTCAGAAATTTATGTCCCAAGACAATGCCTTCATTAACCATAAAGTGGCACTTCTCCCAATTCAAGACAAGATTAGTGTCTTCACATCTTTGCAAAACTCGATCAAGGTTGCTTAAGCAATCATCAAAAGAAGTTCCGTAAATGGAGAAGTCATCCATGAAAACCTCAACAATCTTTTCACAAAAATCAGAGAATATAGCCATCATGCATCTTTGAAAGGTAGCAGGTGCATTACATAAACTAAAAGGCATACGTCTATAAGCAAAGGTACCGGAAGGACAAGTAAAAGTGGTCTTTTCTTGATCCCCTTTTGACATAGGTATTTGAGAGAAACCAGAATATCCATCTAGAAAGCAAAAGCGAGTATGTTTGGATAATCTTTCTAGCATTTGATCAATAAAAGGCAAGGGGTAATGATCTTTCTTAGTAGCTTTGTTTAATTTGCGGAAATCAATTACCATCCTATAGCCTGTAACTATTCTTTGTAGGATCAATTCATCTTTATCATTAGGAACAAGAGTCATACCTCCCTTCTTAGGGAGACAATGGATAGGACTTACCCACTGGCTATCAGCAACTGGATAGATAATACATGCCTCTAGAAGCTTTAGTATTTCCTTACTTATCACTTCTTTCATTTTAGGATTTAACCATCGCTGCTGATCAATAACTGGCTTAGCGTTTTCCTCCAATTTTATCTTGTGTTGGCATAAAGTGGGACTAATGCCCTTAAGATCATCTAGAGTATATCCAATAGCAACATAGTGCTTCTTCAGAGTTTTCAATATTTTTTCTTCTTCTTGCTCTGAAAGGTTAGCACTAATAATAATAGGATATATCTTCTTTTCATCAAGATAAACATACTTAAGATTATCAGGTAAAGGTTTAAGTTCAAACACAGGATCACCCTTGGGTGGAGGAGGATCCCCTAGGATTTCAACAGGCAAGTTGTTTTTCAATACGGGTCCCCGATTAAAGAATATTTCATCTATTTCCCTTCTCTCATTCATATGCATATGATTTTCATGATCTAGCAAATATTGTTCTAAAGGATCATTAGGAGGCATAACAATAGAAGCAAGACCAATAATTTCATCCTTACTGGGTAATTCTTTATCAAGGGGTTGTCTACGGAATTTAGCAAAGTTAAAATCATGAGACATGTCCCCCAAACCAATAGTAACAATATCTTTCACGCAGTCTATCTTAGCATTAACAGTATTCAAGAAGGGTCTACCAAATATAATGGGACAAAAGTCATCTTGTGGGGAACCAAGAACAAGAAAATCAGTAGGGTATTTAACTTTCCCACATAAGACTGCAACATCTCTAACAATCCCAATTGGTGGAGTAAATTGCAAAAAACCACTACAATTGGGGACCCTAAATCAAAAAACCACCACCTTTCGTTTTTTTTTCAAAAAACCGCCAACATTGTGCTGACAGTTTTCAGAAAACACTGATTGACTAATTAGAGTAGTTTGAGTGGAAAACTGACACCTCGGGGCCGCGTGTAAGTGATGATGTGGAAAGAAAGGTCCACAACGTTTGCATGGACCGTTAAGTTGATATAGGCCCACTTGTATGTGGGTGGACCGGTGATTGGGTGCTATCCTTACTTGGACAAGGCTCCCACTTATTATTAACCTCTAATGCAAGCATCCGCAACTACAATAAAAGTATTAAGGTAAACCTAACCATATCATGAAACAAGTGGATCCAAATCAGCCCCTTACGAAGAACGCATAAACTAGGGTTTAAGCTTCTGTAACTCTAGCAACCCATCATCTACTTATTACTTCCCAATGCCTTCCTCTAGGCCCAAATAATCGTGAAGTGTCATGTAGTCGACGTTCACATGACACCACTAGAGGAGAGACAACATACATCTCATCAAAATATCGAACGAATACCAAATTCACATGACTACTAATAGCAAGACTTCTCCCATGTCCAGAGGAACAAAAGTAACTACTACAAGACATAATATTGTTCATGATCAGAGGGGTATTAATATGCATAATGGATCTGAACAAATGATCTTCCACCAAATAAACCCACTAGCATCAACTACAAGGAGTAATCAACACTACTAGCAACCCACATGTACCTATCTGAGGTTTGGGTACAAAGATGGGATACAAGAGATGAACTAGGGTTTGAGAGGAGATGATGCTGGTGAAGATGTTGATGAAGATAACCCTCCCCAATATGGGAGAGTTGTTGGTGATGACGGTGGTGACGATTTCCCCCTCCCGGAGCGAAGTATCCCCGGCAGAACAGCTCTGCCGGAGCCCTACATTGCTTTCCGCCAAGGTTCGGCCTCGAGACGGCGGCGTTTGGTCCCGAAAGCCTCCCTATGATTTTTTCCAGGTCAAAACACCTCATATATGAAAAGATGGGCATCGGGGGGCGCGCCCCCACCCTCGTGGACAGCTGGTGGCCCCCGTGATGATCTTCTTCCGCCTGATATTTTTTATATTTTCTGAAACGGTGTCCTGTGTAGTTTCGGGGCTTTTTGAGTTGCGCATAATAGGTTTCCAGAGTTTGTTTCTTTTCCAGCCAAGAATTCCAGCTGCCGACATTCTCCCTCTTCATGTAAACCTGGTAAAATAAGAGAGAAAAGGCATAAGTATGGTGACATAATGTGTAATAACAGCCCATAATGCAATAAATATCAACATATAAGCATCATGCAAAATGGACGTATCAGGTGCCACTAATGCCCCTGGGAGTTGATGATAAACTGCGGCACTACTTGGTGGAGAAGTAGTGTACCGAGGCTTGATGAAAGTGTTGTTTACAAAGACGAATTAGATTTAAGATTTGTCTACCATACCAACCTTACATGTAAAACCACTCTACCCCTTTATGGGATGGGGCATTATTGATTACTTATGCCGATACTAGCATGGAGCCCACATTACCAGTGACATGAGGTAACTCTCGGGACGGGGTCGTGCTTGGATAGGCAACCATGACTGTTTTCACAGGGCAGCGGACACACCGTTAGTGTCACACCCTATTTTTCATGCCACAACACTTAAGCTAATAAATCATGCAAAAATGTGGTTTGACAAAAAACTTTTGAGTGTTATTGATTTTTCTTGATTGGTTTTCTGTTTGCTGTTTGCAAGTGCTCTAGAAATAAAATAAATCCTCGAACTCTCATACTTCTTCTCCTTGGTCCAAAACTTTCCCCAATGATCATGCCATGTGAATAGGACATAATAGTATTTTATTAAAAAAATGTTTTGGCCAAAAATTATTTTCTAAATTTAGTTTTCCAAAAACTCTTGAATTGATATTTGAACTACAGGTACTTAATCAAGGGAGTGAAAAATCTTTCAAAAACTATATTTGAATCCTATTACGTATAGGACTCCCATAAACCATAAAAGTATATTTTTAGTAGTTATTTTCCTATTTCATTTAAAGGCTTTTTCTTAAGGTCATAAATTGTCTTTAATAAGTTAAAATTATTTTATTGTTTCAAAAATATTTGAGAAAATTTAGGGAAGCTCAGTGGACATATATTGTCCATATATATGAGTTTCAACACATGGTCTTGTTCAAAATATTGGTCAAATACCCCAAAACCCGTTCTGGATATTTCAAGCTTTTGAAATATTTACAAAGGAAATTTTATTCATTAATTCCAAGAAAATTCTAGCATGGCACATATGACATATTTGATCATCTTGCAAAGCCTCATGCCTTGAAGATCAAGAAAACATCATAAAACCCCGTCAAAACCATTTCTGTCCATTTTGATGGTCCAGCAACTTTACATTGCCAAATGTTTCCAAATGCTCTCAAACTTAGTGCACATGCTAAAATGGTCTAATTATGCATCTAGACCAAATGGCACAAGTTTTGGAGAAGGATAACTTGACTAAAGTGCCCCAAAACACTTTTTTACCAGATCCAAATTTGAACAACTCTACATTACCAACTTTTTACTTGTGAGTTCAAATTTTGCGGACACGCTCACAACCAGAAATGATGACACTACACCAAGTGGTGCATCAAGGAGGGATGATTTGCATGACTAAATCTTAGAAAAGCCATTTCTGTTGATTTCTAGGTTTTACAAAAGTTACATTGGCAACTTTACCCAATTGGACTCAAACTTGGTGAAACACCTTATTTCTTCATGACATTTGATCCTGTTAAGTTTCATGCCAAGGGGAATTCATCTAATTGCCAAAATCAACATCAAACACCTTCTACCACATTTTTGTGATCACTGCTTGGAGCCCCAAATGACTTCCCCTTAGACCCAAAGTTTTACCACAGCTCCTCCTAGACCTATTCTACCTCCAGTAACTCACTCATGCCCTCAAATTAATCAATGGTGGGGTGAAACCCAACTTTTCCCATCTGTTTTCACCATGGCAGCACCTTTCTACCCTCCTACTTCTTAACCCTCCCTCCTACCTTACCTCTTAAGCTTCATGGAGCATCTCGGAAACTCCCAGGAGCTAGTGGGCAAGCTTGGCCACACGCAGCATGATAGTTGCATGCCATGGCATGCAATGGTCGCGCTCTGGAGCGCACTACAATGCTCTGGCGCACTATAGCTGCGTCGTGCCCAATGCCACCGAGCACCTCGAGCCTCAACCTCGCGCCTGTCGAGGTGCCTCGACATCCACAACACACCACCATGATGCCCCTGCTTCTTGCTCTCCCTCTCTCACCCCTGCGGTGCGTGCCTAGAGCCGCCTGACTCACCCTATGCGCACGCGAGCTCGGGTCCCTCCAGGAGCTCGCCCCGCTCCCCCCTTTCCTTTTCCCTTGGCATGTACCACGTCCACAAGCGACCTGGACATGCCCGAGATCACTAGTTTGGCCTCTAGTGACGCTCGAATCATTGTCGTGAGCCATGCCTGTGGTGCGCCTCCGCCTCACCTTACACGGCCACCCCAAAGGTCCCTCTCGCCTCTGGGTTCACTCCCTCTTCTCCCATGTGACCTCCTCGAGCAGTCGGCTCCTCCTCCCATGCCTCCCTTCTCCTAGTACCGCTGCATGACCGCCTCTTTGGCTCGCTCAAATTCGGGCAATGCCAAACTCGCCTCGCCCCCATTTCTCCCACGAAGGACCCCCAGTGGTCCGGCGATCCTCCCCACCTCCTCAAACCATAGCCAGCATGCTCGAACGTCGATAGCCATGGATGGCCGAGGACCTTCCCCGCAACCGTCAAGGCTGTGGTCACCTCGGACCGCTCAGATGGCCGTGAGCTGCACCACCGGATGCGCCGCTCCGCGCCGAGCTTGCCCATAGGCAGAGCGCCATGGGAGATGGCCCGAGGCGCCATCTATCGCCGGACGAATGCCGCCGTACGCTCTGCCTCCCCTGCCCAACCTCGAGTGGGGGCTAGAGGACGACCCCCTTGCCAGCTGGCAGGGCCCCCCACCTGTCAGCGACCCAGCCAACGGACCCCACCCGTTTAAGTGGAAAGGTACCTGCGAGAATATGCATCCCCCGGGCAAAAACATATTCCGTAAAAGGCGCCATCGACGTGGCCCCCAGCGCATGCGTGGCCGTGCAGCTGGGCCGGCCTAGTACGCTGCCTATAATGCACTCAGTGCACATTATGGTATAGCCTCTTCTTTCTCTTTTTCTTTTTTGCAGTAAAACTCCAAAAACCATAAATCAATCAAACCAAGTCCAAATTTGATGATTCAAATATCCACAGACTCCACAAATCATGCTCTATTTAATGAGCCATAGTGGACATTTTTGTTGTCCTTGGTTTTCACTGGATCATTTAAGAATATCATTATCCAGATAAGTCCACTTCAGAAATCCATATTATAATCATTTCAACTCCAAATCCAGTGAAATCAATTTCTAAATGTTTCTAAAATCATGCCTGATGTAATGGGTACTTTTACTCATTTTATACGAAGGCATTCTGTAGACAACTTGTAGATCCATTAAACCTCTTGATTCCATCGTATTGAAATGTTCCAAACTATCCATTGATCCGTTGCCAATGAAACCACTTTGGTTATTTTTCATATGACTAGAGGTGTCCTAGAAAAGTCCAACTCCTATTTTAGAGCATTTTTATTTTTTGCCTTGTTGTGTTACTTATTGCGATTGTTTCCGACATTAGTTGACGGAGTATACGGAGTAGTTGGAGATGGACCAAAAGCTTTGAATACTCTGAAGAACCAGGCAAGCTACCCTTTGACCATGTTTGAAAAACCCATTTTGTGCATGTCATGTAGCACCTTATTATCAATGCATGAGGATCATGATGAGGTGGTGACCACTTTGGTTGTTGCCTTTGTTACCTTCCTATTGAAACTTGCATCAAGCATGCTGTAACATCCCAAATTTTCAATTTGGAATGTTATATATAGATCATATTGCATTGCATATTTTATTGCATTTTTTGTGCGTGGCGACCCTCGAAAATTAGAGGACCTACGGAGAGAGTTGGGAATTCTACCGTTTTCGTATTTGAATTTTCTCGAATACCGGTACGAGGATCGTGTTGGTTTTAATTATTTTTCTCTCCCTAAAAATATTTCTAAATAAAATATATGAGCGGAGATAGTATGAATTCTCCAAAATAAAAGAAATATTGAAGGAAAAATGTTAAAATCACTTTTGGTATTTATTCGGATTTAATTGCGATATAATTTGCATAGGAAAAATGCACATTTTTCAAAATTGCATTTAGGTCTAGGAAAAATTTTCACTTTGTCGTAAATATTATTAGAGGATGGCGAAAATTTATTTCGGAAACTTTGGAGTCCGTTTAGTATTTCTTTCGTCCGTTTTCGTGCGTCAGGACTCGTTTAAAAAAAGGTGAACCGACCTTTGGGCCGTAACCAACTAGGACTCCTCCTAGCCGGGCCCTTTATAAGCGCAGCCCGACCACCGCCGCCCGCCCAACTCCCGCCGCCAGCCCGCCCGCGCCGAACCCTAGCCGCCGCCGGATCCCGCCGCCGCCGCAGCCACCGCCCCGCCGCCCCGCGCCGCCACCCGCCGCCGCCGCCGGAGCCTCCGCCGCCACCCGCCGCCGCCGGAGCCGGAGACCGCCGCCGCCACCGCCTTGTTTCACGAGGTAGCCGCCGGTTTTTTTAGGAACCGTTCTGTTTTTCTTTTTAGAAACCCTAGATCTGTGTTTTTTTCAGATCAGTTTGGTTTTTTCGGTTTAGTTAGTTTGTGGACGTTCGTCCGTACGTTCTTTTTAATGAACGTTGTCCGCCCGTTAGTTACAGACAGCGAACATTCGTTCGTTAGCCTGTTCATCAGTTTTCTTTTTCAGTGTTTTATCCGTGATTATTTCCGATCGCGATTTCTGCCCTGATCTTATTTTTCGTTCTTCTTTTCGCTCGAGAGTCGGAATCAGGTGATTCAAAATCCCAGATCTTCATCTTGATGCCCTCTTTCCGTTTAACAAACTAGAACAAAGTTTTGCTACTGAAAAAATTTGACCCTAGAACAATCTAGTAAACGGATATTGTTTCGTTCGCAGTTTGAGTTTCGTTGCTGCGTTTGATTTGATTCTTTTTGCGAACCGGAGATCTTAAGTTGAATTTTCTGGTTAGATCTTCTTATTTGGAGTTCTGTTTGTGCATCTTTGCTTGATTGTTTATGTATGCTATTCTTTGCTTGCGATAGATTACCCGGAATGCGAAGCGTGCTACTACGAGTCTCTAGGTTTTGTGAATCATCAGCAAGGAAAGTAACACTTTGATCATACCCCTTTTATTACCTAGTTTTTATGCATTAGATCAAACCATCACACATTGCATGAGTAGGATCTCTTAATTTGTGGGATTGGGAAGTAGATTGAGGTAGAACCTATTACCTGCATTATTTCAAACCCTTGGGAGTTACTTTTAGGTTATGCTTATGTTATCATGCTATGCTCGTAGAAGTGGTTTGGGTTTGAGTCAAATCCATGACAGATGTGAGTTGTTAATTAATGGTTCAACTTAAGGTGGCTACCTGAATAAACATTTGGGTGGATTGGTTGCAGGGCACCTGGAGAATCTAGTGTTGTCCTAGGAAAACCCAGGGTTCCGCGTGATTGTCCTATGGAATGCCACCCAGGCTCAAAGGGATCATAAAACTATTCATGCTAGAAACTTCCGTGTGCAGCCACAATGCCATTATGGGCTCTGGCATAGTATGAGTAAGTTGTGTGAGCTCTTTCAGTGGTGGACTAGCAGATGTAGGGGAAAGTAGGTGTACCGATCCACCCGGGGTAAAGAGTGAATGCTTCCGAAAGACTGTGTCTCGGTCATCCGTTTTTCAAACATCATGTAGTGCGAGATATCCAACGGAGGAGATTGAGTCTTGTTGTGAAAAGTGCACAAACCTCTGCAGAGTGTACAAATCGATCATGATTAGCTGTGTCCCCGGTTATGGACAATCTTGAGTATCTGGTACTTGAATTATTGGTTGATCTCGTCACTCTAAAATTAATTTGTTGGGTTAAGGCTGACTACATTAATTGGGATTGAGCTGGAGGTACCTTCTCAATGATGTTTCAACTACCATGATAGTTAAAATAATTTATTCCTTTGTTGTAGGGAAAAAATGGCTTTATGCACAAACTTTAACCTTAGAGCCTCCACCAGCCAAATATGCATATAGTGTTAGCCTTCATTCTGTTACTTGCATTCTACGGTGTTATCTTGCCAGCATATTCCATGTGCTGATCCGCTTCGGGCTGCAACATGTTACGTTGCTGACTTTTCAGACGAGGAGTAAGATGTTCTAGATCGTTTGTCATGCACTCTGCTATGCCGTTGGAGTTGATGGACTCACTTATCTTCCAAGCCTTCTACTGTTATTTTGTGAGATGGCCTTAAGCCATAGACTTTTGTAATAAGTTCTCTTTTGAGACATTCGATGTAATTAGTGTGTGATTGCCACTGTGTTATAAATCCTTCAAGTACTGTGCGTGTCAGCATTATCGATCCAGAGATGACACTGAAACATAGAGACTTCGGTCCATTCGGATCGTGGTCGCTACAAGATGGTATCAGAGCACACGCTGACTATAGGACACGACCACTAAGATAAACCATAGGTAATTCTTCTCTACTCATTTCTGACTCCTCTCCTTTTTTCTACTCTTTGGGATGGTGGACCCAAGGAACAAGTTCACTCAACCAGATGAAGACACACCTTTGGGACGACACTTGAAGGATGCCACTAGGTACGCGAATATAGGAATACCAAGTTTCACCGAGACCTACACAGCCACATTACTAGAAGAGGAGCAATGGATCATTCGAGTTCAAATTCCCGGGAGAACATTCGCACCATCCACTAAGCCAATAGAGTTTTCTTTTGATGCACCAACCTGGAGCCTAGGCAAGAGTATGGCAGCCCACATCACTATGGGACGGATCGGAGAAGTCTACAAGCAGGAGCTGAAGGACACTATCTACCAGATCTGTGGACGCCGAGATGAGCGTTGGGACATGATCAGGACCCGGAAGGACATGTCCATTGCAGCGTTCATCCAGGAGTTAAACCAGCACATTCGTCGACAGGAGCACCACATGTGCGTGGGGATGATAGATTTGAAGAAGGCACTAACCAGGAACTTGGGGATAGAAGAGGAACTCAAGTCTACTCGTGACGGATACGAGGAGGAGATGATGATACTTGTGGAGAAGAATGATGATTTGACGAGGAAGCTAGGAGTATTCATGGGAGATCCAGCCCCAGGAGGAGAAGAAGAGGAAGAATAACCCAAGGAGATTCGTTCTGAATACTACATCATCATCGACGACACAGACTCAGACCTCGATGATCGTAATGACGAAGACTATGAAGATGAAGCTGGAGCAGACATCATGGAATCTTCCGTCGATCAAAATTTCTAGATGACCACCCCATGACTAGTAGTTTTCCCCCCATAAAGTAGAATTTAGAGCACTTTTATAGCGTTAGTTAGATCTTTGTAAGCCCTTATTTGAAATTGATTGGTGTGATATGATTATGTTTGTCTCATGTGCATATGGGTAGTGATTTTCCCTTACACCCCAATCATATTCTAATCTCTTCCATCTACACCCATCTGATGCCTACGAGACGTTAGCCCAGATTTCAGTTTCCCCCTGAGCTCACTCAGTTGATCCAGCATCAGAACACTTTGATGCAACTTCTTGTCCAGAACAATCAGAACAACCAGAACAACAACAACAACCCTCCACCACCACCGCCCGTGGACAACCTGACATGTTTCTTATGGTTGCGACCACCGGTGTTTGCTAGCAGCATTGAACCAAAAGTTGCTGATGACTGGCTGCGCAAGATTGGAAGGGATTTGACCATCGCCAATTGCACGAATGATGAGAAGGTGCGATTTGCCGCACATCAGTTGTCTGGACCAGTCGCAGCATGGTGGGAGAATTACACAGCCACTTTCCCCATAGCCAATGTCACTTGGGATCAGTTTCAGCAAGCTTTTGGCACTGCCCATGTCACAACTAGAGCTATGAGCATGAAGAAGCGGGAGTTTTGCAACTAGCGCCAAGGAAACCATATTGTGGCACAGTACGTAGATGAGTTTAGTACCCTATCTCGTTATGCCCCAGATGATGTGGCCACAGATGCCGCTAAGCAGGAAAGGTTTATGGAAGGGCTAAATGATGAGATGAGCGTACAGTTGATGGTGGCAACCTTCAACAACTACCAGGAGTTGGTAGATAAGGATCTTATGATTGAAGGGAATCACTAGCAAATTGAGAGCCACAAGAGGATGTATGGACAAGGAAGGAATAATTCTGGAGCCCAGCAGAAGCCCCGATTCACCCCGAATTCGGGAGGATACACCCATAACCATGGAAGCCACACCCACACTGGAGGAAGTTCTCACAATCACAATGGCTCTAAGAATGGTAATGGGAATGGAGCGAATAATAATCAGAATCGCTCTACTCCATCCACACCCGCCAAGAGGGATTTGAGCCACGTTACCTGTTTCAAGTGCGGGAAGAATGGACACTATGCTACGGAGTGCCCCGAAGCTAAGAATGGGAACAACAATGGAAGCGCCGGGAAGAAGCCCAACCTATTCCATAAAGAACAAGTGAACCACGTGACCGTGGAGGAGGTTGAAGAGCAACCAGATGCTGTTGTTGGTAAGTTTTGGGTTAAGTTATTTACCGCAATAGTTCTTTTCGATACTGGTGCATCGCATTCATACATTTCAAGGGGATTCGTAAATAGACATAAGTTGCCCACCCAAGTCCTTAAAACCCCCATATTAATAAGCTCTCCAGGAGCGGAGTATATGGCACATCAAGGTTGTTTTCAGATGCCATTGGTCATAGGACGCCATGTTTTCCCGTCAGACCTGATAGTTTTGGAGTCACAAGGATTGGATGTGATACTAGGTATGGATTGGCTATCGATGTATGGAGGGAACATCGATTGTGCCAATAAGTCTATTTTGCTTACCACCCCGGAGGGAAAAAGGATCAAGTATGTATCCAGGCATTCGCCTATAAGGACACAAGTACATTATCTCACGGGAGTTGTTCACGAGGAAGTACCCGTAGTAAAGGATTACCCGGATGTGTTTCCAGAGGAGCTACCAAGCATGCCGCCAGACAGGGATATTGAATTTTCGATTGAGCTATTGCCTAGCACCGGACCAATATCGAAGAGACCATATCGGATGCCAGCGAATGATCTAGAGGAGATCAAGAAGCAGATTAAGCAGTTACTGGAGAAAGGATTTATTCGCCGAAGTTCATCACCGTGGGGAGCTCCGGTGCTTTTGGTCGAGAAGAAGGATGGATCTTTAAGGATGGTCGTTCATTATCTTGCACTGAAGGAAGTGACAATTAAGAATAAGTAACCACTACCGATGATCAATGATTTGTTCGAGCAACTTCAAGGAGCGAAAGTATTCTCCAAGATTGATCTACGATCTGGATACCACCAGTTGAAAATCCGAGAGAAGGATATACCTGAGACAGCCTTCACCACAAGGTATGGGCTATATGAGTATACGGTTATGTCATTTGGATTGAATAACGCCCCTGCCTACTTCATGAGTATGATGAATAAGGTGTTCATGGAGTTCTTGGATAAGTTTGTCATGGTATTCATTGATGATATTTTGGTGTACTCTAAGAACGAAGAGGAACACGCGGAGCATCTGCGTTTGGTACTAGAGAAGCTCAGAAAACATCAGTTGTACGCCAAGTTTAGTAAATGCGAGTTTTGGTTGAAGGAAGTTGGATTCTTAGGGCATGTTATATCAGGAGAAGTTATAGCAGTGGACCCCGTCAAAGTGCAGGCAGTTACTGAGTGGTTGGCACCCACTTCAGTTGGAGAGATCTACAGTTTTTGTTGGACTCGCGGGATATTACCTGAGATTCATAGAAAATTTCTCCAAGATTGCAAAGCCAATAACGACATTGCTGAAGAAGGAGACAAAGCTCCATTGGACTGAAGAGTGCGAAGAAAGTTTCCAGGAGTTGAGGAAACGATTGACAACATCCCCAGTGCTGATCTTGCCAGATATACGCAAGGATTTCCAAGTGTATTGCGACGCTCCACGCTTAGGACTTGGAGGAGTACTCATGCATGATGGAAGAGTTGTTTCTTATGCATCCTATCAACTGCGACCGCACGAGTTGAATTACGCGATGCACGATTTGGAGTTAGCAGCTGTTGTGCACGCGCTCAAAACCTAGAGACATTTCCTTATTGGAAATCGTTGTGATGTGTACACGGATCACAAGAGTTTGAAGTACATTTTCACTCAGAAGGAGCTGAACCTCAGACAAAGGAGATGGTTGGAGCTTATAAAGGATTACGATATGAAGTTGCACTATCACCCCGGAAAGGCCAACGTCGTGGCAAACGCTTTGAGCCGGAAGAGTTATGAAAATACCCTAGTAAAAGGGGGATTGCGACAGGAGTTAGGAGAAGATCTCAGGGAGCTTCGTTTGGAGATAGTTCCTAGAGGATTTTTTGCAACCTTGGAGGTTCAGTCAACATTGCTGGGAAAGATACGCGAAGCCCATAAGGAGGACAAAGAGATTGCCGAGATAAAGGAAAGGATGAGTGAAGGAAAAGCCAATGGATTTCGTGAAGATGAACACAACACCTTATGGTTTGAGGATCGAATCTATGTGCCCAACAACCCGGAGATCAGGAAGTTGATACTGCAAGAGGCACATGATTCGCCATACTCGATTCACCCCGGAAACACTAAGATGTATTTGGATTTGAAGGAATGTTTCTGGTGGATAGGAATGAAGAAAGATATTGCCGAGTATGTAGCAGTATTTGATGTATGCCAGAGAGTGAAGGCGGAGCATCAGAAGCCAGCATGATTACTACAGCCTATGCCGATACCCAACTGGAAGTGGGATAAGATTGGCATGGACTTTATCACTCGATTGCCCAAAACCAAATCAGGTTATGACTCAATCTGGGTAGTAGTGGATCGCTTGACCAAAGTAGCCCACTTTATCCCCGTGAAAACCACGTATACCAGTGCTAAGTTGGCTAATATATACATGACCAGGATCGTATGTCTGCATGGAGTTCCGAGGACCATTGTATCAGATGGAGGAACACAGTTCACCTCAAAGTTTTGGCATCAGTTACACCAAACTTTGGGAACGAGGCTGGAATTCAGTACAGCTTTTCACCCGCAGAGAGATGGACACACCGAGAGAGTCAATCAGATTCTGGAGGACAAGTTGAGAGCTTGTGCGCTAGATTATGGATCTAGTTGGGATGAAAATTTGCCCTACGCGGAATTCTCATACAACAACAATTACCAGGCTAGTTTGAAGATGGCACCATTCGAAGCGTTGTATGGAAGGAGATGCCGAACGCCGTTGATGTGGGATGAAGTCGGAGACCGTCAGTTTTTTGGACCAGACCTGATCAAAGAGTCAGAAGAAAAGGTTAAGCTGATTCGAGATAGACTAAAGGTAGCTCAGTCCAGGCAGAAGAGTTATGCAGACTCGAAGAGCAAGGAAGTAGCCTATGAAATTGGAGAAAGAGCCTACCTGAGAGTGTCACCTCTGCGAGGAGTAAAACGTTTCAGAGTTAAGGGAAAGTTAGCCTCGAAATTTGTGGGACCGTACCGTGTTTTGGAACGCATGGGAGAGGTTGCCTATAAATTGGAGTTACCCGAAGATTTGTCAGGAGTGCACGATGTGTTTCACGTTTCTCAGCTTAAGAAGTGTCATGCAGAGATGGCCGATATTCCATTAAGAGACACAGTACCCCTGGAAGCAATTCAGTTGGATAGTGATCTGACTTACGAGGAAAAACCAGGCAAGATCCTTGAATTTTCGAGCAGAGTCACCCGCAGTAAGGTTATCAAGTTTTGAAAGGTTCAGTGGAGTCACCACACCGAGGAAGAAGCCACCTGGGAGCGAGAGGATAATCTACGGAAAGACCACCCACACATATTCTCTAGCCAAGCCGAATCTCCAGGGCGAGATTCATTCTAAGGGGACTAGGTTTGTAACATCCAAAATTTTCAATTTGGAATGTTATATATAGATCATATTGCATTGCATATTTTATTGCATTTTTCTGCATGGCGACCCTCGAAAATTCTAAGCAACTCAAGGACCCACGGAGAGAGATGGGAATTCTACCGTTTTCGTATTTGAGTTTTCTCGAATACCAGTACAAGGATCGCGTTGGTTTTAATTATTTTTCTCTCCCTAAAAATATTTCTAAATAAAATATATGAGCGGAGATAATATGACTTCACCAAAATAAAAGAAATATTGGAGAAAAAATGTTAAAAATCACTTTTGGTATTTATTCGGATTTATTTGCGATTTTATTTGCATAGGAAAAATGCACATTTTTCAAAATTGCATTTAGGTCCGGGTAAAATGTTCACTTTGTCCTAAATATTATTAGAGGAGGGTGAAAATTTATTTTGGAATTTTTGGAGTCCGTTTAGTATTTCTTTCGTCCGTTTTCGTGCGTCAGGACTCGTTTAAAAAAAACTGAACCGACCTTTGGGCCGTAACCGACTAGGACTCCTCCTAGCTGGGCCCTTCATAAGCGTAGCCCGACCCGCCTCCAGCCCGCCGCGCCGAACCCTAGCCGCCATCGCCGCGTCGCCGCCGCCGCATCGACTGCCCCGTGCCGCCACCCGCCGGAGCTGCCGCCGCCACCCGCCGCCGCAGTCGCCGGAGACCGCCGCCGCCGCCGCCTTGTTTCACGATGTAGCCGCCGGGTTTTTTTAGGAACCGTTCGATTTTTCTTTTTAGAAACCCTCGATCTGTTTTTTCAGATTGTTTTTGTTTTTTTTTCGGTTTAGTTAGTTTGCGGATATTCGTCCGTGCGTTCGTTTTAACGAACGTTGTCCGCCGGTTAGTTATAGATAGCAAACGTTCGGTCGTTAGCCAGTTCGTTAGTTTTCTTTTTCGGGGTTTTTATCCGCGATTATTTCCGATCGCGATTTCTGCCCTGATCTTGTTTTTCGTTTTTCTTTTCGCTCGAGACTCGGAATCAGGTGATTAGAAATCCCAGATCTTCGCCTCGATGCCCTCTTTCCGTTTAGCCAACTAGAACAAGGTTTTGCTACTGTAAAATTTGACCCTAGAACAATCTAGTAAATGGATCTTGTTTCGTTCGCAGTTTGAGTTTCGTTGCTCCGTTTGATTTGATTCTTTTTGCAAACCGGAGTTCCAAAGCTGACATTTCTGGTTAGATCTTCTTATTTGGAGTTCTGTTTGGGCATCTTTGCTTGATTGTTTATGTATGCTATTGTTTGCTTGCGATAAAATACCCGGACTGCGAAGCGTGCTACTACGATTCTCTAGGTTTTGCGAATCATTAGCAAGGCAAGTAACACTTTGATCATACCACTTTTATTACCCAGTTTTTATGCATTAGATCAAACCCTCACACATTGCATGAGTAGGATCTCTTAATTTGTGGGACTAGGAAGTAGATTGAGGTAGAACCTATCAACTGCATTATTTAAAAACACTTGGGAGTTACTTCTAGGTTATGCTTAGGTTATCATGCTATGCTTGTAGACGTGGTTTGGGTTTGAGTGAAATCCTTGACAGATGTGAGTTGTTAATTAATGGTTCAACTTAAGGTGGCTACTTGAATACACATCTGGGTGGATTGGTTGCAGGGCACCTGGAGAATCCAGTGTTGTCCTAGGAAATCCCGGGGTTCCGTGTGATTGTCCTATGGAATGCCACCCAGGCTCAAAGGGATCATAAAACTATTCATGCTAGAAACTTCCGTGTGCAGCCACAATGCCAGTATGGGCTCTGGCATAGTATGAGTAAGTTGTGTGAGCTCTTTCAGTGGTGGACTAGCAGATGTAGGGGAAAGCAGGTGTATCGGTCCACCCGGGGTAAAGAGTGAATGCTTACGAAAGACTATGTCTCGGTCATCTGTTTCTCAAACACCATGTAGTGCGAGAAATCTAGCGGAGGAGATCGAGTCTTGTGGGGAAAATTGCACAAACCTCTGCAGAGTGTACAAACTGATCATGATTAGCCGTGTCCCCGGTTATGGACAATCTTGAGTATCTGATATTTGAATTATTGGTTGATCTCATCACTCTAAAATTAATTTGTTGGGTTAATGATGAGTACTTTAATTGGGATTGAGTTGGAGGTACCTTCTCAATGATGTTTCAACTATCATGATAGTTAAAATAATTTATTCCTTTGTTGTAGGGAAAAAATAGGTTTATGCAAAAACTTTAACCTTAGAGCCTCCACCAGCCAAATATGCATATAGTGTTAGCCTTCATTCTGTTACTTGCATTCTACAGTGTTATCTTGCCAGCATATTCCATGTGCTAATCCGTTTCGGGCTGCAACATGTTACGTTGCAGACTTTTCAGACGAGGAGTAAGACGTTCTAGGTCGTTTGTCATGCACTCAGCTATGCCTTTGGAGTTGATGGACTCACTTATCTTCCAAGCCTTCCACTGTTATTTTGTTAGATGGCCTTAAGCCATAGACTATTGTAATAAGTTCTCTTTTGAGACATTCGATGTAATAAGTGTGTGATTGCCACTCTGTAATAAATCCTTCAAGTACTGTGTGTGTCAGCATTACTGATCCAGGGATGACACTGAAATACAGAGACTTTGGTCCATTCGGATCGTGGTCGCTACACATGACCCTACCTTCTTATGTGAGTTATGCGGGTGGGAGTAGATAGGATGCTATAGTAGTAGCTACGCAAGTTGGACGGGGATATGCATGGTGATGGAGGTAGAGTACTTTTCAATGAATTTTCACAAACCCCGTCGGGTGCCACTTATGCTCGAGGGAGATGATGAGTTGGGTAACCACTTGATGACGAAGTGGCGTACTGAGGCAAGTGTGTGTGTTGTTTACAAAACGGATTGGTTTAAGTTGCGACCATTATTCCAACCATACATGCGCAACCACTCTACCCTTATATGGGGAAGGGCATTATTGATTACCTAGGCTGATACAAGCATGGTGCCCGCATAATAGTGACAGTGGTGACACGAGGTCATTCTCGGGACGGGGTCTTGCTTGGATAGGCATCCATGACTGTTTTCACAGGGCACCGAACACACCGTTGGTACCCCGTGCTAGTGGTTTAAGTTGCGACCATTATTCCAACCATACATGTGCAACCACTCTACCCTTATAGGGGGAAGGGCATTATTGATTACCTAGGCTGATACAAGCATGGTGCCCGCATAATAGTGACAGTGGTGACACGAGGTCATTCTCGGGACGGGGTCTTCCTTGGATAGGCATCCATGACTGTTTTCACAGGGCACCGAACACACCGTTGGTACCCCGTGCTAGTGGTATGTGATGAATATGGGAGCAAGGCTCCACAATTTTAAGACGTGAAATGTTAGGCACGGGGGTTGCTACCAATCGAGTGGAATCTATGTTTGCGTCGTCTAGGGAAAAATAGTGATCGGGTGCTTACCCCGGGTACTTGAGATCGCGCGGGTCGTGGATGACACGGAAGTTCCCTGGATCTTGTGGGTAAAGTGTGCAACCTCTGCAGAGTGTAAAACTATTCAAATAGCCGTGTCCACAGTCAAGGACGGTTGGGTAACTGCTCTTGGGCTACGTCCATTGTTTGTGAAACCTGGTGTGTGTCTGAGGAAAACAACACGGTTTGGTGATATTGATGATGTGATTCTTGAGAAAGTCACGGTGAGCTTGAGCATGTGTTGTTTACAACTCTTTCTCGATATTGATGTCTGTAACATCCCGATGCTTGTTGCAGAGGCGTGCATGTCCTTGATAAATATTGATCATACTTGCATATGAAAAACTAGCCTTAGGCAAAACTGGTAATTTACTGGTAGAGCCTTGCATAATTATTCTGTCATCTCACTTGGGTTGCATGCGAGTAAATTGAAAGTACTCATTAGCTTGCCACTGATTATTTTTTTGGCCAGGCATGAAAAAACAGGTGTACGAAGAAGAGTTCGTTGGTGATGATCGTGCGAGCTAGGACGCTTCCCAGTCAGAATGCTTGTAGGGTTAAGGCAGATGGCATGTGTTCTACTTATCTACGAAGACTTCTGCTACTCGAGTTTATTTGATGTTCAGCCCATAAGGCTTTATCTATGTAATACTTGACCACAATGGTCATAATTTGTGTAAGCCGGTATGTATGGATGTAAGACTATTGTTATTCGGCTTCTGTGTGTTCAGTTAGCATTGATCTCTAGCATAACTGTACACGTGCATTCAGTGGTCTCGACTTATGAGTCGGGGTCCCCACAGAGCTGGTATGAAAGCCATCCTGACTGTAGGAAGCCTTAGTTAGCATGGTCATTAGTTAGGGTAAAACGATTTCCAAAACTATTACTAGATGTCAAAACTATCTATACTTCTCTTCCCCTATGAGTTTTCGAAAACTAAGCTATAATCTCCTCAACCTCTTCCCCTTCAAAACTTTAGCAAACAGTCGCTAGCACCCTCAAGCCCATGACCATGGGATTTCCTTGTAATCCTCGTGGATAGCCTAGAAGCAATACCCCTTGCCTAATACTCATCCACCTCTTCTGAACACAAGGGTGGCGACATCACAACAAGACGATGCCAACACAAGATATCTTCTCAAGGAATGAGGATGTCAAGAGCCAGAGGATGGTGACATCCCAAACACTTCACAGGATGATGCAACCTTGGCCTACAATGAACAGGGCATACATTATGCAAGGTCATGATATACACCGCTAATGGAGCAACCATGTCCTTACCGTTGTTGTATCGGCAACCACCGGTGGATGTGAACCTTGCCATTTGGTCTGCCTCAATATATTGAGCAGGAAAACGGTTCTCTTCATCCCCTGCTCTTGGTGTCGATGTTTTCATCAACGAAACCGACATGTTGGACCTCTACTATGCCTTGTTATTGTCATTGCATAAAGGATTGCCTACCAGGTACCATCGACGCTTTAGAAGGCAAAAGGGATCGTCATGATTACGAAGACAACAGAAGACCGAGGCAATGCCAGCTATGAGGAACCACCTTTACCCAGTTAGCTCGTCGGGCGAGGAGTTGTTGAAGATTCTTCAAGCCCAACCTAGATCGTATCATCGAACAATTACAAGGGACGTAGCGACACCTCAGTAAAATCCAGAACACTGCATGAGACACGGAGCAAAGCACGACTACTGAGTCCGAGAACCCCTAGATTTGGATGAGTGGTTTACCCCCTATGCATAGTTGAGTCTGTATGATGGTTCGAATAGTACCATTATTGTGTATTTCTTGTTTTTATTTGTATGTGTTTTGATATCAGTCGCCCTTTTTGCCCTAGGCCACAAGTACGCGACTATATCACCTGCCTTATTTTGTTGTTTGTGCTTTGCCCTTTGTGGCACCTTTATGTTTGTGCTTGCACTATAGAACCCCCTTTAGGCACTCCCTCCCTCTATGATACTTCTCCCTCTCATCTCCCTCCTCAACTGGAGATCGGCAAGAGAAGAAGTACCAAGGATTCCACCTCGGAAATCAACCTGTACTGAAGACTTGTACTACCACCTTCTGGTCCAAGAACAACCCCGTGGAGTTATGTTTACCCCTTGTCAGGGATATGACTAGCAGGTATAAACCGGCTAATATAAACCGGCTTTGTGACGTACTTGTTTGTAATATTTAGTAAAGGCTACGGCCCATAAAGATCTTAGAGCCCATGTATAGAAGTAAGGTTTGTAAATCGACCCATGATGTAACTTGAGAGATAAGAAAGAAAAGACAAAGACCGAGGCGGACACAATTATGAGCCGGCATCGGTACTCTGTAAACCGGACCAGGCGTACCCTCCATATAAAGGGGCGACCCGGTTACGGTTGAGGGACAAGCAACAATCAACCCGTCGAGACGCAGGCAAGCGAATCCGCTCCCTGTAATCCGACGCCCAAGCAATACCAAACCAACTAGACGTAGGCTTTTACCTTCATCGAAGGGCCCGAACTAGTATAAACCCTCTGTGTCCTTTGTGTGCTATGAACCCCTTCAAGCTAACCCGTGCGATGGTTCCATCATCAAGTCCGTTAAACCGGACATCTGCCGTGCTATTTCCACGACAGTTGGCGCCCACCGTGGGGCCTGCGCACGATGGTTTCGAGTTCTTGAAAGGCGGCTTCGAAGGGCTCAAGGGTTACGCGGTCGGCCGGATGACCAAGAGTCGCCGCGGCCGGATCTACATCGACGACGCAGGTTGGGGACCGGAGGCCGATTCGATCGAATACGGGTACCGGGTCCCCTTCGGCAGCATCCAAGTCTTCATCGGCAAAATCGGCGAACCGGGGCCTGAGCCGGCTCAGCGTGCGAGATCGGCCCGGATTCAGCCTGCCGTGAAGCGCGTGTTCGTTGGAGCAATCCACGGAGGTCGAGCCGAGAACGGATCGGAATCTGATGGTGCAACAATCGTCTACTCAGATGACGAGTCTTCATCCGGGGAAAGTGAATCTCTGTATCAGTTGCGGGACGGCCGGTCTGAGGGCGAGTCCGATGGAAACAGTATTCCGGGCCCCTTTGACCCGCCAAACCGGGTGGCGGTTTTCATGGCCGGTTCACAGCCCCCGATGAATGGAACGACAGCAGAAGCTGGTGCAGGGGGAAGCGGCTCAAACCCCTCACTTACTGAAGTTCTATCCACCTTGATCGAGGAGTTCACAGCTAAAGCGGTGGAAGCAGTAGCTCTAGCAGACAAGGCGCATCATGATGCAGAGCTCCTTCAGTTGAAAGGTCGGATTGATC
The DNA here is from genome assembly GCA_902687465.1 of Secale cereale. NCBI lineage: Eukaryota > Viridiplantae > Streptophyta > Magnoliopsida > Poales > Poaceae > Secale > Secale cereale. The sequence goes on from LR738711.1 coordinate 360,818,220, forward strand.
AGTTAAAGGAGGACCTGAAGGCAGAAAGAGAGATGATAGCGCTGAGGCAAGCGGAATTGGATGATCAAGCTTTTTATCTAAGGATGGAGCAAGCTTCTATGGAAGGAGTAAGGGGACGAAAGTACCGGTCCCGTATACCGCCGGTTTATGAATCAACGAATCTGTTCGGGACACCTGGGGCTGGGACTAGTAACCATCCGGCTTTAAACCGTTTGGCCGCAGCGGCGCGTTTGGCCACATGGCCGCAGGGACGAAGTACCGGTCCCTCCAGGTCATTATTCAAACCCTTTGGATAACATCGCTGCAGCAGCGGCGCGTTTGGCCGCTTTACCTACGGAAGAAACATCTCCGGTGGCGATAGAGGCGCGCAGGGTCCAGAAGCTACTCAATACGGCGTTGATGCAGCAGCAAGCATATTCTCACAGCAGGGAAAGGTTACATTCAACACCGCGTCCCAGCCGAAGTTATACTAGGCATTGGGAGGAGCCAGAAGTATCTAGTAGTGAGCGTAGGAGACATCAGCGCGGGCAGGATAATCCGACAGGGGCAGCGATGCCAGCTCCAGACATAAACCGGGCCAGATCAGGTGCCAGGGAGGAGATTCGTCAAGCGACGCCGGTTCATACAGCCACTGCAGAGACAGGGGTTACGACGAGTTCCTTTGGGGTGCAGTGTCTTATCCCCGCTTTATGGAGTGTCAAGCTGCCCAAAGATTTCAAAGGGCCCCGCAAGGTACCTAACTACACAGCCGATTTACCACCAGAAGCTTGGGTTGAAAGTTATGAGATGGCCATGGAGATGCTGGACGTGGATGAATCAGCTTGTGCCAAATATTTTACTATGATGCTCGAGCGCACGGCCCGGACTTGGCTGAAAGCTCTACCCTCGAACTCTATTGGATCATGGGGAGAACTGCGCAGCCAGTTTATCAAAAATTTCAAGGATACATGCAAACAGCCGATGTTAGTGATAGACCTAGCAGCTTGTGTGCAAGGAGAGCAGGAGTCAACAGCAGCTTGGGTACGGAGAGTAGCAGAGATTTTACACTCTTCGAATGGTATTAATCCTAGTACGGCAATAGTGACATTGGAGAACAATTGCCGGTTTGAATCTTTAAAGTTAAAACTCGGACGGCTTAAGAGGGACTGCAATGATATGGGAACTTTGATGAGTGCCCTGGTGAAATACGGAGACTCTGATAACACAAAGTATTCGGAAGCAGAAGGAGATAAGGCTGGGAAGGCCGGCAAGTCTGGTAAACCGGCACCGATCAATCCGGTTACTTCAGGTTTTTTGGGCAAGCGGAAAGCAGAGGGTGGTTCATACTTCGTGGCTAACACTCAAGTTCAAGGTGGTTTTCAGCGTAGTCCGGGAGATCCAGCCTCACAAACCGGCAGAGGAGCTTTTGGCTGGGAACAGGAGTTAGATCAGCCTTGTCCAAAGCATAGCGGAAAAGGGAAGGTGGCGAAGCATACCATGAGGGAGTGCATACCCCTTATGAAGGCAATAGCAGGCCGTTTCAATCCTCCTAATCGACCCCCGCATGGCGGCTCAGGGCCTAGATTTTATGGTCCGGATCATCAGGGGAGCAGCTCCGGATCAGGATATAGGGGCAATAACGGTGGTTATCAACCCCGGGCAGGCGGCCAAAATAATCAAGGAAACTATAATGGTCAGGGCAATCAATCACATCATCAAGGTGGTTACAATAATCAGAATAATCAGCAGCAGGGCCAAGGAAGTTATAATAATCAGGGAAATCAGCAGCAACAGCGTCAGCAACAGCAGCCGCAATCCGGATATCAGAGTAATCCGAAGGAGTTAAGTAGTGGGCAATATCATGTCTTCACCACAAGCCTTTGTAAGAGAGACCAGAAGGTTTTAAAGCGGGCTGTTAATGCAGTAGAACCGGCGACACCGCAATTTCTTCGATGGTCGGAGCAGCCTATTGTATGGAGTAGAGAAGACCACCCAATGCGGGTGGATAATCCGGGCCATTTAGCCTTGGTAGTAGCACCTCAAGTGGGGGGTTACAAATTTACTAAAGTTCTCGTGGATGGTGGTAGCAGTATCAATATCTTATATTACGAGACTTTCCGTCGTATGGGTCTGACAGATAAGAAGCTAAGGCAATCAAACACGGTGTTTCATGGAGTGGTCCCAGGTAAGTCAGCTTATCCAGTTGGAAAGATTGACTTAGAAGTTACCTTTGGAAACGAATATGATTCCAGGTCAGAGATGATCACGTTCGAAGTCGTCAAGATTAAAAGTCCATATCATGCTCTGTTTGGAAGGATGGTTTATGCTAAGTTTATGGCTAGGCCGTGTTATGTTTATCTGCAGCTTAAGATGCCCGGTCATAAAGGCACGATTACGGTTCATGGAAGCCGCAAGATAGCAGTGGAATGTGAGGAAGGTGATGCAGTGTATGCAGAAGCAGTATGTGCCACAGAGGAGTTGAAATTTTATAAAGATAATGTTGATCCGGCAGATATGACTCCGCTGAAAAAGCCAACTACCGAGCATGATCCGGCGTTGAAGTTTAAATCAGCTGAAGAGACCAAGCAAGTTGATTTTGTGCCTGGGGATTCGTCCAAGCAATTCACTATTAGTGCTAACCTGGATCCCAAATAGGAAAGCGCGCTCATCGAGTTCATCCGTGAGAACCGGGATATCTTTGCATGGAAACCTTCTGACATGCCAGGTATACCGAGGGAACTCGCTGAGCACAAGTTAAACATTGATCCGAAGTTCAAACCGGTTAAACAGTATCTGCGCCGCTTCAACGAAGAAAGGCGCAAGGCTATAGGAGAAGAAGTGGCCAGGCTTTTGGCCGCAGGGTTCATTGTGGAAGTTTTTCATCCGGAGTGGTTGGCTAATCCGGTGCTGGTGTTAAAGAAGAACGGGAAGTGGAGGATGTGTGTGGATTACATAGACCTCAATAAAGCTTGCCCAATTGATCCTTTTGCTCTACCTCGCATCGATCAGATCATCGATGACACGGCGGGGTGTGAGCGGCTAAGTTTTTTGGATGCATATTCAGGGTATCATCAGATCAATATGGCGGTGGAAGACCAAGAGAAGACAGCTTTCATAACTCCTTTTGGTGCTTTTTGCTATGTATCTATGCCCTTTGGGCTTAAGTGTGCACAGGCAACTTATCAACGTTGCGTTCAGAACTGTTTGAAGGGGCAGATAGGGAGGAACGTTCATGCCTATGTGGATGACATTGTGGTCAAATCAAAGAAAGAAGGAACAATGATAGAGGACCTCAAGGAAACATTTGATAATCTTCGGGCTTATAGGATGATGCTTAATCCGGAAAAGTGTGCTTTTGGTGTTCCGGCTGGTAAGTTACTAGGATTCTTGGTCTCAAACAGAGGAATAGAAGCTAACCCAGAGAAGATCAAGGCCATCACGTCTTTAACTAAACCGGTTTGCATCAACGATGTTCAGCGCATAGCTGGCCGGATCACAGCGTTAAGCCGGTTCATCAGTCGTTTGGGAGAAAAGGCGATCCCACTGTACCAGATGTTAAGGAAAACAGACCGGTTTATCTGGAGCGATGAGGCAAATGCAGCATTTGAGGATCTAAAACGGCAACTAGCAGAACCACCGGTTTTAGCTGCTCCTATTGACAAGGAGCCTTTGCTGTTATATGTTGCTGCTAACACACGGGCTGTCAGTGTTGCCATTGTGGTAGAGCGCAAGGAAGCAGGGAAGGAGTACCCGGTTCAGCGCCCGGTTTACTATGTGAGTGAAGTACTCATTGAGTCCAAGCAGAGGTACCCTCATTGGCAGAAGTTGGTATATGGTGTGTTCATGGCAAATCGGAAACTGAAGCACTATTTCCAAGGACATCCAATAACTGTGGTTAGTTCAGCACCATTGGGGGATATAATCCAGAACAGGGAAGCTACGGGCAGGGTAGCAAAGTGGGCCATTGAGCTCAGCCCGCATGAGTTGAAATATGTACCACGCACTGCTATAAAATCTCAGGCATTGGTAGTTTTCATCAATGACTGGACAGAGTTGCAGACTCCGGAAGAGAAGCCGGATCTAACTTACTGGACGATTCACTTTGACGGTTCAAACCAGTTGGAGGGCTCGGGGGCTGGAGTTGTTTTAACTTCCCCCAGAGGTGATAAATTTTGTTACGTCCTCCGATTATTTTTTCCTTGTACTAACAATGCAGCGGAATATGAAGCATTACTTCATGGTTTGCGGCTAGCGAAGGAAATGAACTTGAGCCGGGTTAAGTGCCTGGGCGACTCGGATCTGGTGGCACAGCAAGTTTCTGGCAAATGGGATTCAAGAGATCCCCTTATGGCGGCTTATAGACGAGAGGTTGAAGCAGTCGCAGGATATTTTAAAGGATATCAGGTGGATCATATAGACCGGCGGAGGAACGAAGCGGCAGACGCTTTAAGCCGGCTAGGATCGCAACGTAAACCGGTGCCACCAAACACCTTTTTGGATGAGTTGCACAGTCCGTCGGTTCAGATACCAACGGAAGAAGACCTGGCTGTCCCGGACCCAGAGGCACAGTTAGTTGCAGCACTCCATATTATTCCGGATTGGATGCTGCCCTATTTGGCATACCTAAGCCGAGGAGAGTTGCCGGATGACGAAGAGGAAGCACGACAGATAATCCGGCGCTCTAAGTCCATGACAATTGCAAACGGAGAACTTCACCATCGCAGTACTTCTGGAGTATTTCAGCGATGTGTGTCAGCTGAGGAAGGTTGTGAGATTCTTTGTGAGATTCATGAGGGGGATTGTGGTCATCACGCCGGTTCAAAATCATTGGTGGCTAAGGCATTCCGACATGGTTTCTCCTGGTTAACTGCTCATGCAGATGTAGCAGATCTGGTCCGGAAGTGTGATGCTTATCAGAAATTCTCAAGGCGTGCCCTGGTTCCGGCACAGGAACTCCGGATGATACCGATAACTTGGCCTTTTGCAACTTGGGGGCTTGATATGGTTGGGCCTTTCAAACGATCCCAAGGTCAGAAAACTCATCTACTAGTGGCAGTAGACAAGTTTACAAAGTGGGCTGAAGCGGAGCCTATAAGCAAGTGTGATGCGGCAACAGCGGTTAAATTCATCAAAAAAGTGATATTCCGGTTTGGCTTTCCACACAGCATCATCACAGACAATGGTACTAATTTATCTAAGGGTGAAATGAAGGAATTCTGTCAAAGAGAACATATTCGATTAGACGTATCTTTTGTGGCTCACCCTCAGACCAACGGCCAGGCCGAAAGGGCAAATTAGGAGATTTTGCGAGGTATCGAACCCCGGCTTATGACACCTTTGCAGAGAACCCCAGGATGTTGGGTTGAGGAATTGCCATCTGTTCTTTGGAGTATTAACACTACACCAAACCGGTCTACAGGCTACACGCCTTTCTTCATGGTTTATGGTGCTGAAGCAGTTCTTCCAAGTGATATACGTCATGACTCACCAAGGGTAACGGCCTATGTGGAAGCAATCAACGAGGGGTCCAGACAGGACGGTTTAGACCGGTTGGATGAAGAGCGTGATATAGCTGCAGCGCGGTCGGAGATTTATCAGCAAGACCTGCGCAGATATCATAGCCGCCGGATTAGAACAAGGACATTCCAGGAGGGTGACTTCGTACTCCGGCTCATCCAAGATCAAACAGATATGCACAAACTATCCCCACCTTGGGAAGGGCCCTTTGTGGTCAGCAAGAATCTACACAACGGCTCATATTACTTGGTGGATGTTCGGGAACACAAGGACTAACGGACATCAGAAGAGGAGACGAAGAGGCCGTGGAACATCGCCCATTTAAGGCCGTATTATACTTGAGCTACGTGCTCCAATGTATCCTATGTATATATTATAAGTAATGAATAAACCGGCACCCTCGGTAAACCGGGGGCTTAGCCCTTTTTCCATATGCAAAAAATCTTGTGAAAGCAACCCATATACATACAAGTTTATCATCAGATACCATATTTCAATATACTGGCCGGGTTAGAAATTGATTTTTTGCACAATATGCGAAGGAGCAATAGAACTCTCAAGAACATGAGATTATATCCGGTTCAAGGAGAGAAGACTTCACAAATGACCCACCGGTTCAGGAGGAACCCTGGAGGCCCTTTGGGAGTGGTATCATCTACTCCCAGTGATCGGATTAATTTCATAGTTCTATCAACCCTCTGAAAAGTTGGACAAGTCCACGTTCAGTGATTGGTTTACATTGACCCACCGGTTCAGGAGGAACCCTGGAGGCCCTCTGGGAGTGGTATCATCTACTCCCAGTGATCGGATTAGTTTCATAGTTTTATCGGCCCTCTGAAAAGTTGGATAATGCCACGTTCATTGATTGGCTAGGCCCTCTGGGAGTGTCGGCCAATCCGCGTCCCAGTGATTGGCTCAGTTTGTACATTGACCCACCGGTTCAGGAGGAACCCTGGAGGCCCTCTTGGAGTGGTATCATCCACTCCCAGTGATCGGATTAGTTTCATAGTTCTTTCGGCCCTCTGAAAAGTTGGATAATGCCACGTTCAGTGATTGGCTAGGCCCTCTGGGAGTGTCGGCCAATCCGCGTCCAAGTGATTGGCTCAGTTTTTATTTCCGGTTCTTTCGGCCCTCTGAAAAGTTGGATAATTCCGCGTTCAGTGATTGGCTAGGCCCTCTGGGAGTGTCGGCCAATCCGCGTCCCAGTGATTGGCTGAACCTTGCTTTGAGCCTGGCAGCTCTTGAAAAAGCCTCGACTACATGGTCTTATTTGCAAAATTTGCATATTTTTGGTGTTTTTGTGTTTTATAACCTTTTAAACCGGAGTGGAACAGCTACACAAGTTGACCACATATCTATAAAATGGAAAGTCTGGATCATGAATATCAGACTAAGTAAACCGGCGTTCATTAAAACCCGGATCGCGTATCAGGCAAAAGTTTCAACTTTCCGAAACAAGATGAACCGGATTTATCGTCAAGATGGACCGGAGAATTTCGAGTTTCTATTTGGATCCATGAAGATCTTCATAAAGCGACTTTAAAGTCCTGCCGGTTTTAAAGAGTATTGGCCACATATAAATCTCAGGTATAAAAGTTATCTTTAGTATAAAGATATGCTTATTTGATGTTTTAAGAGAACAAGTTAATCTGTCCAGTGGTAAGCCACTAGGACATATCTTTCGATATTTTTTCTGTATGAGCAGAGGAAGGCAACCAACATCAGACAACAGGTCAACCGGAGAGTATTTCAGAAAGACAAAATATTCGGTTTGAAGCACGTTAATTTTCGGCTAAACTATTACAAGGAATGGCAAGCCCAACAGTTTGGAAACATTGTTTGACGGAATACAGATCGTGGTTACAGCAATAAATCTCGAAGTCATGCTTCTCCTTGTTGAGGCGGCTGGCCATCGCCTTGATCCGGAACATCTTCATCCTCGTGAAGGGGTTGGAAATCCGGCGCACGCCAATCAATCTTCGCCAAGGCCCGGAAATACACCTCATTGTTGATAAGTTCAGCAGGATCAATGTCAGGAGCAAAGGTGTGAGGACGAACCGGCGGAATTAAGTTGACGGTATCGTAAACCGGTCGCTCCACCCGCTCGTTCTGCAAATTGTATCCTGGAGGATATCTGGACAAATCCGATTCAGCGGCAAGCTTGTTGGCGAGGGGGCGCATCTCTTTCGTCAGGGCATAGAGATCCGTTTCGGTGAAAGGTGAGCCGTCCTCCTTCGTATCCGGGAATCCGGTGAAAGCCTCCTCCAGATCAAGATCCGGGACCCAAGCCTTAGCCCTCGTAAGGGCCAGAAGAGCACCACCCCGCGCAGCAGACTTCTTGACTTCTTCGAGACGAACCAGCAAAACAGACAACTTGTTTAAAGTATCTTGTATTGTCGTAGGGGCCGGTTTACCAAAAGAAGTAGCACTGATGATCCTTTGCGTCCCGGAGTACAGCTGTTCGACCAAGGTGTAGCAAGCTTTGAGTTTTTTCCATAAGTCATCCCCAAGATGGGAGACACGGCGCCCTGCACACAACAATCATAGTTAAACCGGTACAAAGCACAGGTTACTAAGATAAAGGCAGGACTTCAGATTATACTTACAAAAAACAGCAGAGGTCATTAAGTCAATTTGCCGTCTTAATCCGGACAATTCTTCTGTCACCGGATTAAGTGCTCCTTCAGCATCCTGAACCCGTTTTTCCAGATCTTTCTTCTGGACCTCAAAAGTAGTCCGCTCCTCTTCAAAGTATTTCTTCAAGTCTTCAGCGGTCTTTAAGCTCACTTGAAGTTCTTTTTTAGCCTTTGAAGCGGCAGATTCTGTTTCAGTAAGACGGCTTCGAAGCTCATTAATTTCAAGAGCATTCCGGTTCAACTCAGCCTGCAGACACAGTTCAAAAACAAGAGGTGAAATTTAGTCAAGTCTCAAGCACACAACCAAGTTGTCTACTTGACACTTGGGGGCTAATGGCAGTTGAAGCAGTAAAGAAAAGACAATTTAAAGTTACAAGTCTCAAGCACACAAACAAGTTGTCTGCTTGACACTTGGGGGCTAATGCATAGTTGAAGTATCGTCAGCAATTCTTACAAGTATCAAATACATAAACAAGTTATCTACTTGATACTTGGGGGCTAATGTAAAGATCAAGGGTTCAATCTACAAAGTTCCGGTTCACCTTCAACATACAGCTAAACCGGAACTTGGGGGCTGTTATGGCATAGAGATACATCAAAGGAACAAAGTCAGAAGAAGAAGTTTACCTCATACTTATCCCTCATCAAGTTAACCAGGCTGGCTTCATAATCCCGACTGCTGTGGAGCCGGTTCAGATACCCAGAGTAAATTTCTTGAGCGCTCATACCGGAAAGGCTGGATATCTCAGTACTCCACTTCCCCTTTTCTTGAGATAGTTTTTCCGTTTTAGCCGTGTGTTTGGCTAAAACGGTGGGTTCAGCAGGAGCAACATAAGCAGCCCCGGTTACTACAACATCAGGAGAAGTTGGTGCATTGGGGGGAGTGACAGTATGAGCCGGATCAGGAGACGCCGGATTAATCTGAGGAGAGTTAACCCGGGCCGGACTTGGTGGATTTTGGACGTCTTCCGCAGTAGGATTTTCAGGAGCAGGGTCTTCAAGAGGAGCTACAGGCTCGCCCTCTGAAGGAACAGTGGGGGACGGATCAGCAGCCGGATTATCTGCAGTGGGCTCGGCAGGAGGCTTGTTTGCCTTTGGTTTCTTGCTGGGTTTTGGTTTGCTGGAAAAGTATGCAAAATAAGTTAACATTATAAAGTAAAAGGGGTCATAAACAGGAAAAGGTGAGAAAAGTTACCCTGGGACGGTTTTCAGTGGAGGAAGCTGCGTGGCAGTTGATTCACCAGAGGAAGACAATGGAGTTTCCTGATAATCAGGGTCAGACGGTTTAAGAGGTTTTCGGATAAGCCCGGCCTTGGGATGAAGGAGAGTCGGACAAAGTATCACCTCAGCACGGCGTTTCCGAACCGGAGTTAAGGAAATCCCGGATGACTCCACCGCCAGGCCGCTGTGGCGAGTGGTCCGGCGAAGAGCCTCGTGCTGTTGCTTCTTCAAAATAAAGTTAGGGTCTAACTGAGCATAAGGATGAGAAAATTGGTATTTCCGGACGGTCCGACGACTTTTTTGTGGAAGAGGTTCTGAGTCAGAGGAAAGAAGGGTTACCTCAATTTCAGCCGGGTTATCACCTTCAGGCAATTCCTGTGGAAAGGTATCATTAGATACAATTACAAGTACATGAAAGCAAAAAATCTAAACCGGATTAAAGCATACCTCGGAGTCCGGATCATCATCCTCAGTGGGAGAACCGGCGTCAACGGCTGCTTTCCTCTTCTTATTGGCAAAGGTTTTTCGGCGAACCTGATTGCCGGTTTTCTCCTGAGGCTTTCTCTTCCAGAAAGGGTCATCAGCCTAATTGAAAGAAATAAAGACAATTGAAAGACGGTTCAAAAGAAGCGGATTACAAATACAGGGTAAAGTGAAACTTACTGCGGGCAGCTTATTCTTCTTATAGTATGGAGCTAAACCGACCTTGCCACAGTCTGCTAAAGAGACATTGAGGATTTTCTTGGCTGATTCTACTACTTCCAATTCAGAAAGCTTGTCTTTGGAAAACCTTTGGGGATCATCCGGTTTACCAGAATACTTGCACATTAGCTGAGAACGCCGGCTCAGGGGAAGGATGCTCCAAGACAGCCAGCAGCATAGGAAATCGGTTCCGATCAGACCATTTGCTATGAAGGCTCTTAACTTGGAGAGCTGTGATGAGATCCGGGTCCGTTCAACAGCGCCGAGCCGTGGTGGTAAAGGATGATTCTCCGGAATACGGGTTTCACAGTAACCCGGCAGAGGGTTCTCCCCTTCAGGAGAAGTGTCAACACAGTAAAACCAGGACTTATTCCAGTCTTTTGGATGAGAGTGTAAAGCGGTGTGAGGAAAAACCACGTCTCTCCTCTTCTGAATACTAACCCCACCGATCTCTTGATGTGGTTCGCTGGTAAACTCGGTGCGCCGGTTCAAATGAAAGAAATCCCGGAATAGATCGACAGAAGGTTCTTCTTGCAGATACACCTCAGAAAACACTTGGAAGTCACAGATGTTTGAGACAAAATTGGGTCCAATGTCCTGCGGGTGCAGTTGGAAAGCAGCAAGAACATCCCGGAAAAACTTTGAACCGGGGGGAGAGAAGCCTCGAGATATATGATCCAAAAACACAATTACCTCCCCGGACCTGGGAGTAGGGGGGCATGCATTACCCGGGGCCCGCCACTTTAATTCAGACTGAGGTCCTAACGTGCCAATTTCAGACATCTTGATTAAATCATCCTTAGTAATGACAGAAGGAACCCAATCGCAGGAGACATATTGTTTAGCCATTGCAACGAAAGGGCAAGGTACTGGAAAAGATAAAATACAGAAAACGGGTTATGAAAATACAGCGGTATAAACTGGACACTATCTATGAGAGTTACGCAACGATTTCACTGAGGACTAATGGCGTGGTTAAACCGGCAATTATGACAAGCTATATCATTTCCGGTTAATGGCAGTTGAAGAGGAATGGTTAAACCGTTGCGTTAAGTTACAGAGTTTCGCAAGAACAGGGCATATCAACTTAAACCGGAACATACTTAGCAGATCTACCGAGGAGAAAAACAGGTTTTTAAAAGACTGCTAAGGAGGAATAGATCTGAGCATGCTAATAAAAGAGAAACTAATGTAAGAGTATACGGGAAGGAGCTACAAGGATCTTATACTAAGCGGATAAATCTACAGGCTAGACAGGAACAATGGAGATTCGAAGTATTTACAGGAGGGTAAAAGTGCAATTTAAAGGCAAGATCTGAAGGACAAAGTTACTAGAAATCATTGGCTTAAGGTCGAACAAGATGAAGCTTCTATTAAGGCTCTAATGGCGGAGGCGTAGGAAGAAACCCTAGAAGTTGCAGACTAATAATAAAGAAGAAAGACATACCTGAAACGGCAGGAATCGGCGGCGGAGGTTCTCTGGTCGAGCTCAGGGTGATGCAGCGGCCGGCGAGGACTTGGATCCAGCGGTCGACGGCGGCGGTTCGAGCTCGGGCGATGACGGAGGAAGAAGACGGAAGAAGAAGACGGAGCGGGAAGAAGATAATGAATGAGGGGTGGCGGTATTTATAAAGGAGAGTCAGATCTGAAGCGACAGGTGCGGGATTCGAGGAGGCAAAAAATCGGATAAAGATCCTCTGGCGCCTCGATTCTCGGGATAACCCTTAAATAAAGCTACAGTACAGCTCACGGCGTTAAATGCGGAGATGATGTCACTGTCAAATTTAATGATCCCTGAGGATGACGTCATAGCCGGTTTATAAGGATGAGAAGACAGAAGAAAACTATACAAGAGAAGACTGATATGAACAAGTTCAAATCATTCTGGGGCCTAATGTCAGGGATATGACTAGCAGGTATAAACCGGCTAATATAAACCGGCTTTGTAACGTACTTGTTTGTAATATTTAGTAAAGGCTACGGCCCATAAAGATCTTAGAGCCCATGTATAGAAGTAAGGTTTGTAAATCGACCCATGATGTAACTTGAGAGATAAGAAAGAAAAGACAGAGACCGAGGCGGACACAATTATGAGCCGGCCTCGGTACTCTGTAAACCGGACCAGGCGTACCCTCCATATAAAGGGGCGACCCGGTTACGGTTGAGGGACAAGCAACAATCAACCCGTCGAGACGCAGGCAAGCGAATCCGCTCCCTGTAATCCGACGCCTAAGCAATACCAAACCAACTAGACGTAGGCTTTTACCTTCATCGAAGGGGCCGAACTAGTATAAACCCTCTGTGTCCTTTGTGTGCTATGAACCTCTTCAAGCTAACCCGTGCGATGGTTCCATCATCAAGTCCGTTAAACCGGACATCAGCCGTGCTATTTCCACGACACCCCTCCTGATTAGAAACCCAGTAGACCCTTCGAGACTTCACAAGATACCCCAGCTCGAATCCTTAACCATGTGCTTAACCCATAGAATTGCAAGAGCTCCAGTTAAGCCTCCGTAACCTTGCACAACACTGGGTTCGTTATGGAACTAGTGGACATAGTGAACAAGCACATTATCATCCTAATATAGCACAAGAACTGCCGATGCATAGGGAAGGCCAATTTGAGGATATAAGGATAGAGTACAAATGACTTGATGAGTTTATGACACTGACCTTGAGGGGTTATCAGGGACTCGTAGATTATGAGGCTTTCATGTTGGAAGATGAACTTGGTGGGATCCTGTTAATACAGTAGCATAGCTTTCATTACCCCTAGACAAATTGGATTTTATAGGCAAATTATTATCGCAAGATGAAATTCTTGGAGGTGTAAGGATTTGGCCTAGCCAGGGGATATTGATAGAAGATAGTTGACATTACGGTAATGACTTGGGGGAGACCGGTAGAAATTCTCATTGGACATGAGATTTGGCTTTTAGTATGTGATCCTAGTTGAGTCTAGATGATGAGTATGTCTACATGGTTCAGAGTAAATTGGATTTGGACTGATGATCTCGATCATGATATCATGTTTCTCGGTGGACCATAAAATAGGAGTTCGATTAATTGTCCGAGTTGATTTAGGGATATATATAAGCACAACCTTGAAGTTTACTTGATTATGATAATTGAAATTGTTGGACTGACTATAGTAAGGTAGCCCTTTCAGGTAGTTGAGGATTATAGGACTTTAGGAAATCAGGTGGAGCACAATAGACATTGGATTTGTAGAATTAAAGGGATTGTGTAGTGAATGATGGATGTTAATGGGCTGTTGGAGTTGATTCATAGGAAGGAAACAAGATCTTGTAGTGGCTTACGACGTGTTTCCTTAGGATAGAGATGCATTATCTTGAACCTCAGAAGAATAGGATGAGCACTTGGATTGTCATGTTTATGTCAGGACCCCGATCCTAAGTCACACCGATCTAGCTGTAACACGTCATATCACTTTGCGGCCTCACGCACCCCCACGGGTGCCACCTTACCTGGCCCGGGACCGTTTGCGCATTTTGGCACACGTATATGACAGTGTCGCTAGCATCCATATGACAGAGAACCCGGAACGACATGGCTAGTTATAAACCAAAAGTGGCACTAAATTACAAAGACAGGCATCCATGACCCAGCAACGAACGTGTCGGTCATCAACGTATGAACCCAAGTCGTAGCAAGCTACATGGACTTAAAGGAACAACGCGTGACATTTCCCCTAAGGGACAGACACAGGAACGAAGAAGGACACATGCCGGCCAGCCTACGTGTTCCGAGCAGTAGCAAGCTACCAAGGCTCATTGGAATCACTAGGTGGCATTTCCCTGTAAGGTAGGCTACCAAAGGAAAACAACTAGGTGTCGGATCCCACACATACCAAGCATTTCAACCATACACACAATATGCTCAATATGTGCAAATACAACATTGCATCACAACAGAACTCTATGACTCAAAGTACTTTATTTAAGAGGCTCCAAGAGCCATACATAACATAGCCATACAGGTAGGGGTCACATGACCCAACACTCAAGTCATATAGTCATACAAGCACACGCGGAAGCTACATGTCTGAGTACAGACAACTTAGAAAATAAAATAGGCTTGGTGTAGCCTGACTATCTACAAGGCCCTTCACAAGCTCTAGATCTCCGTCTGGGTGTCAACCTACTCGTCGACGTCAACGTCTATGTAGAACCCATCAGCAGGGGCAGGGTTCTGCTCTGCAACAGTTATTAAGCAAACATGAGTACAAATGTACTCAGCAAGTCTTACCACAGAACCTATCATACATGCAACATTATCAACAGGGGGCAGTGGAGTTTATAGCAGAAAGCCAGCTTTGACTCTTGGCTAACCTATACTACAACTCTCAACAGATTGCAAGATGTTATTACGAACACGAGTCCTCTACTCACCACAACAATACACTACCGAGGATCCTCTTCCGTCATCCTACGGAAGGGCCATCCACGGCACTCACACTTATCTTGAGGCTTTTAGTAGTACCCATCAACTTGTCTATGAACTGTAAGAGTAACCAAGTAGTCCGTACCGCAAACAACGGCTATTCGAATAGATTGATAACCCTGCAGGGGTGTACTTCTTCACACATGTTTTCACCACTTAGCGTCTGCACACGACATGTGCTCGGCAGACTTCAAGCGAAAGCCGATGTGGGTGTAGACCACGACCTAACAACCCACTCAAGTCTCTCGTCCAGGTTTATCTCCTATTTGGGTTCCATCCGTGGGGAGATCCGGCCGGGGTGTTGCTCACGGCCCCAAACGATGTGTACATGGTTCCCGAGTCACCAAACGGGCAACCGGTACACCGTGCCACGTACATGTCGCATCACAGCCAACCCCGAGGGTCAGCGTTGTGCACGACCTCCAGTAAACTATAAACACCAGAAACTAGTTGCAACTCCTGGACAGAGAACATGGCAGTCGATAAGTGGAGCGGGGTCATATTTAAGGGCCCAATGTGTGGTAGTAACTGTAACTTGAATCACACACACAGATCTCGGGTCCTATGGACGATTCCAATGAAACAACCCACCACGTACTCCTACATGGCCTTTCATCGATACCTTTACCAAGCATATTCCACACTTCCTTCTCTTTATCGGTATGATCATTTCACTCTGATCCATCACCCAGATGAACCAGACCAGACACAACTCTAAGCATAGCAGGCAACATAAGCAAATAGCATGTTTGATCACACATCACATGGCTCAATCAACTCCTACACATGCTAGTGGGTTTCAACTATTTACTGTGGCAATGACAGGTCATGCAAGGGGATAGAGTTCAACTACCGCAGCAAGTAGCAGTTCACACGCTGTTGCCTTAATGCAGTAAAAGAGAGAAGGAGTGAGAAGATGGGTTCTTATCGGAATGATCAATCATTGCTTGCCTGATAGAGTGGTTGTCGGGTACTGCTCTTCAGCTGGATACGCAGGAGTATCCTCGGGAGCAGGACCTAACACGGAGAATACCGGCGATACAATCATTAAACAAACAAATGCAACAATATGATGCATGCTCATGACATGGCAAGATGCATGTGTTTTGGGCTAATGCAACTATAACCAGAAGGGTTTGAGCCTATTTGAATCAAAGATTCAAATTGGCACTTTAGCTATTATTTAATTAAGTGCATTATCATGTTTTAATGTATACAGCAAGGTTAACTTGCTCAAACATGCATGAAACAAGTGCCATTGGAAAGATTGTATTTTTCTGATCATTTTTCATATATAAATTATTTCCATCTGAGCTACGGTTGATTTTATATGATTTTTAGAAGTTTTGAGTATTTTCTGAAATTCATAAATCATTTAAGATTTAAATTAAATTCCAGAAACTCTTTACTGCGTCAGCATGACCTCATGCTGACGTCAGGAAGTCAACAGGAGCTGGTCCAGGTCAAACATGACATGTGGGCCCGGCATGTCACTGTCATAGCTAATTAGCAAAGTTAATTAGTGTTAATCTAGGAACTAATTAGCTGTCAGTGGGGTCTGGGCCCACGGGTCAGTGACTAAACTAACTAATTGATTTAATTAACATTTACTTAACTAAACTAGCTAATTAGAGGAGGGGTGGCCCACACGTCAACGACCCAGGGGTGGTCAACCCCCGGTCAAACGAGTCAAACTCGCCGGCGAAGTGACGCCGGCGAGGCCAAACGCGGCGGTGAGCTTCGAAAATCGCCTACAGGGCACGGTTCGAGCCGCGGTTGGGCGCGTTGGAGAGCCCTTGCTGGCGCGCGTCGAGAGGTGGTAGCCGCCGGGCCTGTTGTGGCCGGAGGCGACGACGACGAGCTCGGTAGCGGCGGCCGGCGTTCGGGCGTGTGTGGAGACGCGGCTACGGTGGCCTAGGCGATGCGTGCGTGGCACCTAGCTCATCTACGTGCTGCGGCGAGCGAGATGGACATGCGTCCGTGACCAAATGGTCACCGGAGCATCACCGGCGGCAAGCACGGCGGTGGCGGGTTTCGGTGATCAGCGGAGCAGCAGCTACGCGGCGCAAACGAAGCGAAGGAGGGAGGGATTCGACGTAGGGGCTCACAGCGGTGCTAGCGAGCTCGACGGAGAGGTCGGGGACGCTCTGCAGCTCCTTAACCGACGGCGAGGAGCTCCGGCAATCCGAGGAGGGGGACGACGGCGTGAAGGCGTTGCAGGGCTCCCGGCGATCCGTGGCTCAGCGAGGAGGAAGAGGGCGTCGCGGCGATCCTTCTGGACACTCTCACGGGACGAGGGGGAGGCTCTAAGTGCGGCAACGACGAACGGCGGCGACGAGCGGCCTCGGTGATGAGAGGGAGAGAGCCGGGGGAAGGAGATGAGGACGAGGGGAAGTGAGAGAGAGGTCGGGGCAGCTACGTGGCGACGCAAGGAGGAGTCCAGGCCGTCGGGGATGCAGGCAAGCAGGGTGGAGGTGGCCAGGCGCGTGCCGGCGCGCGGTGGCCACGCGCGTTGCCTACTGGCGCGAGGAGGAAGGCGACAGGAGCGGCGCTGGTGGGCTGGGCCGGCCTGCAACAGTGCTGGGCTCAGGTAAGTTCTTTCTCTCTCTTTCTTTTTCCTATTTCTTTTCTGTTTCATTTCTTTTGCAACTTTGTATAATTACTAAAAATGCCAGAACATTTTTATAACTCATAAAACTAGTCATGCCCACTGTATATAATATGAACAGTATGGAACATTATAGTTTATGATTATTTGAGCATTTAAAGTATTTTATAGCATTTAAATGCCCAAATACAAATACCATATGATTTAATCCAAAGACCTTGGATGTCCTAGAAAATTGTGCACCATTTTTGGCAGAGGTTTAAAACCAAGGCAGAAATGATGGACATTTTTGAAGGGCATTTTGGGTACATTGGAAAAGATTTTATCAAACCCTAGTTGTTAGAAGAGGGGTACTGGGGTTTCTGTCATTCCCATTTCAAGTTTCTTTGATAAGTGAACATGATGCACACTCTAGCTAGTCCTAATGCAAGTGCTAACTAGGGATGTGACAACTCACCCCCACTTAAAAGAATCGCGTCCCGAGATTTGGGTTCCTCCGGAAAGAGGGTGGGGTACTCAAGTCGAAGACGATCCTCCCTTTCCAAAGTGGCTTCACTCTCGGAATGATGTGACCATTGAACCTTGATAAACTTGATATTGTGGCGTCGTGTGGTGCGCTCGATTTGATCAAGAATACGAATGGGGTATTCTCGATATGTGAGATTGTTCTGGAGATCAAGCGTTTCGTGGTCCACTCCGCGGATAGGATCCGAGAAGCAACGCCTGAGTTGAGAAATGTGGAACACGTCATGAACTCTGGATAGGTGCGGAGGTAGTTCCAATTGGTAGGCAACTTCTCCTCGTTTGGCAAGAATGCGAAAAGGACCGATGTAATGAGGGGCCAATTTGCCTTTGATACCGAAGCGATGGGTTCCCTTAAGAGGAGTAACCCGAAGGTAAGCCTTATCGCCGACTTCAAAAGTCACGGCCTTATGATGACTATCATATTGGCTCTTCTGGCGAGACTGGGCTGTTTTCAATTTCTCACGAACGATGCAAACTTGCTCTTCTGCTTCCTGGATCATATCCGGGCCAAAGAATTGTCTTTCCCCGGTTTCTGACCAGTTAAGAGGTGTTCGACACCTTCGTCCATATAGAACTTCAAAGGGGGCTTTACCTAGGCTGGCTTGATAACTATTGTTATAAGCGAATTCGGCAAATGGAAGACACTTCTCCCATTCCATACCGAAAGAGATGACAGAGGCTCGAAGCATGTCTTCCAGAATTTGATTGACTCGTTCCACTTGACCACTTGACTGGGGATGGAAGGCAGTACTGAAGGAGAGATGAGTTCCCATAGCATTCTGGAAACTTTCCCAAAATCGTGAAGTGAAAAGACTTCCACGGTCTGAGTTAATCTCCAACGGCACACCATGAAGTGATACTATCCGAGAGACATACAAGTATGCTAGCTGGCTAGCGGTAATACTCTCTCGAACAGGCATGAAATGAGCTAGTTTAGAGAGGCGGTCGATAACGATGAAAATAGCATTATTCCATTTCCTGGTCCTGGGAAACCCGGTAATGAAGTCCATACCGACTTTGTCCCATTTCGATTCAGGAATAGCTAAAGGTTGAAGGGTGCTAGTAGGCCGTTGATGCTCTGCTTTGACTCGACGACAAACGCCGCAGTTAGCAATGAATTGAGCGATTTCTCTCTTCATCCTAGTCCACCAGAATCTCTGACGTAGGTCCTGATACATTTTGGTACTACCGGGATGAATTGTGAGAGGAGATTCATGAGCCTCCTTAAGGATTAACTGCCGTAGATGGTTGTTCTTGGGAACCACTACACGGTTCTCAAAGAAAACAACACCTCGATCATCCATAGAGAAGCTTTTAGCGAGTCCGCTAGCAATGCTCTCTTGGAGTCGGGATATACCTTTATCACGCTTCTGGGCAGCTATAACTTGATCCATAAGGGTAGGTTTTGCCACCAAGGTGGAAAGGAATCCTCGAGGAACAATGTGAAGGTTAAGCTTACGAAATTCCTCGTGGAGAAGTGATTGCCCTTGTTGTAACATTAAGTTGTTACAATAAGACTTACGACTTAGTGCATCAGCCATGACATTGGCCTTCCCAGGGGTGTAAGTGATTCCTAATTCGTAATCTGTGAGCAACTCAACCCAACGTCTTTGCCTGAGATTTAGATCCGGTTGGGTGAAGATGTACTTCAAACTTTGATGATCAGTGAAGATTTCACAGCGATTACCAAGGAGGTAATGTCCCCATGTTTTGAGTGCATGGACTACAGCTACAAGCTCTAGATCATGAGTAGGATAGTTATCCTCATGTGGACGCAACTGTCAGGATGCGTAAGCAATCACTTGACAATCTTGCATGAGTATGCAACCTAGTCCTTGTCGCGAGGCGTCGCAGTAGATTCTAAAATCCTTGGAAAAGTCTGGGGGTACCAGTACGGGTGCAGATGTCAGGCGTCTTTTCAGTTCCTGAAAACTGGACTCGCATTGTGGGGTCCACTCAAACTTTTATCCTTTTTGAGGAGCTCAGTTAGAGGTTTAGCAACCTTGGAGAAATTCTCAACGAAGCGTCGGCAATAGCTCACTAAGCCAAGAAAACTCCTAACTTGCTTGACCGATTCAGGGGGAGTCCAATCAAGGACGGCTTGAACTCGCTCGGGATTGACAGCAATACCCTTGCCAGAAATCACATGACCTAGATAGGTTACTTCCGGCAACCAAAATTCACATTTGGAGAATTGGGCATAAAGGCGGTGCTCTCGAAGTTTCGTCAATTCCAGCCTTAAATGCTCGGCATGATCTTCCTTGTTCTTGGAATAGATGAGTATATCATCGAGGTATACCACGACGAATTTATCCAAGTACTCCATGAATATAGAATTCATTAGACGGGAAAAGGTGGCTGGGGCATTGGTTAATCCGAAGGACATGACGGTGTACTCATAATGGCCATAACGAGTAACAAAATCCGTTTTAGGAATGTCCCCGTTCTTGATTTTGATTTGATGGTAACCCAACCTCAAATCCATCTTAGAGAAGACTGAGGATCCAGCGAGCTGATCATACAGGTCGTTGATCCTGGGGAGCGGATACTTGTTCTTTATGGTGACCAGATTGACAGGTCGGTAATCCACAACCATCCGCTCCGTTCCATCCTTCTTCTTGATGAAGTGGACGGGGCAAGCCCAAGGGGAAGAACTAGGACGGATGAAACCTTTTTGCAAGGACTCATCGAGTTGTTTCTTAAGCTCAGCTAATTCTAGGGGTGCCATCTTATAAGGTCTCCTAGAGATTGGAACAGTTCCTGGAATAAGATCTATCACAAACTCGACATCTCTGTCAGGTGGAATTCCTGGCAGTTCTTCTGGAAAAATATCCGGAAAGTCACGAACTACCGGGATATCTTTGAGTTCTGGTAGAGGGCTGGCATTAAGAGAGTAGAGCTGACGCTCAGCCATTCGGGTCAAGTCATTGACTATCTTGTCGGATGGATGTGTAAGTTGAACGGTCCTAGTATAGCAATCAATATTGGCGTAATGAGTTGTCATCCAATCCATACCGAAAATGATGTTTACGTCCGAGGACTTGAGAGCGATTAGAGATGCTAGGAAAACAAGTCCATCGACAAGGATTTCATTTCCATTGCTTACCCTAGAGGTTTGCCACTTTGAACCAGGAGTTTGAATAACCATAGAAGTAGGCATGTCACAAAAAGTCATGTTGTGCATTCGAGCATAGCTCTCAGATATGAACGAATCGGATGCTCCAGTATCGAAAAGAACATATGCTAGATGGCAGTTAACAAGAAGCGTACCAAGGACGACGTTAGGATCCTCATAAGCTTCCTCAACAGAGACATAGTTGACATGACCACGTGCATTGGGGATTGGCTTGACATAATTCACCTTGCCGGTTGGCTTACCACGGCCAACGGGTTTTCCTGGTTGGTTCTGAGGACACTCACGCATGTAGTGTCCCGGTTCTCCACACTTGAAGCAAGTCACTGTGCTAGTACGTGGAGAAAAGTTGGAAGGTGGTCCTCCATAGGTCTTAGCAGGTGCAAACTGTTGAGTTGGGCGAGGCGCCTCATAGGATGGCCTCGGTGTGTACTTGGGTGGCAGAGCAGTGTTAGGAACCCACACACGGCGCTTGTGAGAGCCAGAGCCGGATGAGGGACCAAAGTCTCGAGGTTGCTTGCGTGTGGCCTCGAAGTCGGTCTGGCCCGTTTCAGCACTAATAGACTTGTTTACCAACTTCTGGAAGGAAGTGCACCCGTGCGGACGTAGATCTCGGCGGAGTTCAGGGCTGAGTCCCTTGCGGAACCTTGCCTGCTTCTTGGCATCGGTGGATACTTCCTTAGGTGCATAGCGTGCCAAGTTGCCAAACTCGCGACTATAGCCATCCACAGTTAACCGGCCCTGGGTGAAATTGCAAAATTCCTCCCGCTTGCGATCCATGAGACCTTCCGGAATGTGATGTTCATGGAATGCCTCACTGAACTCAACCCAAGTAGTAATTTGGCCAGCAGGACGCATAGCTTCAAAGTTTTCCCACCAAAGACTGGCAGGGCCCTCAAGATGGTAGGCGGCGTAGGTAACCTTGTCAGCTTCGGCCACACGGGCAGAGTGTAGCTTGTGGGTGATACTACGTAGCCAGTCATCCGCATCCAGAGGTTCAGTGGAGTGATGGAACTTCGGTGGGCACATCTTGATAAAATCATTGATTGGCACCACGTCATTCCTCTGGCGGAACCCAGTGTTCTGCTCTATGCGTTCCAACAGACGGTTGGTCTCTCTCTTGTTCCGTTCTGCCTCGAGCATAACTTCCGCCAAGGAGGGTGGCTGGGGTAGATTCCCATCTCTAGCCCCACTAGCCTCACCCTGCTCCTGAGCAGCAGGAGTGTTGCGAGTGTTGACCATCCTAAGAAAAGAAAGCAACGGTTTAGTCAAGGATGGCAAAAATTTAACATAGGAGTGCAGAATGTAATGGATGACACGGAATGCAAATATGTTCATCCGTACGACATGGTAATATAGAAACTGCTATATATACACCAGTGGTCATACACACCATACATAGTTTAGTACAAGCCAAGGCTAAAGTACAACTGCGGTGAAAGACGATACATCCCATCAGAGGCATTCCAAGCTCCTATACATTATTTAACTACACCTCCGGAACTCAGTACACACCAAGTCATATTCCACAAGATGCGCAGGACTATGGGAATACAACTACTACAATACTACTACTACAACGGTCTAGCTCAGACATTCCCGTAGTAATCTTCGTAAAGATTACCACCGTAGCCTGGAAGTGGAACAGACGGATCTTGAAACTCGCGAGCACTCGAAGGCTGTGGACCATAGGGACATGGATGTGGCCTCGGTCCCGATGCTGGTGGTAACCGACGCCCACGTGGAGGTGTAATACCCCCAACGTCACGCCAATCCATGCGATCAGGCATACGAGTCCGCACGGGGTACAAATCCCGCATGTCCAGATATCCGACGTGCACAGCAGGTGCAAGCCGTGTCAAAGTAGTCCAGTGGGCGGCTCGAGTGTTATACAGCTCCATTCGGAGGGCACGGACCTCACGGTCCCTATCCTCCAGCATCTGAACAGTAGTCTGAAGCAGTGGCTCTTCATGAGCAGCATCAGTATACAGACCAGTGTAATAGCCTTCCTCTCCGGGAAGTGAGGCTGGCATGTAACAAAACTCAGTGTTCAGCAACAGGGCATGCCTAGCCCGGAGAATGGTCATCATCGAATAGGCGGCGTCCTGTACTGCCATCTCGATGGTAACCCCGAGTCCATAAGACCAATGGATGGGGTCGTTAGCTCCGGGATATGAGGGGTATATCCGGACTGTGCAGAAATACTGACTCTGATTGAAATCCAGGTACTGTTCCTCCACGGTGTACTCAGGATACCAGCGATAACCGGTCTCAGTCAGCACACGGACTAGCATGGCCGTGTGTTCGGGCACATTAAGCAACCGAGTCAAACGAACCACTTGGTGAGGGGTGCGGCTAGACATCTGAAACACGAAGTAATGCAAAGGCATTAGTGTTTCTAGAAGAAATCGGGCAGCATAACAACTGTAAATGCTCAAAAAAGATTTGAGACATCATACAAATGATAGCATAGCCACTCAACAATTCCATATCAAGGTTCCGGGTCCAACAATCATCATACTAAAAGGATAGAAACTGAACTGAGGCTTGAAACCAACAATCCTAAGAGTCTACGAATTAGTAACACGTGAACCTAGTAAGGATAAGAGGCCTAGTCCTAAATCCCCGTAGAAAGAATAGACTGACTCAGATCAGAAGGGCATAAGGTAAAGGAGTAAAAAGAGCCTTTCGTTCCCTTCCACAATCAATTCCCCTACATATAACTAAGAATTTTTCTAGACTCAACATCGACCAGTTTGCTTGAGAAACCTACAGGCAGTCCAGCTCTGATGCCAACGCTGTCAGGACCCCGATCCTAAGTCACACCGATCTAGCTGTAACACGTCATATCACTTTGCGGCCTCACGCACGATAACCCCACGGGTGCCACCTTACCTGGCCCGGGACCGTTTGCGCATTTTGGCACACGTATATGACAGTGTCGCTAGCATCCATATGACAGAGAACCTGGGCCGACATGGCTAGTTATAAACCATAAGTGGCATTAAATTACAGAGACAGGCGTCCATGACCCAGCAACGAACGTGTCGGTCATCAACGTATGAACCCAAGTCGTAGCAGGCTACATGGACTTAAAGGAACAACGCGTGACATTTCCCCTAAGGGACAGACACAGGAACGAAGAAGGACACATGTCGGCCAGCCTACGTGTTCCGAGAAGTAGCAAGCTACCAAGGCTCATTGGAATCACTAGGAGGCATTTCCCTGTAAGGTAGGCTACCAAAGGAAAACAACTAGGTGTCGGATCCCACACATACCAAGCATTTCAACCATACACACAATATGCTCAATATGTGCAAATACAGCATTGCATCACAACAGAACTCTATGACTCAAAGTACTTTATTTAAGAGGCTCCAAGAGCCATACAAAACATATCCATACAGGTAGGGGTCACATGACCCAACACTCAAGTCATACAGTCATACAAGCACAAGCGGAAGCTACATGTCTGAGTACAGACAACTTAGAAAATAAAACAGGCTTGGTGTAGCCTGACTATCTACAAGGCCCTTCACAAGCTCCAGATCTCCGTCTGGGTGTCAAGCTACTCGTCGACGTCAACGTCTATGTAGAACCCATCAGCAGGGGCAGGGTTCTCCTCTGCAATAGTTATTAATCAAACATGAGTACAAAGGTACTCAGCAAGTCTTTCCACAGAACCTATCATACATGCAACATTATCAACAGGGGGCAGTGGAGTTTATAGCAGAAAGCCAGCTTTGACTCTTGGCTAACATATACTACAACTCTCAACGGATTGCAAGATGTTATTACGAACACGAGTCCTCTACTCACCACAACAATACACTACCGAGGATCCTCTTTCGTCATCCTACGGAAGGGCCATCCACGGCACTCACACTTATCTTGAGGCTTTTAGTAGTATCCATCAACTTGTCTATGAACTGTAAGAGTAACCAAGTAGTCCGTATCGCGAACAACGGCTATTCGAATAGATTGATAACCCTGCAGGGGTGTACTTCTTCACCCATGTTTTCACCACTTAGCGTCTGCACACGACATGTGCTTGGCAGACTTCAAGCGAAAGCCGACGTGGGTGTAGACCACGACCTAACCAACCACTCAAGTCTCTCGTCTAGGTTTATCGCCTATTTGGGTTCCATCCGTGGGGAGATCCGGCCGGGGTGTCGCTCACGGCCCCAAACGATGTGTACAGGGTTCCCGAGTCACCAAACGGGCAACCGGTACACCATGCCACGTACCTATCGCATCACAGCCCACCCCAAGGTTCAGCGCTGTGCATGACCTCCAATAAACTATAAACACCAGAAACTAGTTGCAACCCCTGGACAGAGAACATGGCAGTCGATAAGTCGAGCGGGGTCATATTTCAGGGCCCAATGTGTGGTAGTAACTGTAACTTGAATCACACACACAGATCTCGGGTCCTATGGACGATTCCAATGAAACAACCCACCACGTACTCCTACATGGCCTTTCATCGATACCTTTACCAAGCATATTCCACACTTCCTTCTCTTTATCGGTATGATCATTTCACTCTGATCCATCACCCAGATGAACCAGACCAGACACAACTCTAAGCATAGCAGGCAACATAAGCAAATAGCATGGTGGATCACACATCACATGGCTCAATCAACTCCTACACATGCTAGTGGGATTCAACTATTTACTGTGGCAATGACAGGTCATGCAAGGGAATAGGGTTCAACTACCGCAACAAGTAGCAGTTCACACGTTGTTGCCTTAATGCAGTAAAAGAGAGCAGGAGCGAGAAGATGGGTTCGTATCGGAATGATCAATGATTGCTTGCCTGACAGAGTGGTTGTCGGGTACAGCTCTTCAGCTGGATACGCAGGAGTATCCTCGGGAGCTGGACCTAACACGGAGAATACCGGCGATACAATCATTAAACAAACAAATGCAACAATATGATGCATGCTCATGACATGGCAAGATGCATGTGTTTTGGGCTAATGCAACTATAACCAGAAGGGTTTGAGCCTATTTGAATCAAAGATTCAAATTGGCACTTTAGCTATTATTTAATTAAGTGCATTATCATGTTTTAATGTATACAGCAAGGTTAACTTGCTCAAACATGCATGAAACTAGTGCCATTGGAAAGATTGGATTTTTCTGATCATTTTTCATATATAAATTATTTCCATCTGAGCTACGGTTGATTTTATATGATTTTTAGAAGTTTTGAGTATTTTCTGAAATTCATTAATCATTTAAGATTTAAATTAAATTCCAGAAACTCTTTACTGCGTCAGCATGACCTCATGCTGACGTCAGCAAGTCAACAGGAGCTGGTCCAGGTCAAACATGACATGTGGGCCTCGCATGTCAGTGTCATAGCTAATTAGCAAAGTTAATTAGTGTTAATCTAGGAACTAATTAGCTGTCAGTGGGGTCTGCGCCCACGGGTCAGTGACTAAACTAACTAACTGATTTAATTAACATTTACTTAACTAAACTAGCTAATTAGAGGAGGAGTGGCCCACACGTCAGCGACCCAGGGGTGGTCAACCCCCCGGTCAAACGAGTCAAACTCGCCGGCGAAGTGACGCCGGTGAGGCCAAACGCGGTGGCGAGCTTCGGAAATCGCCTACAGGGCATGGTTCGAGCCGCGGTTGGGCTCGTTGGAGAGCCCTTGCTAGCGCACGTCGAGAGGTGGTAGCCGCCGGGCCTGTTGTGGCCGGAGGCGACGGTGACGAGCTCGGCAGCGGCGGTCGGCGTTCGGGCGTGTGTGGAGACGCGGCTACGGTGGCCTAGGCGATGCGTGCGTGGCACCTAGCTCATCTACGTGATGCGGCGAGCAAGATGGACGTGCGTCCGTGACCAAATGGTCATCGGAGCATCACCGCCGGCAAGCACGGCGGCGGCGGGTTTCGGTGATCAGCGGAGCAGCAGCTACGCGGCGCAAACGAAGCGGAGGAGGGAGGGATTCGACGTAGGGGCTCACAGCGGTGCTAGCGAGCTCGACAGAGAGGTCGGGGACGCTCTGCAGCTCCTTAATCGACGGCGAGGAGCTCCGGCAATCCGAGGAGGGGGACGACGGCGTGAAGGCGTTGCAGGGCTCCCGGCGATCCGTGGCTCAGCGAGGAGGAAGAGGGCGTCGCGGCGATCCTTCTGGACACTCTCACGGGACGAGGGGGAGGCTCTAAGTGCGGCAACGGCGAACGGCGGCGACGGGCGGCCTCGGTGATGAGAGGGAGAGAGCCAGGGGAAGGAGATGAGGACGAGGGGAAGTGAGAGAGAGGTCGGGGCAGCTGCGTGGCGACGCAAGGAGGCGTCCAGGCCGTCGGGGATGCAGGCAAGCAGGGTGGAGGTGGCCGGGCGCGTGCCGGCGCGCGGTGGCCACGCGCGCTGCCTACTAGCGCGAGGAGGAAGGCGACAGGAGCGGCGCTGGTGGGCTGGGCCGGCCTGGAACAGTGCTGGGCTCAGGTAAGTTCTTTCTCTCTCTTTCTTTTTCCTATTTCTTTTCTGTTTCATTTCTTTTGCAACTTTGTTTAATTACTAAAAATGCCAGAACATTTTTATAACTCATAAAACTAGTCATGCCCACTGTATATAATATGAACAGTATGGAACATTATAGTTTATGATTATTTGAGCATTTAAAGTATTTTATAGCATTTAAATGCCCAAATACAAATACCATATGATTTAATCCAAAGACCTTGGATGTCCTAGAAAATTGTGCACCATTTTTGGCAGAGGTTTAAAACCAAGGCAGAAATGATGGACATTTTTAAGGGCATTTTGGGTATATTGGAAAAGATTTTATCAAACCCTAGTTGTTAGAAGAGGGGTACTGGGGTTTCTGTCATTCCCATTTCAAGTTTCTTTGATAAGTGAACATGATGCACACTCTAGCTAGTCCTAATGCAAGTGCTAACTAGGGATGTGACAGTTTAACTCAAGCTTAGCAGCTTGTATGCCCTACCCATGGATTCTTAGGGGTAGCCGTACATGTGATTTTTGAGGATCGAAGACTTGTATAATTCTATTAAACCTCCTCTTGGGGTCTTGAGGATAATAATAGCAGGAGTGATGATTGGAGCTGACCTATATGAGTTGATGCTTTCGGTGGTATAAGGTTGTTTGTTTGAAAGGAACTAGATAGAACTACTAGTATCTCAGAAACTGTGCTCAAGGATAAGATGATAAACGTTCACTCGCACACTAGTATCCTATAAACCATTAAGCCCCACCAAGCCACAACGTGGTTGGATCATGACCACGAGCATTGGATCTAGGTCGAGAAGACCTTTGCCAATACTCAACCAAGACCACCACCAATACCCCAACCTACTTTGCGTACCCCATAGACTTCATGGAGTACTTGGACAAGTTATTTGTCATCTATATTTGGCGACATACTTGTCTACCCAAAAACGGAAGAAGAGCCGTTCAGCTGGTGAGAAGACATTTGAAGACCGCCATGTAAAGAAGGAAGGACTACACCAACCACCATTGTCAAGAACTAAACCTCCACGCCGAAGACCAGGTGTATCTGCAAGCCACCTCTCTTGGAGGAATCAAGCATTCCCATGTCAAAGAGAACCTCACACTAAGATTTATCGACCTTCTCCAAGATCACTGCAAGACGAAGAATAGACGGCTACCAGCTAAAGTTACCACCCGAGTCACCCACTATGCACAACGTTTTCCACACCACACCACCCTGGAAATGTTTTCCAACTTCCTGAATAACCCAATCCCTACGAAGACATCGATCATCGAGCCATCAACCTGCAGCCCAATATGACCTACGCAAGAAACCCCAATTGCAACCCGTATCAAGAAGAACGTTATGCACGAAGCCATGCCATCAAGTACCTCAAGGTTCAGCAGAGCACTACTCAAAAGCAGAAGCAACATGAAGAAATGAAGATTACCCCAGATCCGAGTTTTCGTATTCCCTTCCACGCCTAGTTTGGGAATCTCTGGACGAGATTCTTGTAAGGGGGCTAGGTCTGCCACACCCTGTTTTTCATGCCACAACCCTTAAGCTAATAAATCATGCAAAATGTGGTTTGAGAAAAACTTTTTGAGTGTTATTTCCTTTGCTTGATTGGTTTTTTGTTTGCTGTTTCCAAGTGCTGTGAAAATAAAATAAATCCTCCAACTCTCATACTTTGTCTCCTTGGTCCAAAACTTTTCCCAATGATCATGCCATGTGTATAGGACATAATAGTATTTTCTTACAAAATTATTTTGGCCAAAAAGTGTTTTCTAAACTTAGTTTCCCAAAACCCCTGAATTGAGACTTGAACTACAAGTACTTAATAAAGGGAGTGAAAAATCTTTCAAAAACTATATTTGAATCCTATTAGGTATAGGACTCCCATAAACCACAAAAGTATAATATTGAAAGTTATTTTCCTATTTTATTTAAAGGCTTTTTCTTAAGGCGAGAAATGGTCTTTAATAGGTTAAAATTATTTAATTGTTTCAAAAATATTTGAGAAAATTTAGGGACGCTGAGTTGACATATATTGTCCATATATAAGAGTTTCAACACATGGTCATGTTCAAAATGTTTGTCAAATCCCACCAAAACCTTTTCTGGATATTTCTAGCTTTTCAATTATTTACAAAGGAAATTTTCTTCATTAATTCTAAGAAAATTCTAGCATGTCATGTATGACATATTTGATGATCTTGCAAAGCTGCGTGCCTTGAAGATCAAGAAAACATCATCAAACCCCCTCAAAACCATTTCTGTCCCTTTTGAAGTTTGAGCAACTTTACATTGCAAAATGTGTCCAAAGGCTCTCAAACTTGGTGCACATGCTAAAATGATCTAATGATGCGTCTAGACCAAATGGCACAAGTTCTGGAGAAGGATAACTTGACCAAAGTGCCCAAAAACCCTTTTTGACCAGATCCAAATTTGAACAACTCTACATTACCAACTTTTTACTTGCGACCTCAAATTTGGTATACATGCTCACAACCAGAAATGATGACATTACACCAAGTGGTTCATCAAGGAGGGATGATTTGCATGACTAAATCTTACAAAAGCCATTTCTGTTGATTTCTAGGGTTTACAAAAGTTGCATTGGCAACTCTACCCAAATGGACTCAAACTTGGTGAAACACCTTATTTCTTCATGACATTTGATCCTGTTAAGTTTCATGCCAAGGGGAATTCATCTAATTTCCCAAATCAACATCAAACACCATCTACCACATTTTTGTGATCACTGCTTGGAGCCCCAAATGATTTCCCCTTGGGCCGAAAGTTTTACCACAAGATCTCCTAGACCTCTCCTACCTCCAGTAACTCACTTATGCCCTCAGCTTAATCATTGGTCGGGTGAAACCCCACTTTTCCCCTCTATTTTGACCATGGCAGGACCTTTCTACCCTCCTACTTATTAACCCTCCCTCCTCCCTTACCTCTTAAGCTACGTGGAGCAGCTCAGAAACTCCCAGGAGCTAGTGGACAAGTTTTGCCACATGCATGATGCTAGTTGCATGCCTTGGCATGCAATGGTCGCGCTCTGGAGCGTGCTACAGTGCTCTGGCGCACTGTAGCCGCATCCTGCCCGATGCCCCCGACCACCTCGAGCCTCGCCCTTGCGCCAGTCGACCCCCCTCTCTCTCACCCATGTGGCGCGTGCCCAGAGCCGCCCGGCTCAGCCTATGCCCACGCGAGCTCAGGTTCCGCTAAGAGCTCGCCCCGGTCCCCCCCTTTCCTTTTCCCTTGGCCTGGACCACGTCCACGAGCGCCCTGGACATGCCCCAGAGCGCCAGTTTGGCCTCTGGCGATGCCCGAACCATGGCCGTGAGCCATGTCCATGGTGCGCCTCCGTGTCGCCTTATACGGCCACCTAGGTCCCTCTCGCCTCTAGGTACACTCCCTCTTCTCCCCAACGACCTCCTCTAGTAGCCTGCTCCTCCTCCCGTGCCTCCCTTCTCCACCTACCACCGCACGCCCGCCGCTTCGGCTCGCTCAAATTCGAGCAACGCCAAGCTCACCTCGCTCCCATTCATCCACCAAAGGACTCCCAATGGTTCGGCGATCCTCCCCACCTCTTTAAACCGTAGCGAGGATGCCCGAACACCGATAGCCACGGATGCCCGACGACCTCCCCCGCCGCCGTCAAGTTTACAGTCACCTTGGCCCCCTCCAATGGCCATGAGATGCACCACCGGATGCGCCACTTCGTGCCGAGCTTGCCCATAGGCGTAGCGCCGCGGGAGATGGCCAGAGGCGCCAGCTATCATCGGACGAACGTCGGTGTATGCTCTGCCTCCCCTGCTCTGCCTCGAGCGGGAGGTAGAGGACAACCGCCCCGCCAGCAGGCAGGGGCCCCCACCTGTCAGCGACCCAGTCAACAGACCCCACCCATTTAAGTGGAAACATACCTGTGAGAAGATGCATCCCCCGGGCGAAAGCGTATTCCGTAAAAGGAGTCATCGACTTGGCCGCCAGCGCACGCGTGGACGTGCAGTTGAGCCGGACTAGTACTCTGCGGCACCAAAATGCGCTCATTGCACAATATGGTATAGCCTCTTCTTTCTCTTTTACTTTTTCCAGTAAAACTCTAAAAACCACAAATCAGTCAAACCAAGTCCAAATTTGATGATTCAAATTTCCAAAGACTCCAGAAATCATGCTCTATTTAATGAGCCAAAGTGGACATTTTTGTTGTCCTTGGTTTTCACTGGATCCTTTAAAAATGTCATTATCCACATAAGTCCACTTCAAAAATCCGTATTATGTCCATTTCAACTCCAAATCCAGTGAAATCAATTTCTAAATGTTTCTAAAATCATGCCTGATTTAATGGGTACTTTTATTCATTTTTTTATAAAAAGGCATTCTATAGACAAGTTGCAGATCCATTGAACCTCTTGATTCCATCATATTAAAATGTTCCAAACTATCCATTGATCCATTGCCAATGAAACCACTTTGGTCATTTCTCATATGACCAGAGGTGTCCTAGAAAAGTCCAACTCCTTTTTTAGAGCACTTTTATTTTTGCCTTGTTGTGTTGCTTATTGTGATTGTTTCCGACGTTAGTTGATGGAGTATACGGAGTAGTTAAAGATGGACCAGAAGCTTTGAATACTCTGATGAACCAGGCAAGCAACCCTTTTACCATGTTTGAGAAACCCTTTTAGTGCATGTCATATAGCACCTTATTACCAATGCATTAGGATCATGATGAGGTGGTGACCACTTTGGTTGTTGCCTTTGTTACCTTCCTATTGAAACTTTCAACAAGCATGACCCTAACTTCCTATGAGGTTTATGCAGGTGGGAGTAGATAGGATGCTATAGTAGTAGCTACACAAGTGGGATGGGGATATGCATGGTGATGGAGGTAGATTACTTTTCAAAGACTTTTCGAAAACCCCGTCAGGTGCCACTTATGCCCAAGGGAGATGATGAGTTGGGTAACCACTTGATGATGAAGTGGTGTACCGAGGCAAGTGTTTTTTTTTCAAAATGGGTTGGTTTAAGTTGCGATCGTTATTCCAACCTTACATGCGCAACCACTCCACCCTTATATGGGAAAGGCCATTATTGAATACCTAGGCCGATACTAGCATGGTGCCCGCATTACTAGTGACGGGGGTGACATGAGGTCATTCCGGTACGGGGTTGTGCTTGGATAGGCGGCAATGACTGTTTTCATAGGGCACCTGACACACCGTTGGTACCCCATGCCAGTCGTATGTGATGAATATGGGAGCGAGACTCCACAATTTTAAGATCGGAAATGTTGGGCACGGGCATTGCTACCAATCGAGTGGACTCTATGTTAGCGTCGTCTAGGAAAAATAGTGGTCGTATGCTTACCCCGGGAACTTGAGGTACCGCGGGTCATGGATGACACGAAAGTTCCCCGGATCTTGTGGGTAAAGTGTGCAACCTCTGCAAGTGTAAAACTATTCGAATAGGTGTGTCCATGGTCAAGGATAGTTGGGTAAACTTTCTTGGGCCACATGCAATGTATGTGACACCTAGTGTGTGTCTAAGGACAACAACACGGTTTAGTGATATTGATGATGTGATTCTTGAGAAAGTCACAATGAGCTTGAGCATGAGTTGTTTATAACTCTTTCTCAATATTGATGTCTGTAACATCCTGATACTTGTTGCAGACGTGTGCATGTCCTTGATAAATATTGATCATACTTGCATATGAAAAACTAGCCTTACGCAAAAATGCCAATTTAGTGGTAGAGCCTTGCATAATTATTCTGTCATCTCACTTGGGTTTCTTGCGAGTACATTCAAAGTAATAATTGGCTTGCCACTTGTTATTTTATTGGCCAGGCGTGAAAGAAAAGGTGTACGAATAAGAGTTCTTCGGTGACGATCATGCGAGCTAGGACACTTCCCAGTCAAAATGCCCGTAGGGTTAAGGCAGATGACATGGGTTCTACTTATCTATGAAGACTTCCGCTACTCGAGTTTATTTGATGTTCAGCCCATAAGGCTTTATCTATGTAAGACTTGACCATAATGGTCATAATTTGTGTAAGACAATATGTATGGATGTAAGACTCTTGTTATTCAGCTTTTGTGTCTTCAGTGAGCATGGATCTCTGGGATCACTGTACACGTGCATTTGGTGATCTCGGCTTATGAGTCGGGGTCCCCACAGTTGGTCCATGCGTGTATCTGTGATAATAGAAAATGGAAGAGTCCCAAGATCTTGATGCTTATACACAAAGGCCGCGTACCAATGAGTGGACCCAATGTTAGTGTCGCCTAGGGAAAGATATTGAGCGGGTGCTTCCCCCGAGTACTTGAGGTACCACTGGATCATGGATAACACGAAAGCTTCCCGGATCTTGTCGGTAAAGTGTGCAACCTCACAGAGTGTCAAACTATTCGAATAGCCGTGTCCTCTGTCAAGGACAGTTGGGTGGTGCTGCTTAGACTATGTCCATATGTTTCTGGAAAACAACACGATTTAGCAAATCTGTTGACGTGATTCATGAGGAAGTCACGATGATCTTGAGCATGAGTTGTTCATAACTCTTTCTCGATGTTGATGTTTGCAACCTCTTATACTTGTTGCAGATTGATAACCCTCAACCGTAAGGGATCGAGATAGTCTTCGCGGGTAAGAATAACCCAATTTATAGATTCGACACACGGGGAGCCAAAGATTATTTATAAGCTTTGACAGTTGAGTTGTCAATTCAACCGCACCTGAAATATACTTACTTGCAACAAAAGATAAGTGGTAACGGTGATATGATAGTGATGGTGGTGGCAGCAAAAGTAAACAGCAAAAGTAACAACTAATAACCAGCAGGATTGAAACATTGTAGGCTAGGGAGATGGATGGTTGGGCGCTGCATGGATGAGATACATCATGAATCTAACTTGGGGCAAGGCACACAGAAAAGTAATGATCATCTAGGCAAATATCAAACATTAGGCATGTATCCCACAGGTAGTTGTACGTGCTTGCAATAAGAACTTGTACAACATCTTTTGTCCTACCATCCCGCTATGAACGGGGCCAAAAGGAACTTATGGAGATTAAGGTGCTCCTGTCAAAGAGCACCGGAACAAAGCAATAAACTCAATGGATACATGGAATCCTCAAATTATGGACCATCCCCTTTAGTGTCCCAAGCTGTCACCTTTGGGATCGCCGGTTCCGGACCATAATAGGTGCAAACAACTCATAGATAGGATCAAGAACACAAATATATTCATGCAAACACATAGGGTTCAGATCTGAAAAGATGGCACTCGGGCCCAAAGTGACAAGCATTAAGAGCAACAAGTTGAAGCAAAGATGATAAACACCAAAGTAGATGATAGGCAACATGCCCCCAACAATCTGATAAACTATTACATGATCTAACTCATCCAATCCCTACCATCCCCTTTGCCTACAGCAGGGAATTACTCACACATGGAAGGAGAAGTCATGGAGGGAGGATGGAGTGGTGATGATGATGACGATGGCGACAATCTCCCCTCTCCGAAGGCCAAATCAGCCTCCAGATTAGCCCTCCCGAAGAAGAACATCGGGTGGCGGCGGCTCCACGACGGAAACTGGAAAAACAACTTCTGTTCTGGGGTTTCCTCGCCACGGGAATAAATAGGAACCAAGGTAGGGCACCAGAGGGGGGAGGACCCTCCCAGGCGGCCTCCTGGCGCGGCCAGGGGTGGGGCCGCGCCAGCAGGGCGCCTGGGGCCCGCTGGCTACCCTCTGGCCCCACTTCTGGCACAATGGCCCTTTGGGTGCGTGGATTTTCTGTGATTTTTCTTGGAATTTTCTGAGACACCTAAAATTCCATTTTCCTGCACACAATAAAACCATACAGGCAGCTTTGCTGAAAACATCGTCAGTCCGGGTTAGTTTAGTTCAAATCATGCAAGAATGAGGGCACAACAATAGCAAAAGTGTTTGGAAAAGTAGATACGTTTGAGACGTATCAACTCCCCCAAGCTTAGCATATTGCTTGTCCTCAAGCAATTCAATTCAATGAACTGGACGCGACAAAGAAAACTTTGACAAACTCTTTTGCTTCATTAGATGTATATAAGCATGTACTACGAAAAGAGTCTAGCAAGTATTGAAACAATGCTATGAGGACAATGCACGAAGCAATCCTTCTTTCAAGTGACCAATCACAGATAACTAAAAGTAAATAATATGCTACTAAAAATCAAGACAAGATTACATTGCACATAGCTTGAACATACTAGAGTGGTATCTCGCTAGCCTCCATGAGTGAAGCAAAACATAAATGCAGAAACTCCTCCAGAGTATTAAAGGAGACTAGAACTAAGAATTTCAGAATAAATAATACCACAAGCATGCAGAAGACAATGTAATACTTTGGGTCAATGCACATTACACTCAGAATGACAATTATGCTCTCCTAGTTGGTGCTTTGAAGAAAGAAGGTGGAGACTCTCGAACCGTGGAATTTGATGGCGAGGTTGAAAACCCGTGTTTGGAAGCAAAGATTAAACATGTACCAGATCTCTTGGTTTTGAAAATAGAGGTAAAAATGATTTTGGGAGGTGCATATTTCGTCAACGAATGCTAGTAGACAACCCAATCACTTCTTATGCTAGACATGTTTCAAGGAACGGCTCCCAAGATGGGGACGATCACATCCCCTTAATCTCCTTTGTTTATCACTACCAAAGTTTTCTGATTTCTCATAAACAAAGCGTGAAGGAGGGTTTGTTGGTTGTGATTATCTTTTGTGAGCTGGGCACACTCATGCCAGTCCCTCCTCATATTAGGGGTTTGCAGATTAGACATGCAATCCCGGGATAAAACATGTCCAACATAAGAAGATCATGAATTACCTACTACTTCCTCATGAGCTAAAACAGAGGCACAAAACAGGAGTAAATTTGAATAATTTCGAGATGGTACAAGAAAGTCTTCGTTAGGATGGCCGGTAAATACCACATAGGAAGGTATGGTGGACTCATATGGAATAACTGGTTTGAAAGGATTTGGATGCACAAGCAGAATTCCGCTTAGTGCGAGCGAAGGCTAGCAAGAGACTGGGAAGCGACCAACTAGAGAGCAATAACGGTCATAATCATGCAGAGCGACAAAGCAACATTGAATTGGGCATGAAAGTGATATAACTATTCTGAAACTCAAAGATCATCAAGGCAAAGCAGACTTTTTAGTCTTAAACATGTGTAAACATGTGCCAAGTCAATCCAAGAATTCTCCAAAGGGAAATACCACCTTAGTATACCAAACTATGAACAATGCAATGCATGTAAATCATTTCAATAACACATTATATACTCTAGTTATTTGAGATTAGCCACAAGGAAAGCATGAACCACTGGGAAAGCATTGTAAACATAGCACTATGTCACTACAAGCTGGTCTCTAGATCATAAGTACAGGCATATGTTCAAAAGTAGAAACAAGAAGAGTTCATACCGGTTTTCCTTGTTGCTTCCCTTCCGTCGATCTTCGTCATTACTGCCTTGTCACTTGCACGATCGAACATAGGAAATATAATTAAATGCCATCACGGACTCGAGCTGAACTCTGAAAACAAAGCAAACTAAAGAGAGAAAGGAAATCTTTTTGGGTTTTTTCAAAGGTTGAATGAAAGCAAAAGAAAGAGAAAATCTTTTTGTTGTTTTTGCAAAGAAAGAAACAAAGAAGAACGGGCAAAAACTTCGAAAAGATCAAAGCGAACAAAAATAAAACGGATAATACAATGGAAAAGTGAGAAGGGCACGTACTCCCCCAAGCTTAGGCTTTTGGCCTAAGTTGGTAGTAGCTACTGCCCCCAGGAGCCTCCTACTCCGGGGTGGTACTGGTGAGTCCAAGGGTCGTATAAGGATTCCGGCGCGTACACCGAAGTCCTCAGATCCTCCCACGAAGAAGGGTCCGCACTCCAAGCAAAGGAAGACCCTTCACCAAACTAGGTGACGGTCTCCCCCTGAAAAGGTGGTAACTCACCGTGCTCCTCATCGTCGGGCACAACCCCCTCCATGGGGTTATGAAACTGATGCTGGACCATGAACTCATCGAACTGGATAACATCAAAGGACCATCCGTTCCTGCGAGAAAAATCAAACAAAAGAGGTGCAGGTAGACGGATCTTGCATTCCGCGGTAGTTCCGAAACGCAAGATATAAACAAGGTTACCAAACTCAGAAGTCATGGTAACAAACTTATGCCTTTTCATAGCAGCAAGATCAAAACTTAAATAAGTAAAAGGCTTATCATTAGGGTGTGGTGTGCCTTTAAGATACTCTAAGATAAGTGTGGCATAAACGCCACCAAATAAATCTCCCTAGTTACCGTTCATAGCAAGGCGTCGATCAATTAAGGCACCCACATTACAATCAAACCTCCCTGAGAGGGCGGTTGCCAGGATAGCAATATCCGGCGCAGAAATGCTGCTCGTGTTGTCACGAGCTAACACCCCTCTAGCAACATAATACGCAAAATACCTGAGATGAGGGAATAAGATGCTGGAGATTTTTGACCGATGAATATCCCTCGTTTCCATGCCGCATAGAGAGTTGAAGACGGTTCTCAGCTCGGAGCGCTGAGAGGTCATCTTCGCCGTCCGCCCAACGTTTGGCACACCTATTATTTCACAAAACTTTTCCAAGGGCATGGTCAAAAGATTATTGTAAATTTTAAACTCAATAGAACCAGTATCAAGGTTATATCTAAAACTGTTAATGAAACCGGAGGTGAGTTTTTGATACTGAGCAACACGGCACGTGACGAGCCGTGTCAGACCTGCATTAGCACAAAGGTTATAAAACTCATCCTTAATTCCTGCAGCTTCAAGGAATTCATCACATGGGAACATCATCGCACGTGCTAGATTTGTGTCTTCCAACAACTCTAGGGGCACATGATCTTCATTGTAGCTCACCCTAGCAGTCGAGGGTGAAGCTGCGGCTCTAGTAACTCGATCGGAGCGCGCGGGCTTCTTCTTCTCAAGCCACCCCTTTGCCCTTCCTAACAAACTCATTTCTGAAATTTTTGGCAAATTACAAAAACAAGGATTTAAACAAAGTGGGTTAAGGCAAACTACTCAACTCACTTACTTAAGGCATAAACTTGCATCAAAGCTTGGAAAATAAATTTCTACACATGCATGCAAGCTCATCTACACAGCACCAAGAACTACTAAATACTCACAAATGAAGCCACCAACCAAAAATCTAATAGGAGGGGTGGAGGAGTTACATACCAGGGAGTATTTCTTCAAAATCTCAGCTCGAATGATAGGTTGTAGAGAGAGATCGAAAATTTCCTCCAAGAACAGCAAGAAAGCAAGAACAGGTGCAGAACTCGTGTTTTTGGAGAGAAAGAGAGATATAGAGGAAGAAGACCCACCTGGAGGCGGGACCTGTGGGCCCCAGGCGCCCTATGGGCGCGGCCAGGGGGCAGGCCGCGCCAGCTGGCCGCCTGGGCCACTGGTGGCCCCCCTGGTCAGCCCCAGGTGCCTCTGGGTCACTCCTGGTGTAGAAATTTTAATTTTAATTTTTCTGGAATTTTTCTGAAAACTTCACTGTTGAAAATTTTTCGAAGTTCAAAAAGCTGCAAAACTTTCTGAAAACTTAAAGCAGTGATTAGAATTGTGAAGCTTCAAAAACACAAACACTTGGTACAGCAAGGAGAACAAAAGATAAAACAAATGAAATCATAACAAGCTCAACTTTTTACCTATATAAAACATGCTCACTAGTAAGGTTGATCAAGTCTTACCAACAAACCAGCGATATATAGAGCAAAAAGTCCCACCTCTTACTAAGTGATCATTGCACCTTTACTTTAATGGACATTGTCCCCACCATAATAGTTTTGTATTTGTGGTGCACATGTAGTGGACAGTCCCATTCTCCAATCTTCACGGTCTCGATATTTTCTATAGAGTTGAGGCCATGCCTCTTGTCGGTCTTCTTTGGAAAATACACCGTGTGTTCTTTATCATTCACATTGAAGGTAACCTTTCCTTTATTGCAATCAATAATAGCACCTGCGGTGTTAAGAAAAGGTCTACCAAGAATAATGGACATGCTCCCATCCTCGGGCATGTCAAGCACGACAAAATCAGTAAGGATCAAACAATTAGCAACTTCTGCGGGAACATCCACACAAATACCTATCGGGACGGCTGTTGACTTGTCAGCCATCTGAAGAGAGATATCTGTAGGAATTAGTTTCTCTAAACAAAGCCTCTTGTAAAGAGAGAACGTCATAACACTCACTCCTGCTCCAAGATCACATAAAGCAGTTTTGACATAATTATTCTTTATGGAGCAAGGAATGGTGGGTATACCTGGATCACCAAGCTTCTCAGGAATCTTGCCACTGAAAGAGTAGTTAGCAAGCATAGTAGATATTGCTTCATTAGGAACTTTTCTTTTATTAGTAACAATATCTTTCATATATTTTGAATAGGGAGGTAACTTAATAGCATCAGTCAAAGGGATTTGAAGAAAAAGAGGTTTCATCCACTCACATAACTTATTGTAATGCTCTTCTTCTTTAGATTTGAGAGACTTACCTGGAAAGGGCATGGGTTTCTGTATCCATGGTTCTCTTTCCTTCCCATGTCTTCTTGCGACGAAGTCTTCTCTAGTGTACTTCTTGCGTTTGTCAGGTGCTTCTTCTTCTCGAACTTCAGGCGGATCATTCTTCTCCTTATCCTTATCTTCAGGTTCGGCACCGTCTTCAGTCTCAGCATCGGAGGTAGATATACTGTTGGGATCAACAGCTGGCTCTTCACTTGTAATAGGATCATTGGAATTGTCAGCCTCCTTGTGTTTCTTCTTCTTCTTCTTTGGAGAGCCAACAATTTCTTCTTCCTGCATTTGAAAATCTTGCTCGATTCTCCTTGGATGCCCCTCTGGATAGAGAGGATCTTGAGTGCTAGTTCCTCCTCGGGTCTTAATCCCGAAGGCCTGTAAATCATCTTGTTTGGTATTGTTAGCAAGCAAACCTTTTTGCACATTAGAAATTTGTTCAAGCTGAGTTTGAACCTTATGAAAATGCTTCACAAGACATTTAACATCATTAACTGTTCTACCTAGAACATCAAGCAAACTTTTGATAGCAAGGGAATTATCATGCAATTGACTTTGTATCCTCTCATTAAAATGACTTTGCTTCATAATAAAATTATCAAGTTCATCTAAACATTGATCAGGAGGCTTACCAAGAGGGATGTCACTTGCGTTGAAATCTAAAAGAGAGTGTACCTCTACCATAGGAGGGTGAGTGGTAGGCTCACACAACTTCTCAATAGGGGGTAGATTCTTCACGTCTTCAGTTTTAATACCCTTCTCTTTAATAGACTTCTTTGCTTCTTGCATATCTTCGGGGCTTAGAATAAGCATGCACCTCTTCTTTGGTGGTGGAGGTGGTTCAGGGACGGACCAATCTTCATGGTTTTTGGCAATCCTGCCCATCAATTCTTCTGCATCGTCCGGTGTTCTTTTCCTAAAAACACAACCAGCACAAC
This sequence comes from Secale cereale, assembly GCA_902687465.1. Taxonomy (NCBI): domain Eukaryota; kingdom Viridiplantae; phylum Streptophyta; class Magnoliopsida; order Poales; family Poaceae; genus Secale; species Secale cereale. Next base: position 360,859,012 of record LR738711.1, read on the forward strand.
TATCCAAATAGGACCTGGATTCATCAGTTAGACCAGCATAAAATATGTCGATTAATTCATTCTTAGGGACTCCATGTCCTGGTCTAGCCTAGATCAGACTACAGTATCTCCCCCAAGCTTTAGGGAGGTGCTCATCCTGCAACTGTTTAAAGTTATAAATTCTTTGTAAAGCAGCATGTTGCATATGATCAGGAAAGTACTTATCAACAAAAGAGTGAGCTAAGTCTTGAGGACTCTTAACGAAACCACATGGTAGTGCATCATACCATGTTTTAGCACCTTCGTTCAAAGAGAAAGGAAGGAGCTTAGTCACATAAAAGTTTCGTATCTTTTCATTCGTGGTAAACAAGCCACCCAACTCAGTGAGTTTGGTCAGGTGTGCAATAGCATCATCATTTTCTCTGCCACAAAAGGGGTCAGCTTCAACCATAGATATAAGTGAAAGATCAACAGAGAAATCATAATCAGGATCATTGATGCATATAGGAGATGTAGCAAATTCAGGATCAGGAACAGTCTTGTTCTTCAAGGAGTGTTTTTCAAGCAGCTTCTTAATAGCTTCAGGGTCAGAGTCGGCAAACTATGTCAGTTCCCTGCATAAATCATCATCAAGCATAATGTAATCATCATCAAGGAGTCTCTCCTTGAGTTTACTCAAATTAGGATAATCATAAGTTCCACCAATAGGGTAGCGTGTAACAGGAATTTCAATTCCAGATTTTTTTTGCAGCAGCGATCTGTTTCTCAAGAGCATAACCAAGTGAACCAATATCATCAAGAGTAGTAGAAGCATCATCAAAAGTATCGGACATAGTAACAGATTCAGTAGAAGCATCATGTGGTGGTGGTGAGGCAAACTTACTCATAACAGAAGGTGAATCAAGTGTAGCACTAGTGTTGAGAATAGTACCTCTTCTTGTAGTGGATAGTAAGATCGGAACCTTGGGGTCTCCTTTCTTAACCATAGCGGATGAAGTGCAGCAGGTAGGATACTTCAAGTAGACTTGTAAATATTGCTATGCTCCCAGGCAACGGCGCCAGAAAACGGTACTTGATAACCCTCAACCGTAAGGGATCGAGATAGTCTTTGCGGGTAAGAATAACCCAATTTATAGATTCGACACACGGGGAGCCAAAGAGTATTTATAAGCTTTGACAGTTGAGTTGTCAATTCAACCGCACCTGAAATATACTTACTTGCAACAAAAGATAAGTGGTAACGATGATATGATAGTGATGGTGGTGACAGCAAAAGTAAACAGCAAAAGTAACAACTAATAACCAGTAGGATTGAAACACTGCAGGCTAGGGAGATGGATGGTTGGGCGCTGCATGGATGAGATACATCATGAATCTAACTTGGGGCAAGGCACACATAAAAGTAATGATCATCTAGGCAAATATCAAAAATTTGGCATGTCTCCCACAGGTAGTTGTACGTGCTTGCAATAAGAACTTGTACAACATCTTTTGTCCTCCCATCCCGCTACGAACGGGGCCAAAAGGAACTTATGGAGATTAAGGTGCTCCTGTCAAAGAGCACCGGAACAAAGCAATAAACTCAATGGATACATGGAATCCTCAAATTATGGACCATCCCCTTTGGTGTCCCAAGCTGTCACCTTTGGGATCGCCGGTTCCGGACCATAATAGGTGCAAACAACTCATAGATAGGATCAAGAACACAAATATATTCATGCAAACACATAGGGTTCAGATCTGAAAACATGACACTCGGGCCCAAAGTGACAAGCATTAAGAGCAACAAGTTGAAGCAAAGATGATAAACACCAAAGTAGATGATAGGCAACATGCCCCCAACAATCTAATAAACTATTACATGATCCAACTCATCCAATCCCTACCATCCCCTTTGCCTACAGCAGGGAATTACTCACACATGGAAGGAGAAGTCATGGAGGGAGGATGGAGTGGTGATGATGATGACGATGGCGACGATCTCCCCTCTCCGGAGGCCAAATCAGCCCCCAGATTAGCCCTCCCAAAGAAGAACAGAGGGTGGCGGCGGCTCTGCGACGAAAACTGAAAAAACGACTTCTATTCTGGGGTTTCCTCGCCACGGGAATAAATAGGAGCCAAGGTAGGGCACCAGAGGGGGGAGGACCCTCCCAGGCGGCCTCCTGGCGCGGCCAGGGGTGGGGCCGCGCCAGCAGGGCGCCTGGGGCCCCCTTGGCTGCCCTCTGGCCCCACTTCGGGCACAATGGCCCATCAGGTGCGTGGATTTTCTCTGATTTTTCTTGGAATTTTCTGAGACACCTAAAAATCCATTTTCCTGCACACAATAAAACCATACAGGCAGCTCTGCTGAAAACAGCGTCAGTCCGGGTTAGTTTAGTTCAAATCATGCAAGAATGAGGGACAAACAATAGCAAAAGTGTTTGGAAAAGTAGATACGTTTGAGACGTATCACAGATGCATTCATATCCTTGATAAATGTTGATCATAATTGCATGAGTAAAACTAGCTTTCCGCAAAACTGCCAATTTAGTAGTAGAGCCTTGCATAATTACTCTATTATAACTCATGGGTTTCTTGCGTTTACTTTCAAAGTACTCATTGGCTTGCCACTTGTTATTTTATTAGCCAGGCATGAAAGAATAGGTGTAAGATAAAGATTTCTTTGGTGACGAACATGCGAGGTAGGACGCTTCCTAGTCAGAATGCCTGTAGGGTTAAGGTAGATGACTTGGGTCCAAGTTGTCGACAAAGATTTCCGCTGCAATGATATTCTCAAGACTTGACCATAATGGTCCTACTTGTGTAATACGATATGTATGGATGTAAGACTCTTGTTATTAAACTTCTGTGTGTTCAGCGAGCATTGATCTTTGGGATCACTGTTCACGTGCATTAGTGATCACGACTTACGTTTCGGGGTCCCCACGGAGCTGGTATCATAGCCATCCTGACTATAGGAAGCCTTAGTTAGCATGGTTGTTAGTTAGGGTAAAATTATTTTTAAAACTATTGCTAATTCTCATAACTATCTATACTTCTCTTCCCCTCTAAGTTTTTGAAAACTAAGGTATATTCTCCTCGATCTTCCCCTTCTAAACTTTTGGTCGCTAGAACCCTTATGCCCTGACCACTGGATTCCTTGTATTCATTGTGGATAATCTAGAAGGAAGAGGCCTTGCCATACACTCACCCACCTCTTCTGAACACAAGATTTGTGACACCACAGCAAGACGATGGCAACAAAAGACACGCCCTCAAGAAATGAGGACATGAAGACCCAAAGGATTGTGACACCTTTGAATTTTCCCCAGGATGATGCAACCTTGTCCTATGATGATCAAGGTGTAAGTTGTGCAAGATCATGATATACATCGCTAATGGAGCAACCATGTCCTTACCGTTGTTGTATCGGCAACCACTAGTGGATGAGAACCTCGCCATTTGGTCCGCCTCACCGGTGTGAGGAGGAAAACGGTTCTCTTCATCCCTCGCTCTTGGTGTCGATGTTGCCTTCAACGAAACCAACATGTTGGACCTCTTCTATGCCTTGTTATTATCGTTGCACAAAGGATTGCCTACCTGGTACCGTCGAAGCCTTAGAAGATAAAAATGGATCGTCATGATTAAGAAGACCAGAGAAGACAAAGTCAATGCCAGCTACGAGGAGCCACCTTCACCCTATCACTTCAGCACGCGGGAAGTTGTTGAAGACTCTTCAGGCTCAACTGGGATCATTTCATCAAACAACTACAAGAGACATAGCAACACATGAGGGAAACTCAGAAGACTTCACGAGGCACGGAGCAAAGCATGACTACTGAGTCCGAGAACCCCTAGGGTAGGATGAGTCGTGTACCCCATATGCGCAGTTGAGTCCGTGATGGTTCGAATAGAACCATGATTGTGTGTTGCTTGTTTTTTACTTGTTTGTGTTTTCATATAAGTCGCACTTTTTCCCTAGGCAACAAATACATGACTATATCACCTTCCTTACCATGTTCCTATTGTTTGGTCCTTTTTGCACCTGTTTGTATGGACTTGCACTATAGAACCCCCTTTAGGCATTCCCCTCCTTGATGCTACTTTCCCCTCTCACCTCACCCCTCAACTGAAGACCGGCAAGACAAGATACACCATATATTCTACTTCGGCAACCAACTGGCATTGAAGGCTTTTGCTACAGCTTCCTCAACTACTGCAACCCCATAGAGTTATGTTTACCCCTCAAAGTTCAGAGACCCATTCCTAGCCCCCTCAGGACATCACTCGAATCCCTAACCATGAGCTTAACCTGCAAAATGCAAGAGAACCAGTTAAGCCTCCGTAACCTTGCACAACACTAGGTTCATTATGGAACTAGTGGACATAGTGAACGAGCGCATTGACATCCTAATATAGCACAAGAACTGACGATGCCAAGAGGAAGACCAATTTGAGGATATGGGGATAGAGGACAAATGACTTGATCAGTTTATATCAGAGACCTTGAGGAATTATCTGAGACACTTCGGTAGATTATGAGGCTTCCATGTTGATAGATGAACTTGGTGGGATCATGTTATTAGAGTAACATAGCTTTCATTACCCTTGGATAAATTGGATTTTTGTAGGACAATTATGATCGCAAGCAGAATTCTTGGAAGCATAAGGATTTGACTTAGCCAGGGGATATTGATAGGAGATAATGACTTGGGGTAAAGTGTAGAAAGTCTCATTGGACATGAGATTTGGATTTAAGAAGGTGATTCTAGTTGAATATAGATGCTGAGTATGTCTATATGGTTCAGAGTAATTTTGGACTTAGACTGATGATCGCAATCATGATACCATGTTTCTCGGTGGACGACAAACTAGGAGATTGGATTAATTGTCGAAGATGATTTAGGGATCTATATAAGCATGACCTTGGAGTTTACTTGACCATGATAATGAAAATTGGTGGACTTACTATAGTAATGGATAGCCCTTTCAAGTTATTGGGGATTATGTGGACTTTAGGAGATCATGTGGAACACCGTAGATTTCATATATGTAGAAATAATGGATTAGGTAGTGATTGATGGAAGTTAACGGGCTGTTGGAGTTGATTTATACAAGGAAACAAGATCTTGGAGTGGCTTACAACGTGTTTCCTTAGGATAGAGATGAATTATTTTGAACCTTGGAAGAATAGGCAGGGCATTAGGATTGTCATGTTTAACTCAAGCTTAGCAGCTTGTATGCCCTACCCATGGACTCTTAGGGGTAGCCATACATACGATTTTTGGGGATCATAGACATGTATAATTATGTTAAACCTCCTCTCGGTGGCCTTGAGAATAATAATAGCATGAGTGATGATTGGAGTTGACCTACACGAGTTGATTCTTTCGATAATATGATGTTATGGAACTATTGGCATCTCAAGAACCGTGCTTAAGGATAAGGTGATAAATGTTCACCCACACCCTATAATCCTTGAAACCCTTAAACCCCGCCAAGCCAGGACAAAGTTGGATCATGACCACGGGACTTGCCTCTAGGTCGAGAGGGCCTTTGCCAATACCCAACCGTGCCCACCACCAATTCCCCCAACCCACTTTATGAGCCCTGTGGACAAGTCACCATGGAGTACTTGGACAAGTTGGGAATCATCCTTAATGGGTAACCTGCTTGTCTACCCGAAGACGAAAGAAGAGCCATTCAGCTGATTAGAAGACATCTGAAGACCGCCATGTCAGGAAGGAAGAACTACACCAACCACCATCATCAAGAAATAAACTACCGCGTCGAGGACCAGGAGTATCTGCAAGCCACTCCTCTCGAAGGAACCAAGCATTTCCTTGTCGAAGGGATGCTCACCCCAAGATATATCTGCCCTCTCCAAGATCACTGCAAGGCAAATTGTAGACAACTACCAGCTGGAGTTACCACCTGAGTTACCCATTGTGCACAAAGTTTTCCACGTGTCACAATTCCGGAAGTGTTACCGACTTCCTAACTAACCCGATATCTACAAGGACACCGATTACCGAGCCGTCGACCCGCGGCCCAACCTGACCTACACGAATGAACCCTTAGCAACCTGGATCAAACAGAACGTCATACACAAATCCACATCTTCAAGTCCTCCAAGATTCAATGGAGCACTACTCAGAAGTAGAAGCAACATGAAGAAGTGAAGACTACCCAGATCCAAGTTTCGTATCCCTTTCGACGCCTAGCTTGGGAATCTCTGGTACGAGATTCTTATAAGGGGGGTAGGACTGTCACACCATGTTTTCCATGCCACAACACATAAGTCAATAAATCACACTAAAATGTGGTTTTAAAAAAACTTTTGAGTGTTCTGGACTTTGCTTGATTTGCTTTTTGTTTTACTGTTTGCAAGTGTTCTAAAAATAAAATAAATCCTCCTACTCTTGTACTCCTTCTCCTTCATACAAACCTTTCGCCAATGATCATGCCACATGTATAGGACATAATAGTATTTCCTTACAAAAATATTTTGGCCAAAAAGTATTTTCTAAATTTAGTTTCCCAAAAACCCCTGAATTGAGACTTGAACTACAAGCACTTAATTAAGGGTGTGAAAAATCTTTCAAAAATTATATTTGAATCCTATTAGGTATAGGACTCCCATAAACCACAAAAGTAAAATTTTAAAAGGTATTTTCCTATCTTATTTAAAGGGTTTTCTTTAGGCTAGAAATGATCTTTAGCAGGTTAAAATTATTTAACTGTTTCAAAAATATTTGAGAAAATTTAGGGATACTAATAGGACATATATTCTCCACATATAAGAGTTTCATCACATGGTCATGTTCAAAATATTGCTCAAATCCCTCAAAAACCCTTTCTGGATATTTCAAGCTTTTGAAATATTTACAAAGGAAATATTCTTTAAAAATTCCAATAAAATACTAGCATGTAACATATGACATATTTGATGATCTTGCCAAGCTTCATGCCTTGAAGATCAATAAAACATCATCAAACCCCCTCAAAAACCAATTCTGTCAATTTTGAAGTTTGAGCAACTTTAGATTGATAAACTTGTCCAAATGCTCTCAAACTTGGTGCACATGATCAAATGGTGTAATAATGCATCTATAACAAACGGCACAAGTTGGAGAGAAGGATATCTTGATCAAAGTGCCCCAAACCCATTTCTGACAAGATCCAAACTTGAAAAAACTCTACATTACCAACTTTTTAATTGTGACATTAAATTTTGTGGATGTGCTCACATATCCAAATGATGACACAACACTAAGTGGTGCATCAAGGAGGAATGATTTTCAATACTAAATCTTGGAAAAGCCATTTCTGTTGATTTCTAGGGTTTGCCAAAGTTACATTGGAAACTTCTCCAAATGTGCTCAAAATTGGTGGACATTCTCAATTCTACATGCAACCTCACCCTGTTAATTTTCATGTCAATTGGACTTCATTTACATGCCCACACTTACAACAAACACCTTCTGCTATTTTACCAAAACCCATGTTTTGACCCCTTCCACTATTCCCCTTTACCTCAATTTTTTACCAGGGATCACTCTAACCATCCTCTACCTCCCGTAACTCACTCATGCCCTTAGCTTAATCATTAATAGGTAAAACCCCGGTCTCCCCCTCTGTTTTCACAATGGCATCACCTTTCTACCCTCCTACCTCTTACCCCTCCGTCCTACCATACCTCCTAAGCATCTCAAAGCATCCCAGTACTACCCCGCAGCTAGTTGACAAGTTTGGCCACGCACAAATGCTAATGGCATGCACTGGCATGCCAAAATGGCGCTTTGGAGCGTGCTACAGTGCACCAGGGCATAGTAGCCGCCCTCTGTCCGATGCTCCCGTCAACCTTATGCGCCAGGATCGTGTCCCTCGAGGCCGCCTCGGCATGTGTGACACGTCATGCGGTCGACCCCCTCCTTCCCCTCTCTCCTCACCCCTCCACGAGCTCACCCGAGCGCGTCCATGGGGACTGCCCACGATGCACCGCGACCACGCCTATTTAAGCTATCCCCAACTCTCTCTCTCTCTCGTCTTGGTTGGAACCACCTATCTCCCGTGCATCTCCCTGACAAGTCACCTCACCCCCTCGCTCCCTCTTTCCCTCTCCATGGCCGCCATGGTTGCTGTCGGCCTCCTCCCAGCTCCAGCGAACCAGGGCCTCGCCTCCTCTCCTTCCACCACTAGGGGAAGTGCCACATGCCATAGGATTTGCCTCGCTCTTTCTTTCCTCTACTCCGGTCCCCACGGTGTCGCGATCGTCTTGTCCCGAAGCTGGCCACCGGCGCCAAGGCCGTCGTCGCCCCCGTTCCTCCCGGACCGCGAGAGGCCCATAAGGTTCGGTCCCCCAAGTCTGTAGGTAAGCCAGACGCCGCCGGGGACGGCCGGAGTCGCCTTGGATGGGCGGAGACACCGGAAAGGGAGCCAGCAACCTCCCACCGACAGGGCCTCTGCCTCCTCTATCGTAGGCGGGAGGAGGGAGATGATCTTGCCGGTGGGACCCGCTCGTCAATGACTCAGCTGGGCGGGCCCAGTTGTTTAAGTGGAGGCGCACCAGAAAAACTCCGCCTCCCCTGGTGGAAAGCGCATTCGGCATAATACGCCTTCGACGTGGCCGCCTGGGCGCGTGCAACCGAGCCGCTGAGCCGGCCCAGTGTGTTCTGGTGCTAAGCCTCGCCCTGCGCGCATTACAAGGTTGATCCCTTTTCCTTTTCCTTTTTCCAGTAAACTTCAAAAATTCACAAATAATGCAAATGGACTCCAAATTTGGTGATCCAAATTTCTAGTGGTTCATAAATTTATGCTCTATCACATGGTGATATTTGCACATTTTTCCAGAAACTTTGTCTTCACAGATATTTATGAAAAACCCATTTTTCCTATTTCTATGATGGACTTTAGAAAATCACAGAGAGCTCATATTTGATCGAAATCCCATGATTCAAATTCCCAGATACCTATAAGAGCAAAACTTAGTTTCTGAACATTTTTTTCCAATACCATCTGTGCCACATCAAATATTGGTTAATATCTTCATGTATAGCCACCTTTGCAAATATCTAGGAAAGTCATTACTACTCCAAATTCAATGAAAGCAAATCCTAGATGCTTCTAAAATCATGCTTTGATTAATGGGTGCCTTTGCTCATTTTTCAAAATAAAGTTTCTATACACATCTTGCAAATCCACAAATCCCTTGATTCCATCATACTGAAATGATTAGAGATATCCATTGAACAAATTCCAATGAAACCACTTTGGTAATTCCTCATATGACCAAAGGCATCCTAGAAAATTCCAACTCACATTTTTAGAGCACTTTTATTTTTGCCTTGTTGTGTTGCTTATTGTGTTTGTTTCCAATGTTAGATGAAAAAGTAGACAGAATACTCGGAGATGGACCAGAAGGATTGAAATCTATGATGAACCAGGCAAGCAACCCTTTCACCATGCTCGATCCTTTTGTATTATGAAAGCATTTTCAATGTTTCATCAAGTGCATGATAAATCTTGAATGCAAACCTTGCTAGGCTTACCTCCATTGGATATCTGATGATACTTGCATTTTTCATGACTCTATACTTGTTTAGAGTTGTGTTGGTGGGTTGTAGAAACATGCTATAGTAGTTGGCTACACAAAATGGGTCAGGGTTATGCATGGAAAGAAATAAGTGTGGTTTGACATACTTGCAAATAACCTAGTGGGTGCCTCTAATGCCCCTGGGAGTTGATGATAAACCAGGGCACTACTTGGTGGAGAAGTAGTGTAGGCTTGATGAAAGTATTGTTAACAAAGACGGATTAGATTTAAGATTTGTCGACCGTCCCAACCTTACATGTACAACCACTCTACCCCTTTATGGGACTGGGCATTATTGATTACTTAGGCCGATATTAGCATGGTGGCCACATTACTAGTGATGGGGGTGACATGAGGTAACTCTCGGGACGGGGTCGTGCTTGGATAGGCGGACATGACTGTTTTCATAGGGCACCGGACACACCGTTGGTCCCTTCGTGTATGTGTGATAATGGAAAAGGGAAGAGTCCCAAGATCTTGATGCTTATACACAAAGGTTGTGTACCAATGAGTGGACCCTATGTTAGTGTCGCCTAGGGAAATATATTGATCGGGTGCTTCCCTCGAGTACTTGAGGTACTGCTGGATCATGGATGACACGAAAGTTTCCTGGATCTTATGGGTAAAGTGTGCAACCTATGCAGAGTGTCAAACTATCTGAATAGCCATGTCCGCGGTCAAGGACAGTAGGGTGGTGCTGCTTAGACTATGTCCATATGTTTCTAGAAAAGAACACGGTTTGGTAAATCTGTTGATGTGGTTCATGAGGAAGTCATGATGAGCTTGAGCATGAGATGTTCATAAATCTTTCTCGATGTTGATCTCTGTAACCTCCTATACTTGTTGCAGAGGCATTCATATTCTTGATAAATGTTGATCATACTTGCATGAGTAAAATTAACTTTCCGCAAAACTGCAAATTTAGTAGTAGAGCCTTGCATAATTACTCTATTATCACTCATGGGTTTCTTGCGAGTACATACAAATATCTCATTGGCTTGCCACTAGTTATTTTATCGGCCAGGCATGAAAGAACAGATGTAAGATGAATATTTCTTTGGTGATGAACATGCGAGCTAGGACGCTTCCCAATCAGAATGCCTGTAGGGTTAAGGCAGATGACATGGGTCCAAGTTGTCGTCAGAGATTTCCGCTGCAATGATATTTTCAAGACTTGACCATAATGGTCCTACGTGTGTAATACGATATGTATGGATGTAAGACTCTTGTTATTCAGCTTCTGTGTGTTCAGTGAGCCTTGATCTCTGTGATCACTATACACGTGCATTCGGTGATCACGACTTATGAGTTGGGGTCCCAACATCGCAGCGGACTTTGATGAAGAGATCCATCGCATCTTGGCGCCATTGTATCGGGGATCGGAGAGGCGGACGTTTCTATTGACGTTGCCATAGACTTGTCCTTCCTGGAGTCTATGGCGGCGGGCATCATGTAGATGTAGAACCGGTACGACCGAAAGTGGCAGACACTCGAGGAGCAATGCAATTCCGCCAACAGCATGGACCAGAAGCTGAGGGACTAGGGTAGCGAAATGCGTGAGTGGCAAGGCAAGCAGTTCCAAATCCTCCTACGGCAACAGGAGATGATTGCCATGGCGACGGAGGATATCGCTGCCCGAGAGACCCGTCTCGCGGAGCGCACAACACTATTGGATGCTGGGGAGAAGGACATCTCCTCCCGGGAAGAGAACCTCGATTCCTCCCTTCGCGGCAAGGATGAAGAACTGGAGGTCCTTGTCCAGCAATGCACCAAGAAGTTGGAGGACAAGCACAAGCCGGGCCTCGATGCACTCCCAGTGGTTCTGCTGCTCAGCTGAAGAAGGTTGCTGATGACCTTGCCGCTGCATCCTCCACCAAAGCTGATCTTGATCAACTGGTGGCCAAGCTGACGGAGGACCTTGCCGGGAGTGCCAAGGAGATCGTGACTCTCAAGGAGGAGGTGCAAAAAGCAGAGGTTCTTCTAAAGGAAGTGCAATCGCAGCTCTCGTCAAAGAGAAATGATCTTGAAACTGCCAACGGCACCATCACTGACATGAAGGCAAGGATCACCACATTGGAGAGCTCAATCGAGTCTACCGGGGTTCATGAGAAGAAGCTAATGAAGGACTTGGACAATGTGAGAATCCTCTGAAAGGATGCAGAGGACAGGCTGGAAAACCATTCTCAGATTGTCGACCTTTGGATCAAGAGCCTGATTGACATTGCCGAGCGCCTCACTGCCCATAGTGCAATGATGGGCAAGGAGGGGCTAGTCTTCTCGATTGGCAGGCACGAGGTTCCAAGCAACAAGCTAGGGCTCTTCTTCAACGAGTTGATCGAAGGGCCAAAAACACACGAACAAGGAAGAGCTGCTCGCTTCATAAGTTAATCCCGAAGACTTGCCCGTAACGCCCTCTTCATGGTCTTGAGCAACATCGCCTACCACAACCCGAACCTCAACTTCGCCGACGGCTTCAGGAAGCTGTCAGAAGGCGCGGATGTTTCTGCTGCCAAGGAGAAGGCTGCTCCCTTCGCCGACAAGGTCATCGTCGTCCCGAGGCTTCGTAAGGTTGTCAAACATGGCTCTAAATCATTCGTGCCGCCGCATTTTCGTGTAACAAAACATTATGCATGTCTTGTGTTTTGATCATGTACTACTTGTTGCTCGTACTGAACTGGTGCTTAATTAATTTCAAATGCATGCCATCCCCCTCATGTTTTACCCATGGGGGTTCAGATGGTTGATTTATTTTTGTGTATCTTGGTTGCCCGCCGTTAGTGTGATGTCGTGATTGCTGCGAGGAGCGGGTCCTTAGCATTCAGCTGGCAAAGACACGCCCCGATAGGTTTTTCCTTAGGCGTCTTTGACACAGCCACCCACTCTGTGAGCAGGGTTGAAATAGAGCGAGGGCACAGACCAATTCGGCAAGGTGACATCACACGAAAGATCTCTCCATACGACACACCCTGGTTACTTGAGGGATAAGCAAATGCAAGTTCTAGAGAGAAAATATTAGTGATATGCGACCTTAACTTCCGTTCATGCTTCCCTCCTCCTCCAGTCGTGGCCGTTCATCACGTCCGTGTGCTCTGGGAGGATGAAATTTTGCATGTTGTTCTCGGATCCCTAGCAAGGGCCAGAAGGGATCACAGATCTCTTGTTGGCGACAAACTATTGTGCAAGGTAAGACCGGTTTCTCTCTCCTTCTCCTTACACCTTTAACAATCTTACGACAGCTGGCACGAGAGCCACGCTAACGCGGACGGTCTTGCCGGAGCATGCTTGCCGGGGCGTAAACCAACGGATTCACACCGAGGCTCTACTCAGGATTTTCCCTTACTAGGGCAAATGCTTAGACCGAGTTCCACGCAGGCTCATCGACACTGCTGAAGCTAAAACCTGGTGTGACTCGATCGTTGTCAAGTGAATGTGGTGAAGGAAGAAACCATGTACCTTATCACCTCGCCCTTTTCCTAAAACGAGGGTCGCATGGCAGCCATGCTGTTCGAGCTGTTCAGGGTCGCCGTGCCGCAGTCATCTACTACTTCCACTACTGCTGCACCTACGACGGATATGAGTGACAGGAACTGGGCGGGGTGGATGTAGGAGCAACGTAGCTTCCTTCTCGAACTATTGTGCCACACTTTTTCTCGGGCACCATGGATGATGAAGCCATTGATGAAGATGACGATGATGAAGATCGACGTAGTATTCACAATCGTGGGTTCGCGCAAGCGCTTCCCCCTACTTGGCGCACCAAAGATGTCGTGGGAAAACACGATCACCTATGGGGCCATTGGCCCCTTGTGGTTTGGCAAGGGGGAAGGGCATGTTGCACAAAGGGCGGAGACCATAGAGGAAACACAATAATGATGATGTTGTGGTTGTTACCCAGATTCGGGTCGCTGGAAAGTGTAAAACCCTACTCCTGCTTTGGTGGATTCGATGAGGGATCACGAGGGGCACGTAGCGCTCAAGCTCAGCAAGGTGGCCTCAGGGAGATCATATACGCACGTATGAGTGTACAAGGGTCCGAATCGTTTTCTAGATCGCCTCGGTCCTCCTTTTATAGTTCAAGGGGTGTCCATGGTAGTGACACGGTCACTGTTAGTTTATTAGATAGCCAACAGTGCTATCATACCTAACTCTACAGACAGGACAAGGAGCATTAAATGCACCGCTTAGTGTTACGTCATGGGAATAGCCCGACAAGCCTTACCGCGCTATGTTAGTTGTCTATTGCCCTGTCCGCCCGACCTGCCGCTGGACGGGTGTCATGCATGGAGTATCTTCTCCCCAAACGACTGCCACGTGCTAGAGGACAACCACTTAATCACTTGGGGGCTAGACACAGCACTATTAAGTGACCCAAATTGTTGTGCGGTGAAGCGGTGGTGTCTTGGCGGGGCGATTCGCCCTCGGCGTCACCAGCAAGCCTACCGGGGGAGCCTTGAGACTTGTTTTTAGTGTCGTGTCGACCTGGTCGGGCTCGCCTACCCGACAAGGAAGGTTTTTCCTTGGTGATATCTTGCACCTTTGGCTTGTCTTGTTCTTCTTGATCTGTCGTTTGATTCCTGAAAGAGATATATCTTCAATTTGGTCTTGCTTTGGAAGCTTGGCGCTGCCGTGGTGGAGGCCTTTTGTCCGTGCACAAGTCAGGGGAAATATACACCCTTGTTTGTGTACCCCGACACTAGCATATATCCAGAGGTCGCCTCGGCGTCTGAGACAGAGAACGCTATTGGCCTCTCCTAACCCTTTCTCCTCTCCCCTCTGCAGAGCTCATCGAGCGCGTCCCGAGATGCTGCCCACGGTGCACCGGCACCTCCCCCTTATAAAACACCCCGAGCTCTCTCTCGACTAGGTTGGCACCCCCTCTCTCTTGTGAACCACTTGGACACTCCCTATATCCCCCTCGTGCCCTCTGTCCACCTCCGTGGCCGGAGTGCCACCGCCGTGCCCTCGTGCATTCCCAAGTCTCCGTTGCTTCCCCGCTCCCACTAACCGCTCCCGTGAACTCCCACGGCCCCAAGAAGCCTCTCACGCACACCAGGTCCTCCACACGGCCGCCTCGTCGTGCCTAGTCCTCACCGTCGGCCTCGTCCGCCATGGTCGATGCCGACCTCGACCCTGCCCTTCCCGAGCCATGCAGATGGGCAGAGCCGAACCGGGCCGCTCCCCTAAGCGGGCCCATGCCTCGGGCGCCCCAAACGGTGGCCTATAGCTCTGGCAATCGCCATCGAGAGCAGACCCTCCCCTTGACTCGAGCACGCGCGGGAGGGAAACGAAGGCATTGCGTCAGCTAGCGGGCCTCGCATGTTAATGACCAGGCGCGAGGTCCGAGCCACCGATAGGTGGGCCTGTCCCGTTTAAATGAACACGGGTCCATCTCAGGGCCGCCTTCCTCTAGGGAAGGCGTATTCGCCAAATACGATTTCGACGTTGCCCGAGCACCCCAAATGGCCGAGTTGCTGGGCTGGTCCAGCGGCTATCCAACGCCTAGTGCATGTTATGAGGTAGATTCCCTTTTTCCTTTTGTTTATCCAGTGAACTTCAAAACTCCCTACACAACTCAAATGGACTCCAAATTTGATGATTCAAATTTCTCGTAGTTGATGAATTAATTCTCTACCACATGGTGCAATTTTCACATATTTCCAAAAAAAATTCCTTCTCAAATATTTATGAAATCCCATCTTTTTCATTTTTGTGATAAACTGCAGAAAATCACATGGATTTGATATTTCATGCAAATGCCATGGTTCAAGTTCCTAGATACCTCTAAGTTCATAACTTAGTGTTTTGAATTTTTTTCCCAATACTTTCTGTCCGACATCAAATATTAATCCATTTCTCCAAGTATAGCCAACTTTGTAAATTCCTAGGAAATGCATTTCAACTCCAAATCCAGTGAAACCAACTCCTACATGCTTCTAAAATAATTCCTCGTTAAATGGGTCCATTTGATCATTTTTCAAAATAATATTTCTGTATACTTCTTGCAAATCCATCAATCTCTTGAATCCTTCATATTGAAATGTTCCAAAAATATCCATTGATCCAATCCCAATGAAACCACTTTGGTCATTTTTCATATGACCAATGGTATCCTAGAAAATTATAATTCACATTTTTAGAGCACTTTTATTTTTGAATTGTTGCATTTCTTATCCTGATTGTATCCAATGTTAGTTGACGAAGTAGACGAAATACTCAGCGATGGAACAGTAGGATTGAAGACCTTGCAGAGCCAGGCAAGTATGTCAAGCCCAAGATGCGATTATATCACGATCACGTGACACTTACGTGATTGGGGCACAACCGCATTTCGGGTGCTTAGCAAGATGGATATCATTACATCATACCATTACATACATACATGGGGGATACAACAATACATACAAGTCACATGAATTCAACAACATCAATACAAGGCATCCGACTACGGATGGAAACATGAAAAGCACAAAGACATCCATCTGCTATCCCAAGCTGCCAACCCGGAACCAAACCCAAGACTGAAGAAGAAGAACTCCAACAATAGAACAATGCTCTCACGTCAAGACATCGGAAACCTGCACCTGCAACTGTTGTTGTAGTATCTGTGAGCCACGAGGACTCAGGAATCCCATAACCATGGGTAACAAGACTAGCAAAGCTTAATGGGAAGGAAGAGGTAAAGTGGTGAGGTTGCAGCAGCGGCTAAGCAATATGTATGGTGGCTAACTTACGAGTACAAGAATAAGATGAGCACCTACGCAAACGGCTGCAACTAGTAATGATCGCTAAATATCCTGAACTACCTACGAGTCAAACATAACCCCACCGTGTTCTTTTCTCAAAGTGAAAAGAGACAGTCACGGTTACTCACACAGTTGTGTGTTTTACTTCGCATCCTCTGTCAAGTTTTCTACAACCGGACATTAACAAATTCCAATCTGCCACATCACCGCGGGCACGACTTTCGAAAGATCATAACCCTGCAGGGGTGTCCCAACTTAGCCCATCACAAGCTCTCACGATCAGCTGAAGTAATAATAATTATTACCCCTTATCTTAGGGAAATCCGATCAGGCTTGGTATCCCGGTGCACAAGACATTTCGACAATGGTAAAACAAGTCCAGCAAGACCTCCCAGCGTGCCGACACCATGATAGTAGCCGTGCGTATCTCGTCTCAGGCCATGTCCGGATGAGCTATGGTTACAGCGACCAGATACCCCAAGTTTCCAAGGGGCGGCGCCGCAAGCTGCTCTATTTGGGACCAACACCATCAGCACTGGCCCCCCTGCTATGTAGAAAAGAATCTCGAGGGAGCGTCCCCCCTATGCAATTTAATTAATTAATTAAGTTGTTATTATGAGGCAAATTAGAACCAATGTTGGGCCTTGCTGGAGGAGTTTTATTCAAAGACGAAGTGTCAAGGGGTCCCCATATACCCAAACGTGTAAGGAACGCAAAATGAAGGAACATAATGCCAGTTTATCGGCTCCTAAGGTGGCATGAGTGGAACAAAACACATAGCAAAAGGCCAAGCCTTCCACCCATGCCCAGTATATAGGTGTGTTAATAATAATAACATATATTGTGATATTCCAACAACAAGTTCCCACCTGGAACGATCTTCATCTTTACCTGCAACTAGCAACGCTATAAGAGGGGATGAGCAAGCGGGTAACATAGCCAAACAATGGTTTGCTAGGAAGGTTTCAAAGGTTAGAGGTTTCATGGCAACAAGGAGAGGGGCTGACAATAAAGATGGTTAGCACGACATGTAACGATAGCATCAAGACAACTAAGCATGGCAATGGTAGTAAAGGTATCCAAGGGTATGATCATCTTGCCTGAGATCCCGCAAGGAAGAAGAATGAGTCCATGAAGAAGACGAAGAAGAAGCCTTGAAGACGAACCACGAGTAGACGAACGAATCCTCATGATCGCAACAGAATAAGCACTAACGAGAAGAAGCAAGCAATACGGTAAACACACAACACAAGAACATGACAATATGCTCAACCAAGTATGATGCAAGACAAGTCTATATATGATGCAATACATGGCAAGGCAGGAAGCACTCAAAAATAACACAAGAACTTGTCAATATGCTCAACCAAGTAGGATGCAAGACAAGTCTATATATGATGCAATACATGGAAAGGTAGGAAGCACTCAAAAACAACACAAGTCAACAAGTTTAAATGAGCCGGAAACTACATATAACAAATCCGGTAAGTCCTCATATGCATAGTTGGAAATTAGTCCAGATCTGAACAAACCTTAAGTTAAAGTTGTTAAACAGCAAGTTAACATGCACCATGAGGATCTACACAAAAATCTAGTCAAGTGTCATAAAAATTTGTTTAATTCGGTGCTACGGTCTAGAAGATATGAGCAAAACAAGACAAGCATGGCAACAGTGCAAGATGCACCCAAACATCAACCAAACACACTCCAAACATGTAAACAACATGATATTATGATTCTACATGCAGAAACACACAAATTTCATATAGGGCACGCTCAAAACGGAGCAACGGTCTAAAAGATACACATGAAACAAGATATAACAGCAAGCTAAAGTTAACAGCCACATAGCAACTTTGGAGCAAGATATATATAAGCTACAGCACTCAAACATGTTAACAAGAAACATGGATGTGAAGTAGACATGATACTTAACAAGTGGGAACTTAGAACACACCCAAAAGCTTGTTGGAACACATTTAAACAAGCATGGCAAGTTGCAATAAAATTATCCAGACTTAGCCAAATTTGGGAAGGCAAAAACATCATCACGATGCTGCCTTCGGAGGCACAAAACAACATGCATATCAACTCTAACAAGACTATAAAGAGCATGGGCATGAAGTAGACATATCCTACAGCAAACAACTCCATTGGAGCAACTCCATAGGAGGCATGGATCAAGAGCAACAGGCTACACCAAATTGAACATGCTGATAAAATCCTGACAGTTATAATTTATAGCAAATTGAGAGCAAGAAATAAATGAGCTACAACATGTCATATGAGCAAGTAAGGGCATGAACGGATAGACAATAACATGGACAACAAGACATGATCATTGGCCACTCCAAAACAAGCATGGATTTGACTAGGGCATCAAGCAAACATTGCATCAGGTTATAACAGATTCCAGACTTAGCAGTTTTTCACGAAGTATAAAACAGCAATAACAACATGGCATGTTTAAGTCAACACAAGGCATATCATGGAAAGTCAATTGCACCACAGCAAAGACAATATAATGGTGCTTCTAAAATATCTAGACATGTGGCATGGAGACAAACACATCAATAGCAATGGGCAAGTGAAATCAGCATCTCATAACAAGTTTCAGCACTTAACAGTCAAATGCACTTTTGCAACAGAGATTAACATGGCAATATGAACTCAAACAAGCATGCTACAGCAACCATCATGTAGCACACTTCATAATGAACATTTTGACATATCATATGCATCATTTGGATAAACATGCACCAAGTTATCATAACTCAAACATGGCATAAAAATAACAAGTAAAAGCAGTTTATAACAAGTAGTACTCTTGCAACGGAGATTAGGGCATCAAGATGAAGTCAAACAAGCATGGCACAATGGAACAAAGTGTAGAGCATATCACCACGATCATTTTGACATATCATTCACTCAATTTGGACATACACACAAAAAGTTATAACTATGCAAACATGCACATATAATAAGCATTTCGGGGACTTGGCAGTTTTTGGACTTCGGAAAAAAAACACAGCTGAGCGCAAAACACTATTAGACACACAAGGCGTGGGATAGGTGGGTTCTCACCTAGCTAGGCCTGGCCCAGTAAGCAGGAGGAGGAGGCGGGCTTGGAGTGGTGGGAGCTGGGCCAGTCCAGCTGGCCGCACAGGGACGCGGCCCACGGGGACGAGGCGAGGCCGACCTGGGCCGGCGAGGTCGGCCCAAGAGGCAACAGAAGGGCGCCGTCGTCCTTCTCCCGCAGGAGGTCGCGCGGCCATGGCCGGGGGGCATCGGCGGCGGGATCCAGCATGCGCGCGAGGCCGGAGAAGGCCATGGGCTGGAGGATCCGGGCAGATCCGGGAGCCGCAGCTCCATTCCCGGCAACGGCCGGCGATGGTGCGGACTAGTGGGCGCCAGAGGAGCTCGGAGGTCGGGCGACGGGATCTCCAGAGGATGGGACAGCGGGCGGAGTAGAGCTCCCGCGGGGCGGCGGTCGCCGGCGGAGCCGGCCGCGGCGGCGCGGCGGCTGCCGGCCAGCTCGAGGCATGGGGCGCGGGCGTGAAGCGCTGGCAGCGCGACGGGGCTGAGCAAAGGGCGCGGGGCGGCGGCTCGGGACAGATGGGCCCGCTTCGGGCTCGCCGGGCCGCGACGGTGGGAGGAGGCCGGCGCTGCCACGTGGTGCGTGCCGATTGGAGGAGAGCGGCGGGGCTGCTGATGTGGCGCCTTGTGATTGGACGGAGTGAGGTGGAGGGGCGCTGGACATGTCCAGCGGCGGAACAGACATGTCCGGCTGCGCGAAGGGAGGATTTTTTGGGTTTCATCTGCGCGAAAATGGAGGGAGAGACAAAATTTATAGGTAGAGGGAGCTAGGAGTGTCCAAATGAGGAGCCGTTCGCGGCCACGCGATCGTGATCGAATGGCCAAGAGCATGGAGGGGTTAGAATGGGCTTAGTGGGCTGTGTGAAAGGGGTGCTGGGCCAAAAGAGAAAAGGCTTCCGGCGGTTAACACAGTTAACCATTGGGCTATTAAACGAACTCCGAACGCGACGAAACTTGACAGGCGGTCTACCTAAGCTATAATAAGACCACACGCCAAGTTTCAACCCATTAGGAGAACATTTTTCGGCCACACATAAAATAAATATTCGGAGGCACCGCGGGCGCGTGTGAGTGTGTCTGGGCTGAGAACGGACAACGGAAAGGACGAGGGGACTCGGGCGGATGCAAGTTTTGAAAACAGGATGATGCAATGCACACGAAGACAAGGTAAAAATGCGCACGCAAGCAGATGACATGGCAATGATGACGAATAACTGGCTGACACCTGGCGCACCGGTCTCGGGGTGTCACAACACTCCCCTACTGACAAGTGGTCTTGTCCCGAGATCTTAGGAACGAGACGGGAGAAAAAAAGGAAGAACAAAGTTCTTTGCGGACAAAAGAGTGAAAGCAAAGAACCTTGAGAGGTTGAGCAACTAGAAAGAAAGGATAGAACGAAGATGAACGAAGTTGCAAAGACTTTGTTAAATAAGAGGACAAGGAATACGACGAGAACCCAAAAGGTTGAAGGAATAAGAATGAATTCTAAACCACTCCGGTTAAAAGAGATAGAAAAGTGATTAGAACGAAGGAATTCGGGCAGCACTTCGGCAAAAAGTGGAAGGAATAGAACATAACCTCGAGAAGATGGAATAGAACTTGACGAAATGAACAAAAAAAACTCCGGAAGAATTAAAGGATGGAATGAGAAGAAGGGAGAAGAACAACATCTTCTAACACAAAAGTATTTGAAAACATCCTTGCAAAGACGGAACAATCGGAGTTGTTGGAGAAATCAGCAACGAAAGAATAAGATTGTTGTGGACTTATAGAAAACATCTCAAAACTTGAGGTGAATTATGCCACAACCTAAAGATTGAATAGATCAGAATGAAGAAAGAAATGCAAAACTCTACTTCAAAAGAATACGGAGAATTATTTGCACCCGAGAGGCAAAATAATAATGTTTGAGTGCTCCAAAAGAATTTGATGAACACTCGAAGAATGAATTAACTCATGAAGAACCACCAAGAAGAACTTCGGTAATGAAAAGGATGATATGACGGATGAAAAACATAAGAATAAAGCCTCGCGATGATTTAGACAGGATAGCCAAGGAAAATTATGAACTCCGGGGAAGAAAGGAATAAAACACTTGGGACTAGAATTTATTCGTCAAGAATAAACTCCGAAGGAAGGGATAAATCAACTTGACGAGAATGAATAAGAATTATGTTATGCTTCTCCTACATCAATTTAAATTGATGAACAATGGATTCACATACTACTTATTCTCATTGAAATGATTAAAGAGGGATATATCGGGAACTCGAGAAAGTCTTCATGAATCACCGGTGAGATTGGAATAAAAATGAATGGATTGACATGATAACACTGGAAAAGAACTGTTGAGGGAATCACCGTAAGAATTGAAGCCGAGTGAAGAAAAGGAACGAACGACCGGGAAGAAATAAAATCGAATGATGAAAAGAACAAACCACCGTAAAGAATTACAATCGAGTGAAGAACGAGAATGACCACCGTAAGAAATGAAATTGAACGATGCAGGAGGACAAGCCACCGTGAAGAATTGAAATTGAGTGAACACAAGAGAATGAATCGCCGGGATAATAAAGCACTTGAGGAATATTAAAATGACGAGAACAAAGAGGTCGTGAACTGATTAAAAAATACTTGAAAGAAGCACCGGAAATAATGTGAGACGAACGAAGAGGCATCAAAGAAGAATATTTGGAGGACGAAGTTGAAAACTGAGAATGAAGAAATCTTCTGAAAGATGGCCTTCGGAGGAACAGAAGAAAAGAATTCATGAATACTCCGGATGAAGAAGGTCGGACCAACGATGAAAAGAATTGAAAGCGATCTTGGAGAAGGCATAAGACTGATGGAATCCATACTTACGTCACATTTGAAAAGAATTTGGATAACACTCTGGGAAATATTAGAAGAGTCAGGTAAGATCCTGGGAAAGACCTGTGGGTTATGAGCCCACCGAAGAGACAACACTGTTGGGAGGAATCGAGAGAAGATGATGCATCGGACTGATTGAATGAATCGAATGAGGTGACAACCTCGAATTAATTAGAACACAGACGAATATCCTGAGATTTCTTCGGGACTCCGGAATAATTAAATGGCGAGAGGAGAACGAATAATTGGAAACATTTGAGCCGATGAAAGAATAAGAACAACACAGATATTGGAATTGAATCCACCGGAAAAGAAGAAGAGGTGAAAAATATCAAACGAGAGGAGAATTCATCGGAGAAGAAAAGAGAAGAGTGCTGACGAGCTAGACGAGAATTCGCCGGTTGAAATAACTGAGGAAAGAATGCAAAGGATTCACACGAGTAGGATGGATACCCGATTAAGGAATCCGGCTCCGAGAAGCAAAAGGGCGGGCGGGTGGGAAAAAGAAAGACCCCATCGGACGGGGAAACACCGTCGGTTGAAAAGAACTGAGGGCTGAACTTGCAAAGAAGAAGAGGGTTGAATCCACTTGACGAGAGATGCACGAGATGAAAGAACTAACAACGCAACGAATGAAAACTAACCACATGATCCTAAAAAAAATTGAAGGGGAAGATGAGTAATTCAAAACACCTATGTCAAGATTCCTCACCAGAGCGACGAAGGGGCAGGGGAGTAAAAAAATACCTACTCTCCGATATAACTAGACTCTAAAAAAGTTTTCTGCTAGACTCAACAACGACCAAACTACGATCAATCAAGGGGGCTCCTATGGTCGGTCGACGCTCTGATACCAACTTGTCAGGCCCAAGATGCGATTCTATCCCGATCACGTGACACTTACGTGATTGGGGCACAACCGCATTTCGGGCGCTTAGCAAGATAGATATCATTACATCATACCATTACATACATACATGGGGGATACAACAATACATACAAGTCACATGAATTCAAAAACATCAATACAAGGCATCCGACTACGGATGCAAACATGAAAAGCACAAAGACATCCGTCTGCTATCCCAGGCTGCCGACCCGGAACCTAACCCAAGACTGAAGAAGAAGAACTCCAATAATAGACCAACGCTCTCACGTCAAGACATCGGAAACCTGCACCTGCAACTGTTGTTGTAGTATCTGTGAGCCACGAGGACTCAGCAATCCCATAACCATGGGTAACAAGACTAGCAAAGCTTAATGGGAAGGAAGAGGTAAAGTGGTGAGGCTGTAGCAGCGGCTAAGCAATATGTATGGTGGCTAACTTATGAGTACAAGAATAAGATGAGCATCTACGCAAACGGCCGCAACTAGTAATGATCGCTAAAGATCCTGAACTACCTACGAGTCAAACATAACCCCACCGTGTTCTCTTCTCAAAGTGAAAAGAGACAGTCATGGTTACTCACACAGTTGTGTGTTTTACTTCGGATCCTCTGTCAAGTTTTCTACAACCGGACATTAACAAATTACAATCTTCCACATAACCGCGGGCACGTCTTTCGAAAGATCATAACCCTGCACGGGTGTCCCAACTTAGCCATCACAAGCTCTCACTATCAGCTGAAGTAATAATAATTATTACCACTTATCTTAGGGAAATCCGATCAGGCTCGGTATCCCGGTGCACAAGACATTTGGACAATGGTAAAACAAGTCCAGCAAGACCTCCCGGTGTGCCGACACCCTGATAGTAGCCGCGCGTATCTCGTCTCAGGACACGTCCGGATGAGCTATGTTTACAGTGACCAGATACCCCAAGTTTCCAAGGGGCGGTGCCGCAAGCTGCTCTATTTGGGACAAACACCATCAGCACTGGACCCCCTGCTATGTAGAAAAGAATCTCGAGGGAGCGTCCCCCCTATGCAATTTAATTAATTAATTAAGTTGTTATTATGAGGCAAATTAGAACCAATGTTGGGCCTTGCTGGAGGAGTTTTATACAAAGACGAAGTGTCAAGGGGTCCCCATATACCCAACCGTGTAAGGAACGCAAAATGAAGGAACATAATGCCGGTTTATCGGCTCCTAAGGTGGCATGAGTGGAACAAAACACCGAGCAAAAGGCCAAACCTTCCACACATGCCCAGTATATAGGTGTGTTAATAATAATAATAGATATTGTGATATTCCAACAACAAGTTCTCACCTGGAACGATCTTCATCCTGAACTGCAACTAGCAACGCTATAAGAGGGGCTGAGCAAGCGGGTAACATAGCCAAACAATGGTTTGCTAGGAAGGTTTCAAAGGTTAGAGGTTTCATGGCAACAAGGAGAGGGGCTGACAATAAAGATGGTTAGCGCGACATGTAACGATAGCATCGAGACAACTAAGCATGGCAATGGTAGTAAAGGTATCCAAGGGTATGATCATCTTGCCTGAGATCCTGTAAGGAAGAAGAATGAGACCATGAAGAAGATGAAGAAGAAGCCTTGAAGACGAACCACGAGTAGACGAATGAATCCTCACGATCGCAACGGAACAAGCACTAACGAGAAGAAGCAAGCAATACTGTAAACACACAACACAAGAACATGACAATATGCTAAATCAAGTATGATGCAAGACAAGTCTATATATGATGCAATACATGGCAAGGCAGGAAGCACTCAAAAACAACACAAGAACATGTCAATATGATCAACCAAGTAGGATGCAAGACAAGTCTATATATGATGCAATACATGGCAAGGTAGGAAACACTCAAAAACAACACAAGTCAACAAGTTTAAATGAGGCCGGAAACTACATATAACAAATCCGGTAAGTCCTCATATGCATAGTTTGAAATTAGTCCAGATCTGAACAAACCTTAAGTTAAAGTTGTTAAATAGCAAGTTAACATGCACCATGATGATCTACAAAGAAATCTAGTCAAGTTTCATATAAAGTTTGTTTAATTCGGAGCTACGGTCTAGAAGATATGAGCAAAACCAGACAAGCATGGCAACGGTGGAAGATGCACCCAAACATCAACCAAACACACTCCAAACATGTAAACAACATGATATAATGATTCTACATGCAAAAACACACAACTTTCATATAGTGCACGCTCAAAACGGAGCAACGGTCTAAAAGATACACATGAAACAAGATATAACAACAAGCTGAAGTTAACAGCCACATAGAAACTTTGGAGCAAGATATATATAAGCTACAACACTCAAACATGTTAAAAAGAAGCATGGATGTGAAGTAGACATGATACTTAACAAGTAGGAACTTAGAACACACCCAAAGCTTGCTGGAACACATTTAAACAAGCATGGTAAGTTGCAATAAAATTATCCAGACTTAGCCAAAATCTGGGAAGGCAAAAACATCATCACGATGCTGCCTTCGGAGTCACAAAACAACATGCATATCAACTCCAACAAGAATAAAAAGAGCATTGGCATGAAGTAGACATATCCTACATCAAACAACTCCATTGGAGCAACTCCATAGGAGGCATGGATCAATAGCAACAAGCTACACCAAATTGAACATGCTGATAAAATCCTGACAGTTATAATTTATAGCAACTTGAGAGCAAGAAATAAATAAGCTACAACAGGTCATATGATAAAGTAAGGGCATGAATGGATAGACAATAACATGGACAACAAGACATGATCATTGGCCACTCCAAAACAAGAATGGATTTGACTAGGGCATCAAGCAAACATAGCATCAGGTTATAACAGATTCCAGACTTAGCAGTTTTTTCACTAAGTATAAAACAGGTATAACAACATGGCATGTTTACAAGCATGTTTAAGTCAACACAAGGCACATCATGGAAAGTCAAATGCACCACAGCAAAGACCATATAATGGTGCTTCTAAAACATCTAGACATGTGGCATGGAGACAAACACATCAATAGCAAAGGGCAACTGAAATCAGCATCTCATGACAAGTTTCAGCACTTAACAGTCAAATGCACTTTTGCAACAGATGTTAACATGGCAATATGAACTCAAACAAGCATGCTACAGCAACCATCATGTAGTACACTTCATAATGAACATTTTGACATATCATATGCATCATTTGGATAAGCATGCACCAAGTTATCATAACTCAAACATGGCATAAAAATTACAAGTAACAGCCGTTTATAACAAGTAGCACTCTTGCAACAGAGATTTGGGCATCAAGATGAAGTCAAACAAGCATGGCACAATGGAACAATGTGTAGAGCATATCACCATGATCATTTTGACATATCATTCACTCAATTTGGACATACACACGAAAAGTTATCACTATGCAAACATGCACATATAATAAGCATTTCGGGGACTTAGCAGTTTTTGGACTTAGGAAAAAAAACATAGCTGAGCGCAAAAGACTATTAGACGCACAAGGCACGGGATAGGTGGGTTCTCACCTAGCTGGGCCTGGCCCAGTAGGCAGCAGGAGGAGGACGGCTTGGAGTGGTGGGAGCTGGGCCGGTCCAGCTGGCCGCATAGGGACGCGGCCCACGGGGACGAGGCGAGGCCGACCTGGGCCGGCGAGGTTGACCCAGGAGGCAACAGAAGGGCGCCGTCGTCCTTCTCCCGCAGGAAGTCGAGCGGCCATGGCAGGGGGGCACCGGCGGCGTGATCCAGCATACTCGCGAGGCCGGAGAAGGCCATGGGCTGGAGGATCCGGGCGGATCCGGGAGCCGCAGCTCCATTCCCGGCGACGGCCGGCGGTGGGGCGGACTAGCGGCGCCAGAGGAGCTCGGAGGTCGGGCGACGGGATCTCCAGAGGACGGGACGGCGGGCGGAGCAGAGCTCCCGCGGGGCGGCGGTCGCCGGAGGAGACGGCCGCGGCGGCGCGGCGGCTGCCGGCCAGCTAGAGGCGTGGGGCGCGGGCGCTGGCAGTGTGACGGTGCTGAGCAAAGGGCGCGGGGCGGTGGCTCGGGCCGGATGGGCTCGCTTCGAGCTCGTCGGGCTGCGGCGGTGGGAGGAGGCCGGCGCTGCCACGTGGTGCATGTCGATTGGAGGATTGCGGCGAGGCTGCTAATGTGGCGCCTTGTGATTGGACGGAGTGAGGTGGAGGGGCGCTGGACATGTCCGGCGGCAGAACGGACATGTCCGGCTGCGCGGAGGGAGGATTTTTAGGGTTTCATCTGCGCGAGAATGGAGGAAGAGACACATATTTATAGGTAGAGGGAGCTAGGAGTGTCCAAATGAGTAGCCGTTCACGACCACGCGATCGTGATCGAACGGCCAAGAGCATGGATGGGTTAGAATGGGCTTGGTGGGCTGTGTGAAAGGGGTGCTGGGCCAAAAGTGAAAAGGCTTCCGGCGGTTAACATGGTTAAACCGTTGGGCTATCAAATGAACTCCGAACGAGACGAAACTTGACAGGCGGTCTACCTATGCTATAATAAGACCACACGCCAAGTTTCAACCCATTCCGAGAACGTTTTTCAGCCACTCATAAAATAATATTCGGAGACACCGCGGGCGCGTGTGAGTGTGTCTAGGCTCAGAACGGACAACGGAAAGGACGAGGGGACTCGGGCAGATGCAAGTTTTGAAAACATGATGATGCAATGCACACGAAGACAAGGCAAAGATGCACACGCAAGCAGATGACATGGCAACGACGACGAATAACTGGCTGACACCTGGCGCACCCGTCTCGGGGTGTCACAAAGTAGCCCTTTGACCATGTCTCTAAAACCAACTAGGAGAAAGCCTACTAGTAGCGCTGGGGGCAGTGCTACTGCTAAGGCATTATAGCTAAGTCTTAGCAGTAGCGTGGGTCTTCCGGCGCTACTGCCAAGATAAATTTAGCGCGGCTACATTGCCAGCGTTGCTGATAATCCCGTGTTGTTGCTAGTAGTGAGCCCATGCTACTGCGAAAGTTTTCTCTTTTTCTGCATATTCACGACATATTTGTACATGATTTATACACTAGCTAGTCTCATCGTATCATACACAAATGTTTATACAATGGAAATGAAAGTGGATGGATCCAAGTGACCAAGTTTAATATGTAGGAAGATAAATGTTGGGATGACACACAAGTGCCGAATCGACACTTGTGTGTTTTCCCACCATCATATATATATATATATATATATATATATATATATATATATATATATATATATATATATATATATATATATATTCCTACATATTCAACTTGGTGTCTTGGATACATCCACCCCAATGATATACAACCCATATTAACATCATGATATATATAACAACCCATCATCATCATCTTAGTCATACAAAACATAAGTTAACCACCACTAGGTAAGTGGTATCATCCTACATGACAAGTAATAGCGGGACCTACTACTCTCTCTCTGGTAGCAGAGCATAACACAGAAAAAGTCCCCCTTCTCCGTTATGCAGCATAGAGATCCAACTATCTCCATTTTTTTGCCTTCGCTCGGCCACTATTTTTCTCCAAGCCTTGATTTCCAGGCCTCCATCTATTTTAGAGGTCGAGTTTGCATATTTGGCACCCTCCGACCATGTCCGTAGGAAAACAACTGTCATCTCACCTTCGGCAAACATAAATAGAGGCACAACTACAACTGGGAGCTTCTGTTGAAGAACATAATAGTAACATATATAGTTAGCAATGTAGTTTACTTCATAAGAACGTATGAAAAAGATGGACTAACTAGTGACACAATAGTAAAAATCTTACCATGATACTCACATGAATGTTAGCATCGCACAACTCGTGGACTAGTGGCACGTATCTAGCATAATTTTTGCCAACTCCATAGATGATCTTAAATTCATAACGTGATTACCAAAGGAGATAAGATAATTGTTCTCCTACCAAGTTAGCTCTGAGACATGACTGTAGTAGGTGTCGTCTATTATCTTTTGTATTTCTTTCGAAGAGAGAAAATAAGATGTCAATTATAAAAAAGCTAGTTCAACGGGTATGAATAACAAGTATTTTTAGATAAGTAATATAGACCATTTAACAAATTTGTTTAACAAACTCACACGCAGGGAGAATCGAAATCATGTTCAGATCCAGCCAAATGTTTTCATCTTCAGGATTGCCAATATTGAATGTTATTTTCATATCCACATCGAATCCATAGGCCTTGCATAATTCTTCCCAATTTGAACATCAAAAATGAGTGTGACCTACTTCATTTATGATCTTAACATCAAAATTGAGACCATGTTTCGTTTTAAGGTGAGCTATCTTAGTGTCCACCTTCGACATCTAAAGATAGATTCTCAAGGACATATGATCTTGCATAGCAGGGTATGGACTAATTAAATTGTTAAAAAATGGAAATTACAAGTTAAAGCAAAAATCTCAAGCCACTCTTAATTAAGAAGAAACACGTGCCACTAAAGTTACATACCATACAAACTTCAAATCCCTTCTTAAGATTGAGGGAGAGGCATGTACCTTTATCTAGGTGTAGTCTGTAGCACATACCTCCGTCGTCGATGTAGTCATCGCACTCGGGGATCATATCATCGTCAGACATTTCCTATGTTCATAATACAAAGATTAAAAATTACGGCATGACCTTTGCAAAAATAGGACTTATGCTTCATTATTCCATGGAGTGAAAATTTTAGATCACCACATGTCATATAGCATTCTTTGATGGCAAAGTGATAATGACACAAAAATAATTAAATTGTCAAATACTACACTACCTATATTCAAAAAACATATGCGATTACTAGAATAGTAAACTAGTAAAAATTAGATATTCAAAAAACATATGACATAAAAAACCTATATGAAAATTCACACTACTGCCTACTACCATTCTAACTATTTATTCTATTTTAAAAACCTATGTTCTACCTATCCATCCATCTATCTATCCATCTATCTATTCATCTTTCTATCCATCTATCTATGTAATGCATGAGCGGTTGGAGGGAGGGATAGGGTCAGAGGGAGTGGGCTGGGTGGGAGAGATGGATGAAGGGAGAGGGTCGATCAGAGGGAGCAGGGAGGGAGAAGGGAGGGATCGATGGAAAGAAAGGGTGTGAGGGAGCCATAGCGGGTGACGGCGGCAGCGGGACGATGGCAGCAGGCGGCGGCATGGGGGTTAGACGGTGAGAGTGTGGGAAGGGAGAGTGATCGGGCCGACCGAGGAGGATAATGTAGCATTGGAAGTAGCGCTGGATGGACGCCCAGCGCTACTGCTAAGTTTGGCCCACTTATCGGTAGCACTGGGCTGCCCAGCAGCGCTACTGGTATGTATGTACCCATAGCGCTTTATTCTGGGCCACACTTCTACTATAGCTAGCGTCGGTGGGCTCATTGGGTCCCACATATAAACAACGCCCTTCCCATTTCCAGCGTTACTACTAAGGCATTACTTGTAGCGCTACCTGGAACCAACGCTACTACTAATTAGCAACAGTGCTAGTTCTTTTCCAGCGCTACTACTTATGTCCTACCTATAAGCATTTTCCTAGTAGTGAAACTTTTTATGCATGTCATATAGCACCATATTGTTGTTGCATCAGAATCATGGTGAGATGGTAACCACTTTCGTGGGTTGCCTCCGTTACTCTCTTGTTGATGCTTGCATTGTGCATAACTCAACCTTCCGATGAGGGTTATGCGGGTAGGAGTAGATAGGGTGTATGCATGGTGAGAGAGACAAAAAAATATTTTCAAAAACATTTTTCAAAACTCCGACAGGTGCCAGTAATGCTCTAGGGAGATGCTGAGAAAAGTAACTACTTGATGACGAAGTGTTGTACCAAGGCAAGTGAGTGTGTTGTTTTCGAAAACGGATTGGTTTAAGTTGCCAACGTTACTCCAACCTTACATGTGCAACCACTCTACCCTTGTATGGGAAGGGGCATTATTGATTACCTAGTCCGCGCTAGCATCGGGGACGCATTACTAGTGATGGAGTGGCGTGGTCACTCTCGGGATGGGGTCGTTCTTGGACTGGTCGCCATGACTATTTTCATAGGGCACCGGACACACTGTTGGTATCCCCATGCTTGCGCTATGTGTTGAATATGGGAGCGTGGCTCGACATAATTAAACATGTGAGAACAATTGTGGCACGGGTGGTTGATATCAATCGAGTGGACTCCAGGTTGGTGGTATCTAGGGAAAGGTAGTGATCGCGTGCTTACCTCGAGTACTTGTGGTACTGCAGGTCATGGCTGACACAAAAGCTTCCCGTATCTTGTGGGTAAGTGTGCAACATCTTGAGAGTGTAAAACTATTCGAAATCCCATGTCCATGGTCAAGGATAGTTGGATATCCGCTCTAGGTCTACGTTCAATGATTACAAAACCTGGTGTGTGTCTGAGGCAAACAACATGGGTTGAATATATTGTTCATGTGATTCGTGAGGAGGTCACGATGAGCTTGGGCATGAGTTGTTTATAACTCTTTATCGATATTGATGTATATAACCTTCTGATACTTGTTGTAGACACATTCACGTCCTTGATAAATGTTGATCATACTTGCATGAGAAAAACTAGCTTTCCGCAAAAATTCAATTTTAACAGTAAAGCCTTGCATAATTATTCTATTATCACTCTTGGGTTGCTTGTGAGTACATTCAAAGTACTCATTGGCTTGCCACTTGATATTATATTGGCCAGGCATGAAAGAACAAGATATAATGAAGAGTAGCTCGATGAAGAACATGCGAGCTAGGACGCTTCCCAGTCAGAATGCCTGTAGGGTTAAGGCAGATGGCATGGGTTCACGCTATTGTTGAAGATTTCTGTTGTGACTTTATGAAGACTTGATCATAATGGTCATAATTTGTGTAAGAAAGTATGTATGGATGTAAGACTCTTGTTATTCAGCTTCTCTGTGTTAAGTGAGCATTGATCTCTGGGATCACTGTACACATGCATTCGGCGATCATCACTTCTGAGTCGGGGTCCCCACATAGCTGGTATCAGAGCCATTGTGACTGTAGGAAGGCTTAGTTAGCATGGTCGTTAGTTAGGGTGAAACTATTTCCAAAACTAGCACTAATTTTCAAAAACTATCTATACTTCTCTTCCCTTATGAGTTTAAAAAACTAAGATATATTTTCCTTAGTGATCTTTTCCCCTTCATAACTTTTTCAAACGGTTGCTAGTACCCTTATGCCCCTGACCACGGGATTCCTTGTAATCCTCGTGGATAATCTAGAAGGAAGACGCCTTGCCAAACATTCACCCACATCTTCTGAACACAAGTTTGGCGACACCACGACAAGACAAGAGACACCCTCTCAAGGATTGAGCAAACCAAGACTTGGAAGATGGTGACACCCTTGACACTACCCAGGATGATGCAACCTTGTCCTGCGACGACCAGGGTGTAAGATATGCAAGATCATGATATACATCGCTAATAGAACAACCCTGATGAGAACCTCACAATTTGGTCCACCTCACTATAGTGAGCAGGAAAACAATTATCTTCATCCCCCGCTCTTGGTGTCGATGTTGTCATCAATGTAACCGACAGGTGGGACCTCTAGCATGCCTTATGAATATCATTGCATAAAGGATTGCCTACCTGGTACTATCGACCCTTTAGAAGGCAAAAACAGTCGTCACGATTCAGGAAACAACAGAAGACTGAGTTAATGCTAGCTACAAGGAACCACCTTCACCCCATCAGCTCATCGGGCAAGAAATTGTTGAATATTCTTCAGGACCAACCCGAATCATTTCATTGAACGACTACAAGAGACATAGCGACACTTGACGGAAACCTTGAAGACTGCACGAGGCACGAAGCAAGCACGACTACTGAGTCCGAGAACCCCTATGGTAGGATGAGTCGTGTATCCCCTATGCAAAGTCGGGTCTGCGTGATGATTCAGATAGAACCATGTTGTGTATTGCTTGTTTTTATTGTTTGTGTTTTGATATAGGTCGTACTTTTTCCCTAGGCAACAACTACGCGACCATATCACCTACCTTGTTGTTTGTGTTTGGACCCTTTGGCACCTATGTGTCGTCGCTTGCTCTATAGAACCCCTTTCGGCATGATACGTCTCCAACGTATCTATAATTATTGATTGTTCCATGCTATTTTATATTCTATTTAGGATGTTTATTGGGCTTTATTATACACTTTTATATTATTTTCGGGACTAACCTACTAACCCAAGACCCAGTGCAAATTGTTGTTTTTTTTACCTATTTCGGGGTTCCGTAGAAAAGGAGTATCAAACAGAGTCCAAACGGAATGAAACCTTCGGGAGAGTTATTTTTGGAACCGTATCTACCTGGAAGACTTGGAGTACACGTGAGGAAATGAAGGAGGTGGCCACGAGGGTCCAGGGCGCGCCCCCTCCCCCTAGGCGCACCCTCCACCCTCATGGGCCCCCTCTGGCTCCCCCGATGTCCTCCTTTCTCCTATATATATCCATATACCCTGAAAAGATCGAGGCAACAGAGAAAACCCTAATTCCACGGCCGCAACCTTATGTTCCCGTGAGATCCCATCTTAGGGCCTGTTCCGGAGCTCCGTCGGAGGGGGGATCTACCATGGAGTAATTCTACATCAACACCATAGCCTCACCAATGAGTTGTGAGTAGTTTACCACATACCTTCGGGTCCATCATTATTAGCTAGATGGCTTCTTCTCTCTTTTTGGATCTCAATACAAAGTTCTCCTCAATCTTCGAGGAGATCTATTCGATGTAATCTTTTTGCTGTGTGTTTTTCGAGATCCGATGAATTGTGGGTTTATGATCAATATTATCTATGAACAATATTTTATTCTTTTCTGAAATCTTTTGTGTATGATTATAATATCCTTGCAAGTCTCTTCAAATTATTGGTTTGGTTTGGCCTACTAGATCTATAGTTCTTGCAATGGGAGAAGTGGTTGGCTTTGGGTTCAATCTTGTGGTGTCCTTTCCCAGTGACAGCAGGGGCAGCACGACACGTATTATATTGTTGCCATCGAGGATAAAAAGATGGGGTTTATATCATATTGCTTGAGTTTATCCCTCTACATCATGTCATCTTGTTTAAAGCATTACTCTGTTCTTATGAACTTAATACTCTAGATGCATGCTGGATAGCGGTCAATGTGTGATGTAATAGTAGTAGATGCAGAATCGTTTCGGTCTACTTGTCATGGACGTGATGCCTATATATAATGATCATGCCTAGATATTCTCATAACTATGGGCTTTTCTATCAATTGCTTGGCAGTAATTTGTTCACCCACCGTAGAATTCTTCTATGATGAGAGAAGCCACTAGTGAAACCTATGGCCCCCGGGTGTATTCTCAACATATTAATCTTCCATCTACTTTACTTTGCTTTATTTACTTTCTGTTCTTATACCAAAAAATACCAAAAATATTATACTATCATATCTATCAGATCTCACTTTCGTAAGTGACTGTAAAGGGATTGACAACCCCTTATCGCGTTGGCTGCGAAGTTCTTATTTGTTTGTGTAGGTGCGAGGGACTCGCGCGTGGTCTCCTACTGGATTAATACCTTGGTTCTCAAAAACTGAGGGAAATACTTACGCTACTGTGCTGCATCACCCTTTCCTCTTCGAGGGAATACAACGCAAGCTCGAGAAGTAGCAAGAAGAATATATGGTGCCGTTTCCAGGGAGTCTTACGCAAAAGTCATATACCAAGTACCTATCACAAACCCTTATCCTTCGCATTACATTATTTGCCTCTCGTTTTCCTCTCCCCCACTTCACCCTTGCCGTTTTATTTGCCCTTCTTTTTGCCATGTGTTTACCGTTCGCTTCTGCTTTGCCGTCATGGCTAGCACACCTATCATTATCCATACTCCCGAGAGAGAGGTTCTTAATTTTAAACAAAGGGAGGAGGAAAATCTAAAAGATGCCTGGTATAGAATTTGCAATGCTTAAAATAGATCTACTAGGAAGATTTCCACTTCGGTGGTTCTTCGCAATTTTATGTTGGCATCACTCCGTGGAATAGATATATTCTTGATACCATTACCGGAGGGAATTTCTTGGGTAACCACACTTTTGATTCTTATAATGCTATGACAGAATTGTTTGGGGCACCACCTCTTCTGGTTAATGGAACTGTTTTAACTTTGGAACATGTTATGCAAAGGCTTGAAATTATTGAAAACAAAGTCGCTACTGTAGAGATGGTTGAGAGTTTGGATAGGAAGATCCACAACCAAATTACCCAATATAGATCCAAGGTAGGAGTTATTCCGATTTTTTTTAAAGAAAAAGAACCCGTAGTTAAAGAGAAAATAGATCAAGATTCCACTAGAATCGATAAACTTGAGGATTTCATCACTAATGTAGGGTCTGCTCTTTCTGCTATGAAAACTACTTTGAATCCCTCTACAACTAAATTGGCCAAGTTTATGTATGTTCCTAAAAATATGGGTGAATCATCTAGTAAGGAAATTGCGGATCTCAAATCTATAAGTGTTCATCCCAACTTTCTCACTTTCGCAAGGGAACCTTTTGCTACGAATGAATTTCTTGATTTCTTGCCTAGAAGTTTGATTATCAATAGGAATAAAGAAGTTCCTAAGAATTATAAGTCCTTAATTGAAGAATTTTCTATGAAAGATGGCAGTACCTAGATCTATTCTTGTATCGTGCCTAGCTATGGGCGTTAAACGATAGCGCTTGTTGGGAGGCAACCCAAATTTTTTTTTTCCTCTGTTTAGGAATAAATATTGCATCTAGCTTTTAGATGTGGTTTTGTGTTTTAATTAGTGTTTGTGCCAAGTATAACCTTTGGGAAAACTTGTGTGAAGTTTATATGATCGTGCTGTAAGAAATAGAAACTTTAGCGCTCACGAGATTGGCTACCATATTTTACTGGAGAGTGCTATTTAGTTGATACTTTTTGCAGATGATTAATAGAAAAATTCCTCACGTTTATCAATTTATTTCAATTTTTTGGGAGTTACAGAAGTATTTGAAAGTTACAGATTACTGCAGACTGTTCTGTTTTTGACAGATTCTTTTTTTCGTGTGTTGTTTGCTTATTCTGATGAATCCATGAGTAGTATTAGGGAATATAAATCATAGAGAAGTTGGAATACAGTAGGTTTAACACCAATATAAACAAAGAATGAGTTCATTGCCGTACATTTGAGTGGTGGTTTGTTTTCTTATACTAACGGAGCTCACGAGATTTTTGGCTAAGTTTTGTGTTGTGAAGTTTTCATGTTTTGAGTGTGGCTTTGATGGACTATGGAACAAATAGTGGCAAGAGCCTAAGCTCGGGGATGCCCAAGGCACCCAAGGTAAAATTTAAGTTCAACCAAAAGCCTAAGCTTGGGGATGCCCCGGGAAGGTATCCCCTCTTTCGTCTTCATCTATCGGTTAATATACTCAGGACTATATTTTTATTCACCACATGATATGTGTTTTTCCTGGAGCGTCATGTATGATTTGAGTCTATGCTTTTCAGTTTTCCCCAATCATCCTTGTTGTACACAACTTTTGAGAGAGATAAATATGGTTTATAATTTATTAGAATACTCTATGTGCTTCTGAAAGGGCTGTATATCGACTAGAGGGGGGGTGCATAGGCGATGTTTATGAAAGTCTTCAAAACATGGAAGTTTCGAAGACAAAGGATAGAACCGATCCTATTTATATGCAGTAGAAGGTAGACTACACTAGACAAGCCATAGTCAAGTATTCAATGAAGTGAAAGCACGAAGACTAATAGCAGCTAGGAAGTATTGATCAGGATGGAAGATTGTATGAAGCCAGTCAGAACAAGTAGTCACACAATGAAGTCAAACAGATAAGGCAAGGAGGCAATGACTTCACAAAGACAGACAGTAAGTAAAGAGAAGGAAGGGATAGAACCAGTAGCTTGGGGAAGACAGTGATTTGTTAGACCAGTTCCAGTTGCTGTGACAAACTGTACGTCTGGTTAGGGAGGCTGAGATTTAACTCAGAAGGCCGCGTCTTCACCTTATTCCCCTTGAGCTAAGGACACCTAGTCCTCGCCTAATCACTCTGGTAAGTCTTCAAGGTAGACTTCCAAACCTTCATAGACTTCGTTCACCGGCGATCCACAATGACTCTTGGATGCTCAGAACGCGACGCCTAACCGGCTGGAGGATTCACAGTCCTCAAGTGTAACAAGTCTTTAGATCACGCGGACAGAAAGACTTTAGTGACGCCTAACACTCTTTGGCTCTGGGTGTTTGGGATTTGTCCTCGCAAGGATCTCTCTCTCAAATGCTTCGGAGGTGGGTTGCTCTCAAATGACAAAAGCCGTGTACTAACTCTGAGCAGCCACCAATTTATGGTGTAGTGGGTGGGCTATTTATAGCCTCTAGGCAACCCGACCTGATTTGTCCGAAGTGACCCTGGGTCACTAAGGAACTGACACGTGTTCGAATGGTCAGATTTCAAACACACGTGGCAACTTTACTTGGGCTACAAGCAAAGCTGACTCATCCATCTCTGGAAAAGATTTGCTCTCATTGTCTTCGCTCGAAGACATAGGATTTGGTTGAGCATCACTTCAGTCACTCTGACTTTGTTCACATGGACCCCACTTAACAGTACGGTGGTTCCTATGACTCAACAAAGAAGAAAAGGAAACAATGAAACGTCTAAGTCTTTGCACTCCATAGTCTTCACACAATGTCTTCTCTCATCATAGTCTTCAATATGAATATCTTAATATACCACCATTGTCGTCAATGTCTTCATACATTTTTAGGGGTCATCTCCGGTCGATAAACCGAATCAATGAGGGACTACTACCTATGTTATCCTGCAATTCTCACAAACACATTAGTCCCTCAACCAGGTTTGTCGTCAATACTCCAAAACCAACTAGGGGTGGCACTTGATGCACCTATAATTTCCCCCTTTTTGGTGATTGATGCAAACTGGTTGAAGTTTTCAATGGGGATAAAAGTATGTGAAATTGTATAGGATAAAGGTATTGTCATCATAAGTGGCAAAAGGCTCCCCCTGAAGATGTGCATATAATTAATTTGCTTTTGAATGCAAATGCACATAGTAGGTTGTACTTGTGGAGATCCTCTTCAACTTATGAAGACAATTCATCATGCACAATTGATATGTCGAATATAATGATATGCATAATGAGAAATGGACATCTGCAAAATGACTAAGTGCGGAATTTATCATCGCATTACAGAGTACCAATAAACGTAGCAGACGACCATCAAGTTCAAGTGTTACAACTCAAAGAACCAAATGTAACAAAAGCGAGAGTTGTAAACACTAGGCAAAATATAAAGCACCCGCCCATATGGACCCGCTTGAAGACTATCAACTCATATGCTTCTCCCCCTTTTGTCCGTAAGGACCAAAAAGGTTTTAAGACACAAAACCTCTACTCGTTCCCAGAAGGAGTAGGAGAAGATGCAGGGTCAGCATTGGTGTTTGGCGGTGCAGTAGTACTTGGAGCAGTGTCGACACGCACTGAAGGAGGAGGTGGTGAGGTAGCATCATCTTGATCATCGATCACTCTGGCATCCACCGTTGCAGCGGAGGAGGAATATTCAGAGTCTTCAAGAGACGGAGTTCGACGCAAGATAACATTCCTTGGGGGAGTGGTGTCAAACTTGAATCTTTCAGTGAAGCCATCATCTTGAAGATCTGCTTCAGCACTCAGCAATGTCAAACTCTTCCATGACCTGCGACAGGTTTCATGTGCAACAAAGGCATTCTTGGTGGCAAGGTTGCGAATACGATTGACATCCGCCAAGAGGCTTTGCATCTGGTGCTTCAGCCAGTAGTGATGCTTATCCTGTTCCTAATGTAAGGCAACAAGAATTTCTCGGTCATCGAGAACACGAGATTGCTTCCGAGGCCTTTAGGTAATGGTGCTCTCAGTAGCTTCAGTCTCTGCATGGTGAGGTAAGCGATTATGTCCAGCTAGAGGATAAACACGAGTGACTTCTTGAACTCCTTCAATGGACTAAGTGAAGCTTTGGTGACAAACATTGTGAAGATAAACAGGCTCTTTGGCAGGCTCTTGGTATATGGCTTCAACTGACATATCAACCTCTGGCAAGAATATGAGATGGTTGCGAGCAGAAGGCTGATAGTTGATAGCAGAATGAAGCTTGATGAGACGCATGACCCATGGAGCGTAGAACTTAAGTCCAAAGAGATTAGAGCCTGAGACAGCCAACTGCCTGATAAAGAAGTCTTTAGCGTTGAAGGTGAGGCCATTGAAGATATAGAAGACCAATGTCTTCATTGTTCCTTCAAGTTTGGCTGATGAAGAGTGTCCCTTGACATGCCATAGAGTTCGCCTGATGATATGATACATAGTGCGTGGCAAATACTCAAGGTCCTCAACCAAGAACTCCTTTGGGTACTCAGCATCGCACAGCAAGGGCTTCATCATGCTCAGCATTTGGCTCATGTTGGGCTTTGGCTTCTGAAAGATACTCTCCAAAGCTTCGCAGTCTCGTTGACAACCAGGTTCATATAGTTCTCCTGGAGTGGGCAGGCCAGTTAGCTCAATGATGTCAAAGGCTTTGGCTTCATGATGGACATTTCCTGTCATCCACTCAAGGACCCATGTCTTCAGATCCCTGTTGTAGCCGCGAATGTGGAGGGTTGCATAGAATTGCAGAAGCAGCTCTTCATTCCAATGCTCTTTATCAGTCATGAAATTGAGTAATCCAGCATCACGGAATCAAGGGCTTCTTTAAGGCAAGGCAACCCAACAATGGCTTCAGTGTCAAGACGCATATGTGGGAAGATGCGCCCTTCATCATAGAGAACACGTGAATAATAGATGCACTGTTGATAGCTCCAGAACATATCTGATGAAATCCTTGGTGTGGAATAGGGGTTCTTCACGCTATCAAAGAAGGTGGTGTGCGCAATGAAGCCATTAGCATTGAAGGACCCTGGCGATGTGGCAGTACCTGGAAACCTGGGCAGTCTTGGCTTTGGCTTCTAAACCGGAGGCCTGTGCTTGACGTGGTAATCAAATTGAGGACTAGCAGCAGGCTGAAGAACCAGAAGAGGCCATTTGACAGTGATGAGCTGGTCATCGTTGTTGTATGCTTGCTCGATAGTATGTGGCCTTGGAGGCAGAACAGGAGCAGTGGCATTGACATCAGGCTACTGATTTGCGTCAGGTGCAGCATTGGCTTCAGGTGCTATAACTTCAGGCACCACATTGAATTCAGGCGCTATATCAGCTTCAGGCATGACAACGTCATTGGCTTCAGTGGTGGTGTTGGTGGCCGCCTCAGAATGTGTAGCCTCCACTTCAGGAGCTGGAGAGTCGGAGACGTTTCCTCGAAAACAACTTGGTTGGCAGGGGGTGTGGCAACATGTGCTTCTTCTTCACTTGGTTCTTCTTCATGGTCATCCGCTGATGCAGTTGGAATATCTTCAGCCGCTTTCGCTTCAGACTCAGGGATGTTCGTAGTTGGAGAGGCTTCAAGAAATACTTGTCATGTAACAGATTGGTGCTCATCTCCTTCTGAAACACTTGATGGATCGACTTGAGGCCTTGGTCCTTTGTGAAGCCTGCGGAATGCTACCGACGCTTGTGGAGATGGAGTTGGTTGGGCCTCAAAGTCTTCGTCTTCAAGCACCGAACTGGAGACTTGAGTTCGGGGAGTTATTGGTGATTCTGCCTGACGATGGGAGTCTTGTGGGTGATCAGCCCATGAATCATCCTAAGCAATTGGCGTCCAAGGACGACCAATGCTGATGCGTTCGCTGTTCGTGAGAACAGGCGATGATACCACATTGAATTCAATCTGAGGAAGGACTTCATCATCTTGAACATTGTCGTGATGACCAATGTCTTCAGCTGCGGTGAGGTCAATAGCTGGAATGTCTTCAGGAGCCTATGTGGTAGCAGGCTCATGAACAGTCAGGCGACGCTCGTGTTGTTCAGATGCAGGGCGAGCAACCGAAATTGGCTCGACGATAAGGGGCTCTGTGGTAGCAGCCCGGACTTTCTTGATCTTGTGTTTCTTGGTGGGTGGAGCATCATCAGTGGTGTTCTTTGTTTTGCACTTGCGGGCTTCAGCTTCAGCGACCTTTGTCTTCTTGAGTTCTGAAGCAAATGTGGGGACCTTAGGCTTCGAGCTTGTCATGCTGGCAGGGAAGACAATGCGAGGTTCTTCCTGCCTTGATGCTTCAGTTGGGGCCACAGTTGGCTTCTTCTTCTTGGCAGCCATCCTGGGGTCGATGCCAGGACGCCCAAGGGCCTTGAGCTTCTCAGCTTCATTGTACACTTGAACACACTTGGCAGCCAAAGCCTTTATGCGCTCACGAGAACCTTTTCTTCTTCACGCTTCTTGTGAAAGGCTTCCTTGAGCTCATGCATCATGACATTGAAATTCTAGACATATTTGACGCTGAGCTTGGCCATATGCTTCTTGAACTGAGCCTTTTCAAAATCAATATTGTGCTTCAGCTCAACAATTTTCTGAGCAAGAGCTAGCTCATAAGCAATGGCGCCATTGAATGAGACGCTCAGGCCAATTGGAAGTTGCAGATCATCAAAGTTGAGATTGGGGGTGTCAAACCACTCATCAATGAAGTTGTTGATGACTGCCACGTCAAAGAGAGGTAAGTCATTGAAGATTTCTGCATCTTGCTTGCTCTTTATCATTTGCTCAAGAGCGTCATCAGCAAGATCTTCATCACTTGACAGATCAATGGAGTCATTCTCATTCCTCAGAACTGCAGCAGGAGTCAGAGCAGGACTGGGGTTGTGCACGGGCTTCTTCTTTAGCTTCTTCGGCTTGGATATGCGAGAGTGATCTTTAGACTGCACACTTGGTGCAGGTGGAGCAGTGGCCAAAGGCTTCACCTTGGTGGAGTGGAAGGCTTCGAAGCCTTGGATTTCTTCTTCTGCTTCGGCTTCGGAGGTGCAGGCGCTTCATCAGAGTCAGCATCGTCTGCAGGTTGATCCACATCCGCCCCTTGAACCCTTATATGAGAGATGAGACCTTCTAAGTTGTCGAAGGGCCCAACAAGATTTGGTTCAGCTTCGCGTGTGACATCTGCACGAGGCGTAGAGGGGCCAGGGTTGAAGTCTAATCCCCAAGTTTTCTTGTTTTCCTTGGCTGAGTTCTTGGCATACTGGAGGTTGCGCTTGAACAGATTGTCGCCATGACACCATAGCAATGATGATGGGTCGGCATCAGCGGGTTGTGGCCCTCAGACCATGCAAGGATAGAAGCCTTGCGCAATGGCTTCAGCTCTGGACCTAGGTGGAAGATATTTGTACAAAATGTCTCCCCATGGTCGCTTGATGGCATTATTCTCAACATACTCCTGGGTCACAAACCTGTACTTGAACCACTATTCTGCCCAATATCTTCGAGTCCATTGGATTCGAGTTTTTCTCTGATTGTAGTCCTCCTCTGAATCAGTCTTGTACATTTCATAGAGGTCAGGAGGCAAATCTCTGGAGGTGTTTCCACAGTGCTATCTGCCACCCTTCCTAACAGATTTCTCAGTTGCCATGAGGTTCAAACTGAAAGACTTAAACGCTGTCAAAGGCTTTCGTCTGCTGGTCAGACAGGAACTGGCTTCGGGAGAGTGAATGTGACGGTGCAAGAATTCTGCAAATGAATGCAGACTATGAGAACCAAGGGATTCTCCCACGGACATGTACCTGTGACAGCATTCGAGATTCGAGGGAAGGGGAAGAGGTCATATGCATTCTCAGAAGATTTTGAAGATAAATCAGTTTAGAAGACATTAACCTCATAGCGCGAAAACATTCACTTATATGTAGAGAGTTGGTTCTAGATTTGTACGAATCCAAGAATAGGTACAAGTGAGTAATCTAACTATGTGTGAAGCATAAGTGAATATACTAGGCAAAGTATGAGATGCAGACATGATAGATCGAAATATGTGCAGGCAGAAACTTCTTTTGGTAGAAAGGATGAATCTATCGGATCAAAAAGACGGTAAAAGGAGGGTTTTAATTTACCACATGATGAACTGCTAGACGGAGACGAAGTGGAGGCCGAACAGTTCGATCTTCCATGCCCTAACTTGGCGACGGAGGACACCTACGGCGGCGGCGGAGAAGACAATATCCGCGGCCGGCGTGAAGATGGCATCGACGAGGTCGCGGCAGCTAAGCGCTTAATCGCCGGCGTCGTCGAGAGCTAGCGGTGGCGCTAGGGTTTGTCGAGGTGGAGAGGTGGTAGAAGAGTTTGGATCGTGATGGGACGGGCATTTATAAGAATGGGAGACGGCACAGCGCAATTACACAGGTGCCCCTGGCGATTCACATCTCAGGGACACGTGGCGGACATGTAACACATAGGGAGTTATTCCATGTTCCCATGCACGCCTGGACTATCGGGGTGGTCGTTCCGGCTTCTCTGGGTTTCAGGCAATAAGAATTGAGCATTAAAACAGATTTAATGTTTGTCTCTGTATCTTCTGCTAACAAGGACACAAAGAAGACATTCGACGGTTCCAACAGAATGCATATGATTTGGATAGATAGGGTTTGAGGTAGAAAGCATAGAGAGGTTAGGGTCCGATCACATTCACTTAGTTCAAAAGATTCAAATAAGAAGACATAGCTATAACTGAATGCTGTAGAGGACAGAACACAAGTCTATATATGAAGATAAATCAAATTCGAAGATTTTGCAAATGTAACGCCAAGAGAAACACTTCAAGCAAAGATTTGGTGGTGGCGTTACCCATCGTATAGGAAGTATTAGACCTAGACACGGCGCACAATTATCGTGGCGCTTCGAAGT
Source organism: Secale cereale (assembly GCA_902687465.1). Taxonomy (NCBI): domain Eukaryota; kingdom Viridiplantae; phylum Streptophyta; class Magnoliopsida; order Poales; family Poaceae; genus Secale; species Secale cereale. Next base: position 360,903,020 of record LR738711.1, read on the forward strand.
CAAATTCCGCGTTTATGTATTCACACTCAGAATGTAAGTCTTCATTGATTGAAGATATACCTTACTTCGTGTGTTGCACATCTAAGTCATCAACATGCAAAAGTGTTAGGATGTGTGCCTCATTACAGGACATTCGAGGATTCTAAGATATTTAGCTCACACCGCAACTTGCAAAACCTTTTCTCATCCAAGGGCTTTGTGAAGATATCTGCCAGCTGCTCTTCAGTGTTGACGTGAATGATATCAATATCTTCCTTCATGACATGATCTCTGAGAAAGTGATGATGAATTTCAATGTGCTTTGTCTTCGAGTGCTGAACTAGGTTGTTGGCAATCTTGATGGCGCTTTCATTGTCGCAATAGAGTGGCACATGCTTCAGATGGACACCATAGTCCTTGAGAGTTTGCTTCATCCAAAGAAGCTGAGCGCAGCAAGATCCAGCAGCAATGTATTCAGATTCAGCACTGGAGAGTGATACACAGTTCTGCTTCTTTGAAGACCAACAGACAAGTAATCGTCCCAGAAAGTGACATGTGCCTGATGTAGACTTGCGATCAACTTTGTCACCGGCATAATCAGCATATGAGAATCCAACTAGATCAAACACTGAGCCCTTTGGATACCATAATCCTAGTGTTGGGGTGTAAGCCAAATATCGAAGAATTCGCTTCACAGCTAAGTGATGTGATTCCTTTGGTGCCGCTTGGAATCGAGCACACATGCAAACACTAAGCATAATATCTGGCCTAGATGCACATAAATAAAGTAAAGAACAAATCATGGAGCGGTATACCTTTTGATCGAAATATTTACCATTGGCGTCGGGACTCAGATGACTTTTAGTTGGCATAGGCGTCGTGTATCCTTTGCAGTCTTGCATTCCAAACTTCTTCAGGCAATCTTTGAGGTATTTCTCTTGAGATATGAAGATGTCGTTGCTTTGCTGACGAATTTGAAGACCAAGGAAGAACTTCAGCTCACCCATCATGGACATCTGATATTGCTCTTGCATCATGTGAGCGAACTCATCACTATATCTTTTGTCAGTGCAGCCAAAGATAATGTCATCCACATAGATTTGGCAAACAAACAGTTCATCGTCATATGTCTTCGTGAAAAGTGTGGGATCCAGGGAACCTGGTTTGAAGCCGTTGCTCTTCAGGAAGTCTTTGAGTGTGTCATACCAAGCACGAGGGGCTTGTTTGAGGCCATATAGTGCCTTGTTTAGTTTGTATACCATATGAGGATGTTTTGGATCTTCAAAGCCAGGTGGTTGTGCAACATACACTTCTTCTTCAATCTTGCCATTGAGAAAGGCACTCTTCACATCCATTTGATACAGAAGGATGTTGTGATGGTTTGCATAGGCTAGCAGTATGCGAATAACTTCAAGCCTAGCCACATGAGCAAATGTTTCATCGATGTCAATCCCTTCAATCTGTGTGTATCCTTGAGCAACGAGACGAGATTTTTTTCTGACAACTTGACCATGCTTATCTTGCTTGTTGCGATATATCCATTTTGTGCCTATTATGTTGTGCTTGCGGGGGTCAGGACGCTTGACAAGTTCCCATACGTTGTTCAGCTCAAGCTGTTGAAGCTCTTCTTGCATAGCTTGAATCCATTCAGGTTCCATGAAGGCTTCAGCAACTTTCTTGGGTTCAGATATCGAGACAAATGCAAAGTGCCCACGGAAATTTGCTAGCTGTGTTGCTCTTGAACGAGTGAGTGGACCAGGTGCATTGATGCTGTCAATTATCCTCTCAACTTGTACTTCATTTGCAACACGAGGATGAACTGGACGAAGATTTTGCTCTTGCTAGTCATTGTCATCATCAGGAGGATTGTCTTCAGGCTGAGCATTGTATTCAGGTGGATTGGGAGCAGAAATGATGAGTTCCTCGTCAGGCTGTGCTTCAGAAGGCATGATTTCACCTGTTCCCATTAGCTTGATAGATTAACTGGGTGGAGCTTCATCCAGCACATTTGGCAGGAACTCTCTTTGTGAGCCATTCGTTTCATCAAACCACACATCCACGGTTTCAACAACTTTATAGAGAAAGATGTTGAAGACTCTGTAGAAGTGCGAGTCCTTTTCGTAGCCGAGCATGAAACCTTCATGTGATTTTGGTGCATATTTTGATTTGTGATGTGGATCCTTGATCCAGCACCTAGCTCCAAAGACCCTGAAGTAACTGACATTTGGCTTCTTGCCAGTAAGGAGTTCATAGGATGTTTTCTTTAGAAGCTTGTGAAGATAAACACGGTTGATGACATGGCATGCTGTATCAATAGCTTTGGGCGAGAACTTTCTTGGTGTCTTGTATTCATCGAGCATCGTTCGAGCCATCTCAATTAGGGTTCTGTTCTTGAGCTCCACGATGCCATTCTGCTGAGGTGTGTACGAAGTTGAGAACTCATGAGTGATTCCCATTGTATACAGATAAAGATCAAGGCTGGTATTCTTGAACTCAGTGCCATTGTCACTTGTGATATGCTTGATCTTGACGCCATAGTTGTTCATGGCACGGTTGGCGAAGCGTCTGAAGACATCCTGCACTTCAGTCTTGTAGAGAATTATGTGCACCCATGTGTATCTTGAATAATCATCAACAATGACGAAGCCATAGAGACAAGCTGTAGTAGTGAATGTGGAGTAGTGAGTAGGGCCAAATAAGTCCATGTGAAGCAGCTCGAAGGGTTGGGATGTCGTCATGATTGTCTTCGAGGGATGCTTGGCCCTAGTCATCTTCCCAGCTTCGCAAGCACCGCACAGATGATCTTTATTGAACTTGACACCCTCGATGCCTACGACGTGCTTCTTCTTCGCGAGAGTGTGCAAGTTCCTCATGTCGGCATGTACTAGCCTCCGATGCCAGAGCCAGCACTCTGAAGCTTTTGCTAGAAGACATACGGCCATCTGTGGTCCTGCTGAGAAATCTACCATATACAAATCATCTTTCTGATATCCATCAAAGACTAGAGACTTGTCAGATTCCATTAGTACAAGGCAACAATATTTTCCAAATATCACAATCATGTTTAAGTCACAAAGCATTGAGACAGACATTAAGTTGAAACCAAGGGATTCAACAAGCATGACTTTATCCATGTGCTGATCCTTTGAGATTGCAACTCTACCTAGACCCAATACCTTGCTTTTACCAGTATCAGCAAATGTGATGTGACTCTTGTCAGATGGTCATAAGGTTGAGTCCATAAGAAGATTTCGATCATCAGTCATATGATTAGTGCATCCACTGTCCATAATCCATGCTGAAGTCTTTGGTATCATACCCTATAGTGCAGTTAGGGGGATAGGCTTCACGAAGAGTATTGTGAAGCATAAATGTTTGACAAGCAAGCGGATTATGAAAGCTTAGATCCAAGTTATGACTGATAGGATGATTGGCAAGCGATTCAGAAACAAAATACATAGTAAGACCATTTGGGCATTTGATCTTGCGCCCTACAAGATGTTTTAGGTCCCCGGCTATAGTTTCAGACGCCTTTGATTTTTGGTTGGAGACCTTTCCCTGCAAGAGATAGTTAATTCTTCTTAACCACCCACATCTTGAGGGGCGGCTTAGAAGCAATGAGTCTAAGTGCAGCATCTGAGAATTTTGGCTTTGGAGCCCTAGCAAATAGCCATGCAGGAGGAGAATAATACTCATAAGAATAGGCAGAAAAGTTCTTCGTTTTGTGAATATAGCGGTTCGAGGAAATACGCTCATATTCATGGGTTTGAGTACAATTTCCCTGCAAAACATTGGCGTTAGGGTGACTCAGGTGAGTCATCTCTCTGTATGAAGACTTAGGACCGTATGAAGCCTTTGGTATGGGGTTTGTCTTCTTCCCAGGTGGTGTCATGATGACATTTATTTGAAGCTTCTCAAGACAACTTTTGGGAACCCAGATCTTCTTCATAGGTGGCCCGTTCCTACAGTTAGTACCAATATACCTGGCAAACACTTCACCATTCTGATTCTTAAACAATTTATTGTTTGCATCAAAGGATTCATCAATGATAATAGGATTAGCACAAGTGAAGCCAGATAAGGTAGACGAATCCACTGAAGGTTGCTTTGCAACAAACCCATGTGGTTTTGGGGTACTGCTCAGGCTTCCAGTATGAACCATCAACATTCATTTTCCTCTCGAATCCTACACCCTCTTTCCTAGGGTTTCGATTCAGAATCTGCTTCTTGAGGACATCACATAACGTATGATGCCCTTTGAGGCTTTTGTACATCCCTGTTTCAAGAAAAGTCTTCAACCTAGCATTTTCATCAGCAATAGTAGTGGTATCCTCAACAGAGGGGTTAGTTACCACATCAGCAGGTGAAGATATTGCAACAATAGCAGCAGTAGAACATTCAGCAACAGATGTAGTGTTATCACGCTCAATGCATTTTAGGCATGGTGGTTCAAATCCTTCCTGAGCGGAGCTGATCTGTTGAGCGCGGAGTGACTCATTTTCTTTTTGAAGATCTTCATGAGCCGCTTTCAATTTCTCAAGTACTTGCTTCCTTTGAAGATTATCATAGGAAAGCTTTTCATGAGTTTTTGAGAGCGATTCATGACGACTCTCAAGTTCCTCATACTTAACATGAAAGATTTTTTATGTCTTCAATTAAAGACTGAGAACGGGTCATTTCCGCGTCCAACAGGTCATCGCTTTTGTCTAACAGTTTTTGAATATGTTCCATAGCTTTCTGTTGTTCAGTGGCAATTTTAGCAACTGTTTTGTAGCTAGGTTTGGATTCACAATTGGAGTCATCTTCACTGGATGTTTGAAACTAAGCATCGCGTGATTTTACCTTGGCACCGCGTGCCATGAAGCAGTAGGTGGGAGCAGAGTCGTCGTTATCATCAGTGTTGGTGACAGAGCCATTGTATTGAGTGTTGAAGATGGACTTGGCAACGTAGGCTGTGGCTAGAGCCAGACTTGCAACACCAGAATTGGACTCCTCCTCAGACTCCACCTCCGCTTCTTCTGAAGCAGACTCCTCCTCTGAATCCATCTCCTTGCCAACAAACGCATGAGCCTTGCCAGATGAATTCTTCTTGTGTGATGAATACTTCGATGAAGACTTGGAAGAAGACTTTGAGTATTTCTTCTTTTTCTTGTCATCAGAATCATATTCCTTGCTCTTCTTATTCTTCTTCTTCTTCTTCTTCTTCTTCTTCTTCTTCTTCTCATTGTCCCATTGAGGACACTTAGAGATGTAGTGACCAGGTTTCTTGCACTTCTGGCATGTTCTCTTCTTGTGGTCATGGGTAGAAGCTTCATCATTTCTTGAGCTGGATCATGAAGACTTTCTGAAGCCTTTCTTCTTCGTGAATTTCTGGAACTTCTTCACAAGCAATGCAAGCTCCTTTCCAATGTCTTCAGGATCACCAGAACTGTAGTCAGATTCTTCTTCAGATGAGGAAACATCTTTTGCCTTCAAAGAGCGAGTTCGGCCATAATTGGGACCATAGATGTCACGTTTCTCAGATAGCTGGAACTCATGTGTGGTTAGCCTCTCAAGTATGTCAGACGGATAGAGAGTCTTGAAGTCAGGGCGCTCTTGAATCATAATGGCAAGGGTGTCAAATGAGCTGTCAAGAGATCTCAGGAGTGTCTTGACGATTTCATGCTTGATGATCTCAGTGGCGCTAAGTGCCTAAAGCTCATTTGTGATGTCAGTGAGGCGATCGAATGTGAGCTGGACATTCTCATTGTCATGTCTCTTGAAGCGATTGAAGAGGTTACGAAGGACACTGATCCTTTGATCTATCTGGGTTAAGACGCCTTCGTTGACCTTGGAGAGCCAGTCCCAGACTAGCTTCGACGTTTCTAGAGCACTCACACGACCATACTGTCCTTTGGTCAGATGACCACAGATGATGTTCTTGGCCGTGGAATCCAATTGAACGAGCTTCTTGACTGTCAGGACCCCGATCCTAAGTCACACCGATCTAGCTGTAACACGTCATATCACTTTGCGGCCTCACTCACGGTAACCCCACGGGTGCCACCTTACCTGGCCCGGGACCGTTTGCGCATTTTGGCACACGTATATGACAGTGTCGCTAGCATCCATATGACAGAGAACCCAGGCCGACATGGCTAGTTATAAACCAAAAGTGGCACTAGATTACAGAGACATGCATCCATGACCCAGCAACGAACGTGTCGGTCATCAACGTATGAACCCAAGTCGTAGCAAGCTACATGGACTTAAAGGAACAACGCGTGACATTTCCCCTAAGGGACAGACACAGGAACGAAGAAGGACACATGCCGGCCAGCCTACGTGTTCCGAGCAGTAGCAAGCTACCAAGGCTCATTGGAATCACTAGGAGGCATTTCCCTGTAAGGTAGGCTACCAAAGGAAAACAACTAGGTGTCGGATCCCACACATACCAAGCATTTCAAACATACACACAATATGCTCAATATGTGCAAATACAACATTGCATCACAATAGAACTCTATGACTCAAAGTACTTTATTTAAGAGGCTCCAAGAGCCATACATAACATATCCATACAGGTAGGGGTCACATGACCCAACACTCAAGTCATACAGTCATACAAGCACAAGCGGAAGCTACATGTCTGAGTACAGACAACTTAGAAAATAAAACAGGCTTGGTGTAGCCTGACTATCTACAAGGCCCTTCACAAGCTCCAGATCTCCGTCTGGGTGTCAAGCTACTCGTCGACGTCAACGTCTATGTAGAACCCATCAGCAGGGGCAGGGTTCTCCTCTGCAACAGTTATTAAGCAAACATGAGTACAAAGGTACTCAGCAAGTCTTACCACAGAACCTATCATACATGCAACATTATCAACAGGGGGCAGTGGAGTTTATAGCAGAAAGCCAGCTTTGACTCTTGGCTAACCTATACTACAACTCTCAACAGATTCCAAGATGTTACTACGAACACGAGTCCTCTACTCACCACAACAATACACTACCGAGGATCCTCTTCCGTCATCCTACGGAAGGGCCATCCACGGCACTCACACTTATCTTGAGGCTTTTAGTAGTATCCATCAAATTGTCTATGAACTGTAAGAGTAACCAAGTAGTCTGTACCGCGAACAACGGCTATTCGAATAGATTGATAACCCTGCAGGGGTGTACCTCTTCACACACGCTTTCACCACTTATCGCCGTTTACTCGACATGTACTCGGCAACCTTCAAGCGGAAGCCCAGCGAGGGTGTCGGCCACGACCTGACTAACTACTCAAGTCTCTCGTCCAGGTTTATCGCCTATTTGGGTTCCATCCGTGGGGAGATCCGGCCGGGGTGTCGCTCACGGCCCCAAATGATGTGTAGGGTTCCTGAGTCACCAAACGGGCAACCGGTACACCGTGCCACGTACCTGTCGCATCACAACCCACCCCGAGGGTCAGCGCTGTGCATGACCTCCAGTAAACTATAAACACGAGAAACTAGTTGCAACTCCTGGACAGAGATCGAGGGTAATTAATAAGCCGGGAGGGTCCATTAGTTTCGGGCCCAATGCATGGTAGTAACTGGAACTTGAACCACACATACAGATCTCGGGTCCTATGTACGGTTCCAATGAAACAACCCACCACGTACTCCTACATGGCCTTTCATCGATACCTTTACCAAGCATATTCCACACTTCCTTCTCTTTATCGAAAGATTGTTTCACTCTGATCCATCACCCGGATGAACCAGACCTGACACAACTCTAAGCATAGCAGGCAACATAAACAAATAGCATGGTGGATCACACATCACATGGCTCAATCAACTCCTACACATGCTAGTGGGTTTCAACTATTTACTGTGGCAATGACAGGTCATGCAAGGGAATAGGGTTCAACTACCGCAGCAAGTAGCAGTTCACACGCTGTTGCCTTAATGCAGTAAAAGAGAGCAGGAGCGAGAAGATTGGGTTTGTATCGGAATGATCAATGATTGCTTGCCTGACAAAGTGGTTGTCGGGTACTGCTCTTCAACTGGATACGCAGAAGTATCCTCGGGAGCAGGACCTAACACAGAGAATACCGGTGATACAATCATTAAACAAACAAATGCAACAATATGATGCATGCTCATGACATGGCAAGATGCGTGTGTGTTGGGCTAATGCAACTATAACCAGAAGGGTTTGAGCCTATTTGAATGAAAGGTTCAAATTGGCACTTTAGCTATTATTTAATTAAGTGCATTATCATGTTTTAATGTATACAGCAAGGTTAACTTGCTCAAACATGCATGAAACCAGTGCCATTGGAAAGATTGGATTTTTCTGATCATTTTTCATATATAAATCTTTTCCATCTGAGCTACTGTTGAATTTATATGATTTTTTGAAGTTTAGGCATTTTCTGGAATTTCCTGAATTATTTTTAAATCTAAAAATCCCAGAAAATCCTTTACTGCGTCAGCATGACATCATGCTGACGTCAGTCAGTCAACAGGGCGGCCCAGGTAAAACCTGACCAGTGGGACCCACTGGTCAGTGTCATAGTTAACTAATTAACTAATTAGAATTAAATTAACACCTAAACCAGGTTTGACTAGCAGGCAGGGCCCACATGTGAGTGACCCAGGGGGGTCAAACCCATGGTCAAACAGGCCCAAATCGCTGGCGTTTAGCCGCCGGCAAGGCCAAACACGGCGGTGAGGTGCGGGTTTCGTGCTCCGGCTGCCAAAACGACGGCGGAGCACACCTACGGGTAGCTGGAGGCAAACCGCATCGAGTGGAGGTGGTGGCTGGCCTCGGGGTCGCCGGAGATGACGCCGGCGACGAGTCCAGCGGCTGCCGGAGTTTGGCGAAGTCGAAAACGATGGTGCGGTGCTCGTGGAGGAGCGTGGAGTGGTCCTACAACACCTACGCGTGACGGTGAAGCTGATAGGTACGATGGCCGGACCATTGGATGGCCGGAGCCTCGTCGGCGACGAGCTCCGCGGCGGTGCGTGCAGGTGAGCTTCGTGCGGTGCGTTCCAGGTTAGTAGAGAGCCAACGGAGAGGGGGAGGACGAAGCTGGGCTCACAGGGGTTGCAGCAGACGCCGGAGCGAGCTTGGGGGTGGTCGGAGCTGAGCGGGACGGCGAGGGGGATCTCCGCGGCCGGAGTTGGGGAAGAAGGGGTCGGGGGCATCTCCAGGGCGTGCGAGCGCTCGGGGCTCAGCCTGTTCGAAGTAGTCGAGGACGGCAGAGACGACGGACACGGCGACGGGGCTCAGGGACGACGGTGGGCGCGGCTACTACGACGGTGCGAGCACGGCGGCGTCGGCCATGGTGCGGGGAGGGCGAAGGAGAGGAGCTGGGGAGAGTGGGGTGTGTCTGCGAGGTCGGGGGCGAGGTGGACGACCGATCCAAGCCTCCAGGGCGGCGAGGGGAGGAAGCAGGGCGGCGGGCAGCTGCGTGGCGCGCGCTGCGGCCGCCGTCGAGCACCTGCCTGCCTGCCTGGCCGAGCCAAGCAGCTCGCTGGAGCGGCAGCTGGGTTGGGCCGGCAGGTGGGCCGGGTGGGGCGCCAGGTAACTCCTTTTCTCTCTCCTTTTTCTATTTCTTTTCTGTTTCATTTCTTTTGCAACTTTGTTTAATTAATAAAAATGCCAGAACATTTTTATAACTCATAAAACTTGTCATGCCCACTTTATATAATATGAACAGCATGGAACATTATAGTTTATGATTATTTGAGCATTTAAAATATTTTATAGCATATAAATGCCCAAATACAAATACCATATGATTTAATCCAGAGACCTTGGATGTCCTAGAAAATTGTGCACCATTTTTGGCAGAGGTTTAAGACCAAGGCAGAAATGATGGACATTTTTGAAGGGCATTTTGGGTACATTGGAAAAGATTTTATCAAACCCTAGTTGTTAGAAGAGGGGTGCTGGGGTTTCTGTCATTCCCATTTCAAGTTTCTTTGATAAGTAAACATGATGCACACTCTAGCTAGTCCTAATGCAAATGCTAACTAGGGATGTGACATTGACATCAGTAGGGGTGAGACCTTCACTAGTCTTGGGAACTCCGTTCTTGACGACATACCAGAGGTCCACATAAATGGCTTCAAGATGCATACGCATCTTGTTCTTCTAGTAGGGGTATTCAGTGCCTTGGAAGACGGGGCACGCAGTAGAGACTTTGATTATCCTTGCAGTCGACATAGCTAAAACTCCAGGTGGTTAAACCGAATCACACAGAACAAGGGAGTACCTTGCTCTGATACCAATTGAAAGGGCTGTATATCGACTAGAGGGGGTGAATAGGCGATTTTTATGAAAGTCTTCAAAACATGGAAGTTTCAAAGATAAAGATAGAACCGATCCTATTTATATGCAGCGGAAGGTAGACTACACTAGACAAGCCATAGTCAAGTATTCAATGAAGTGAAAGCACTAAGACTAATAGCAGCTAGGCAATATGGATTAGGATGGAAGATTATATGAAGCCAGTCAAAACAAGTAGTCACGCAGTGAAGTCAAACAGATAAGGCAAGAAGGCAAGGACTTCACAAAGACAGACAGTAAGTAAAGAGAAGGAAGGGATAGAACCAGTAGCTTGGGGAAGACAGTGATTTGTTAGACCAGTTCGAGTTGCTGTGACAACTGTACGTGTGGTTAGGGAGGCTAAGATTTAACTCAGAAGACTGCGTCTTCACCTTATTCCCCTTGGGCTAAGGACACCCAGTCCTCGCCCAATCACTCTGGTAAGTCTTCAAGGTAGACTTCCAACCCTTCACAGACTTCGTTCACCAGCGACCCACAATGACTCTTGGATGCTCAGAACGCGACGCCTAACCGGCTGGAGGATTCACAATCCTCAAGTATAACAAGTCTTTAGATCACGCGGACAGAAAGACTTCAGTGATGCCTAACACTCTTTGGCTCTAGGTGTTTGGTCTTTGTCCTCGCAAGGATCTCTCTCTCAAATGCTTTGGAGGTGGGTTGCTCTCAAACGACAAAAGCCGTGTACTAACTCTGAGCAGCCACCAATTTATGGTTTAGGGGTGGGCTATTTATAGCCACTAGGCAACCCGACCTGATTTGTCCGAAATGACACTGGGTCACTAAGGAACTGATACGTGTTCCAACGGTCAGATTTCAAACACACGCGGCAACTTTACTTGGGCTACAAGTAAAGCTGACTCATCCAGCTCTGGATAAGATTTGCTCTCATTGTCTTCGCTCGAAGACATAGGATTTAGTTGAGCATCACTTCAATCACTCTGACTTTGTTCACTTGGACCCCACTTAACAGTACGGTGGTTCCTATGACTCAACAAAGAAGAAAAGGAAACAATGAAACATCTAAGTCTTCGCGCTCTATAGTCTTCACACAATGCCTTCTCTCTTCATAGTCTTCAATATGAATATCATCATATACCACCATTACCGTCAATGTCTTCATACATTTTTAGGGGTCATCTCCGGTAGGTAAACCGAATCAATGAGGGACTACTACCTGTGTTATCCTGCAATTCTCACAAACACATTAGTCCCTCAACCAGGTTTGTCGTCAATACTCCAAAACCAACTAGGGGTGGCATTAGATGCACTTACAGCTTCACTTATATCTTTTAAGCTAGATAGTTTTGCTCTAGTGCTTCACTTATATCTTTTAGAGCACGGTGGTGGTTTTATTTTGTAGAAGTTGTTGATATCTCATGCTTCACTTACATCTTTTTCACAGTATTTTAGAACAGCATGGTAATGTGCTTTGGTTATAAAACTAGTCCTAATATGATAGGCATCCAAGATAAGTGTAGGAAAAACTTTCATATCATGTGCATTGAATATGATGAGAAGTTTGATACTTGATGATTGTTTTGAGATATGGGGATGGTGATATTAGACTCATGCTAGTGGAGTAATTATGAATTTGATAAATACTTGTGTTAAAGTTTGTGATTCCCGTAGCATGCACGTATGGTGAACCGCTATGTGACGAAGTTAGAGCATGAGGTATTTATCGAGTGTCATCCATTGTGTGGAGGTCGGGATCACGCGATGGTTAACTCCTACCAACCCTTCCCCTAGGAGCATGCGTTGATTACCTGGTTTTGATGACTCGTAGATTTTTGTAATAAGTATATGAGTTATGTATGACTAATGTTGAGTCCATGGATTACACGCACTCTCACCCTTCCACCATTGCTAGCCTCTCTTGTACCGCGCAACTTTCGCCGGTAACATACACCCACCATATTCCTTCCTCAAAACAGCCACCATACCTACCTATCATGGCATTTCCATAGCCATTCCGAGATATATTGTCATGCAACTTTCCACCGTTCCGTTCATATGACATGCTTCATCATCATTCACATTGAGTCATATTTTTTGTCAGCTTCGAGTTGTAATCTTTGAGTTGTAAATAAAAGTGTGATGATTTTCATTATTAGAGCATTGTCCCATGTGAGGAAAGGCCAAATAAGAAAAAGAGATGGCACCAAAAAAATTTAGAGAGGGGCTAAAAAAAGGAGAGGAAACCCCTCCAAAAAATTGAGAGAAAAGAGAGAAGGGACAATGCTACTATCCTTTGCCACACTTGTGCTTGAAAGTAGCACCATGATCTTCATGATAGAGAGTCTCTTGTTTTGTCACTTTCATATACTAGTGGGAATTTTCATTATAGAACTTGGCTTGTATATTCCAGCGATGGGCTTCCTCAAATGCCCTAGGTCTTCATGAGCAAGCAAGTTGGATGCACACCCACTTAGTTTCTTTTGATGTCTATTGATAGGCATCTCCATAGCCCATTGATACGCCTAGTTGATGTGAGACTATCTTCCTCCTTTTTTGTCTTCTCCACAACCACCACTCTATTCCAGCTATAGTGCTATATCCATGGCTCATGCTCATATATTGCGTGAAAGTTGAAAGGTTTGATAAAAATTGAGTATGAAAATAATTGCTTGGCTGAAACCGGGATTGTGCATGATATGAATATTTTTTGTGATGAAGAGGGAGCATGGCCAGACTATATGATTTTGTCGGAATAACTTTCTTTGGCCATGTTATTTTGACAAGACATGATTGCTTTGTTAGTATGCTTGAAGTATTATTATTCTTATGTCAATATAGACTTTTGTCTTGAATCTTTCGGATCTGAACATTCATGCCACAATAAAGAAATTACATTGAGAACTATGTTGGTTAGCATTCCACAACAAAAATTCTGTTTTTATCATTTACCTACTCGAGGACGAGCAGGAATTAAGCTTGGGGATGCTTGATACGTCTCCAACATATCTATAATTATTGATTGTTCCATGCTATTTTATATTCTGTTTTGGATGTTTATTGGGCTTTATTATACAATTTTATATTACTTTTGGGACTAATATACTAACCCAAGGCCAAGTGCAGATTGCTGTTTTTTTGCCTATTTCAGGGTTTCGCCGAAAAGGAATATCAAACGGAGTCCCAACGGAATGAAACCTTCGGGAAAGTTATTTTTCGAACTGTATCTACCCAGAAGACTTGGAGTACACGCGAGGGAACGAAGGAGGTGGCCACGAGGTTCCAGGGCGTGCCCTCTCCCCCTGGGAGCGCCCCCCATCATCGTGGGCCCCCTATGGCTCCCCCGATGCCCTCCTTCCTCCTATATATATCCATATACCCTGAAAACATCGAGGCAGTAGAGAAAACCCTAATTCCACTGCTGCAACCTTCTGTTCCCATGAGATCCCATCCTGGGGACTGTTCCGGAGCTCCGTTGGAAGGGGGATCTACCATGGAGTGCTTCTACATCAACACCATAGCCTCGCCAATGAGTTGTGAGTAGTTTACCATCGATCTTCGGGTCCATAATTATTAGCTAGATGGCTTCTTCTCTCTTTTTGGATCTCAATACAAGGTTCTCCTCGATCTTCGTGGAGATCTATTCGATGTAATCTTTTTGCGGTGTGTTCGTCGAGATACGATGAATTGTGGGTTTATGATCAAGATTATCTATGAACAATATTTTATTCTTTTCCGAAATATTTTATGTATGATTATAATATCCTTGCAAGTCTCTTGGAATTATTTGTTTGGTTTGGCCTACTAGATCTATAGTTCTCGCAATAGGAGAAGTGCTTGGCTTTGGGTTCAATCTTGCGTTGTCCTTTCCCAGTGACAGCAGGGGCAGCTAGGCATGTATTTTATTGTTGCCATCGAGGATAAAAAGATGGGGTTTATATCATATTTCTTGAGTTTATCCCTCTACGTCATGTCATCTTGCTTAAAGCATTACTCTGTTCTTATGAACTTAATACTCTAGATGCATGCTGGATAGCGGTCGATTTGTGGAGTAATAGTAGAGATGCAGAATTGTTTCGGTCTACTTGTTGCGGACGTGATGCCTATATATAATGATCATGCCTAGACATTCTCATAACTATTCGCTTTTCTATCAATTGCTCGACAGTAATTTGTTTACCCACCATAGAATTCTGCTATCATGAGAGAAGCCACTAGTGAAACCTATGGGACCCGAGTCTATTCTCAACATATTAATCTTCCATCTACTTTACTTTGCTTTATTTACTTTCTGTTCTTATACCAAAAAATACCAAAAATATTATACTATACTATCTATCAGATCTCACTTTCGTAAGTGACCGTAAAGAGATTGACAACCCCTTATCGCGTTGGCTACGAAGTTCTTATTTGTTTGTGCAGGTGCGAGGGACTCGTGCGTGGTCTCCTACTGGATTGATACCTTTGTTCTCAAAAACCGAGGGAAATACTTACGCTACTGTGCTGCATCACCCTTTCCTCTTAGAGGCAATACAACGCAAGCTCTAGAAGTAGCAAGGCATTCCCCTCATCTATGCCAATTTTCCCTCTCATTCATTTCATCAACTGAAGACAGCAAGGCAAGATGCACCAAGGAATACATCTTAGCGACCGACTAGCACCGAAGACTTTTGCTATAGCCTCCTCGACCAAGTGCCACCCCATAGAGTTATGTTTACCCCTCAAGACTGGAAACCCATGCCTAGACCCTTCATGACTTCATGAGATAATCCAACTCAAATCCTTAACTATGTGATTAACTACGAAATTGCAAGAGAACCAGATAAGCTTCTGTACCCTTTTGTAACCATTACGCTTCTTTAACCATGTGACTAAGACTTAATTGTGGAACACTTGGATATAGTGAACGATACATTATCATCCCTGGATAGCACCAGAACCGACGATGCCAGAGGGAAGACCAATTTGAGGATATAGGAATAGAGGACAAATGACTTGATGAGTTAATATGAGTGACCTTGAGGAATTATTTGAGCCTCTTTGGTGGATTATGAGGCTTTCATATTGGTACATGAACTTGGTGAAATCGTGTTAATAGAGTAGCATAACTTTCTTCGCCCCTAAGTAAATTGGATCTAGTAGAATAATTATGATCGCAAGATGAAATTCTTGGAAGTATAAGGATTTGACATAGCCAGGGGATATTGATAGGAGATAGTTGACATTACGATAATGACTTGGGGAAACATGTAGGAATTCTTGTTGGGCATGAGCTTTGGAATTAAATAGGTGATCCACTACTAGGAAAAGGGCTGCTAGTGGCGCACCTGTTTTTGCTACTAATGGCGCACTACAGGTGCGCCACTAGCACAACACCATTAGATTTTTTTACTAATGGCGCACCACTGGTGCGCCATTAGTATCTGGTATACTAATGGCGCACCACATAGAAGTGCGCCATTAGTAACAAATTTTTTTATAGTTTTTTTTCTTCAGAATTTTGTTTTTAAAAAAAAATTGTTTTTTTCTTAATCTCAGGTCATTATGGCTTAATCTCGGGTCAATATGCTTAATCTCAAGTCAAATCGTGGTTGAAGAAGCACTACAGCCGTTGGATGGACATCGTACGGTCACTGGAGCTAGAATCGTTCATATTGACTAAGTTGACAAAGCACACCGTCCCCGTCAACTTAGTAGGCCCACAAGTCTGCCTCCCACCAAGGTCGGTCCCAACCAGCAGGGGGAGTATTCATTTTTTTGTGCGTAATAAGGAGGCACTTCCGGTGGGTACGAGCTGACAGCGAGGGAATGTTTTTTTCACGCAATACGGTGGCCCGTCCGGTGGGTCTCAGCAGTCAGGGGGGAAACGTTTTTTTCGTGAAATACGGTGGCCCGTCCGGTGGGTCCTTGCTGTCAGGTGGAGGAATCATTATTTTCCGCGTAATAACGAGGCACTTCCTTGCTGCCGTTGTGGACCCAGCTGTCCGCCTCTCCACGTACAGTCCTCGTCCGATGGAAGCCATTCCATGACCACGTTGACCACGCCGTGTCGAGAGCACCAGGGCGGTGGACGACGACAAGGCCTAGGAAGGGGACGACGCGGAGCCGGGGAAGACGCGGTAGTTGAAGCCCGCGTGGAGAGGAGTACAAGGGTTCACTGGTTCGGCTGCGGTGTGAGGCTACCGTTGCCGCGGAATAACAGGGGGTGTGGATGAGTAGAGGGATGGCCTGGCCAGCGGTGGGAGTAGTAGGGGGCAGGGAGTCCTACGCGACAGCATAGCCGGCCACGGTAGGCAGGAGTAGGCGGCACGACCGGTGCTGCTTTGGGCGGCTGGAGCAAGAAGACCAGAGGTTGAAGAAGCACGTCGGCCGTTGGATGGACATCGTACGGTCACTGCAGCTAGAATCATTTATATTGACTAAGTTGACAAAGCCCTTGGTACGCGTCAACTTAGTAGGCCCACAGGTCAGCTTCCGAAATGGTGCACCCTAGATGTCAGGGGGAGGAATCATTTTTTGGGCGGGTGAAGTTAGAATATCCGAGATAGAAGAAGAAGCACGGCATCCGTTGGATGGACATCCAATGGCCACTACTGCTAGAACCGTGTGTTGACTATAAGTTGACAAAGCCTTGCATACGCGTCAACTCTTTTTTTAGGAGATGCGTCAACTTAGTAATGACACAAGTGTGTGGCAGAGAATTTACAGCCCGTTTGAGATTTGTAAGAATGTGCAGCCAATTTTTGAATTCTAATAGAATTTACTACAGCCCATTTACAGTTTGTTAAAAGTACATCCCATTTCAACCAACCGTTCAAAACAGAATTCAATAAAATTTCCCACATTTTGATGGGATCCGAAATATTTGTATCCCAAAATTTCTAGTTAGATTAAATACAATTCAATATAAATTTATATTACGTAAAAATCCAACGAAACATTGCGCTCGCAACAATTAATGAAATTCAAATTTTCAATATCCAAAAATAATATTTTATAAAGTAATCACGTGTTTGGTGCATTTTTTTATAGTTACTGCCCACTTATATAATTATGTCCCATTTATTATTTCATAAAGCCCATTTTCTTGTTAAGCCTAATGCATCCCTCCTAGGAAAGATTTGCAGCCCAGCGGGGCAGAGAATAACAACTTGACCTTGCCTGCGTATTCCTAAAAAAAGTATAGCTAGGCTAGCCATTTTTAGCTTGAAAAAAGAAAGAATATCTAGGCTGGATATATGGCCTGGGCTAGACGGGCCACAGCCCGCCCGGTTAATAGCTGCAGTGATGTTTTCGTTGTTGTTCAGAGGAGGAAAATTAATATCTAGGCTAAACATCGCTCAAGAAAAACCTTGTAGTGCTCACACCTCAAAAACACAAATACTGCTCGAGCTGCTTAGTCCCAGTTGTCGGCCGCTTCTTGTGCAATTCTCTCGTTTATTGACTACATAGGTTGACAATGGTGTGGAACCGTGATGTCGGGAAACCAGGAGGAAGTAAAAAAATTATAGTTTTATATACTAATAAGGAGGCACTTGCGTACGTGCGGCTATGGCCCTGGTGGGTCCCGACTGTCATCCTCTCCAAGTAAAGTCATCTCCTCATCCTTATGTCCGTTGACAATGTTGACAATGCGAGACGGCGGCGCCACGGCGAGCGCAACAACTCGAAGGACGATGGAGAGGGCCTCGCGGGCCCTACGGATGGTCTGATATAGCGTCCGCTACTCATTCGGGAAGCCAGGATCATAGGGCCACATGTCCGTGACGGCATTGTCGTTCGCTTGTTCACCGGTGCTCGTTGAGGAGACGGAGGTTGCAGCACAGGTCCTCCTGTGCTGGTAGCTCTTCCACCATTAGGGCGTCGAAGTGCGGCCACACCTGCTCTATGGTGAACACGTCATGAACCGGCTCGGACAGTGGCGCCAACTCCTAGTCGGAAGCTACGTCGCTCAGCTCGGCGAGGTAGCTGGCGAGCCAACATGTCCGGCTGCTGGACCGACCCGCGCACGAGTCTGACTGCCCTGGCCCACCCAGACCGCCTCCCTCGCCCGCGCGCACTTTCCGCTCGAAACGGTCAGCGCCGCCCGCCCCGCTTCCCGGTGTATGGGATTGCTCCGCCTTCAAACGACACAAGTGCCGTTCGTCCGTCCTTCTGCCGCCCACATTAATGATGCGCGGTTGCCAAGACGGCTACTCCGGCGCCACACGTCTGTCCCTCCACCGCCCACCATTGCTATATAAATTGTTGCGCCGGCCATAGCCGCAGTCATCCGCATCCGTTCCTATTCTCCTGTCAACACCACTACTCCCCACTATGGGTTCCTCGCGCTCCAGCGCTCTTCGGGACGGGCGGACGACAGACCACAAGGAGATGGTAGCCATTGCTGCTGACTGGCTGGCCGGCAGGCAGCCGGAAGACGACGACATCCCAATGGAGAACATGGTAGTCGACGATATGGCGCCAACCCCCTCCTCCGCGCCATCCTCGCCGGTGCATTACACCATGACCATCGACGCGGCACGTGCCCAATATATGGACACGATGAGGCAGAAGCGTGAGGAGCAGTTCCGGGAGGCGCAGGCCGACGCCGCCTACAACCACCATCTCCTCTAGGAGCACCTGCAGGCGGACGAGCAGATCACCGTGGAGCGGGTGGAGCAGGAGGCGCTGCTTGACTCGTACCTCTCCGCCTGCGAGGGCCACCTCGAGCGCCAGCAGTACCGCATGCGGTGGTGGATGCTGCGGCCACCTACAAAGAGGGCGGTGAAGCGGGCAAGGAGCTGTTTGGCGAGACCAAGGACGAGGCAGAGGACAATGCCGGCTTCGACGAGTCCCTGCTCCGTTGGCGTCGATGAGGCCCTGCTCCGCCAAGGCCCCGTGGCGCCAACAACGAGGCAGAGGACACCACCGGCTCCGCCGAGGCCCCATCCTGCCGGCAACGCGGGGGAGGATTTCCCCCGCTCCGCCGAGGCGCCGCCCGCCGGCAACGAGACACAGGACATCGCTAGATCCGCCGAGGCCCCACCCCGCTGCCAACGAGGCCGCACCACACAGAAAATGAGGAAGAGTAGAACACGATAGGTCGCCGCCGCTCGGGTCCAAGTAAGGCCACCGCTGCCCTAATCTCTATGACAAGCTAGGTGGGTTGACCACTGATGGCCGGTTAGCTTCTTGGCGGCGATGTGGAGTCGGAGAGCTATGTTGGAGAAGGACGCTGCTTCTACTTAATTGCTAGTGCAGTTGGCTGACTGACACGTGGGCCCAAC
The DNA here is from genome assembly GCA_902687465.1 of Secale cereale. Classification (NCBI taxonomy): domain Eukaryota; kingdom Viridiplantae; phylum Streptophyta; class Magnoliopsida; order Poales; family Poaceae; genus Secale; species Secale cereale. The sequence goes on from LR738711.1 coordinate 360,922,530, forward strand.
AGGCATCTAGGCCACATGTCAGTTACGCAACTGCACCTGCAGTTAAGTGAGTGATGCTTCTGTTCGGCTCAGCCAGACACAGGTGGGTAGCTTCGGTTAATTAATTATACCTCCAGCGCACCCCTTTTTTGTTGAAGAATGTATGAAATGTAATGAACTCCGGCATGTTTATATGAAATGCGACCGTGTATGAATGAATTTATTTCGATTAGTTTGAATTCTTGTATCACCGGCATTGGATGAACATGCAAAACAATACGTACTAGCATTATTCCCAGGGTGATCACCTCATTTGTAGCAGTTTCACATGTACTCCCTCCGGTCCTTTCTAGTCTACATACAAGTTATGTCTGCAGTCAACGTATCTCCACTTTGACCAATCTTATAGAAAAAAGTGTGCACTTTCACAATGTGCAAAGTAAAAACGAACAGAAGGAGTACAAAGATTTTGAGCAGCTTTTTAGCGTTCCTATACATTGCAATCAAACACACAGGTCTGGCAATTCATAGAGAACATTCAAAACAATCGATGATTATGCATCTCAGCGATTCACATGTGAGAGCCAATATTTACTTCACAACTAAAGAATAAAGAAAAAATGGATCGATGCTGCTGACAGCAAAGGCATCCCATTCGAAAATATCAAACGCATGTCTTCTTGCTAAAATCAATTAGCAAAATTTGACAAGGTTTTCCCATTCCAAAATATCAAATGCCTACGATTGTGGAATGGGCAGGGTTTGCCATGAGTTCGGACATTGACATGACACCTCGTGCTAAATAAACCAGCTATTCTTTTTGTGCAGTTCCACCAAAATCAACCAAATTCACGCGTAGCTTGTAGTATTTCGCCCTTATATGTTGCAACACCTTGAACTTATCGGCACCTCCTTTCTTGTGGTGGAAATGAATGATTCGATGTATTCAAGAACATTTTCTTCAGTTCCCATTGAAATCAAGCTAAGCACCCCTGGTTGCACAAATACAAAAAAAAGTGATTAGTATAAAGCAAAATGTACTACGATTTGACAGTTTAAAGAGACAAAAGTGATTAGTATAAAGCACACTTTTAGAAAAATGGAACTCACTGGAAACAATCCTAGAACAACATTGTACTCGCGCATCACAACAAGAAAATGGAGATTTGTCAGTCCTTCTGAGCTGAAGTTAGTTTGGTCTTGTGGGGGGTAATGTAACCATCCTTCAACTACTCCTTCTGATGAGAAGATAGACAGTGCTTCTTCATCCTGGCATAATCAAAACTAGTCACTTCACGTACTCCATATTCTTATTCAGGCCTTGTTCATTTAATCCTCCTCCCAAGGGGATTGGTGTGGATTGGAGAGGATTTTGTCTTGTAGGGGATCTAATCCCCCTCAAACCCTGCCATTCCCCTTCAAAAACAACCTCAACCGAACAAGGCCGGCCTCAGAGGAGGTATGATCCTGTTGTGCAAAGAAAAGAGGATAATTAAATGCTAGCATCCCTGTTTGCTCAAAAAAAGGAAATGAAATATTTAAAACAGCACAGATGAAGGAATTCTCAAGGACAATACCAATTTTTGATGACAGTATCTAAAAAGTAGCACAACACCAATAGAGATGACAAAGCGCAATCATATGGATGAAATCAGTGGGCGAGTACCAACCTTTGTCAGGAGGCTTATTCTATAGAGCATACAGATGAAGCACTTCTCCGGAACCATCTGTTGCTATCTACTGTGGTGGCCATGCTTACTATATACTCCTCGATTATATTAATGTTTCCAACATCTTCTTGTGCAATTCCACTATAATATATGGTATCTTCAAAGAAGACCGCTGTTTGCACAAGTAGAGATAATTACGTATTACATTAAGAGCGGCATCAAATCAGTGGCAAAACAATTGCTCGTTCCAACCATAGCAATAAATTAATATGCAAAACTATATCATTACTTGTGTCATCACAGTTCAAGTGCTTCTTTAGAACACTAGGAGTTGATTTTTGTTTTGCTTCCGCTTGTTCTTCACCTTCATCACTTGGTTCAATAACAGACAAGCTTCGCCTTAAATGTTAAAGAAGGCTAGTACTGAACTCTCATGACGCGGAATTCAAACAACTCACAAGAAGAAGATCTGAACCAAATTTGCCAACACGGATAGGATGTAAGATCTCCTCTTGTGCAGTTCCACTAAGATCAAGCAATCAAGCAACATTGTCGGTGTGACATTTTGGTTGAACTGCACAAAACACTCTTAAAACAAAAGTGTTTTGTGTAGTGCAACAAAAGGTCACAATGGCAACGAGGTGAAGTAGATAACCCTGTTTACACAGAGGTGCAAAGGAAGCAACTAGTGGACAATAATGGTGGATGACACAGTAGCCAACAAAAAGAAGCATCTACCTTATCTAAATGGGAAAGAAAGCAAGACAGTAGCATTTCTCAAACGATGGTATTGATTAATATTAACAGAGAGATTATATTAACAATAAAATTTGTTAAACATGTAATTTTCTTTTAACTGTGTCATTGCATCAATTTTCCAGCGGCATTATTAGAGGGTGCTTGTTTACAGGGACATTTTGGTGGAGGGACTAAAAAAACTCTGTGTTAGTCCCATGTAAACCAAACATGAGGGACTTTTAGGGACTAAAAGTGGGCATTTGGGACTAAAGAAAGAAGACCCCAAGGGAGAGTCGTTTTGGGACTTTTTCCAATAGTTGCCCGTGCCACGCATGGCACCTTGTCTCTATTAGTTCATTACTAGGGGTAAAATGGTCTTTTTGCATGTCATTTAATAACCTATAGTCCATGTTTAGTCCCTGAACCAAGCAAGTAGGGACTAGGGAGTTTTTAACCAAACAAGTCCTTATATTAACAACAACTAAAGATTTGCATGGGACAGTGGATGCACCAGCGCCATGTGCATCTACCGATGTACTAGGGTGATGCACAATCTGTTGCAACAAAGAACAAACAACCAAGGATCATATTTGTGTTAGTCCCAGTTTTGTTATCTTTAGACACCTTTCCCTATGTGAGCGCAGCAAATCTAGTCCTGCTCAAACTCTATAGCCTTGTCCCCCAAAACAAAAGATCAGTTCGTTACAGATGTGCGTACTGCGTTTGCCATAGTTTTCCCTTTTCGACCAACGTAGGTGTTGAATAGCCAGTCTGTACTAGTACTTTCCCCACTTGCTTTCCTCTGTGAACCACGTCCTAGATTTATGCTATACAACTTTCCCCACTACTTTCCCCCATTCCTGTCCTCTTTGAACCACATCTTAGATTCATGTGATACAACTTTCCCCACTACTTTCCCCCTTCCTTTCTTGTTTGAACCACGTCCTAGGTTCATGCTATACAACTTTTCCCACTACTTTCCCCCATTCCTTTCCTCTTTGAACCATGTCCTAGATTCATGGTATACAACTTTCCCCACTACTTTCCTGTTTGATCCAACACCTAGATTCGAGTGCAGAAGCGGAAAAAGCCCACATGCAGCTAGAGTAATGCATGTGGAATAAGTAAATTATACCTTAAGGTTCTTGGGTTGTGGTTCGGTGGGCGACCGGAGGCCGTTCGACCCACACTATGTACCACGGCGAAGAAGAAGGGGTCGGAGGCCCTCCCGCGCCACCGCTGACTGAAAGTGAACAGCTGCGCCGGTAGTGGATTCCCTCCCTCGCCGACGGCGACAACGTTAAGCCTCCTTCCCTTCCCGATGGACGGATCCTGCCGGCTCTTTGACCAGCAGTGAGGGGAGAGAGAGAGGCCAACGAAGTCTTGTTTAGATCTGGAGAGGGTGAGAGAGTGTGAAGAGAGCAACTACAAGTAGACCAGCAGTGAGGGGAGAGAGAGGCCAACGAAGTGTTGTTTAGATCTGGAGAGGGTGAGAGAGTGTGAAGAGAACAACTACAAGCGCTGAGGCTCCAGCGTGTATATATATACTACAGAGAGTGTGAAGAGTGCAAACCCTATAAAACAAGCACCGAGGCTGCAGCTTATACGTGATTAGGTGATTATACAGTCACTACGAGATCGTATAGCTCCTTATCCATCCATTTTGACCAGTCAAAGAATCCTCCTGGCACGAATTATGCTCAAGTGTAGTTCTCCAACCCGAGACCTCAAGCTTGCTGAGCGTACATGCTAACCAGCTACACAACCCTCCCGTTATGTTCAACGAGAGGAAAATAACCTTTTATACATTCCTGCATTCGTGTGACAAGCATGCAGTATTTTTTTGTGTGTGTGGGAGTCATTGGGATTTAAATCATAATCGTGGCATGTGGCTTTGGTGGTAAGACTATCCACATTGGTGCAAAAATAATGCAGCCTTAGTCACCTTACCTGTCTCCAATTAGTACGTTGGGTCCCACAAGTCAGAGGGTGAAACAAACAAATTAATAAGAAAAATTAAAAGTGCCAGCGGTGTATCTTACCTCACACATCTCGCTACTGCTCGGGAACACTGTCCAATTGATCCCTCTGTTCGCTCACGTACTATTTAAGTGAATCCTTATTATAACATGCACACAATTTTGAGCACTTGTATTCGACCTAACTCAGTGTGCCACTGTATCTTATACTACTCCCTCCGTCTAGGTGTAATAAGTCACGTTAGAAGGTGCAGCGGGACCAAGGTGCAAGCAGATTGGAGAAGGAGAAACTTGACCCGTCATTCCTCCAATCAAAGCCCTGATTTCTATCTCTAAGTGCAACAATTGATCCAAACAACTAAGGGCCTCTTTGATTCATAGGATTTCCAAAACACAGGAATAGGAAAAACGTGGGATTGGGGTGGCATGTCATCTTGAATTCTACATGATTCTATGAGTGTTTGATCGTGCACAGAAAAAACGTAGGATTCTTTCAAAGAGGTTAGTGTGGATTGAAAATTTCCTATGAAATTTAGTGCAAATGAATCCTATGGAAAAGTTCCTATGGTTTAGAATCCTTTGAATCAAACAACCCACATAATAAAAAATCCTAAGGAATTGAATCCTTCAAAATTCCTTTGAGAATCCTTGGAATCAAAGAAGCCCTAAGTGATGATGTTTTAGCTACCATGCAGGGCCACGTATTAACTCGCATGCAAGCTGACTTTGATTTCTTGACTGGTCAACGCGTAGTTGCGCTCCATGCATTGGGTTTCCGGGGGAGAAAACAAGGCAGAGTAAGGTGTCTTTGGTTACATTGCTTAGGCTGGTCATAGTTTGTACGTACTCCATTTGTATCTCACTTCCAGTGGCTTCGCACTCGCATGATTTTCCTATTCTATGAACCTGTGTGTGTGTGTGCATGTGCGTGTGTGTGTGTTTAACAGCATGTGTGTGTTAGAGAGAGCGACAGATCGACCTACTCCTACGGTGAGATGGTGTGTAGTGTACGATTTTAGCCGCGAGAGTCGATGCATCCTCTCGTTTCCGGGCGTCCGGTAGGGACAGGCCGACAGCTGCCACGCCCGCTCCTGACTAGCCTGGCCCACCCAAAGCCCCATCCATCGCCCGCGCACGCTTCCCTCCCGAAACTGTCAGCGCTGCTCCAAAGAATCGGTGCCGCTTTCATGCCCGGGCAGAGCGGACACGGCCTCTCACTGGCGCCTGCGTTGAAGGGAGAAGCGAACTCAAGAGTGATGGTTGCTTCGTCCGTCCAACTTACTGCTGGGTCTATGTGATTTGATGGCTCATTGGTCCTTATTACTGAGGTGGTAGGACTGCTAGATGTCCCATGCTTTCGGCGAAAGGAGGTACTACTAGATTACAATTTTCTCCATTCTTATGGCGGAGGAGTGCAAGAGCAGTGAAAACACGCAGGCTCAGTGATTACATGGCCCACCTCGCACTATCACCATAATTTCTGGACACCGTGCGACACCTAACTCTTTATATAGTACTCTCTCTGTTCCTAAATATAAGTCTTTGTAGAGATTCCACTAGGTGGACTACATACGGACCAAAATGAATGAATCTACACTTAAAATGCATCTATATATATCTGTATGTGGTTCATGGTGAAATCTCTACAAAGACTTATATTTAGAAACGGAGCAAGAGCGAGATAATACAATGCTATGAAGCTTCCAGCTTCTGTTACATGTATCTTGCGTCCAAGGTTGCCCATTGCAACATTTCATCAAATACAAAGGAGACTAACATGCATTCTATTGCATCTCAATGATTGACAGATCATAGCAAATATGTACTCCCTCCGTTCCAAAATAAGTGTCTCAACTTTATGCTACATAAGGAGCAAAATGAGTGAATCTACACTCTAAAATACGTCTATATACTTCAATGTTTGGAGTATGTACTAGTAGTTCATATTGAAATCTACTAAAGAACGTATATATTCCAAACAATATGATAATCTCTCTAACCAAGGTAGTAGGGATGAGGAGTAAACGGAGGGTGTAGTAAAATTTTCTCCTCGTCTTGCGAGCCACCGTGCGCGTGGGCGAGGGAGCGGGCATAAGGCGTAGTAAGCAAGCTTCACCTCATCATGCGATCCACCTCGCCCGTGGGCAGGGGAGACGGCGTGCTAAGCAAGCTTCTCCTCGTTCTGCGAGTTGACGCGACACATCAAAAGTACTCCAGTGTATAGAGCCTTGCCTCTAAGGTAGGCCCCACATGGTTTGCCTCTTTTTTAACATAACGCGTCAAGTCGCAATTTGTTTGTTCACCCGTGGTAGACGATCCTCCCTCCATCTAGTGGACAACCAGTACACGTGTCAAGTCACCACGTGGGCTGCCTTTTCGTACAAAAATGAGCTCCATCGTGCACCCGCACGGGTGTGATTGGGAAAGAGACGGGAGTATGTGCGCCATGCGTGCACCTCTTCTTTTCTAGCACGCCCCCCACCTACGTGGGTGTGTGTGAGAGATAGAAACCTAGACAAATCGCTTGTGTGCGTTCATGAGTGTTTTTTGTTTGGGGGGGAGGTTGATTTCTTGAATGTATTTGTGGGAATATGTGTCGATGACATCTCAAACAAAATTTTGTATGCAATGTGTGTGAAATGGAGGCCTATCGATATCATATATAGAGGGTCGGGCGATATACGAGAAGAGAGGGAGGGGTCATAGATATCGATAGAGTCGAAGAGAGGATCAAGTGGGTGGGTGCGAGATTGATGAAGAGAGCCATCGAAATTGTGTGTGTGTGCAAGTTAAAGATATAGGGCGACTGACCTAGCTACCGGAACGTCAGAGGGCAAAGGTCAAGTTTGTGTGTGGCATGGAGACATGACTAGAGCGCTCGATGTATCGGTGTGTGTGTGGGGGAGGGGGTTTGGGAAGGGGTATGCAGAGGCCTAACTATAGAGGTAGAACGAATCGTATATGTGTTGAGAAGGAGAGACCTAGCTATTTCTTGAGGGAGATCGGTCGACATCCAAACATAACTGAAGTACGGGAAATAGGATGGGACAGAGAGAGAGAGAGAGGAGGGAGAGAGAGAGGGAGGGAGAGGGGTAGAGTGCTGGATGGGTGATGGAGTTGCTTCTCGAAGATGGTGGGAGAGGCCTACTAGACAAACTAAGGGTGGAACTACAATATTATCAATAAGAGTGGGGATGTGTTTGTCGGAGGAAGGGAGAGACATAACTAATGAGGTAGACCGATCGACGCGTGGGGAAAAACGAGTTATAAGGACCTAGCTAGCTATATGTATAGCGGGAGATCGGTCGGTGTACGTCCATTTGTTAGAGGCAAATAAGGCCCGGTGAGACGGATAGACAGAGAGAATGGAGCTAGGAGGTAGTGCGAGAGGCCCAGCTACTATCTAGATAGGGGGAGGAGTGTGTGGTTGTGAGATCGATGAAAATAGGGGCAAGAGTTTACACGTGTGTGGGACCGTATGAGAGACACGAGGCAAGCACACATAAAGGAGGAGATTGAAGGTGCGTGTCTATGTTGTAGGCAGACATCGCTGGAGAGATTTATCGATCGGTGTGTGTCGGAAAGGAGGTGTGGAGACTGTCGGAGAACGACCTAAAGAAAACAAAATGAAAGTACGCGATGGATAGAATGCTGAGGGAGGGGGAGGGTGAGGAGGGCGTGTGCACGCACGAGAGAAAGTTAGTGGTAGCTACAAAGCTTTGAGGATTGTGTGGGTGTAAGAGACTAACATGGATCATAATTTGATATGAAAGTGGATTCATATATTTGAATAGGAGATCATAGTGTTTGAAACATATGCATGCATGAATATAGCGGTGATACGCGTGTTCTGGTTTTGCACATGTTATACCATAATGTGACAATGCATGACGTTTGCAACTCACAGCTAAATGTCGAACAATCTAAACCATACTATACATCGAATAATCTCACATTTTATTTGAATTTGTGATAATGTTTGGCGTTTGCAGCTTACAACTAAATATCGCACAATCTAAACAATACTATATATCGAACATTCTCACATTTTATTTGAATTTGTGGTAATGTGTGGTAATGCGTAGGGGGAGGGGCACCATACATAATGTGATAAACACATTATACATATGAGACATGGTTTAGTTTGTGAAGTTCTAGCTAGAGCTTGAAATGTACTAAGATTTGAATCAACATAAAGTGGATTAAAAAAATCGAGTTCGAGTTCATATAGTACACATAGTTCATATGTAACTCGAGACTAATCATGTGGTGTGTTGCGAAGATAATACACAAACGATGGTTTAACTTGACAATAATGACGATTGTTGATCTTACTAAAACAGAGAAACAAATTCAAACGCTTTGACTTCACAACAATCCTTATTGTAGATCTTATTCAAATAGGGAAACAAATTCAAATTTAGTTCATATTGAAGCGGTAGTATATACGTTTGGAATGTACTAAAACGTTCATTTGAGCACTAGGTTTCATGCATTATACACGTAGCGAAATATTTTAATTGAACATAACATGAATTCAAAGTTTTGAATGACATTTGTAGTGCGAATTGATTTGGTAAAGTACACGTTAGGATTGTCCGGAAATTTTAACCCGCGACTTGTTAGCCCGAAATATTTAATATATATCTTTGTCTCGTTGTGCTCCGACAACTCCCTCCATCTCAACCCACGCCTTGCTATTACAAAATTTCAACGTGCGCGAAAACTCCCACCTCGTGTGAAATCCCGACACACGAAATGCCCATGATACCCCTGAACCGAAAGAACCGCCTCAAATCGGTGGGGGTACTTTCATTAGATAGCCCACATTTCGGACAAGCGTGTCCCTAAGCCATGGTTCCCCACTCCCATCCCATCCGCCCACCCATTCGTACACCAAGGCCGGCAAAACCCGCGAAGCCCCACACCCTCCTCCGCCCGCCACCTAGCCGGAGCCTCTTCCCCGACGATGTCGTCCACAACAACACCTCGACGTCCCTCATCCACCGTACCGGATGAGGATACGTCGTCAATCTAGTTGTCCCGCCGGTTCAGCCACCCCGTCCTCCACCTCCAAGGAGCTTCCCCGACGTTCCCCTCGTCTTTCGAGCCACCTCCATTCCCACACCACCAGCTTCACCAGCACCACCGGAAGAGCATCATCATCACCATTTCCTCGGATGAAGCTGCGGCATCATTGGCGCCACCAAAGAGGTTGTACATTAATCGCCGCATTTTCTTCTTGATTCGATCTCACGGTGCTGCCGGCGCTCGGTCCCGAGCCAACACGGTGCGGCTCCATCCACGGCGGCGTCACCGGCCACTTCCTCCATGGCGTCGCTCCCTCTGTAGCGACATCCACATCAGTAGGATATGCTGCTGCTTTAGCTCTCGCTCGCGCTGCTGCTCTGCCCTTGCTCTCGGTCCCCTGTCTGGTTTGGTCGTTCTCACGCTGCTGCTCTCGCTCTTGCTCTGGCTTGCAATGCTGCTCCGATTTAGCTACACTTCAGTCGACTGAATCGACTTTTGGGTTAGTCGATTTTCACGGGGTGGGGAGGCTTACCGGAGAGGTACCCCACTATCTATCTTAGGGTTCAGGGTGGGGGCGGTGGTCGCCGACGGGTGGTGGGGTGGTGGCGTGGGGATCACCGGAAAAAAGGCTCGACACGAGGGGCCTACAGGGATGGCCGGGGCGGCGGCGGACCGGCGGTGGGGAGTTTTTTCAGGACGGGCGGGGCGGCCCACCGCCAGCGCCGGGCGGCGGGGGCGGCTGTTTGGCTTGTGGTGGCTGGCGGTTCAGGGGGGGTGCAAGTTGAATATGAACTGCATGCCCTTCATTTTGTATCCAACGGCTGCAAAATCGACTGACCAGAGATGAAAAAGTCAATCAACTGACGTGTAGCCTCACCTCTAGTGCGTTCATTTTGGACAGTAAAATTCGGTTCGGCAGCAAAATTCAGTCTCGACAGTTTAGTTCAGTTTCGACAGTTAAATTCAGTTTTGACAGTTAATTTCAGTTTCGACAGTTAAATTCAGTTTCGACAGTTAAGTTTAGAGATGAGCGGCTGATGTATACATCTAGAACTTTGTGGTTGTGTATTTTATGTCATCTATTGGATATGCTATTAGAATTCCACTCAGGTTAACGTTGTCTCTCTTGTCCTGCTTCAGCCTCGGCGTCATACAACTCACCGGAGCTGCTCCAACGATGAAACCCTCCATCACAGGGGAGCAGTACCTCGGGCTCCATCTCCAGACGCCTAAGATCTTCTTCCCCTCCTCCGATAGCCAAGTCAGTCGGAGCATCCTCGCTGGCCAACCCAATCATGCTGAGATCGACATGGCTTCACCAAAGAGGTTGTACACTTCTTGTGGTTTTACTTAATCTCACCATGCTTCTTTGCATCATGTGATCTTCCAATTCTTGTGAACCAAACACCCAGATTTGCAGAAATCCTGCATTTTTAAATTATCTGTTTTGCACGTGCATTCCTATCCTATTCCTTTCTATTTCCTATCCCTGCGTTGTTAGAATCCTCAAATTCAAACAATCCCTTACATAATTACTTCTATTGCAGATATGTGTCAAAGAAAACCTTGTGTGGTTTGTCCTGCTCCTGCGGTGCTGTGTTCCAGCCCAGCTCAGCAGCTCCAACGATGGAAGGGTTCACCACAACAGTGCTCCGCTCTCCAGACTGTCTTTCGCCGCCTCAGATCTTCTTCCCCGCCACCGGCAGCCACGACAACTGCATTACCATCATCAACTGAGAAGATGACCTTGAGGACTACATGGGTCCGCAAGAGAGGGCGCACTCTTCCGTCTCTGCTTATGTTATGCATCGCTAATATGATTACATGCTACTTTATCGTCGTGTTCACCTATTAGACTCTAACTCAGGTCCAAACTTCTGCTGAAACTTGAGTTTTTAAATGGTTGTGGGGTACATATTGGGCCAACAATCAGTACTATCTTTCTACTATCTGGGTAATCTCGGGTGTCTACTATGAGTTTCATGTTGGGTGCAAACAAACATTAAAGGAGCCATTATCTGTATTTTTTAACTAAAGCTATTATCTACCTGCTATCATTGGTTTTGGGTCTATTCACTGTTTGCTACCTTCACTCTGGATTTGTGAATGCACTCCTTACATAATCTCACTATGTTTTATTCCTATGCATGTCAGTTATTGTACACAATGGAACTGAACATGTAGAGCAAAAGAGACGAGCCTTGCGTGGCAATAAAATTTTATGCAAACATCGCTCCATGGTGGGCGCAAAGGCAGCCCCCCTCCACACATTTTGGATCGTAATTAAGAGGAAGATAACTCCTTAGAGGAGGATTCAGAGATAGATGACCAGTCCTATTCCCCCCCACCCGAGGTGCATGCTCTAACTTGGCAGGGTTATGTTGCTCACATCGTGCGTATGGTATCTTGCATTGCTATGTCATTTGCTTAGTTTAGACATGATTTGTGTGAATGCCACCTGTTTAGTGTCTAATTACCATATATATGAATTATGCAATGCCATGTTTTTGTAAGACATTATATATGTGAATTATGCAATGCTATCTTGTTGCAAGGCATTATATATGTGAATTATGCAATGCCATGTTGTTTAGCCAAGCGTCATATATGTGAATTATATCATGTTGTCCTTTTTTTGTATTTCTCATTGCTTTTGTTGACAATGTTTGTATATTCAACTGCTCTTCCTGTGTATCAGCCATTTGAATTGGTGATGGAGAAATCTGGAGTGAAAACAAGGTCTTCAGAGCAGACAATGCTACCTGGTGAACAGGTATCTTGCTGGTTACAGATAGCTCTTTAGAGGAGGATTCAGAGGAAGATGACCAGTCCAATTATCCCCCTGAGGTGTATACTCAAACTTGGCAGGGTTATATTACTCATATCATGCATATGTTGTATTGCAGTGCTTAGTTTTTATATCATATACACGATATTGAATGCCATCTCCTTAGTTGACACATCATATATGCGATTGCCCTCTGCTCACTTCCTTAGTATATAAATCATATATTTGAATTATATCATGCCATGATGTTTACATAGACAGCATGTATCTGAATTATGGCATGCCAACCCATTTCCTTAAGAAATAATATAGTTATATCATCTCATCTTGTTCACATAGTCATCATATTTTAAATTATGTCATTCTATCCATGAATTATATCATGCCATCATGTTTCCATCGACGGCATGTTTGTGATTTATGGCATGCCAACCACTTTAATAGACACATCGTATAGTTATATAATGTCATCCTGTTTACATAGTCATCATATTTTGAAGTATGTCATTCTATCCTATTTAGTTAGCCATCATACATGTGAAATTGTGTCATGCTATCCTATTTAATTAGCCATCATATATGTGAAATTATGTCCTGCTATTCTGTTTGGTTAGACAACATAAATGTGATTTATTTCATGCCCTGTTTTCTTCCCTACTATCCATTGCACCTGTCAATCTTACAATGTCTATACATTCAATTACTTTTCTTGTTTACCAACCATTTCAATTGGAGGGGTGATGGCAGTATCTGTGGTAGTAAAAACACGGTCTTCAGAAAAGATCGTGCTACCTATCGATGGAGATAGAACCACGGTTGTACTTGCCCAAGAACCAGCCCCACCACGCATAACCCAGACTCACGCAGATTGTACCCCTACCCAGTTGGACAGAGAACCAGCTACACCCCTTCTAACCCCAACCCTAGCAGATAGTAACCCAGTTCTCGTTGACACAACACCATCTCCACCATAGAGCACCCAAACATGAGCAGTTAGTAAGGCAACTGCAGTGACCAAAGCACGAGGACCACCACTCCAAACCCCAAGTCAACGCTTAAAGCAGAAGAAGAATTGTTCTCAGGTCAGGTTCCCTAGCTATGGTTCATACTACTTTGCTCTTGCATCACTATATTTACTCATACCAACTAATTTCAAATTTGAAGGATGCAATTGAAACTCCAATGGCGCATATGTTTTAAACATGTTTCTTTAACGTGTTTGTTGTTGTAACTTGCTCCCTGTTGATTTCAGTTTCAATTGAATAAACAGTTATGTTCTCATGCCATGCACATTACAAGTGTTGTTATTGCTGTGTAGTTTCCCACACTTATATTATGTCTATGCTTCTTTTTCTTAAATAAATATGATTCGAACTGTAACTATCTTGATTTGGCAACATAAACTAGAATTATATAGACCATACAGTGACCATACTACATAGATATATGTTTGTTTCATGTTGTTATCATGTCCACCTTACTACTGAACTGGTTTACCAAAATGAGTTTCATATAATACATTGTAAATCTGTGATGTGTTTGTTTGTTTCTCCTTTAGAACGCGGAGAAGAGTACCCCGTTATGCAATGGTAAAGGAAGTAATGTAGATCAGGTTCAAGATAGTGAGATATCCCTGTTGTTCTCCAAGAAAGCTGATAAAAACTCCAAAGTCATGTCTTGATGTAGTGTTCGAGTTACTGGCTACTACTGCTGGCACCAGCTCTTCGAACTTGCTGCCTGAAGCAGTTCGGCTTCTTGAGTCTCAACTTCAAGTTGAAAGACATCGATCAGATGTTATGCGACAGGAAGCCGAAGGACTGAGGAAGTCCCTGCTGAATTCTGATGCATACTTTTTGGTGCAACAGCAAGTGCTGGAGGATTTAAGCCCCAAACAAGAGAAAGTTAATAAGCTTTCTAAGAATCTTGCCAGCATTATGGGTACCCATGATATTGTTTCTGGAGCTCTTCTAAAGTGGTTTGAGTTCTGTACTTGTTTTGCTGCAGCGTTTATATGCTGCTTTGCTCCCTATATTTGCACTAGTTGCGAACTTTGATGCCTAGTGGATGTAATATGTGTAATAGCCGTGATAGCCTAGCGTAAGTTGCTTGCCTATTTATTTCCTTCTTATCTTGTTTATTTGTTTTCTTGTAGTCAGTGCAGTTCTTTTTCCACGGTTTGCTAGTTGCCGCAATAGCCTATTTTTTTAAACTAGGCCACATTAACCATGTGCTACATATTTACTGTAGTTAACATGGGCCTCTTACGGGCCGTAGAAACAATGGGTCTTGTAAGGGCCGTAGAATCAATGGGCCTTCTACAGGGCGTAGAAACAATGGGCCTTATACGGGCCGTAGACACAATGGGCCTTCTACGGGCCGTATGATCGGTTGGCCAAACATGGGCCAATAAGAGACTACATTATGGCCGTAAATGGGCTAGAGTAGAAATCATCCGTTCATGGGCCGACCATAATGGGCCGTCGTTAATCGGCCGTATTTGATGACGCTATGAAAACGGCCCAACGTATTAACGAGCCACAAACGGGCCGACTGTAACCACGGGCTAAATTTGGCCCACAAGCAGAAAATGACAGTAACGAGCCGAAAGTAAATGAATGCTGGAAATGAGTCCAAGAATAAATGGGCCCTGAGAAGCCGGAAAGATAACATGGCCTAGAAACGACCCAACGGAATAATGGGCCGTTAATGGGTATAAAGTGAAACAATGTTCATCACGGGCCAGTTTTACCACGGGCCGTTAATGGGCCGAGGGTTACTAAGGACCTCATATGGGCCGAAAGACGTCATGGGCCATACATGGGCCGGAAGTTAAAACGGGTTGGAATTTTATTGGACGGCCCATATGACGCTACTGGGCCTAATTCGGATAGGCCGTAAACAGGCCCTGGGTTAGCGGGCTGTAAATGGGCTATATGCGAACAGGCCGTTAACTGGCTTGCCGTGGGCTGGCCCATCACCTTTTGACCAAGTCAAACGGACCGGCCTTTTCACAGGAATGGGCCTCTCTTGGGCACTGTTCATTACGGGCCAGTTTTACCATGGGCCATTAATGGGCCGAGGGTTACTGAGGGCCTCATATGGGCCGAAATACGACATAGGCCATACATGGTCCGGATGTTAAAACAGGATGGAATTATATTGGACGGCCTAGATGACGCTACTAGGACTAATTCGGATAGGCCATAAACGGGCCCTGGGTTAGCGGGCTGTAAATGGGCTTTATGCGAACAGGACGTTAACAGGCTTGCCGTGGGCGGGCCCGCCACCTTTTGACCAAGTCAAACAGGTCGGGCTTTTCACAAGAATGGTCCTCTGTTGGGCCGTGCCATGTGTCGATGTATCATAGGCGCTTTGGGTCCAATGAGTGGATGACATCTGTCCCAATGGCGAGCCGACGCGTGTTACCTCCAGCCAATGATGATTTTACATGTGGAAAATACCCATTGGTCGGGGCTGTTAACGCGTTATCGGATCCAAAACTGGACCCGATAGCTTAACGGCATTCCGTTATGGTGGATGCCACGTGTCGGTCACCCTTGACGAAAGCACTTCTGTGATGCGCGATTTATCGTCATGGAAGTGGACACTTCTATGATGATAATTTTGGTAATGTCATGGAACACTTCTACGACAGCACAGGTATGACTATCTTTTTGGTAATGGTCCTCTGTTGTACATGCATGACAGAAAACGTGACCTACTGTGACAAACACATATCATCACAGAAGTGTATTTTTATTGTAGTGTCTGTCGCAAGAGTGGAGCGCTCGCTTTCATAAATGTTCTAGTCCCTTTTGCCAACTTGTGGGACATCAAGCAACCGGGTCCATGTGCCATACCAAAATAACAGTGCAAAGCAGCAAGGGTGAAGCACCCCGGTCATGGCGCCGACGTAGTAATGAGCAATGAGGCATCAAATCACAAAGTTGCATCTTTCCCGCAGTTTAGTTGGAGGGATGAAGTGATGCTAAAAAAATAAGTTGGAGGGACGAAGCAACCATCATTTCACACGTTGCTGAATCCGCTTCTCCCTCATCTTCTTCAAGTTAACCACGTGTTGCTTCTGCCGTTGTTCTACCTCGGCTACTCATAGTGGGTAGTATCATATACTAGCATCATGCGCATAATACAAGTGTATGATACTACTACTTCATAGTACATACTAGTAGTATCATAGAGTATTCTAACGTCCTCTATAGTGCATAGTATATTTATTGCCATGCATGACACAAAGTAGTATAACATTTAACATGATACAGTGTCTACCTATGTTACTCTAACCCCCTCTCTCTTCTTTAATTCTCTCCCACATCGGCATGTTTCCTTTTCCCGAGAGCATGTTACTACCACTATGGCGAGCCTCATGTGGGACGCGGATCGGCTTGGGAAATAACTAACATGTGGGACAGCATGTTAGCAAACTGCCAGGCCGATATCCTCTAAAAGTAAGAAACCTCCCCCTCCTTTCGCGCAGAAAAATTACCTCCTTTTTACTAATCTTGATATAATTTTTTAGATCAATATAATTGAGATTTGTATAGATAGCACAGAGGAACAAAACCAATTGGTACGGTTAAGGGCATCCACATTGTGTGGACAAATGTAAAAATAGCTTTTGGCATCGATGGGAACCATTGTAGAGGGTGCTGCCAAAGCCAAAAAGAGGGAACCGAAGCTCCCTAATTGATTGATTGAAGGAATAAAAAAATGCAACCTCTCTCCTCTCTATGCCCTGCTTGGACACATGTACAATATGTATAGAGAATAGAGTCTACTCCCCTGTCCCTTCTATCTCAAATCACAAAGCAGTCAGGCATCAAATCACAAAGCACGTACGAAGCAACCATCATTTCACTCTTCGTTGACTCCGCTTCTCCATCGTCTTCTTCGAGAAACCACTTTACCGCAGTAAGCTGGACGGACGACGCTATTGTGTAGTACTAGTACATTTACACCTCCTTTGGTTCAACGGACTTCTTGGATGCAAAGAAGGCGGTTGTCTCGGCCTGCAGTTGGTACTTGTGATTGACTTACCGTGGTCTCCCTCAATGGTGTGCTCCGTCGAACGCACTTCGCCAAAGCCACAACGTACGAGACATCATCGACGTCACCGCAATGGGGAAGGAAGTCAAATAGTTACTACCTCCTTTTTTTGTATACAAGGATAGTATCAAAAATACAATTTGAAGAAGGCCACTAACACTAAGCGAGGCAAAATTGATTGTTTTGCATCGTAGTACTAGTATCCAAGGACATTAATATACCCTTGCATGCATGCGGAAGTGATAAGGTTGGTTTGCAAGGGGCTGCATTAATCAAGCAATAAGGACTGAGATGGTTAGCTCTTTGGGCGTTGGAGAAAAAAAATACACATTAAGTGACACATTAAATGAGGATTTGTATCGATCAATCGCAGGAAGAAAAATGCCGCCTTTCTTTTTTAACACAAGTAGTACGTACTTGTATCATGTTTGGGTCTAGGCCTTGCATGGCCATAATTTTCCACACATTTTTGCCAAGCTTGCCTAAAGTTTTTCAAAATGAAAAGGAGGTACACTTGCGCACGGATGTCGCGGTCGCACCGCACCCTCACACAGTCGCTCCTACACGTCGGACCAAGGGAACACAGCCTCAATGACACGTGCTACCGCATGTGATCAAACCAAACTCAACCGTCCTACCGTTGTACCTTCAATTTCGTTCATACTAGAAGTTCATCCAACCGTAGGTTGAGGAAGATCCGTGCGGCCCGTGCGATGGTCTGTTGGGGAAGAAGAAGGGTTAGGAGACGTGGGATATCCATCCAACCGCATAAAATGGTCGACTGACCCAAATGATGAAAATCAGGCGACTTGCATAAATATATATTTTTACACAGCAAAAAATCCCTAAAGACAACATGAAGAAAAACTATCACTACTCGTGGAACGGGACGGCCTCGTCATCTTTTTGGCTGCCGGTGCGGACCAGCCGTAGCTGTCGATGTGTGTCTCCGCATCGTGGTTGTCCTCGGCCTCTAGCTACTCATTCACGCAGAGCATGCGGGCGCTCTACATGGATGCAACCACCGCCCAGTTCATGTCCATGACATTCGGTTCCACCTGTAGGAGGGCCTCGATGGAAGCGGCATCCGCGCGCTCCGTGTCGAATTGAGCCTCCGCTACCCGGTTGAAGTCCACGACGTCTGGCTCCGCCTATAGTAGGGCCTCGATGACAGTGGCATCCGCGCGCTCCACGTCGAGTTCAACCTCCGCCGCCCGGTTCACATCCACGACATCTGGTTCCACCTGCAGGAGGGCCTCATTGTCAGCGGCATCCGCTCGCTCCGCCTCGAGTTGAGCCTCCGCCTCACGGTCCTCCTTTAGGATCGCGAGGTTGAATCGCTGGTCTGCCCGGACCATGGGGGGACTGCATGCTGGCACAAAGTCGACGTCCATTGTCTCATACGCATCGGCGGCCTTCTGTGCCGCCACCTACACCATGAACATTGGATCGGCTTCCTCCTCATCGAAGCTTGGCCCTAGAGAACTCGGGAATTGGCCCGCCACAAAGCGAGCTTGGGAAAGGGAGTCTCTGGCACCGACCTCTGCCGTGATTTCTGTGCGGAGCTCCGACATCTGCATCTTGTAGTACGTGATATTGTGGCGCACCATGGCTTTCCGGTGAACTAGGGATAGCTGATGCGGGCTAAAGGAACAAAAGGTGGGGGGATGGGCTGGAGAGGAGGTGTGGTTTTGGCACAGTGGTGACCGGCCAGCAAGTAGCTGGAGTAGGCCAAGCAGCGAAGGTTCTCATGTGATTAGTGCTTCCGGTGACGACCAGTCAATCGGTTTTGACTGTGCGGAGTTTGAAAAGCTGGACGGCTAGAGCCTGGAGAGTTGTGGGGTGGGATGGGACCAAAGTTTTGGAGTTTCACATGGCAGACGTCCGGACCTCCCCACCGTTCCTGTCTACGACGAGGCGGTCACTTCGAAAATCTCAAGATGATTAGCAAGATGTTCGTGCATTGCACAAAACATCAGGATGCATTTTTTAGGATATCTTGAGAATTTCATCAAAATATGGTATCTCGTGAATTTCATAGAAAAATGATATCTCGAGAAATATGAGAAAAATGATATCTCGAGAAAGAATACCACGGCACGCTGAACCCTCCACGTAACTCACCGAATGTAACGCACTTCATCTTGTGTTTTCACTTGCTTGTGGGACCGCAGTTGAGGGCAAACCGACGTCCCTCCCCTCCCCCGCCTGCGTCATTTATCTATACTAGCAAGATGCCCATGCGTTGCACAGAACATCAAGATACATTTGCATGAGTAGTTTATCTTGTGGGAGAAAAATGATGAATGAGGGAAGGCCTTATTTGCAAATGTCGAGAGGGGTGTGGTATCTTTTTTTTAAAATTGACATAGTTTCCTTCCTATCCGTCAGATATAGATGGACGGCCTATATTGCAGGATGGCATGCACCCCATCATCACCAACTCTGTTTTTTCTAAGAGTAGAGATATAGATCTGTCTATATTGCAGGATGGCAGGCACACCATCATCACCAGCTATGTTTTTTTATAAGAGTGGAGATAGAGATCTATATCTATATCTATATCTATATCTCTACTCTTAGAAAAAACAGAGTTGGTGATGATGGGGTGCATGCCATCCTGCAATATAGACAGATAGGAAGGAAACTGTGAGAATTTTGCAAAAACATACCCGCACTCCTCTCCACATTTGCACATAAGGCCTTCCCTCGTTCGTCCTTATCTTCCACGGGATAAACTACTCATATAAATGCATCTTGATATTCCTTGCAACGCACGGGCATCTTGCTAGTACTACTAGAAGAGAGAGAGGTGAGAGGTCGCCGAGTGTTACTAGTACTCCCTCCGTTTTTATTTACTCCGCATATTAGTTTTGCTTAAAGTCAACCTTTACAAACTTTAACAAAGTTTATAGACAAAAATATTAACATATACAATAACAAATCAATACCGTTAGATTCGCTGTTGAATGTACTTCCACATCATATAGATTTGTTATGCTAAATATTTATATTATTCTCTATAAATTTGGTCAAACTTTACAAAGTTTGACTTCAGTCAACTGCAATATGCAGAGTAAATCAAAACGGAGGGATTATACTACTAGTACTATGAGCACTGCATACTCTACGGCTTCTACTTCTACTACTACTTGACAAGGATCTTAAAAAAAGTTACTATTGGATTGGCTATAAGTGGCGAAATCCTAGTATGAAGAGCATGCGCGAGAACAAGCATTCACGTGTTTGAAAACAAATTGGAAACCATTTTTGTTTGAAAACAAATCTAGGAGTATGTAAGAATCTAACAATAATGATTGGGCATTCTTGGATATTGATACTTTTTTCTATAAGTTTGACCAAAGTAGAGATACTTTGACTACATATAAAACTTATATCTAAATTAGAAAGGATCGGAGGGAGTATATTGTACTATGTTCAAAAGAGAAACGAACATTGAATACCCTTTATATATGATTTGCTGAAGGTATGATCACCGGTTCAAAATTTTGAATACGCCTTAGGTATCACACATGCACCCACTCTTTCTCTCTCGGTTTCTTCTCGGGGTCTCTCCCTCCCTCCCTCCCTCCCTCCCTCCCTCTCTCTCTCTCTCGCACATACACACACATACCACCTCTCTTCCTCTTTGTGCTTTTCATACCTAATTGATCTCCCAAGGTATTGGGATTGTATCTCACTCGCCGTCAGGTCGCTCTTCGACACACGCCTAGGTCACTCTACCATGCATTAAATTTGGCCAGGAAAACAGGGAAACCGACTGTGGGGCACACCTGTCGAGATGACGTGGCAAAGACTAGTCCAATGGAGTAGCTGGCCCACGACCTCCTCGCCCCCAGCAACCGTTCATGTGAGTCGTGGGGGCCAGCAACGTGTCGCAGCTCTCGCACGGCCTTTGGACACGGCGACCGCGGTGAGCAATACACTCATCGTCGCTGGACATACTCGCCTTCAGGGTGCCGAGGGTGGCGCTACCGCTGTGGCCCGACCAGTAGATCAACCCCCGGCTCGTCAGGGATGCACGGGGGCTTCCAAGTGAGCGTGCGCCGCGATGCGTCCGCAGAGTGTTCTAGCGCGGCCATCCCTTTTTTGCTGGCTCGTCTTTGCTTTTCCATGACATGTGGAGATCACATGTGAGCAAAGGGCATCTCCAATGTTGGCACGACCGCAGCTGACTACCCTGGCACACCAAAAACCCTCGTCCCTGGCACCCTCGCGCGGTGCGTTCCCAGCCGGCGCCAGCTGCCTGCATTCATGTCATTCATCCGTATGCCATCATTAAGCGGCTCGGTGCCCGAGGAACCAACTCCATCAACTTAATGACGCACACGGACGCTTGGCTTCACTAGAATGCGCTACCTAAAGCGGCAATGCCAAGCTAAACTCCACACCATAGCGCACCATCCTCCTACCTAGCACCACATCCGCCATGACCGCGAGCGTGAACGCTCTGCGGGAGAGCTGGTCTTCAAGGATGAAGCTTGAGGTCACCGCCCTTGCTCATGTCGCCGCTCGCAATGCAATAGCAGCGTAGCCAGACGTGGACGCAACCGCACAAGCGATGGCCATGCTGGTTGTTGACGAGGGGAGCACCGTCAGCCACGCGTCCTACTTGCCGCCATCCAACGTTTGGTGGCGCATGGGGCAGGTGAAGCGACGGACCGTCCAGGTCCATCATCATCGGCCTCATGTCCACCGGCACCGCCGAGGTCGGGGACTCCTCCGAGGATGAGTACGGCATGGGAGGTGGTAGGGCATGGTGTGCCAACTGGCCCTTCAATCTCCCGTGTTCTACTGTTCCTTGTCAGAGACCGCACCTTCACTTCACGGGTCTTGAACCCCGCCCCCGTACATGGAGATCGCAGATGGAGGACATAGGTCGCTGCCATAGAATAGGTTTAGGGTCGGGTTTCTTTTATTTTTATGTCCTGTAAAAGTTCAAAATGTAATGAAAATCTGATGTGTTTGCATAAATCTCGGCCGGTGTATATGAACTTTCACAATAATAGCAAGATATATTGTAGGAGTATGAAAATATATGGAATGATGATTCGTTTTTGTGTGTATAAACTTAGAAGGTGTGACGCGAGACAAAGCTAACATGCGAAGTAAATAAACAGATAGGATCTAAATACACAATTTATCTTAGGCATTCCAATAGTACGTCCACTACACATTTATGCATTTCACATCTTTCTACATCTACGGGAACCTATGAAAGGGTTAACGTATATTGCCTCTCTCCCCCCTTGATTTTCATGGTGGTTGGCCCCTACCTCCCCCAATCTTGAATCAACAACTCACACGTTTCACATTACGTTAATTACGTAACCTGGATTACGTAGGTGTAGCATTACTCGTCCTAAAAAAACAACTAGGCCAACATCCCAGCATATCGCACGGGAAAAGGCCCGGCCGCGCCGTTTTAGTCGGGATTACCGGATTACTAGTAGTAGTATGGATGGATCGCGCGAAGCACAAAGGTTTTTTTTTGAGGGGGCGAAGCACGAAGTTTAATAGGAAAAAAGGAGGTACACTCACATCACGCTTGACACGGTCGCATTGCACCCCTCAGACGGTCGGTCCTGCACACGGCTAACGCATATGGAACACGCTTTGGATTGCCCCTTCACTGACACGTGGGACTGCACTTGGAGAAACAAACCGAGCGACAAACTCCCCGCCCACCGCGCAAAATCCCCCCCCCCAAATTTCCCGCCAAATCCCAAATTCAACTACCTTCGGCCAACTAGCCAATAATATTCCCCAAACCCCCCTCCCCTCAGCCCCCTCCCCTCCATTCGCTCCGCCAAAGTTGTCCCCCCGCCGCGCCGATACGTCGGCGCCGCGGTTTGTCGAGGGGACGCACGGCGATCCTCTCGCTCCCACAGTACACTCTCGTAGAGTGATGTCCTCTAACCGTGTAGCCACCGCTGGTGACATTCTTGTGGAGACGCACGACGGTCAGCTTCTTGTACGGTACGCGCATTCTAGACTGAGGCCCCGTGCATATCGGAGTAGCGTCGAATGTTATCTGGTAGACGCTATTAATCTCACTGTTTGCCAAAGTAGTTTACAGTAAATATGCTCTAGTTAAGAAGCTTCCTTGCCCTGTTCTGCACTCAATCTGCTTAGCTGAGATGGCATGCCACACTTGATTATTTGATAAAATATCCTGCCATATATTTATTGTGACGTAGGTTGCCATGGTCAAGTAGCCAATCTGTTAGGCGAAATAGCTCTACAATGTTTTATACTCGATCTTTATTGCTGAGATGGCCTTTGATGGTTGTGTGCTCGGCCTCATTGACTGCTGAAACAGCTTGCCATAATTTAGCACTCAAATCTGTTTGTTAAATTAGCTATACATATATTTCGTTACTTAGATCTCCTTGTCCAAATATCTTGCCATAGCTTTAGACATCGACCTTGGTATTTTTTTCCATACTGCATAAAAAACAAGTATGTATTTCATGTAATATCTAGTATAAGAACTAATTTGTAGGTCTAATAGATGGACATGACTTGGATAAGTTCTGCTCGAAGATTCTGCGATGCATATGTCGAGGGGGTTGAAAACTTCATGAACTTTTTCAGAGCTACTGAGATTTCTACCAGCAGCCGAGCAGATGGATGAATGGCATGCCACCATCCAAAGTCTTCTCGGTTTCGCCGAAGCTGGGGGCTCACGGCGAGCTGGCCGACCGCGGCGTCCCCATGCGACAACAACGGCTCGTGTTGCTGACCGTACAGAGGGAGCCTTCCCCATGGTGCAGTCCCCTGCATGGCAGCCAGCGCGAGCGCAACATAATCAAGACTCCGACGATGTCTCGATGGCCTCTTTTGACCCTTGAGCACGTCTAGGCCAACGATGAGCCCTGGAGGATAGGCTGAGAGGAGACGCGTGCACCACCATCGAGCAACATCACGATGACCTGTGCTGAAACGACGGGTGCGGCGGCCCCGACGTCGACGAGCCCGCGCTCGGTATTGACGGGTGCCTACCCTTTGAGGTTGGCTGCCCTGCCTTTACTCGTGAGCTGCGGCAAGTACATTGGCCGTCTGTTCGCACGTTCAAGCCAGAGATACTTGAGAAGTACAATGGGAGGCTGAAGCCGACAAAGTTCCAGCATATCGCACGGGAAAAGGCCCGGCCGCGCCGTTTTAGTCGGGATTACCGGATTATTAGTAGTAGTATGGATGGATCGCGCGAAGCACAAAGGTTTTTTTTTGAGGGGGCGAAGCACGAAGTTTAATAGGAAAAAAGGAGGTACACTCACATCACGCTTGACACGGTCGCATTGCACCCCTCATACGGTCGGTCCTGCACACGGCTAACGCATATGGAACACGCTTTGGATTGCCCCTTCACTGACACTTGGGACTGCACTTGGAGAAACAAGCCGAGCGACAAACTCCCCGCCCACCGCGCAAAATCC
>LR738711.1:360949138-361227456 GCA_902687465.1 Secale cereale
ACCTTCGGCCAACTAGCCAATAATATTCCCCAAACCCCCCTCCCCTCAGCCCCCTCCCCTCCATTCGCTCCGCCAAAGTTGTCCCCCCGCCGCGCCGATACGTCGGCGCCGTGGTTTGTCGAGGGGACGCACGGCGATCCTCTCGCTCCCACAGTACACTCTCGTAGAGTGATGTCCTCTAACCGTGTAGCCACCGCTGGTGACATTCTTGTGGAGACGCACGACGGTCAGCTTCTTGTACGGTACGCGCATTCTAGACTGAGGCCCCGTGCATATCGGAGTAGCGTCGAATGTTATCTGGTAGACGCTATTAATCTCACTGTTTGCCAAAGTAGTTTACAGTAAATATGCTCTAGTTAAGAAGCTTCCTTGCCCTGTTCTGCACTCAATCTGCTTAGCTGAGATGGCATGCCACACTTGATTATTTGATAAAATATCCTGCCATATATTTATTGTGACGTAGGTTGCCATGGTCAAGTAGCCAATCTGTTAGGCGAAATAGCTCTACAATGTTTTATACTCGATCTTTATTGCTGAGATGGCATTTGATGGTTGTGTGCTCGGCCTCATTGACTGCTGAAACAGCTTGCCATAATTTAGCACTCAAATCTGTTTGTTGAATTAGCTATACATATATTTCGTTACTTAGATCTCCTTGTCCAAATATCTTGCCATAGCTTTAGACATCGACCTTGGTATTTTTTTCCATACTGCATAAAAAACATGTATGTTTTTCATGTAATATCTAGTAGAAGTACTAATTTGTAGGTCTAATAGATGGACATGACTTGGATAAGTTCTGCTCGAAGATTCTGCGATGCATATGTCGAGGGGGTTGAAAACTTCATGAACTTTTTCAGAGCTGCTGAGATTTCCACCAGCAGCCGAGCAGATGGATGAATGGCATGCCACCATCCAAAGTCTTCTCGGTTTCGCCAAAGCTGGGGGCTCACGGCGAGCTGGCCGACCGCGGCCTCCCCATGCAACAACAACGGCTCGTGTTGCTGACCGTACAGAGGGAGCCTTCCCCACGGTGCAGTCCCCTGCATGGCAGCCAGCGCGAGCGCAACATAATCAAGACTCCGACGATGTCTCGATGGCCTCTTTTGACCCTTGAGCACGTCCAGGCCAACGATGAGCCCTGGAGGATAGGCTGAGAGGAGACGCGTGCACCACCGTTGAGCAACATCACGATGACCTGTGCCGAAACGACGTGTGCGGCGGCCCCGACGTCGACGAGCCCGTGCTCGGTATTGACGAGTGCCTACCCTTTGAAGTTGGCTGCCCTGCCTTTACTCGTGAGCTGCGGCAAGTACATTGGCCTTCTGTTCGCACGTTCAAGCCAGAGATACTTGAGAAGTACAATGGGAGGCTGAAGCCGACAAAGTTCCTGAGCATCTACATCACCATTGTTCAGGTTGTCGGGGGAAGAGATGAGAAGGTGTTTGCCAACTACTTCCATTTGGCCCTCAAGTCCAATGTGAGGTCTTGGCTGATGCACCTGCCGGAGAACTCCATCTCATCGTGGGCGGATCTGTGCCACGAATTCATCGGCGCCTTTATGGGTGGCCACCAAGATCCCGGCAGGCCCAACGACCTGCAACTTCTCCAACAGAAGGAAAAAGAAACCCTCCATAAGTATTTACAAAGATTCAGCAAAGTTCATAGAAATATCCCAAATATCCACTTGGCAGCTGTGATAGCCGCCTTCCAGTCCAATGTGCGCAATCACCGGATTCGTTCTAAGATGAACGTGCGGTTGCCCCAAGACTGCGAAGGAGCTCTACACGTTGGTGGATAAGTGTGTTCGGATGGAGGAGGGAAGGAAGTTGCCCGAAGAGGAAGATTGCATCAATATTGATTCAGAGGATGATGATGAATCAGCCAGTCAGAAGAAGAGCAAGAAGCGCGGTAAGAAGCGGAGAGATAAGGCAATGATGATCGCCGAAGGATCGGGTAAGCCTGGTACCTACAAGAAAGCCAAAGCTGACGTACGCACTGACTGACGAGAAAGCCAGGAAAGGTGATGGGCCATATTACAAGATTCATCGGACCAAGGGCCACGACCTTCAAGAGTGTCATCAGGTTTAGCATCTTGTCAAGAGACAGAGAGTAGATTATGAGAAGCGAGACAAGGAAAAGGGTCAGAATGTTGTTGGCGGTAAGGGCCGAGGCAGTGAAGTAAATCGCATCAGCAAACCCCTTCGGAACCAAGGAAAGCCCACCAAAGATAGAGAAAAGGAAGCATATGATGATGAGAGGATGGAGGGGATGAAGAAGAAGCCAGTGAGCAAGAGTTTCAGAAGGCCACTCACGCCATGTGCATTGACGGAGGTGCATCTCGACATGCCTCTCACCGTCAACTCAAGCGGTGGGCATGACAAGTCAATGCCGTGGAGCCAGCGCCAGGGGCGTGGAAGCCACTCATATGGCCCCATACGTCCATCATCTTTGACGAGGAGGATCATCCTAGCCGTACCACTGCGGTATGATGCTTGCCGTTGTTTGTCCCGCCAACAATTCACAACCTCAAGGTCACAAAGATGTTGGTGGACGGCTGGGCCGGGTTGAATCCGATTTCCCCAATAGTTATCGGCAAGCTTCAGATAACAGAGGAAGAGCTAGAGGTTAGCGGCACGTTTCAAGGAGTTAATCCCGACAGGTGTCATCCTTAGGGAAAGATCATGTTGTCGGTAATGTTTGGGGGAGAATTGAACTACCAGACTTAGAGGATTGTGTTTGATGTGGTTGATCTCCCCCTGTCGTACAATGGGATTCTTGGACGCCCGGCACTGGCTAAATTCATGGCAGCATCCCACTATGCCTACAACACGTTGAAGATGCCTGGGCCACCGGGAGTTATCACTATCCCATCAGATGAGAAGGACACAATCATTTGTGTGGACAAGATGTACCGGGACGCAGTCGTGGCAGGGGCAGCGGCAGCAGCAGTTCCCGCCAAGGAAAGTAAAGGAAAGAAGAAGGATTGTAGGTCCTCCGGCAAAGAGTCTAGGAAGCGTGCCCCAACCAAGTGCACGACACCGGTTTACGACGTGCCGGAGTGTTCCTACAGCAAGAGATCCAGGGTCTCTGCACCCCATGTGAAGAATGTCCCGGCATGGCTTGCTGGCATTCATGGTGAAGCGTGCTCTTTGCCTTCCTGTGGGTGAATATCGATGTGTTTGCCTGGCAACCATCTGATATCCTCGGTTTTCCAGGGATGTAATCGAGCACCACCTTGTTGTCTGCCCACATGCCCGACCTGTCAAGAAGAAAGTCCGGAAGCTGGCCTTGGAGAGGCAACAATTCATTGTAGAAGAGATCAAGAAACTTGAGGCAGCTAGTTTGGTCAGAGGAGTGCTGCATCCAGCGTGGTTGGCAAATTCAGTGGCACTCCAGAAGGTGAACGAGAAGTGGAGGCTTTGAATAGATTTCGCAGATCACAACAAGGCTTGCCCGAAAGACCCGTTTCCCTTGCCGCGTATTCATTAGATTGTGGATTCCACCTCAGGTTGTGATTTGCTCTCCTTTCTGGATGCATACTCTGGGTATCACCAAATCATCATGTCCAAGGAAGATGAAGAGAAGACGTCCTCATCACTCCATGTGGTACGTATTGATTTGTCTGCATGCCATTCGGATTAAAGAGTGCCGGGTCCACTTTTGCAAGGGCAGTCCAGATTGGTTTTGAGCCACAACTGCACATGAATATAGAAGCCCATATGGATGATATGGTGGTCAAGACCAAGGATAGGGCCACCCTTATTCAGGATCTAGAAGAGACATTTTCTAACCTGCACAAGATCAATTTGAAGCTCAACCCGAAGAAGTGTGTATTTTGTGTTCCCTCCGGCAAGCTACTTGGGTTCTTTGTATCCCATCGCGGGATCGAAGCCAACCCTGACAAGATCAAGGCCATCGAGCAGAACCAAGCGCCAAGGACCATTAAGGATGCCAGGCATCTAACAGGATGCGTTGCCGCTCTAAGTAGATTCATTTCAAAGTCTGCCGAGCGCGCCCTATCGTTCTTCAAAATTTTGAAGAAGGAAGGACCCATGAAGTGGACCCCGGAAGCAGATGCGGCTTCGCAAGAGTTGAAGGCCTATTTATCCTCTGTGCCTACCTTCGTCGCTCCCAAACCCCCAAAGCCGTTGCTTCTCTACTTAGCGGCGACCAACCAAGTGGTTAGTGCAACCTTGGCAGTACAGCAAGAAGTGAATGGGGCAGAGAGTGAGCAGAGGCCGGTAGAGCCAGAAAAGGATCAGGACAGCAGTGAGCACGATAGCGAGATAAACCACAAGGACGTGGCAAGGAAGAAAGTGGTGCAGCGGCCAGTGTACTTCGTCAGCTCTCTGTTACACGTGGCTTGATCGAGGTACTCTGGCGTGAAAAAGTCAATCTTTGGTCTTATCATCGCCTCAAGGAAACTGCGCCACTACTTCCAAGCCCATGAGATCATGGTTGTCACTTGTTTCCGTTGAAGAGGATACTCCGAAACCCTGAGGCTACCAGCAGAATAGTGGAGTGGGCTTTGGAATTATCCAGTTTTGGTTTGAAGTTTGTGAGCACGTTACCTATTCAGAAGGGCACTGGCAGGGTTTATTGCAGAATGGACGCCAACCCCTAATGAGGAGATAACAATTGCTTGATTGACATCGGGATAGGCATGATTTTTACTTTATGTTAAGAAGAGGGAGCACGAATGACTATATAAGTTTGCAGGGATAACTTTCTTTAGCCAAGTTATTTTTGAAGCTTCATAGATTAGTATCGAGTGTGCTTGAAGTATTATTGTTTTGATATTGATAAACTTTTGTTTTGAGTCTTATGGATGTCAACATTCATGCCAGAATAAAGAATATTACATTAATAAATATGTTGGGTAGCATTCCACATCAAAAATTCTGTTTTTATCATTTACCTACTCGAGGACGAGCAGGAATTAAGCTTGGGGATGCTTGATACGTCTCCAACGTATCTATAATTTTTTATTATTCCATGCTATTATATTATCTATCTTGGATGTTTTATATGCATTTATATGCTATTTTATATGATTTTTTGGAATAACCAATTGTCATATCCCTAGCTTCTGTCACTGTCTAGTGCTAGCATCTGGTATTGCATCATGCTTACTGTTCACAGAAAGTTGAAATGGGGATGATAGAAACTCCCAGCACCACCCAAATCAACTAGGGTTACTAAAATACTTTTCTAATAAACCTGAAATGCCCTCCTAAATGTTCATCATTTTTGAATTGGTCTAGAACCTCTCCCAAAAATGGTGCACAAATTTCTAGGTCATCCAAAGGTCACTTGATTAAACCATATGTTATTTGAAATTGGGCATTTAAATGCTACTCCCTCCGTCCCATAATGTAAGACGTTTTTTGACACTAATGTAAGACGTATGGGACGGAGGGAGTAGTAAATATTTTAAATGTCCAAATAATCCTAAACTAAAATGTTCCATGCTGGATATATTCTATACAGTGAGCATGTGCAGTTTGGTGATTTTTGAAAGGGTCTAGGTATTTTTAGTAAAGCCCTAAAGTCTACAGAAAATAGAAAACAGAAAGAATTAGAAAAGAGAGAGAGAGAAGAGCTCACCTAGGCTGCTTACCTGCACCAAGCTGGCCCAGCACTGTGCAGCCCATCTGGCCCACAGTGCCAGTCATCGCCTACCTCGCGCCAGAAGGACGTGAGGCGTGTGGCCGTCGTGCGCGCACACGCGCCCCGGCCACCTCCTGCTTGCCGCTTCCCTCTCGACGCCCTGGAGACACCACGCAGCGCCTCGAACCCTCTCGCCACTCCCCCGTCCTCATCCCCTCCTCTCTCTCGCTTCACGCCTCGTGGCCGAGCGCCACCGTCGCCGCCGCTCGCCGTTACCGCACCCAGAGCCTCCCCCTCGACCTCTCGACGTGCCCAGTAGCTCGGCTACCTCGTCCTCAACCTCCTCACCAAGCCAAGGGACGCCGGAAGCCCAGAAACGCCGCCGTCCTCGTCTTCTTCAACCTCGGTCCAACGAGATCACCGGCGACTGTGCTCTCGCACCGTTGCTTCCCCAAGCTCGCCGAGGCCACCGCTGCACTCGCCGTGAGCTTCTCCTCCGATCCCCTCTTCCCCTTGCTTGTTTGCACCTTGTAGCCGCCGTTTCCACTGGAGCAGCGAGCTCGGCTCCGCCGGCCAAGACGCCGCCGTGGCCACAGCCACCGTAGCTTGCGTCGGAGCTCGCCACTGCACGCCTTGCACTCCAGCGCATCGGACTGGGCCACCAGTTGCTCCTGGAGTGGTCCGTAGCGCCATTTCCTTCATCACCCGAACGCGGGCCGCTGCGTCTGAGGTCGCCGACGTCACTTTAGGCCACCTCCGGCGAAGCTGAGAGCAACAATCGACGCGCACGAGCTCCAGCTACTCGTAGATGGGCTCAGCCGTTGATTTGGTCGCCCGAGAGCGTTTTCCGAGCCCCTCCGCCGCGCCTGTCGCCGCAGGCGGCTAACCGCCGGTCGGTTTGACCCTGTTTGACCTTTAACAGTCGCCCCTAGGTCAATGACAAGTGCGGCCGCTCTGCTAATTAACCTAGGTTAGTACTAATTTTTGGTTAGCTAGATAGTCACTGACACGTGGGGCCCAGCCCCTGTTAACTTTTAGTTAGTGTTAAACTTTTTAATTACTACCTGTGACACTGATCTGTGGGACCCACAGGTCAGGTTTGACCTAGACCACCCCCTGTTGACTGCTGACATCATAGTAACGTCATGCTGACGCAGTAAGTATTTTCTGGAATTTAAAATAAATCAGAAATGATTTATTTATTTCAGAAAATAGCCAAAACTTCTAAAAATCACAGAAAATAATCTATAACTCCAATGAAAGTAATTTATATATGAAAAATGATCAGAAAAATTCAAGGAATCTGTTAATGGCATTTTCATGCATGTTTGAACAAGTTAAACCTACTGATCAGGTCAACTCAATTAACTGCCAATTAAATAATCACGTATGGAGTTTGAATTTGAACCTTTGGTTCAAACCAACTTCATTTCATATGGTTGCTAGTTGCATTAGCTCAATTAACAGCATTTTGCCATGTCATGTTCATGCATCATATTGTCGCATTGCATTGATTGTGTTCTCTCTTGTTTGTCGGTGTTTGTCCCCTCTCAGTAGACGCTGTTCCGACGATGTGATCGATGACACTAATTAAGACACAGTGATATCTTCAGAAGTGCCAGGCAAGCAAAACGCCATTGAGCATTCCGATACAATCCCACTCTCTCGCTCTTGCTCTCTTTTACTGCATTAGGACAACAACGCTTCAACTGTTACCTGCTGCAGTAGCTGAACCCCTTCCCATTGCATGACCTGTCATTGCCACAGTAAATAGTTGAAACCCACTAGCATGAGTAGGAGTTGTTTGAGCCATGTTGTGCCTACTCATTCATGCTTTCTGGTTATGCCTGCTATTTCTTAGAGTTGTGTCGGGTCTGATTCATTGGGGATGAATTGGAATGTGGTGAACATGTCCTACTGTTGAGCGCTAAGTGTGTGAACACGATTTGGTAAAGGTAGTGATGAGAGGCCATGTAGGAGTACATTGTGGGTTGTCTCATTGCAGCCGTCCTCGGGAACTGAGTTTTGTGTTTCTGATCCATGAATCAGCTACTACCACACATTGGGCCTTGAAATATGACCCCGCTCGACTTATTGACTGCCCATGTCCTCTGTCCAGGAGTTGCAACTAGTTACTGGTGTTTGTAGTTTACCGGAGATCGCACGCAGCGTTGACCCTCGGGGTGGGCTGTGACGCGGCAGGTATGTGGCACGGTGTACCGGTCGCCCGTTTGGTGACTCGGGAACCCTGTACACATAGTTTGGGGCCGTGAGCGACACCCCGGCCGGATCTCCCCACGGATGGAACCCAAATAGGCGATAAACCTGGACTAGAGACTTGAGTGGTTGGTTAGGTCGTGGTCTACACCCACGTCGGCTTTCGCTTGAAGTCTGCCAAGCACATGTCGTGTGCAGACGCTAAGTGGTGGAAACATGTGTGAAGAAGTACACCCCTGCAGGGTTATATATGATCTATTCTAATAGCCGTGTCCGTAGAAATAGACTTCTGGGTTACCTGTACAATTCATAGACAAGTGAAAGTGGATACTCTAAAACACGCAAGATAAGTGTGAGTGCTATGGATGGCTTCTCGTAGGGAGACGGGAGCGGATCCATAGTGGTGTATTGATTGGTGAATATGTGGACTCGTGTGCGCCACCTCAAAAGAGTTACATGCAGTTGTAGTTCAGGATAGCCACCGACTCAAAGCGGGCTTGCTGCAGTCAAACTCCACCACCCCCTTTGTTGATACGGATGCATATGTAGCTAGTTCTGATGTAAGTCTTGCTGAGTACATTTGTACTCACATTTGCTTAATTTATGTTTTGCAGAGATACTCCAGTCTCACTAGTGGTTCCGCGGGGACTTCAATATTTAGCTTGTGACCTCAGCTACAATCTTGTACCCTTGGGAGGGTCTTGTAGATAGTCAGGCTTCTCAGCCTTTTTCATTTGTAGTTGTCTGTACTCAGACATGATATGCTTCCATTGCCTGTATGCTCAGTATGTTGGGTCATGTGACCTCTGTTTGTAATAAATGTTATGATGGCTCTTCTGGGCCTTATCTATATGAGTTGTTGAGTTATGTTGTGATGCCATGTTGTTCATCACATACTTGCATGTTATGCGTACGTGTAATGTGTATTGCTATGTGTGGGATCCGACACCTAGTTGTTTACCCTTGGTAGCCTATCTTACAGGGAAATGTCTCCTAGTGCTTCCATTGAGCCTTGGTAGCTTTCTACTGCTCCGGAACACTTAGGCTGGCCGACATGTGTCCTTCTTCGTTCCTGTGTCTGTCCCTTAGCGGAAATGTCACGCGTTGTTCCTTAAAGTCCTTGTAGCTTGCTACGACTTGGGTTCATACGTTGATGACTGACACGTTCGTTGCTGGGTCATGTATGCCTGTCTCTGTAATTTAGTGCCACTTTTTGTTTATAATTGGTCATGTCGGCCCGAGTTCTCTGTCATATGTATGCTAGCGACACTATCATATACGTGTGCCAAAATGCGCAAACGGTCCCGGGCCAGGTAAGGTGGCACCCGTGGGGATACCGTGCGTGAGGCTGCAAAGTGATATGATGTGTTACAGGCTAGACCTGTGTGACTTAGGATTGGGGTCCTGACAGCTTCCGTATTAGAGCCTGACTGCCTGTAGGATTAGTAAGCCAAACTGGTCGAAGTTGTGTCTAGAAACTCTTTAGTTATATTAAGGGAATTAATTGTGGAAGGGAACGTAAGGCTCTTTTTACTCCTTTACCCTATGACCTTCTGATCTGAGTCACCTTCTTCTTTCTACGGGGATTAAGAACTAGGATTCTCATTCTATTTATCAGGATCACGTTAATGGTGGATTCAACCCCTCAGTTCAGTTTCTACTACTTCTGTTTATTGAACTGTTGGTCCCAGATCCTTGACATTATGATGTTGAGTGGTTATGCTATCTTTTTGCATGAGTCTCAACGGTAATTTACAAGAATTTACAGCCGTTATGTTGTCCGAGTCATCCCAGGTTTCTAAATAGTCTGATGCATTTGCAAATCCCTTCTCCCTGTTCCCGATGCTCCTTTGGGCTAGATTAACCACACTAACCAGTGTGTGGAGGTACTCCGTTGCCTCGACATATATGATGGAGCTATTATTATGACCGTAGGTGTTTTAGGGAGTTGCCTAGTAATCTAGCCATGTTTTATATTCCCAGTGTGATGAATTCTGGTCTTTATTCTCGAAAGCATCCCGTGATGCCACTTAGTGTAGGTATTCCACTTCTGGGTTTTGAACCCGAGATTCACCCTACTTACCTCATGTTGATAGTAATTGCTAGCTCCCTTAGGTTATTAGTAACCTTGTGATAGTCCTCGAGGTCCGTGGTTATCATTCTTCCAATACCATGAACCATCATGACAGAAGTTCGTCTAAACCAAAAGATCACAACCAGAATGCTCTTGAGTAGTACTCCATTCATATTGTGACTCTGCCAATTCTACCTTCTGCATGGGTTATCCGGAAGAAATATGTTGAACTAGTTCGAGATGCTAATCTATGAATCCACAACTCATAAAGATTTATGTTCCTTGAGTTGCCCCCCTCTAGTTGTATTCTGATTTTCGTCTTTGAGTTGATAGTCAGGAGTAATTGTGCATTCATGTTCATCGATGCATTTTACTCTTGTGGTCCATCAATCCATTCTATTTCGGAATGACTAGGAGAAACAAATTGTAGTACCTTATCCATATCCAGGATTGGGTCAAAGAAGTTGTACTTCGTAGATGAAGAATGCTAATCTAGATTCTAATCTGCTCTACCCTGGAGTATTACCATCTTTATGTCTAGAATGTCATGGGAATGGCACAACCTCCTATGAACTCTTGATACAGTAATAATTCTCACCATCATTGTTTATTCCTCGGTCTTCGTGTTATTGTAACCGGAATACTGACAAGTGAATTGTGATGTGTGAAATCAATACTCCTAGCAACTCTGTTGCTTGGTAGTTAAAGGACAACAATCTCATTCTTAGCGTGTTGGTTACTGAATCACCATTCTAAGATTGATCATGCTACTAGTCCATCTTTGCTGGTGCACTCCTTGATCAGTGAGTTAGGATTGTGTCAATCCCTCGCTCACTTGATCATATCGTCTTGCCCTGAAAAGCAAGATTGTTCTCGAGCTTAGTAACATACCGGTGGTTCGTAATTTTCCGGTTATCTTCTCTGAATTATTACCAGGTTGTTCCCTAACCGCTATGTTGAGTTCGTGATCAAGATGGTTTACTTATAACCCACCCCTTCTCCAAGAATCTGTGTTGGATACCCCGAACTAGTTGGTTAAGCTAAACAACAACTTGGAGAGTTGGAAGATGAAAGCTTGCCCACCTAGTTCATTCTGAAGGGATATTCATTGTGTGTGTGTTGAAGAAAGATGATGTCTTCCTCGATTGATCCTCGTGATCAATTGTTGGATCTATTGTCTTGTCCAAACTTTGATTTGAGTGTGGGCTATCGTCAAGTCAAATCAGAACCAATGGTATTCATAATGTTGTCTTACTCGTGGTTGATCGCTCGAGCATACATCGTTACATCTATTGGTCCGACCAATGCTATCACCTTGTTCACATAGTTATGGAATTCCATTTTATGGAAGCCTCGATGAATTGTTGTCAAGCCCATCGGCAACATGTTTATCCCCTCCATGGTTCATGTTGAACATAAAAGCTAGTGTTGGAAACTTTGTGAGCATTATCTTCATGTCCCGTTCATGAGGTATATGTTTGATGAGAGAAGAGACTTTCCCTAATTCATGTGTAATTGATGTAAGTTGCCACCGCGAGTTCGAGAAAGTTGTTTTGCTTCCTGTGGAATCATCCCAAGTCAGTGATGCATACATGCGAAGTATTCTTTGGTTTGGAGACTTGCAACCTTCACTCTATATGTATCCCTAGCACACCAAGCCACTGATTTATTTGTTTAAGGAGAAGGAGCTCCTTCCTAAGAGCATGCCTTATGCAGGGACTTCCTTATCCGCAATGATGGTCCCTAATCTGAACTCGGTAGTGTTTTATCATAAGACTACTACGTGGTCATGCATGTCCTGGACAACGTGTTCATAGGTTTGTAGCAGAACTAGCTCATGTTTGGAGCTTGCTATCGTAGTTCATTCCCGAGAATCCCTCAACGTCGTCTCGTCGATTTGGGTTGCAAACTTTCATTTTTCTTTCTAGACTCGATGAGTGTGGAATATCTTGACCCCAACCAGAACTGAATTTCAGGCAGATATGATGGTTGCAGCTTTTTTCCGAGAACTATAATATTGGTCTCTCGATAACCGGTAAAGTGGATGTCATGGCCAACACACCCAGCCGGAAGACCTATTGTTGTGGTATCCTGATTGAAGAAGTTGGCCACCTCCCCATAAGGATTTCGTAGGATTTACTCCCTAGTTGTTCCTTATGGATTTTTGTGCACCTGAAGTCCGACCTTTTACTTGACGTTCTAGGTACCAAACCATTTTAATAAATGGGTTGTGCTAGCACATCAAGGAGAACATTAGAAGCAGAGTGCTAAATATCTCTCGGTCGATCATCCAGATTTCGTTCCCTTGGCCTCGCTAAGGTGAAATCCAAGAAGGTGTTATCTTCCTTTGCATCTGCACCATCCATCATTATTCATCATGGTAGTATGTGGTGTTGCCAGAATCCTTGACACGGATATTGGTTAAACCTTGATGTTTATGGAAATGCTCAAGTCCTAGAGAGCACGCACAAGCACTAGGTGTTATCACCGGAACTAACCGGGATTGCTCCCAGTGTTCTTGGTCATGCTATAACCTCTCGAAGAGTAGTTTCACTTTCAACTATTGGGTTTCTTCCCAGTTACCAGAATCATTCCCAGCATTTGCATTTTGGTCCCAGCTCTCACCGCCAATGTGCCATTTACCCAAGGGTTCCATCCATTTCCGATGATAATCAAA
The DNA here is from genome assembly GCA_902687465.1 of Secale cereale. Taxonomy (NCBI): domain Eukaryota; kingdom Viridiplantae; phylum Streptophyta; class Magnoliopsida; order Poales; family Poaceae; genus Secale; species Secale cereale. The sequence continues at coordinate 360,961,720 of LR738711.1, forward strand.
ATCATCCCTTGTGTTGTCTTCAACAAGGTAGTCCACATCATCCATTCTGGCCCGAGAATGTCGTTCTTTCAGACTCCGTCAAACGATCGATTGTGATTTGCCTCAGGCTGGTATAAAGAGTTTCAATGATATCTATATCAAAAGTAATTCTTTTTGCCACTTAAGGGAATAATTATACGAGTCACCTGCTCTAAGGTGCCCCATCTGGTGACCTCGATCACCATCTTCTTAGGTGTGGTATTATTGTCGCCAAGTGAATCTTCAGCATTTGTTTCACTCCATCCCTCTGGATGTGTGTTCCGTGTCTCAGCTCAAGAGATGTTTAACGTCTCACTCCATGAGTTGATCTTGAGTTGCTCGATCTTTCTGGAGATCAATTTTGTAGAGTTACTTTCGTCTTCACTGTGTTGAACAAAGATCTCGAAAGCAAGGATGCCAGGATAAACATGAGGCAAGCAATCAACATTCATATGAAGGACAGTTGGATCATGAAGATTGTGTTAGTTTGTGTCCCCCCTTCATCTTACCCTATGCTTGAATCTCGAGACGAGATTCTTGTTTAGTGGGGGTGAGTTGTCACATCCCTAGCTTCTGTCACTGCCTAGTGCTAGAATCTGGTGTTGCATCATGTTTACTTTTCACAGAAAGTTGAAATGGGGATGACAGAAACTCCCAGCACCACCCAAATCAACTAGGGTTACTAAAATACTTTTCCAATGAACCTGAAATGCCCTCCTAAAATGTTCATCATTTTTGAATTGGTCTAGAACCTCTCCCAAAAATGGTGCACAAATTTCTAGGTCATCCAAAGGTCACTGGATTAAACCATATGTTATTTGAAATTGGGCATTTAAATGCTAGTAAATATTTTAAATGTCCAAATAATCCTAAACTAAAATGTTCCATGCTGGATATATTCTATACAGTGGGCATGTGCAGTTTGGTGATTTTTGAAAGGGTCTAGGTATTTTTATTAAAGCCCTAGAGTCTACAGAAAATAGAAAACAGAAAGAATTAGAAAAGAGAGAGAGAGAAGAGCTCACCTGGGCTGCTTACCTGCACCAGAGCCGGCCCAGCACTGTGCAGCCCATCTGGCCCACAGTGCCAGTCATCGCCTACCTCGCGCTAGAAGGACGCGAGGCGTGTGGCCGCCGTGCGCGCACACGCGCCCCGGCCACGTCCTGCTTGCCGCTTCCCTCTCGACGCTCTGGAGACGCCACGCAGCGCGTCGAACCCTCTCGCCACTCCCCCGTCCTCATCCCCTCCTCTCTCTTGCTTCGCGCCTCGTGGCCGAGCGCCACCGTCGCCGCCGCTCGCCGTTGCCGCACCCAGAGCCTCCCCCTCGACCTCTCGACGTTCCCAGTATCTCGGCTACCTCGTCCTCGACCTCCTCACCAAGTTAAGCGATGCCGGAAGCCCAGAAACGCCGCTATCCTCGTCTTCTTCAACCTCGGTCCACCGAGATCGCCGGCGACAGTGCTCTCGCATCGTTGCTTCCCCAAGCTCGCCGAGGCCACCGCTACACTCGCCGTGAGCTTCTCCTTCGATCCCCTCTTCCCCCTTGCTCGTTTGCACCTTGTAGCCGCCGTTTCCACTGGAACCGCGAGCTCGGCTCCGCCGGCCAAGACGCCGCCATGGCCATAGCCACCGTAGCTTGCGTCCGAGCTCACCACTGCACGCCTTGCACACTCGCGCATCGGACTGGGCCACCCGTTGCTCCTGGAGTGGTCCGTAGCGCCGTTTCCTTCATCACCCGAACGCCGGCCGCTGCGTCTGAGGTCACCGCCGTCACTTTAGGCCACCTCTGGCGAAGCTAAGGGCACCAATCGACGCGCGCGAGCTCCAGCTACTCGTAGATGGGCTTAGCCGTTGATTTGGTCGCCGGAGGGCGTTTTTTGAGCCCCTCCACCGCGCCTGTCACCGTCGGCGGCTAACCGCCGGTCGGTTTGACCCTGTTTGACCTTTAACAGTCGCCCCTAGGTCAATGACAAGTGGGGCCGCCTTGCTAATTAACCTAGGTTAGCACTAATTTTTGGTTAGCTAGATAGTCACTGACACGTGGGGCCCAGCCCCTGTTAACTTTTAGTTCTTGTTAAACTTTTTAATTAGTACCTGTGACAATGACCTGTGGGACCCACAGGTCAGGTTTGACCTAGACCAGCCCCTGTTGACTGCTGACATCACAGTGACATCATGCTGACGCAGTAAGTATTTTCTGGAATTTAAAATAAATCAGAAATGATTTATTTATTTCAGAAAATAGCCAAAACTTCTAAAAATCACAGAAAATAATCTATAACTCCAATGAAAATAATTTATATATGAAAAATGATCAGAAAAATTCAAGGAATCTGTTTATGGCATTTTCATGCATGTTTGAACAAGTTAAACCTGCTGATCAGGTCAAATCAATTAAATGCCAATTAAATAATCACATATGGAGTTTGAATTTGAACCTTTGGTTCAAACCAACTTCATTTAATATGGTTGCTAGTTTCATTAGCTCAATCAACAGCATTTTGCCATATCATGCTCATGCATCATATTGTCGCATTGCATTGATTGTGTTCTCTCTTATTTGCCGGTGTTTGTCCCCTCTCAGTAGACGCTATTCCGACAATGTGATCCAAGACAGTTACTACCACACATTGGGTTCTGGTAACTCGACCATTCTCGGCTTATTAATCGCCTTGATCTTTGTCCAGGAGTTGCAACTAGTTTCTGGTGTTTGTAGGATATGTGTTGGAGTCCGTGTGTAGCGCTGACCCTAGGGGTGGGCCATGATGCGGTAGATACACCATGGCCCAGTGTACCGAGTCGCCTGTTTGGTGTCTCAAGAACCCTACACACATCGTTTGGGGCCGTGAGAGAAATCTCGGCCTGACTTCCTTGCATATGGAACATGAAGAGGCGATAAACCTGGACTAGAAACTTGCGTGGTTAGTCAAGTCGTGGCCGATACCCTTACCAGGCTTCCGCTTGAAAGTTTCCGAGATACATGACGTGTACATGGCAGTAAGTGGCAAGAGTATGTGTGAAGAAGAACACCCCTGCAGGGTAATATGATATAGTCGAATAGCCGCGTCCGCGGTAATGCACTACTGGGTTGCCTATACAGTTCATAGACAAGTGAAAGTGGATAATCTAAAATGTGCAAGATAAGCCTGGGTGCTAGGGATGGCCTTCTCATAGGGAGATGGGAGCAGATCCATAGTGGTGTATTGATATGGTGAATGTGTGGACTCGTGTGCCCCACCTCAAAAGAGTTACCAGCAGTCGTAGTACAAGATAGCAACTGAGTCAAAGCTGGCTTGCTGCTGTTAAACTCCACTACCCCTTTGTTGATACTGATGCATATGTAGCAAGTTCTGATGTAAGTCTTGCCGAGTACAATTGTACTCACGTTTGCTTAATTTATGTTTTGCAGAGAGACTTCAGTCTCACTAGTGGTTCCGCGTGGACTTCGACATTTAGCTTGTTACCTCAGCTACGATCTTATACCCATGGGGAGGGTCTTGTTCATAGTAAGGCTTGATAGCCTTCTTCCTTTTCAGATGTCTGTACTCATACATGTTTATGCTTCTGTTGCCTGTATGCTCTGTATGTTGGGTCATGAGACCCATTGCTTGTAATAAATGCTATGATGGCACTTCTGGCATTATCTATATGAGTTTTGAGTTATGTCATGATGCCATGTTGTATATCGCATACTTGCATGTTATGCGTACGTGCAACATGTATTGGTATGTGTGGGATTCGACACCTAGTTTTTTACCTTTGGTAGCCTATCTTATGGGGAAATGCCTCCTAGTGCTTCCACTAAGCCTTGTTAGCTTGCTACTACTCCGCAACACATGTATTGACCGGCATGTGTCCTTCCTTGCTTCTGTGTCTGTCCCCTCCGGGGAAATGTCATGCGTTGTATACTGTAGTCCCGTTAGCTTGCTACAGCCCGGCAACACTTGCTGCTGACCGACACGTGCATTGTTGGGTCATGTATGCCTCTCCTTGTAATTTAGTGCCACTTTTGGTTTATAACTAGTCATGTCGGCCCGGGTTCTCTGTCATATGGATGCTAGCGACACTATCATACATGAGCCAAAATGCGCAAACGGTCCCGGGCCAGGTAACATGGCACCTGTAGTGTAACACCTCAGATGTAAAACTTCCTTATATGGCAATATATGTGGCGTTGACTAAATCAATTCCATTCTGGGCTCATCCTTTATTTTGGGTATATTTTTTGTTTTTGCGTGGAGCGTGTGTGCATATCACAATATCATGTCATCATGTGCATTGCGGCGCATTGGAGTTGTCACTTGCACCCGGTCATGTCCGTTTTCTCTTCGTTGTCCGCTTCGAGTTCCGACACTCACACACGTGCCCGTGGCACCTCGGAGTCCTCCTTTTGTAAGTGGCCAAAAAACATCCTCGGAATGGTCCGAGTGTTTGCGAGTGGTCTTAGTATATCACCGATAGACCGCCTATCAAGTTTTTTCTCATTTGGAGGTCGTATGATACTCGAACGGTTAACCACGTGGGCTAAAAACACCTTTCTATCTTAGCCCAAGACCTCTCCACGACAGCACACAAGCCCATCCTAACCACCTCCATGCTCTTGGTCGTTAGATCATGATCGTGTGGGCGAAAACCGCACCTCATTTGGACTCTCCTAGCTCCCAGAATGTATATAAACAACCCCATCCCCGAAATCCCGGATCCAACCCTTGCTTCTTCCACCTCGCGTAGCCGGACGTCTCCACCCATGCGCAGGACACGTCCGCCCCGCCCCCTCAGCCAACCGACGGCCGCCATGTGGCCCGCTGCCGCCATCTGCCTCCACCCGCACTGCCGGGCCCGCGGGAGGCCCTCCGGCCCGTCACCCTCCGCCACCCGCCCCGAGAGCCTTCCCCACCGCCCGCGGCTCGACCGCTCGGCCGCCGACCGCCGCGCCCGCCGGCCGCCTGCCCCGACCGCCGCCGCCGGCGCTCCTCCGCCCGGCCCGCCGCGACCACCACCGCCGCCGGCGCTTCTCCGCCACCTTGCTGGCTCGCTTCGACATCCGCCCGCCGAGCTCCGCCGCCGCTCCGGCCAACTCTGGCCGCCGCCACACCGGGCCCGATCCAGATCTAGATCCGGGCATGTGGATGAGATCCCCTCGTCCCAAGAACCAAATGGCCACCCGAGCCCGGATCTCCTCATCCCGCTCCACTCCGCCCCGCGTTGACTTTTTCATGGGGATAATTTTCATTAAGTCCCTCAATCCCATTATTTTGTTGCCCTCTTTGCCATGTCATAACTTCATGCTCGTTGCTCCGTTTTGCATGCATAATGTATCAAAATGTTCGTCTCAAAGTGCTCTACATGTTAGCATGAGTTTTGTGCATGTTAGAGTTCATCTGGATGTCTTAATCTTCATTGTAAGACTGCTTTGTGAAGTTACTATTTGATCACTAGTTGTCTATTAACAATATGTTGGCATGTTCGTGAGGTCGTAACTTTGTGCATGTTGATCCTAATGGAGTGTATGATATGTCAAAATGTTCGTCTTGTGATGCTCTTGATGATGGTTGCATTTCAGACATGATAGGTTGCATTATGCCATGTTTGTCACTGTTGCAAAAGTGCTAAGTGTTTAAAACTGCTGTCATTTGTAATGACTTGCTCATTTGTCTTTTTCGTGTGAATTAATACATGTGTCATATGAGCTAGGTGTCAACATGGGTTTTGCTCATTGGAATGTGCTCTACATGATAGATTTATTTTCATGCCATGATATGTCTTGAGATGAGTGCATCAAGCTTGTTAACATGCCATCGTGATGTTAAGTTTCTGCTAAGGCTGAATCTGTTAATTTTTATGCCATGTTTCCATGATGCTACCGTCATTGTTGTGCATGGTTAGAGTTTTCCAGTGGGTGTTCCTTGATGTATATGTTATGCTCTAGCTATCCATGCTTTTTTTTGCCACAATGCCATTTTGTAGCTTGTTCTTTTGAGGACCTCTAGTTGCTTCAAAATGTTTTCTGTCAGCATGCCCAGATTTAGTATGGATAAACTTTTGCACTTTTGCCATAATGTTTGTGACATGTTCTAGTATGTTGTAGAAGTAGCCATGTGGTTATTCTTGAAGAGCATGTTATGTATGTAATTGCCATGCCTTTTGCTTGCTTGTTAGAGTGCTGTAGCATACTCAAACTTGGTCACTTAGTGGGCAACCTGTTGTTTTTGGCAGATTGCATCGTGTAGTGTTTTGCTTGTCATTTGCAAACCGTGCATCCGTTTCCGATGCTCCTTATATCGTTTTCAACTGAAATGTTCCCCTCTATACATTGGCTTGCTTGGTTGCCCAAGATGTAGCCAATTCCAGCATCTTGTCCTTTAGGCTCGAGAGCATCCTCATGCATACGCACATCATACTTGCATCCCATGACATGTGTTGCATCATGTTGTTTGTGCATTGCATCGTGATTGATCTTCTACCGTTGTTGTGCTCTTGTGTTGGGTAGAGCCGGGAGCCGATACCGAGTTCGAGGATCTTGTTGAGACCGAGTTTGAGGAGCCGTCTTACCATTCCACTGATGACTTAACATGCAAGATGACCGTTCCCCGATATCAGCTCTATCTTTGCCTTGCTAGTTGTCTCGCTCTATAGTTATGCCTCGATGCCTATTATTGTCTTGTCAGCCTCCTATGTTGCCATGAAACATTCTAACCGCCTTCCTAGCAAACCGTTGATTGGCTAAGTACGCTTTTGCTCAACCCCTCTTATTGCGTTTGTAGTTGCAGGTGAAGTTGAAGATTGCTCCATGATCGGACTTGTTTATGGGGGTAACACTATACTTATCTTAATTAAATTAATGCACATATATATTGGTAATGGGTGGAAGGCTTGGCCTTCTGCTTGGTGTTTTGTTCCACTCATGCCACCTTAGGACCCTATAAACCGGTGTGATGTTCCTTGATTTTGCGTTCCTAACACAGTTGGGGTTTATGGGCCCCCCTTAATAATTCGCATTGCTTAAAGCTTTTCCAGCGAGACCAAACTTTGGTACTACATTTGCCTAACAACTAAAACTTGCATAGGGAGTTATAAACCCGAGTTCTTAATCAACAACCCGGGTCAGTGCTCCTCATGAGTGTTGGTCCAAACTGGGCAGACTGCAGGGCCGCCTTGGGAAACCCAAGGTATCTGGTATTTACATGTAGGCTGACCTATCCGGTCGTGGCCTGAGACGAGATACACGCGGCTACTATCAGGGTATCGGCACGCCGGGAGGTCTGGCTGGATTAGTTTTACCTTTGTCGAAATATCTTGAGCACGGGATTCCGAGAATACTCGGGTCTTCCCAACATGGAGTTGTGACTCCACAGATCATGAGCTTGTGATGGGCTAAGTTTGGACAGCCCTGCAGGTTTATGAACTTTCGAAAGCCGTGCCCGCAGTTATGTGGCAGATGGGAATTTGTTAATATCCAGTTGTAGATAACTTGACACCATATCCTTAAGAATACACTACCTGTGTGATTACCGTGATGGTCTCTTTTTGAAGGGGTTTCGAAAAGTTAACACGGTGGGGTTATGCATGAATGTGAGTAGCTAGGATCACTTATTGATCATCTTTGGCGACTGTTGGCACATATCCTCATCCCACTCTGAATTCATAAGCTAGATGCTTAGTGCTTGCTGCAGACTTTATTACCTCTCCACACCTAAAAGGCTTTGTTAGTTTTGATACCCGGGAATGGGATTGATGAGTCCTTGTGACTCACAGATTACAACACACACGAGATGCAGGTACAGCCGAGAATGATGCAGGAGATGGACCAGAACGTCACTGGGAGTTCGATGAAGAGCGTGGTCGTTTTTATGTAACGTATCCCGACGATCAGTAGTGGTTCCTACTACGGGCTATCAGGACTTGCGGTTGTGGTATCTTTTCTCATTTGGATTTCGTCCATAGTCGGACCCTGTATTATTTGGGTGAATGTATGCTATTGTATTCATTGTTTGACGTTGTGCGAGTGTAAGACAACTATTTTACTCTTTCATCCCTGTTCTTTACATGGGTTGTGCAAAGATACCATGCTTGCAGTCATTCTAGAATGTGCTTATGTCTCTAACCCGTGCCTCGGCACGTAGGAGATATAGTCGCATCCTGGGCATTACACGTGGTGATACCGTGCGTGAGGCCGCAAAGTGATATGATGTGTTACATGCTAGATCGATGTGACTTTCGAGGATCGGGGTCCTGACAGCTTTGGTATCACAGCCTGACTGCCTGTAGGATTACCAAGCCAAACTGGTCGAAGTTGAGTGTAGAAACTCCTTAATTATATAGGGGAACTGTTTGTGCAAGGGAATGTAAGGCACTTTTACTCCTTTACCTTATGTCCTTCTGATCTGCGTCACCCTCTTCTTCTACAGGGATTAAGAACTAGGATTGTCATCAAATTATTAGGATCACGTTAATGGTGGACTCAACTCTCAATTCCATTTCAAGTTCTTTGGTTGGTTAAACAGTTGGTCTTAGAACCTTGACATTATGATGTTGAGTGGTTATGCTATCATTTTGCATGAGTCTCAAAAATCCATTTCAGCAATTACAGTCGTTATGTTGTCCGAGTTACCCAAGGTATCTAAATAATCTGATGCATTTGCAAACCTTTCCTCCCTATTTCGGATGTCCTTTTATGCCAAATTAACCACACTAGTTGGTGTGTTGAGGTACTCCATTGCCTCAACATATATGTTGGAGCTATTATTATGACCCTAGGTGTCTTAGAGAATCACCCAGTAATCTAGTAATGCTTTATATTCCCGGTGTGATATTTCTGGCCACCCTTTTCGAAAGCACCCATGTGATGCCATTTAGTTAGTAGGCATTCTATTCCTGGGTTCTTGAATCCAATATTCACTCTATTTTCTTCTTGTAGATAGTGTTTGCTCGTACCTTTAGGATATTAGTAACCTTGTGATAGTCCTCGAGGTTATTAATATATCCTTCTTCCAATACCATGAACCATCCTTTGCAGAAGTTCTCCCGAACCGAAAGATCACAATAAGAGTGCTCTTGAGGAGTTCTTGATTCTATGTTGTGACTCTGCCAGTCCTACTTTTCTACATGAGTTATCTAGAAGAAATATGTAGAACTTGTTCGACATGCTAATCCATGCATTCACAACTCAGAAAATCGTATGTTCCTTTGAGTTGACCCTCTTTAGTTGTATTGCGGCCTTCGTCTATCAATTGATAGTCATGAGTACTTGTGCATTCGTGTTCATAGATGCATTTTACTCTTGTGGTCCGTGAAGCTATTTTATTTCAGAATGACTATGAGAAACAAACTCCAGTACCTTATCCATATCTAGGATTGGGTCAAAGTAGTTGAATTCCGCAGATCAGAATGCCAATCCAGCTTCTAATATGTTTTACCTTGGAGTGTTACCCTCTTGCATGTCAACGGTGTCATGGGAATTGCACCACCTCCTATGAACTCTTGATACAGTGATACTTCTTTTCATCATTATTCATACCTTGGTTTTCCGTGTTATTGTAACCGGAATATTGACAAGTGAATCATGATGTTTGAAATCAATACTCCTAGCAACGGCTCTATTACTTGGTAATTAATGGACGATAATATCATTCTTAGCATGCTGGTTACTGAAACATCATTCAAAGATTGATCGTGCTACCTAGTCCATTTTTCTACTGCAATCTTCAATCAATGAGTTAGGATTGCATAAATTCCTTACTCTTTTGATCCTATCATCTTGCCCTGATAAGCAAGATTGTTCCCGAGCTTAATAACATATCGGTGGTTCGTGATTTTCCGAATATCTTCTCAGAAGTATTACCCAGTTGTTCCTTCACCGCTATGTTGAGCTAGTGATCGTGTTATTTTTTCTCTAAACCACCCTTTCTCCAAGAATCTGCGTTGGATACCCCTGAGCTAGTTGGTTAAGCTAAACGACAACTTGGAGAGTTGGAAGATAAAAGCTTAATCCACATAGCTCACTCCAAAGGGATATCCTTGCGTTTGTGTGTTTGATGAAGAATGATGATATCTTCATCGATTGATCCTCGTGATCAGTTGTTGGATCTATTGTCTCGTCAAAACTTTCATCTGAGTGTGGGCTATTGTCAAGACAAATCAGAACCAATGATATTCGTAATGTTGTCTTACTCATGGTTGATCCCTCGAGCATACAACATTACATCCTTTGGTCTGACCAATGCTATCACTTTGTTCACACTGCCATGGAATTCCATCTATATGGAAACCTGGATGAATTGTTGTTGAGCCCATTGACAACATCTTATCTTCTCCATGATTTGTTGGACATTAAGCTAGTGTTGGAAACTTTGTAAGTGTTGCCTTTATGTCCCGTTCACATGGTATATGTTTGGATGAGAGAAGTGATTTCCCCTAATTCACGTGTAACTGATGTAAGTTGCCACTGTGAATTTGAGAAAGTATGTTTTGTTTCCTTTGGAATCATCCCAAGTAAGTTATGCATGTGCAAATGTATACTATAGTTTGGCCGATTAATTACCTCCACTCCATATGTATTCCCTAGCACACCAAGCCACTGATTGATTTGTTCAAGGAGAAGAAGTTCCTTCTTAAGAATCATGACTTATGCTAGGGCTTCGATATCCTCGATGATGGTTCCCCACCGGAACTCGGTAGTATTTTGTTGTAAGACTAGTATGTGGTCATGCTTGTCATAGACAACGTGTTCATAGGTATGTAGCAGAACAAGCTCATGTTATGGAGCTTGCTATCATAGTTCATATCCCGAGAATCACGCAACGTCATTTCATCGATTTGTGTTGCAAACTTTCGTTTCGAGACATGACGTCTGAAATATCCAGTACCAACCAGATCTGAATCTCACACGGATATGATGGTTAAAAAATTCCCAACACTTGCATTTTGTTCCCAGCATGCGCCGCCATTGTGCCAATTTCCCACGAGCTTCCTTCTCAGTAATTGTTGTTCGGGATCATCTTCAAAAGTGGTCCTACCATTGGTCCCTTCCATTTCCGATGATAAGAAAAGTCATCCATTGTGTTGTCTTCAACAAGGTAGTCCATATCATCTATTCTAGTATGGGTATGCCATCCTTCTGAACTCCTTCAAACGATCGTTTGTGATTTGCCTTAGGCTGATTGAGAGAGTTTCAATGATCTCTGTATCAGAAGTAATTCTTTTTGCCACTTAAGAGAATAATTCTACGAGTCACCTTCCCTAATGTGTCCCGTTAAGGAATCATGGAAATTTAACTCCACGCTATCTTGGAACCATGCACCATCCTACATAAGTGTGGTAGTGTTGCCTACCCATATACTCTCTTCAGCCCTCTGGATGTGTGTTATGTCTCAACCCAAGTGATGATTCAACATCGTATTTCGTGAGTTCTTCGTGGGTTGCTCAAACTTCGAGAAGATCAATTCTTGTAGGGTTTTACATTCCTTTTTTCATAGTGTTTCGGTGAAATTCTCTAAAGCAAAGATGTCAAGATCAACATGATGAAATGAATCAAGATCTTCGAGAAGGGCAATTGGATTGAGAAGTTTGTGATAGCTTTGTGTTCCCTCTTTCTTCTTACCTCATGTCTTCAATCTCGGGATGAGATTATTGTTTAGTGGGGGTGAGTTGTCACAGCCCTAGACTTGCTTGTAGTTAGTTGCTTGTGTGAGCATCCATGCATCATGTTTTGAACTCAAGAAACTTGAAATGGGGATGTTCATACCCTAGCACCAAATGAATTCAAATAGGTTCAAATAAAAATATTTTCAATGAACCCAAAATTCCCTTGAGAAAAGTTCATCATTTTTGAGTTGGCTAAAAACTTCTGCCAAAAATGGTGCACATATTTCTAGGACACTCTGGATGTGTTGAATTAAGTTATAAGTATTTGAATTTCGATATTTAAATCCTATAAATATTTTTAAATCTCCAAATAATGTTGGAAACTTTTGAGGGCTGTTGGAAATAATTTCATAAGTGCCCATAAATATTTCCAGCATTTTACAAACTGGTTTAGTATTTTTTTTCTAAATCAAGAACCAACAGAAGAAATAGAAAAATAGAAACTAAATTAGAAAGCCGAGAGAGAAGAACCTCACCTGGGCTTACCTGGCAGCAGCCCACTTACCTGGCATGCTCCTGTAGCAGCTGCCCAGCCCACCAGAGGCTCCCGTGTCATCTTCCTCCTCTGCCGGAAGGACCGAGGCGCGTGGTCGCCGTGCGCCGGCCACCTCAACCTTGCCTAGCTGCCTCCTCTTCGCCCTGGACGACCCTAGACAAGGCACGCAACCCCACGACCGCTCTGGCCCATCCACTCCTCCCCTCCCCTCCTCTAGCTCCCTTCTCCGAGCTCGCCCGCGAGAGCCGGAGAGCACCGCCAGCCGTAGCCATGGCCACCATCCACTCCATGCCTCCCTGATGTGTCGAGAAGAACCGCCGGATGTCGTCGTCTGATTCGCACCACCCGGGTTGTCCCTGGCCCCACCATCTGCACCATTCACCTTGTCGCGAGCCCTGATCCCTTGCCCCCTTTCTCCCCTTGTTGTTTGCATGCCGTAGCATAGTATTCCACGAGCTTCCCCACTGCCGCCCGCCATTGCCATCATGCATTGTGCCGCCGAGCTTCCCAAGCACCCCTTAATAGTCGAATGTGCTCACTAAGCCCCCTGGTGCTCCTGCGCTGCTCGGTTCGTTCGAGTTCAAGCTGCAACCCCGCGCCCGTGCACCACCGTACCTCTAGATGCCGCCTTGATCATCGCTAGCGCTGCTCCCGACCACCCGACGGCCTCCCGTCCTATCCCTCGGATGTGGCCGAGCTAGAGCCCCTCCCTGGTGCTAGCAGCGCAACTAACCACCGTCCCTAACGCAAGCCCCTCGAGTTCTCTTTGTCGGTTTGGTCGTCGCCGGTGTAAATCCGGTCATGATGAATTGGCTGACTCAATTAGGGATTAATCACCCAGTTAATAAGGACCAGTGACACGGACAATGGGTCCTAGTGCCTATTAATTAGTTTAGTTAGCTTTAACTAAACCATGTTTGCCACTGTGTGACTGACATGCTGGCCCCAGCCGTCAGGTTTGAACTGGGCTGACGCTGTTGACTAGCTGACATCAGCACGATGTTATGCTGACACTATAACTCATTTTCTGGATTAAAAATAATCCAGGAAATTTCAGTATATGTCCTAAAATTTTAAAAATCATAGAAATTCAACTATAGCTCAGAATGAAAAAAATTATATATGAAAAATTATCGGAAAAATGCAATCTATCCATCAGTACCATTTTCATGCATGACAAAGCAACTTAATCTTAATGTTTAGATCCAAACAAGTTAATGCACTTTGGAAATTCATAGTTTGAGTTTGAATTTGAACCTTTGGTTCAAATTGACTCAAACCCCTCTGGTTTTAGTTGCATTAGCTCAAATCAAAACATATTGCCATGTCATGATCATGCATCATATTGTTGCATTGCATTGATTGTGTTCTTTCTTGTTTGTCGGTGTTGTTCCCTCTCAGTAGAAGTTGTTCCGACGATGTGATCAATGACACTGATGAAGAGCAGTGATATCTTCAAAAGTGACAAGCCAGCAACCCCCATTGAACATTCCTATAAAATCCCACTCTCTTGATCTTGCTCTCTTTTACTGCAATAGGACAACAATGTTTCAACTGCTATTTGATGCGGTAGCTGAACCACTTTCCTTTGCATGACCTGTCATTGCCACAATAAATAGTTGAAACCCACTAGCATGAGTAGGCGTTGTTTGAGCCATGATGTGCCTACTCATTCTTGCTTTCTTGTTATGCCTACTATTGCTTAGAGTTGCGTCAGGTCTGATTGGGGATGAATTGGAATGTGGTCATCATGTCCTACTTTTGAGAGCTAAGTGTGTGAATACGATTTGGTAAAGGTAGCGATTTGGTGGGTTGTCTCATTGAAACCGTCCTTAGGAACTGAGTTCTGTTTTTGTGACCCAAGACAATTACTACCACAAATTGGGTTCCGTAACTCGACCCCTCTTGGCTTATTAATCGCCTTGATCTCTGTCTAGGAGTTGCAACTAGTTTCTAGTGTTTGTAGGATATGTGTTGGAGGCCGTGCGTATAACTTACCCTAAGGGTGGGCTATGATGCGGTAGATACACCATGGCCCGGTGTACCGAGTTGCCCGTTTGGTGTCTTGGGAACCCTGCACACATCGTTTGGGTTCATGAGAGAAACGTCGGTCGGACTTCCTTGTGGATGGAACCAGAATAGGCGATAAACCTGGACAAGAGACTTGTGTGGTTAGTCAGGTCATGTCCGACACTCTTGCCAGCCTTCCACTTGAATGTTGCCAAGATACATGACGTGTACATGGAGGTAAGTGGCGAGAGCGTGTGTGAAGAAGTACACCCCTGTAGGGTAATATGATCTATTGAAATAGCCACATTCGGGGTAATGGACTACTGGGTTGCCTATACAGTTCATAGACAAGTGAAAGTGGATACTCTAAAATGCGCAAGATAAGCGTGAGTGCTATGGATGTACTTCTCGTAGGGAGACGGGAGCGGATCCATAGTGGTGTATTGATATGGTAAATATATGGACTCGTGTGCGCCACCTCAAAAGAGTTACCAGCAGTCGTAGTACATGATAGCCACTGAGTCAAAGCTGGCTTGCTGAAGTTAAACTCCACTACCCCTTCATTGATATTGATGCATAGGTAGCTAGTTCTGATGTAAGTCTTGCCGAGTACAATTGTACTCATATTTTCTTAATTTATGTTTTGCAGAGAGAGTTTAGCCTCACTAGTGATTCCGCGTGAACTTCGACGTTTAGCTTGTTACCTCAGCTACGATCTTGTACCCTTGGGGAGGGTCTTGTAGATAGTCAGACTTGATAGCCTTCTTCCTTTTCAGATGTATTTACTCAGCTATGTTTATGCTTCTATTGCCTTATGCTCTGTATGTTGGGTCATGAGACCCACTCCTTGTAATAAATGCTATGATGGCTCTTCTGGGCTTTATCTATATGAGTTCTGAGTTATGTTGTGATGCCATGTTGTACATCGCATACTTGCATGTTATGCATACGTGTAACATGTATTGGTATGTGTGGGATCCGACACCTAGTTGATTACACTTGGTAGCCTATCTTGTTGGGAAATGCCTTGTCTCAGGGATTAACCATTGGTGTCCTCAGCGACCATCCTTGGTATTTCAAGACGAATTGCGGCCGCCTGCTACCCCCCGGTCGTCTGCTCATCGGGCCGCCTCCTAGGCTAGCTTGCCCTAGGAGCTGGCTGCCAGCAGGAAGCAGGGACCCAACACGCGGCGGCACCAACGCCAACAGCTAGAAGACGGTCCCACACTCCTCCCTCGGGACGCGTGCTGGGGGACCACCACGCACCTGAGGCATCGCTACAGATGAACATGTCCTTAGAGAATCTATAAGGGCGTGGCTATAGTCAACGTGTACCTTATGGATGTCTCCTAAGCTGCGGATCACTGTAGCCGTGCTGCTCGTGACCAAGCATCGGTCAGAGGAAGCCACGATCCCATTACTCACAGACGGCAGGGCCAGCAGGCGGCAGGCCCCACTGGCCAGTGGGTAGGCCATAAGCAAGCCGCTCCTGGCAGACGGCCAGGGGAAGCGGACGCCTGGTAGCAGACGGCGAATCCTGCCCTAGAAGTCTTAACCTCATCAAGACGATGGGACAGGGCGTGGCGGCAGTGTACGGCAGAAGACGGTGGCACTGTAGCCACTTCTCCCCTGACGAGGCTGTCGTCAGCAGAAGCATGTCTACAGTGAAAGGCAGTCATGTGGGCCCATAGGCGATGGGCCCCAGTAGACAGACGGCAAGACCGGCTCCACAAGACGCTGATAGACGGGGGCCACTCCGTCTGGATTACGATTGTATCCCAAGGGGTAGGCCTATATAAACCCCCTAGGGTCCTCCATGTGGAGGGGTTAGAAGGTTGAAAGATTGAACCCCGAGAAGAAGAAGATAGATAGAGAGAGAGAGAGATAGAAACCCTAGCAACTACCACCGATTCTTAGAGCTTAGGAAGTGAGCTAGCCTTGCTCATCTTCCTCCTCTAGACCACACAGCTCGACAAGCAACCTTGTAGCTACCATAGTGACATCAGTCATGACGCGGAGCCCCCGCAGAGCAGGACTAGGGGTGTTATCTCCACTGAGAGCCCCGAACCTGGGTAAGATCCATAGGGGTCCTAAGTTTCGCCTCATCCCGCTTCTAGGGCCCGGCACGTTCTATTGACCCCATGCATGATAAGCCATCCGTTCGCATATGTCGCCCCAAAACCTCGACATTTGGCGCCCACCTTGGGGCCAGGTGCATCGTCGTCCGGAGACATGTTCTGGATGGGAAATTTGTTCCTCCCTGGTGAAAGCAGCCAGCCCGGCACACCTATAGGCGTGGAAATCGGGATGCTTCGCGACGCTGAGGCCGCATGCGCCGCGAGAGGGCTCCTCGACCTTCTCGGCGGCGTCCGCATTCATGACGAGCCCTCTCCGGCGGCCGAGCCAGTAGCGCCGGAGAGCTTCCTTGTCGAGCTCCTCAACAAGATCCACATCGTCGACGAGCGCGCCTCTGACATGGAGTCAGTAGGCTCTTTTGACCCACCAGTAGACATGATCATCGACCTCGGCGCGGAGCCCGTTGATTCCTTCCCCGAGCACGTGGTGTACATCAACGACCCCCTCCCCGCTCTTACGACTAGAAGCACCATCAGCACCGTCACGGAGGTGCTCGTCACCGACCACAGCGAACCGTCCGGCGGGGCGGACCAAGACCCGCTCGAGGCCGCTCTGCAGCACCTCGCCGCTCATGTTGCGGTGGGGGCAGACGGCGCGGCGTTGGAGGCGCTCCGCATCTCGCTCCTCGATAGCGCCAACAAGCTGGCCGCCTCCCGACGCCTCACCGAAGCTTACCGCCGCGAGATGGACCATGCCATTTGCGGCACGCCGGCTACTGGAGAGCCTAGCCAAGCCGGCGCCGTTCGTGATCGCGGCGGGCTGTTAGCAGACATGCTGGGGGCCCCGCGGCCTGTGTACCTCACTCCATCGGAGAACCTAAGGGCTGCCCAGGCTGCAATCGATGAGATGGGCCACTTCGAGGGAGACGAGCTTCGCTGTGTAACCCAGCGCGCGCGCCAGCTCCTCGACGTTGCTGCCGTGCAGCAGGAGGCCCGTCGCCGGGTGTCAGAGGCCGGTGCGCACGTAGAAAACCGCCTCTTCGGCGGGAGCAAGGAGCCACGTCTCGCTCTCCAACAGTCGGCGCCCCCAACCGGCGAGACTCAGAGCCGGCTGCTAGCCATAGCCCGCAGACTCGCGTCACCATCGAGCGCGACGAAGACGGCCGCCCAAGGGTCGTAGAGCGGCGAGGGGAACATCCGCCTCCTCCCAGGCGGGAGAGGCGCGTGTCTCCTCCTCCTATTGACCACCCCTCTCTCGCGGGCCGTTTGGGCCGCCGCGGGGGGGGGGGGGGTTGGGGAGAACGATGCCTGCCACCGCCTGGACCGTCTGGCTCGATCCCCAGAGATACCCCCAAGTACAACGGATCAGTGAAACCAGAGGACTGGCTAGTGGACTACTCCACAGCCATCAGCATAGCTACTGGCAACAGACGCGTTGCGGTGAAGTACGTGCCTCTCATGCTCTAGGGCACGACTCGGACCTGGCTGAACTGCCTCAAACCCAACAGCATCAACGGCTGGCTGGACTTCACCGACGCCTTCACTCGCAACTTCACCAACACCTACAAGCGTCCTCCCAAGCCGCGCCAGCTTTCCCTGTGTGTCCAAGGCCCAAACGAGTCGGCCCGCGATTACCTAACGTGCTACGCAGAGCTGCGAAACTCTTGTGAAGGAGTGCACGAGGTACAAGCCATTTAGTATTTCACGGCCGGGTGCAGAGAAGGCACCTTGCTCATGCACAAGCTCCTTTGTGATGAGCCGACCATGTTGGATGAGATGTTGAGCATAGCAGACAAGTACGCCACCGCCGACTCCTCCTCGAAGACCGAGCTACAAGTGGATGCTTCCGGCAAGATGACCCCTCCAAGTTCCAAGACGCCGGCTGGAGAATCCAGCCGACGCCAGCGGCCAAGCGACCAGAAACGCAAGACCCATGCATCGGCTGCCAACAGCCGGCTAGTGGCAGCAGTCGACGGCCAGCAGCCAGAAGCTCAAGCAGGACCCAAGCGCCCGAAGGGCGGCAAACCAGTCTGGCAGCCAGCTTTCGCCTTTGACCAAGCTCTGGACGCCACCTGCAAGTTCCACAGCGGCGCAAAGCCTTCCAACCACACAACACGAAAGCGTCATTGGCTCACAAGAATTGCCAGGGGAGAAGCTCTGCCATCGCCGCCTGCTGGACAGCCGGCCCCGCCTCCTAATCCGCCGGCTGCCCGTCCCTGCGGCCAGGTCCAGGACGAATTCCCAGAGGAGAACGGAGCCTATGTTGTCTTCACCAGCCAGACGGACGACAGGCACAGCCGGCGCCAACAGCGCAGAGAAGTCAACACCGTTGTCGTCAAAGACCCAGAATTCATGCATTGGTCTGAAAGGCCTGTCAGCTGGAGCCGAGAGTATCACCCGGCTGTCATGCTGTCACCAGGGGCCTATGCCTTGGTCCTGGACGCAACTCTCTCCACTGACTGGCGGGCCTGTCGTTTCTCCCGGGTACTGGTAGACGGCGGCAGCAGCATCAACATCATGTACCGTGACACCATGGAGAAGTTAGGCATCAAAGAAAAGCAACTTCAGCCTACCAGGACCGTGTTCCATGGCATTGTGCCAGGCCTCTCTTGCTCACCAATCGGCAAGGCCAAGATCGACGTCTTGTTTGGTGACAAGATGCATTTCCGGAGGGAGCCGGTCTGGTTTGAAGTGGTGAACCTAGAAAGTCCCTATTACATGATGTTGGGCCGACTAGCTCTTGCAAAATTCATGGCAGTACCCCATTATGTCTACCTCAAGATGAAGATGCCGAGCCCCAAATGAATAATCACCATAGCCGGAGACTACGAGAAGTCCATCGCATGCGCAACAACCAGCAGCCGCCTGGCAGAGTCCCTTGTCGTAGCTGAGGAAAAGCGCCGCCTGGACCGGCTGGTGGCAATGGCTGGCGAGCAGCCAGCCATACCAGCCGATCCTAGGGAGGCGGAGCCGCAAGGCTCGTTCGAGCTGGCCAAGGAGACAAAGAAGATTGCCTTGGACCCATCTCACCCAGAGCGATTTGCTGTCATAGGGTTAAACCTAGATAGCAAATAGGAAAGCGAGCTCATCGATTTCCTCTGTGACAATCGGGACATCTTTGCATGGTCCCCTAAAGACATGCCGAGTGTCCCAACGGACTTCGCCGAGCAAATACTCCATGTGAGAGAAGATGCAAAACCTGTCAGGCAGCCGATGCGCCGCCTGTCAGAAGAGAAGAGAAGAGTCGTTGGGGAAGAAGTTGCCCGCCTGCTAGCAGCCGGCTTCATCATGGAAGTCTTTTACCCTGAATTGCTTGCGAATGCAGTCCTAGTTCTGAAGAAGAACAACAAATGGCGCATGTGCATTGATTACACCAGCCTCAACAAAGCTTGCCCTAAAGATCCGTTTTCTCTACCGCGAATAGATCAAGTGATCGACTCCACAGCCGGATGCCAGCTGATGTCTTCCCTTGATGCTTATTCCGGATACCACCTAATCAAGCTTGATCTAGCTGACCGCCTGAAGACCGTCTTCCTCACGCCATTTGGGGCCTTCTGCTACCTGACCATGACGTTCGTCTTGAGAAATATCGGCGCCACCTTTCAACGTTGCATGCAGAAGTGTCTCCTCGAGCAACTTGGCAGAAATGCCCACGTTTATGTGGATTATATCGTGGTGAAGACGGAGAAAAGAGGAACTCTTTTGGAGGACCTCCAAGAGACATTTGAGAACTTGCGCCGCTTTCGGATCAAGCTAAACCCGGAGAAATGCGTCTTTGGGGTACCAGCCGGCCAACTCCTTGGCTTCCTGGTATCCGAACGCGGCATCGAGTGCAACCCCACAAAGATCATGGCCATTGAGAGAATGGAACGGCCGACCCATGTGCGAGATGTCCAGAAGTTCACGGGGTGCCTAGCATCTCTCAGCCGTTTCATCAGCCGGCTGGGAGAAAAGGCACTCCCCCTATACCAACTGATGAAGAAAACCACGTGCTTCGAGTGGAACGACCAGGCAGACGAAGCTTTCCAGCAGCTCAAGAGACTACTGTCCACCCAGCCTGTCCTGGCGGCGCCAGCAGACAAGGAACCCATGTTCCTTTACATAGCCGCCACCAGACGGGTGGTCAGAACTATCATTATGGTCGAGCGCCCAGAAGACGGTAGAGCTTTGCCCGTCCAAAGGCCCGTCTACTACTTGAGCGAGGTGCTGACAGTATCCAAGTACAACTACCCTCACTACCAGAAGATGTGCTACGGCGTGTACTTCACCGCCAGGAAACTCAAGTAGTACTTCCAAGATCATTCAGTCACGGTTGTCTGCACGGCCCCGCTTGCTGAAATCATGGGCAACAGAGATGCTTGAGGAAGAGTGGCCAAGTGGGCCATAGAGCTGGCGCCCTTCACCATCTTCTACCAGCCACGCACCACCATCAAGTCATAAGCATTAGCCGACTTCCTCGTCGACTGGGCCGAAACCCAGTACCTACCGCCTGTTCCAGACTCAACCCATTGGCGGTTGCATTTCGACGGGTCAAAGATGCGCACTGGCTTAGGAGCCGGCATCGTCCTCACCTTCCCCAAGGGCGACAAGCTCAAGTATACCCTGCAGATCCACTTTGCCGCCTCCAACAATGTGGCCGAGTATGAGGAACTTATCCACGGGCTCCGGATGGCCAATGAGATTGGCATCCGCCGAGTGATGTGCTATGGTGACTCAGACTTGGTTGTCCAGCAGTCGTCTGGGGACTAGCATGCCAAGGACGCAAACATGGCAAGCTATCGTTTCCTTGTCAAGCTGATCAGTGGACACTTTGATGGCTGCGAGTTCTTCCACGTACCATGAGCCGACAACATGCAACCGACACTTTGGCACGAATCAGCTCCTCCCGCCAAGCAATACCAGCCGGCGTGTCTCTTCAATGCCTGCGCAAGCCGTCTATCAAGCCTTCACAAGAGTCGGAGTCAATCTTCATACCAACCGACCCTGGAGCAAGCGGCCGGGCAACTTCAGCAGCCGGCCCAGAGACTGCTCCAGCAGGCGGCCTCAATACTCCGGCCCCAGCAGATGGTCCACCTATAGCTGCGCCGGTTCCTGGCCCGGGGACTGCTCCATCAGGCGGCCAGGAGGCGCCAGCTCCAGCAGACGGCTCGGGGCCTTTGAAAGCACAGAAGACGGCTCAGCCCAGCCCTCCGCCTCCCAGCCCAACAATCCTGGTCTCTCTGGCAGAAGTAATAGGAGTCTCAGCGCCGTCTTCGGCACAGCCAATCCTCACCTTCCTGCTCAGAGGAGAGCTACCAGCAGAAGAAACTTTGGCACGGCAAGTTCAACACCGAGCTTCAGCATACACCATAGTCAACAAAGAGCTCGTCAGAAGAAGTGCAACAGGAGTCTTCCAGCGCTGTGTAGAAGCAGAAAAGCGGACGACCATCCTGAAGGACATTCACCAAGGGGAATGTGGCCATCACGCCGCCTCAAGATCCCTCATCGCTAAAGCCTTCCGCCACGGTTTCTTCTGGCCGACTGCTTTGGACGCCGCCAAAGATTTGGTTAAAAAGTGCAAAGGCTGCCAACACTTCAGTTCCAAGCAACACTTGCCGGCTTCTACACTCAAGACTATTCCGATCATTTGGCCATTTGTCATCTGGGGTCTGGATGTTGTGGGCCCCTTCAAGACAGCCAGAGGCGGCTTGACTCATTTACTCGTGGTAGTGGACAAATTTACCAAGTGGATCGAAGCAAAACCAATCAAGAAACTCAATGGCCCAACTACTATGACATTCATAGCAGACATAACAGTCCGATATGGTATACCGCACATCATCATCACCGACAACGGCACAAATTTTGCCAAAGGCGCACTTGCCCGTTTCTGTGCAACATAGGGTATCCGACTGGACCTAGCGTCCGTTGCCCACCCATAGTCTAACGGCCAAGTCGAGCGCGCCAACGGCCTTATCGTATCTGGCATCAAGCCCCGGCTGGTCGAACCTTTGTAGCGATCAGCCGGCTGATGGATCGAATAATTGTCGTCTATCCTCTGGAGCCTCAGAACCACTCCGAACAAATCCACCGGCTTCACTCCTTTCTTCCTCGTGTATGGGGCCGAGGCCATCATCCCAACGGATGTTGAGTTTGACTCGCCTCGCATTACCATGTATACAGAAGCCGAAGCCAAAGAAGCACGCGAGGACGGCGTAGACCTGCTGGAGGAGGCCCGGTTGGTAGCAGTCAGCCGCTCCACCATCTACCAGCAGGGTCTCCGCCGCTATCACAGTCGGCGAGTCAAGCCACGCTCCTTCCGCGAGGGGGACCTTGTGCTCCGGCTGATCCAGTGAACAGCCGGCCAACACAAGCTCTCGGTTCCTTGGGAAGGAGCGTTCATCGTCAGCAAGGTACTAGGCAACGATGCCTACTACCTCATTGATGCCCTGAAGCCAATAGCACGCAAGAGAGACAACTCAGGCAAGGATTCGGAGCGCCCATGGAACGCAAACCTACTTCGTCGCTTTTATAGCTGAAAGACATTATGCGTCTCGCTATCTAATTTATTTTGAAGAACTAGTGGGACCCCCGAGGAGTTCTCGGGGACTGCCCAGCCCTTTATCTATATGATAAGAATTATGCCTGTGAATGAGTACTATTCATTCCTTTGTCTAGCACCGGAGCCTAGCAGACGGCCCGGGGACTGGCCGCCAAGCCCTATATTTAAAAAACCTTTCCTTAAATAGTCAGACAAGTAATGTGACGGCATCCAAGCCCTCTCCCGCTTTCAGTCACATACTCGCAGAACGCGGCTGTCTGACTGGCGGGAGCCAACGACAAGAAGTGGTGCCCACACGAAAAATGGCTAAGGAAAAAAGACATAGGGCAAGCCGGCCCTTCACACGAATAGCCGGCTGTCACACAGCCGACCAGCTGGCTCTTGGCTTAGCCACGCCGCCTTCCAGAGGGCGGGATACTTGTGCACCCTAAAAATAGCCAAGTTCCTGATCCAGCCACAGAACCACAGAGTGGCTGTCCGGCTGCCATGGAAGCAGTTAAAGGAGACGGCAAGAGGAAAATCGCCATAAGGAATCAAGGGAGGGGCTAATACTAGGACTCGACACAATTGCATAAAAACCATGCGTCATTAAAAGAATATTTACATCAAAAAGGCCTCAAGGGCCGCCTTGCAGTAAAAACTTACTAATACACCCAGCGGGTGGAATTGTTTGGATTAACCCTACAAAGTCTTACAAAGAAACAGGAACCAAAAGATACAAAAGAAAAAGCTTAAGACGATGCAGGCTGAGCGGGCGGCACGACGGAGCCGGCTTCCAAGGGGGCCGCCTGGTGGGTCTCGGTCTGGCCGCTTCCTACGGCAGGCGGGGCCACCACACCTGGTCCTTTTGTCGAGGACTGGTCAGGCTGGCGGCCAGCAGACGGATCCGCCTCCTGGGAGCTGGTCTCCTCGTCGTCGCCTTCCTCCTCCTCGCCCTCATCACTAGAGGCGATCTCCTCGTCCGGCTCCTCCGACGCCACCATGTCCAGCCCGAAGTTGCTGGGCGGCACCACATGGCCCCTCTCATCCAACTCGGGGATGAAGACGGAGGTGTCGGCGTACTCGGCAAGGGCCGCAGCACGTCGGACGAGATCCTTCTGCACCACGGCCAACTCAGGCTGAGCCTCCGCACGGAAGGTCTCCTGCTGTTCGAGGCTCGGGCCCGGATACCAGCTCTTGACGAACTCCAGGGCGGTCCGTGTGCCAGCCCTCGCTGTGGATCCCTTCCAGGCCTCGAAGGGTCGTCCGGCCGCCTCCAGCCAGTCGGCAGTCCGACTGGGAGTGCGGAGTGCTGGCACACCTGGCCAAAGGGCGGCCAGAACCTGGGCACCAGCACGATGTAGACAACGAAGCAGACGGCGGACCGGCAGGAGACGCACCCGAATAGCAAGAAGCTCCTCGGCTTGGGTCCTGGGCGCGTTGGGTGCGATCGCCCGGCCCGCCTGGCGCCTCTCATCACGCTCGGCCTCGATGGCCTGGGTGGCGGCCATAGAGTAGCCCGGGAAGAACTCTGCCAAAACTAGAAGAAGAATCAGAAAAAAAGAAAGCCGGCTGTAACAGATGACAAGTACAAGAGGAAAGGATAGACATCTCATCGTCGACCATGTCTCCAAGGGCTATGTAGCCGTCTTGGAGAGCCACCTCCTTCTCGTCCCAATTCGAGCGCTCGGTCTCAAATTCTGCCCGAAGAAGCGTCTCGGCGTCCGACATCTTCCCGAGCTCAACCTTGTGGGCCGCCGCCTGGTCTGCCAGCTCCTTGGCCAGGCGGTCGCGGTCCTGAGCAGCAAGACCACGCTCTCGCTCCTTGGCAGCCAGCTCCGACTGGGCCTCGCCCAGCTGGTTGCGGAGGTTGGCTGTGACCGCTGGCAAGAGAGGAAGAAAAACAATAAAGTCAGCACCAAAAAAGATAACATTGGAGTTCCAAGCTGCCTGCTCAGCAGCCGGCTCGGAACTTAGGGACTACACCCAGTGGGTGCGCGGACGCACCCCCGCGAGGAGGAGAAGGGAAGCAGTCACCATGGCTGTCTGCCAGGGCAGCCTCCAGTTGCGCTAGCTCCTGGCGCTGGGCATTGTAGGAGGCCACATGGAGGTTGTGCTAGTCCTCCAATAAGACACAAGATCAGCCCACCACGCACACTTTGGAGTTCCAAGCCGCCTGCTCAACAACCGGATCGGAACTCGGGGACTACACCCAATGGGTGCATTGACGCGCCCCCACAGAAGAAATTGGTGGAATAAAAAACAAAAGAGCATGAAGCACATGTACCCGAACGGAGGACCGCGCGGCCACGAACTCCTGCATCGCCGTCTGAACGACGTTGCCCAAGGAGTTGAAGCGGTCAAGGATGTCCCGCGATGCAAAAATCAGCGCACCGCCACCTCCGGGCCTCCAACCTAACGGCGCCACGCTAGTCGCCTCATTCTCCAGCGCGGACGAGCTGGCACCGCCAGCCTCCACCTGCTGCGGCACGGAGACCGCCCTCGTGGGGCGCGGACGGGCTGGGGCTCAAAGGGCCAGCTGCGGGCCTGTCACCAGCACACCCCCAGATGGCGGCACCTCCGTCCCCGTTGGCCAGCTGCCCTCCTCCCCAGCAGGCGGCGCAGGGGGCGGCACCTGCATATCCAGGATGACGTAGTCGTCGCCCCTGTTGTCTGGAGCCGGCTGCTCGTCAGCAGCCGACGCTTGTGCCGACGGCTCCAGAGAGCCTGCCTCTGGGAGGACAGTGTGGCCCGCTGGCTTCTGGGAGCCCGTTTCCTGCTCCCGAGCTCGGGCAGCGTCTGCCTGGGCCTTCTTGACGGTTTCGGCCTCCGCCCTGGTGGTGGCATCGGCCACCGCTCGCTCGCGAACCATGGCTTAGCGCTCCGTGCGTACCTCGCGGGCGTTCCTCTCTGTCGCCTACGAGAGCGCAGCGGCTGGATCCATGCGAGGGGCGCAGGAGGGGCATCCGTGCCCCCCACAACAGAGCCTGCTGGCGCCCGCAAGAGGGAAAGCGGCGCGCTGCACAGATATCCCGAAGAAATAGGGAGTCAGCAAAGAAGGGATCGGCTGAGAAAGATAAGCATCACACAGAAGAAGGATGCAAAACACTTACCCGGACACGACCGACCTGGCGTTGGGCATCTTGGGCACAATCGCCCTGGCGGCCGCCTCCCGACGCCTCGTGGCGGCGGTCGACAGCCAGAGCTTCTTGGGTGGGGCACCAGACGGCCCTGATGAGGACCGCCGCTTCCCGCCGCCGGCTATGCCAGACGGCCCGGCATGCTGGCTGGCACGAACGGGCGCTTCCTCCACCTCCTCATCATCGTCCGGCCAGCTCTCGACGCCGCCTTCTGGCAGGCCGCCCGATGGCTGACCTCCGCCGCCTGTCACCTCCTCCTCCTCCATGGCGGCGGCCCCAAGATCGGGGTCGCTTGTGTCGCTCTGGGAGCGATCCGGTTATAGGGGGCAGCCTGGTTGGCCAGAGCCCGACGCCGGCTGGCCGGGGAAGATCTGAAGAAGACATCACGATCAGACGGCTACAGCAGCCGGGCAGAAGGGAAAGAAAAGAGAGGGCTGAAGAACTTACGGCAGGCGGCTGGTTGTCGCGACTGTATGGCGGCTTGCCGAAAGCCCATCCGGAGTAGGAGACCTTGCAGTTGGAGATGTGGTTCACCAAGTTAGCCACCTCCCTGTATGGTAGGGGCTTGGTGCACGCCCGGCTGTCGTCCCGGCGCCCGCTTGTCAGGACCCCGATCCTAAGTCACACCGATCTAGCTGTAACACGTCATATCACTTTGCGGCCTCACGCACGGTATCCCCACGGGTGCCACCTTACCTGGCCCGGGACCGTTTGCGCATTTTGGCACACGTATATGACAGTGTCGCTAGCATCCATATGACAGAGAACCCGGGCCGACATGGCTAGTTATAAACCAAAAGTGGCACTAAATTACAGAGACAGGCAAACATGACCCAGCAACGAATGTGTCGGTCATCAACGTATGAACCCAAGTGGTAGCAAGCTACATGGACTTAAAGGAACAACGCGTGACATTTCCCCTAAGGGACAGACACAGGAACGAAGAAGGACACATGCCGGCCAGCCTACGTGTTCCGAGCAGTAGCAAGCTACCAAGGCTCATTGGAATCACTAGGTGGCATTTCCCTGTAAGATAGGCTACCAAAGGAAAACAACTAGGTGTCGGATCCCACACATACCAAGCATTTCAATCGTACACGCAATATGCTCAATATGTGCAAATACAACATTGCATCACAACAGAACTCTATGACTCAAGTACTTTATTTAAAAGGCTCCAAGAGCCATACATAACATATCCATACAGATAGGGGTCACATGACCCAACACTCAAGTCATACAGTCATACAAGCACAAGCGGAAGCTACATGTCTGAGTACAGACAACTTAGAAAATAAAACAGGCTTGGTGTAGCCTGACTATCTACAAGGCCCTTCACAAGCTCCAGATCTCCGTCTGGGTGTCAAGCTACTCGTCGACGTCAACGTCTATGTAGAACCCATCAGTAGGGGCAGGGTTCTCTTCTGCAACAGTTATTAAGCAAACATGAGTACAAAGGTACTCAGCAAGTCTTACCACGGAACCTATCATACATGCAACATTATCAAAAGGGGGTAGTTGAGTTTAGCAGAATGCCAGCTTTGACCTTGGCTAACCTATACTACAACTCTCAACAGATTGCAAGATGTTATTACGAACACGAGTCCTCTACTCACCACATCAATACACTACTGAGGATCCTCCTCCGTCATCCTACGGAAGGGCCATCCACGGCACCCACGCTTATCTTGACGCTTTTAGTAGTATCCATCAACTTGTCTATGAACTGTAAGGGTAACCAAGTAGTTCGTACCGCGAACAACGGCTATTCGAATAGTTTGATAACCCTGCAGGGGTGTACTTCTTCACACATGTTTTCACCACTTAGCGTCTGCACACGACATGTGCTCGGCAGACTTCAAGCGAAAGCCGACGTGGGTGTAGACCACGACCTAACCAACCACTCAAGTCTCTCGTCCAGGTTTATCGCCTATTTGGGTTCCATCCGTGGGGAGATCCGGCTGGGGTGTCGCTCACGGCCCCAAACGATGTGTACAGGGTTCCCGAGTCACCAAACGGGCAACCGGTACACCGTGCCACGTACCTGTCGCATCACAGCCCACCCCGAGGGTCAGCGCTGTGCATGACCTCCAGTAAACTATAAACACCAGAAACTAGTTACAACTCCTGGACAGAGTACAAGGGCAGTCAATAAGTCGAGCGGGGTCATATTTCAGGGCCCAATGTGTGGTAGTAACTGTAACTTGAATCACACACACAGATCTCGGGTCCTATGGACGATTCCAATGAAACAACCCACCATGTACTCCTACATGGCCTTTCATCGATACCTTTACCAAGCGTGTTCCACACTTCCCTCTCTTTATCGGTATGATCATTTCACTCCGATCCATCACCCAAATGAACCAGACCAGACACAACTCTAAGCATAGCAGGCAACATAAACAAATAGCATGGTGGATCACACATCACATGGCTCAAACAACTCCTACACATGCTAGTGGGTTTCAACTATTTACTGTGGCAATGACAGGTCATGCAAGGGATAGGGTTCAACTACTGCAGCAAGTAGCAGTTCACACGTTGTTGCCTAAATGCAATAAAAGAGAGCAGGAGCGAGAAGATTGGGTTTGTATCGGAATGATCAATGATTGCTTGCCTGATAAGGTAGTTGTCGGGTACTGCTCTTCAACTGGATACACAGCAGTATCCTCGGAAGCAGGACCTAACACAGGGAATACCGATGATACAATCATTAACAAACAAATGCAACAATATGATGCATGTTTATGAGATGGCAAGATGCATGTGTGTTGGCTAATGCAACTAAAACCAGAAGGGTTTGAACCTATTTGAATCAAGGATTCAAATTGAAGTTCAAACTATTATTTAAATAAGTGCATTATCATGTTTTTGATGTATACAGCAAGTTAACTAGTTCAAACATGCATGGAACCAGTGCCATTGGAAAGATTGGATTTTTCTGATCATTTTTCATATATAAATCTTTTCCATCTGAGCTATGGTTGATTTTATATGATTTTTAGAAGTTTTGGGTATTTTCTGGAATTTCCTGAATTATTTTTAAATCTAAAAATCCCAGAAAAACCTTTACTGCGTCAGCATGACATCATGCTGACGACAGCCAGTCAACAGGGCCAGTCCAAGTCAAACCTGACTGGTGGGTCCCTCATGTCAGTGTCTCAGGAGTTAATTCCGGTCATAACCAGGGTTGACTGGGTTTGACTAACAACGGGGGCCCACTGTCAGTGACTCTGGTGATTAAACTAATTACGGTTAGTTCCTAATCAACAGGCCACGTCAGCCCGCCGGAGTTTGGCCGGCGGCGACCATTTTGCACGGCGGTGACTCGTCGGAATCCCTATTCCGGCATCCATTTGCCGCGCGGATGGGCTCGGTGCGCTCCTGGTGATGCACCGCATCCAACAGTGCCACTAGTTGGACGAGAGGTCGCCGGAGTCGACGGCGACGAGCTCGTCCGCGGCGGTGCTTGCACAGAGTTGGTCGGGATGGAGTTGTAGTGCACGGGAGGAGGAGCTAAAGATTGCTTTAGCTTACTGGTGACCTACTGAAGCTAATGGCGTGCTCAGCCACGAGGTACGGTGCCTATGGCCACGGCGGTGAGTTGGCCGGCGGCGGTGATCGTCGGTCAGCAAAGGGGGCGGCGGCTACAAGGCCTAAACGAGCCCGTGGAGAGGGGGTTCGAAGCGTGAGCTCACAGCGGTCGCAGAGGGCGTCGAAGTGAGCTCGGGGACGGTCGGACGACGGCGTACGGGCGGCGGCGATCTCCGGTGCCGGAGGTTGAAGACGACGGCGAGGAGGACGTTGCAGAGCTCCTGGCGTCGTGTGCGTCGGTGGGGAGCTTCGGGGCGATGCGGCGGAGCTAGTGGTGCTTCGGGGAGGCGAGGGGGTGGCGTAGAGCGCGGTGTCAGCGGTCGTCGGCGACGAGCTCGCTCGGGGGAGCTCGGCGGAGGGAAGAGAGGAGGGGAGAGGCACGGGGGAGAGGGGGAAACGGTCGAGGGGGCTTCGTGGCGACGTTCTAGTCCGTCTAGAGGGCCGAGGGGCCAGCCAGGCAGGCAGGAGGTGGCCGGCGCATCGGCGACGCTCGCCACCGAGCTGCTTCGTGCGCTGGCGCGGCGAAGAAGACGTGGATGCCCCTGGTGGGCCGGGCCGGCTGGGCCAGCAGGTAAGTGGGCTCAGGTAAGTGTTCTTCCTATTTTTCTTTTCCTATTTCTTTCTGTTTTATTTCTTTTGCAGCTTTGTTCAATTAATAAAAATGCCTAAACATTTTTATAGCTCATGACACTTGTCATACCTACTGTATATAATATGAACAGTAGGAAACATTATAGTTCATGATTATTTTAGCATTTAATATATTTTATAGCATTTAAATGCCCAAATTCAAATACCATATGATTTAATCCAAAGCCCTAGATTGTCCTAGAAAATTGTGCACCATTTTTGGCAGAGGTTTAAGACCAAGGCAGAAATGATGAACATTTTGAAGGGCATTTTGGGTACATTGGAAAATATTTTAGCAAACCCTAGTTGTTAGGGGAGGGGTGCTGGGGTTTCTGTTAATCCCATTTCAAGTTTCTTTGAAAGTAAACATGATGCACACTCTAGTTAGGTCCTAATGCAAGTGCTAGCTAGGGATGTGACAACTCACCCCCACTTAAAAGAATCGCGTCCGGAGATTCGGGTTCCTCCGGAAAGAGGGTGGGGTACTCAAGTCGAAGACGATCCTCCCTTTCCCAAGTAGCTTCACTCTCGGAATGATGTGACCATTGAACCTTGAGAAACTTGATATTGTGGCGTCGAGTGGTGCGCTCAGTTTGATCAAGAATACGAACGGGGTATTCTCGATATGTGAGATTTTCTTGGAGATGAAGCGTTTCGTGGTCCACTCTGCGGATAGGATCCGAGAAGCAACGCCTGAGTTGAGAAACGTGGAAAACATCATGAACTCTGGAGAGGTGCGGAGGTAGTTCCAATTGGTAGGCAACTTCTCCTCGTTTGGCAAGAATGCGAAAAGGACCGATGTAACGAGGGGCCAATTTGCCTTTGATACCGAATCGATGGGTTCCCTTAAGAGGAGTAACCCGAAGGTAAGCCTTATCGCTGACTTCAAAAGTCACAGCCTTATGATGACTATCATATTGGCTCTTTTGGCGAGACTGGGCTGTTTTCAATCTCTCACGAATGATGCGAACTTGTTCCTCTGCTTCCTGGATCATATCCGGGCCAAAGAATTGTCTTTCCCCGGTCTCTGACCATTTAAGAGGTGTTCGACACCTTCGTCCATATAGAACTTCGAAGGGAGCTTTGCCCAAGCTGGCTTGATAACTATTGTTATAAGCGAATTCGGAAAATGGAAGACATTTTCCCATTCCATACCGAAAGAAATGACAGAGGCTCGAAGCATGTCTTCCAGAATTTTATTGACTCGTTCCACTTGACCACTTGATTGCGGATGGAAGGCAGTACTGAAAGAGAGATGAGTCCCCATAGCATTCTGGAAACTTTCCCAAAATCGGGAGGTGAAAAGACTTCCACGGTCCGAGTTAATCTCCAACGGTACACCATGAAGTGATACTATTCTAGAGATATATAAGTCTGCTAGCTGGCTAGCGGTAATGCTCTCTCGAACAGGCAGGAAATGAGCTACTTTAGAGAGGCGGTCGATAATGACGAAGATAGCATTATTCCCTTTCCAGGACCTGGGAAACCCGGTAATGAAGTCCATACTGACTTTATCCCATTTCCATTCAGGAATAGCTAAAGGTTGAAGGGTGCCAGCAGGCCGTTGATGCTCTGCTTTGACTCGACGACAAACGTCGCAGTTAGCAATGAATTGAGCGATTTCTCTCTTCATCCTAGTCCACCAGAATCTTTGACGTAGGTCTTGATACATTTTGGTACTAACGGGATGAATCGTGAGAGGAGATTCATGAGCCTCCTTAAGGATTAATTGCCGTAGATGGTGGTTCTTGGGAACCACTACACGGTTCTCAAAGAAAACAACACCTCGGTCATCCATGGAGAAACTTTTAGCGAGTCCGCTAGCAATGTTCTCTTGGAGTCGTGATACACCTTTATCACGCTTCTGGGCAGCTATAACTTGATCCATAAGGGTAGGTTTCGCCACCCAGGTGGAAAGGAATCCTCGAGGAACAATGTGAAGGTTAAGCTTGCGGAATTCCTCGTGGAGAAGTGGTTGACTTTGTTGTAACATTAAATTGTTACAATATGACTTACGACTTAGTGCATCGGCCATGACATTGGCCTTTCCAGGAGTGTAAGTGATTCCTAAGTCGTAGTCGGTGAGCAACTCAACCCAACGTCTTTGCCTGAGATTTAGATCCGGTTGGGTGAAGATATACTTTAAACTTTGGTGATCAGTGAAGATTTCACAGCGATTACCAAGGAGGTAATGTCGCCATGTTTTGAGTGCATGGACTATAGCTGCAAGCTCTAGATCATGAGTAGGATAGTTATCCTCATGTGGACGCAACTGTCGAGATGCGTATGCAATCACTTGACGATCTTGCATAAGAATGCAACCTAGTCCTTGTCGCGAGGCGTCGTAGTAGATTATAAAATCCTTGGAAACGTCTGGTGGTACCAGTACAGGTGCAGATGTCAGGCGTCTTTTAAGTTCCTGAAAACTAGACTCGCACTGTGGGGTCCACTCAAACTTTTTATCTTTCTTGAGGAGTTCGGTTAGAGGTTTAGCAACCTTGGAGAAATTCTCGACGAAACGTCGGCAATAGCTCGCTAAGCCAAGAAAACTCCTAACTTGCTTGACCGATTCAGGAGGAGTCCAATCAAGTACGGCTTGAACTCGCTCAGGATTGACAGCAATACCCTTGCCAGAGGTCACATGACCTAGATAGGTTACTTCTGGCAACCAAAATTCACATTTAGAGAATTTGGCATAAAGGCGGTGCTCTCGAAGTTTCGTCAATACCAGCCTTAAATGCTCGGCATGATCTTCCTTGTTCTTGGAGAAAATGAGTATATCATCGAGGTATATCACGACGAATTTATCCAAATACTCCATGAATATAGAATTCATTAACCGAGAAAAGGTAGCTGGGGCATTGGTTAATCCGAAGGACATGACGGTGTACTCATATTGGCCATAACGAGTAACGAAAGCCGTTTTAGGAATGTCCCCGTTCTTGATTTTGATTTGATGGTAGCCCAACCTCAAATCCATCTTAGAGAAGACTGAGGATCCAGCGATCTGATCATACATGTCATTGATCCTGGGGAGCGGATACTTATTCTTTATGGTGACCAGATTGACAGGTCGGTAATCTACAACCATCCGCTCCGTTCCATCCTTCTTCTTGACGAAGAGGACGGGGCAAGCCCAAGGGGAAGAACTAGGACGGATGAAACCCTTTTGCAAGGACTCATCGAGTTGTTTCTTTAGCTCAGCTAATTCTAATGGTGCCATCTTATAGGGTCTCCTAGAGATTGGGACAGTTCCAGGGATAAGATCTATCACGAACTCGACATCTCTGTCAGGTGGAACTCCTGGCAGTTCTTCTGGAAAAACATCCGGAAAGTCACGGACTACCGGGATATCTTCGAGTTCTGGTAGAGGGCTGGCATTAAGAGAATAGAGCTGACGTTCAGCCATTCGGGCCAAGACATTGACTATCTTGCCGGATGGATGTGTAAGTTGAACGGTCCTAGTAAAGCAATCAATTTTGGCGTAATGGGTTGTCATCCAATCCATACCCAAAATGATATTTATGTCCGAGGACTTGAGAGCGATTAGAGATGCTAGGAAAACAAGTCTATCGACAAGGATTTCATTTCCATGGCTTACCCTAGAGGTTTGCCACTTTGAACCAGGAGTTTGAATAACCATGGAAGTAGGCATGTCACAAAAAGTCATGTTGTGCAATCGAGCATAGCTCTCAGATATGAACGAATGGGATGCTCCAGTATCGAAAAGAACAGATGCCGGATGGCAATTTACGAGAAGCGTACCAAGGACGACGTTAGGATCCTCATAATTTTTTCGGCAGAAACATAGTTGACATGACCATGTGCAGTGGGGATTGGCTTGACATAGTTCACCTTGCCGGTTGGCTTACCACGGCCAATGGGTTTTCCTGGCTGGTTCTGGGGACAATCACGCATGTACTGTCCCAGTTCTCCACACTTGAAACATGTCACAGTGGTGGTGCGTGGAGCAAAGTTGGAGGGTGGACCTCCATAGGTCTTAGCAGGTGCAAACTGTTGAGTTGGGCGAGGCGCCTCATAGGATGGCCTCGGTGTATACTTGGGTGGTAGAGCAGTGTTAGGAACCCACACACGGCGCTTGTGAGAGCCAGAGCCGGATGAGGAAAGAAAGTCTCGAGAATGCTTGCGGGTGGCCTCGAAGTCGATCTGGCCTGTCTTAGCACTGATAGCCTTGTTAACCAACTTCTGGAAGGAAGTGCACTCGTGCAGACGTAGATCTCGACGAAGTTCAGGGCTGAGTCCCTTGCGAAACCTCGCCTGTTTCTTGGCATCGGTGGATACTTCCTCAGGTGCATAGCGTGCCAGATTACCGAACTCGCAGCTATAGCCATCCACAGTTAAACGGCCCTGGGTGAAATTGCAGAATTCCTCCCGCTTGCGATCCATGAGACCTTCCGGAATGTGATGTTCACGGAATGCCTCACTGAACTCAACCCAGGTAGTGACTTGGCCAGCAGGACGCATAGCCTCAAAGTTTTCCCACCAAAGACTGGCAGGGCCCTCAAGATGGTAGGCGGCATAGATAACCTTGTCAGCTTCGGCCACACGGGCAGAGTGTAGCTTGTGGGTGATACTATGTAGCCAGTCATCAGCATCCAGAGGTTCAGTGGAGTGATGGAACTTTGGTGGACACATCTTGATAAAATCGTGGATTGACACCACGTCATTCCTCTGACGGAACCCAGTGTTCTGCTCTATGCGTTCCAGCAGACGGTTAGTCTCTCTCTTGTTCCGTTCTGCTTCAAGCATAACTTCCGCCAAAGAGGGTGGCTGGGGCAGATTTCCATCTCTAGCCCCACAAGCCTCACCCTGCTCCTGAGCAGCAGGAGTGTTGCGAGTGTTGACCATCCTAGGAAAACAAAACAACGGTTTAGACAAGGATGGCAAAATTTTGACATAGAAGTGCAGAATGTAATGGATGACACAGAATGCAGAGATGTTCATCCGTACGACATGGTAATATAGGAACTGCTATATATACACCAGTGGTCATACACACCATACAAAGTTTAGTACAAGCCAAGGCAAAAGTTTAACTGCGGTGAAAGACGATACATCCCATCAGAGGCATTCCAAGCTCCTATAAATTATTTAACTACACCTCCGGAACTCAGTACACACTAAGTCATATTCCACAAGACGCGCAGGACTGTGGAAATACAACTACTACAATACTACTACTACCACGGACTAGCTCAGACATTCGCGTAGTAATCCTCGTAGAGATTACCACCGTAGCCTGGAAGTGGTACAGACGGGTCTTGGAACTCGCGAGCACTCGAAGGCTGTGGACCATAGGGGCATGGGTGTGGTTTCGGTCCCGATGCTGGTGGTAACTGACGCCCACGTGGAGGTGTAATACCCCCAACGTCACGCCAATCCATGCGATCAGGCAGACGAGTCCGCACATGATACAAATCCCGCATGTCCAGATATCCGGCGTGCACAGCAGGTGCAAGCCGTGTCAAAGTAGTCCAATGAGCGGCTCGAGTGTTATACAGCTCCATTCGGAGGGCACGGACCTCACGGTCCCTATCCTCCAACATCTGAACAGTGGTCTGAAGCAGTGGCTCTTCATGAGCAGCATCAGTATACAGACCAGTGTAGTAGCCTTCCTCTCCGGGAAGCGAAGCTGGCATGTAACAGAACTCAGTGTTCAGCAACAGGGCATGCCTAGCACGAAGAATGGTCATCATCGAATAAGCGGCATCCTGCACTGCCATCTCGATGGTAATCCCGAGTCCATAAGACCAATGGATGGGATCGTTAGCTCCAGGATATGAGGGGTATATCCGGACTGTGCAGAAATACTGACTTTGATTGAAATCCCGGTACTGTTCCTCCACGGTGTATTCAGGATACCAGCGATAACCGGTCTCAGTCATCACACGGACTAGCATGGCCGTGTGACCGGGCACATTAATGCACCGAGTCAAACGAACCACTTGGTGAGGGATGCGGCCAGACATCTGAAACACGAAATAATGCAAAGGCATTAGTGTTTCTGGAAGAAATCGGGCAGCATAACAACTGTAAATGCTCAAACAAAGATTTGAGACATCATACAAATGATAGCATAGCCACTCAACAATTCCATATCAAGGTTCTGGGTTCAACAATCATCATACTCAAAGGATAGACACTGAACTGAGGCTTGAAACCAACAATCGTAAGAGTCTACGGATTAGTAACACGTGAACCTAGTAAGGATAAGAGGCCTAGTCCTAAATCCCCGTAGAAAGAATAGACTGACTCAGATCAGAAGGGCATAAGGTAAAGGAGTAAAAAGAGCCTTACGTTCCCTTCCACAATCAATTCCCCTACATATAACTAAGAATTTTTCTAGACTCAACATCGACCAGTTTGGCTTGAGAAACCTACAGGCAGTCCAGCTCTGATGCCAACGCTGTCAGGACCCCGATCCTAAGTCACACCGATCTAGCTGTAACACGTCATATCACTTTGCGGCCTCACGCACGGTATCCCCACGGGTGCCACCTTACCTGGCCCGAGACCGTTTGCGCATTTTGGCACACGTATATGACAGTGTCGCTAGCATCCATATGACAAAGAACCCGGGCCGACATGGCTAGTTATAAACAAAAAGTGGCACTAAATTACAGAGACAGGCATCCATGACCCAGCAACGAACGTGTCGGTCATCAACGTATGAACCCAAGTCGTAGCAAGCTACATGGACTTAAAGGAACAACGCGTGACATTTCCCCTAAGGGACAGACACAGGAACGAAGAAGGACACATGCCGGCCAGCCTACGTGTTCCGAGCAGTAGCAAGCTACCAAGGCTCATTGGAATCACTAGGAGGCATTTCCCTGTAAGATAGGCTACCAAAAGAAAACAACTAGGTGTCGGATCCCACACATACCAAGCATTTCAATCATACACGCAATATGCTCAATATGTGCAAATACAACATTGCATCACAACAGAACTCTATGACTCAAGTACTTTATTTAAAAGGCTCCAAGAGCCATACATAACATATCCATACAGATAGGGGTCACATGACCCAACACTCAAGTCATAGA
Source organism: Secale cereale (assembly GCA_902687465.1). Taxonomy (NCBI): domain Eukaryota; kingdom Viridiplantae; phylum Streptophyta; class Magnoliopsida; order Poales; family Poaceae; genus Secale; species Secale cereale. The sequence goes on from LR738711.1 coordinate 360,998,919, forward strand.
GTCATACAAGCACAAGCGGAAGCTACATGTCTGAGTACAGACAACTTAGAAAATAAAACAGGCTTGGTGTAGCCTGACTATCTACAAGGCCCTTCACAAGCTCCAGATCTCCGTCTGGGTGTCAAGCTACTCGTCGACGAAAACGTCTATGTAGAACCCATCAGCAGGGGCAGGGTTCTCCTCTGCAACAGTTATTAAGCAAACATGAGTACAAAGGTACTCAGCAAGTCTTACCACAGAAACTATCATACATGCAACATTATCAAAAGGGGGTAGTCGAGTTTAGCAGAATGCCAGCTTTGACCTTGGCTAACCTATACTACAACTCTCAACAGATTGCAAGATGTTATTACGAACACGAGTCCTCTACTCACCACATCAATACACTACTGAGGATCCTCTTCCGTCATCCTACGGAAGGGCCATCCACGGCAGTCACGCTTATCTTGAGGCTTTTAGTAGTATCCATCAACTTGTCTATGAACTATAAGGGTAACCAAGTAGTTCGTACCGCGAACAACGGCTATTCGAATAGTTTGATAACCCTGCAGGGGTGTACTTCTTCACACATGTTTTCACCACTTAGCGTCTGCACACGATATGTGCTCGGCAGACTTCAAGCGAAAGCCGACGTGGGTGTAGACCACGACCTAACCAACCACTCAAGTCTCTCGTCCAGGTTTATCTCCTATTTGGGTTCCATCCGTGGGGAGATCCGGCCGGGGTGTCGCTCACGGCCCCAAACGATGTGTACAGGGTTCCCGAGTCACCAAACGGGCAACCGGTACACCGTGCCACGTACCTGTCGCATCACAGCCCACCCCGAGGGTCAGCGCTGTGCATGACCTCCAGTAAACTATAAACACCAGAAACTAGTTGCAACTCCTGGACAGAGTACAAGGGCAGTCAATAAGTCGAGCGGGGTCATATTTCAGGGCCCAATGTGTGGTAGTAACTGTAACTTGAATCACACACACAGATCTCGGGTCCTATGGACGATTCCAATGAAACAACCCACCATGTACTCCTACATGGCCTTTCATCGATACCTTTACCAAGCGTGTTCCACACTTCCCTCTCTTTATCGGTATGATCATTTCACTCTGATCCATCACCCAGATGAACCAGACCAGACACAACTCTAAGCATAGCAGGCAACATAAACAAATAGCATGGTGGATCACACATCACATGGCTCAAACAACTCCTACACATGCTAGTGGGTTTCAACTATTTACTGTGGCAATGACAGCTCATGCAAGGGATAGGGTTCAACTACCGCAGCAAGTAGCAGTTCACACGCTGTTGCCTTAATGCAATAAAAGAGAGCATGAGCGAGAAGATTGGGTTTGTATCGGAATGATCAATGATTGCTTGCCTGATAAGGTAGTTGTCTGGTACTGCTCTTCAACTGGATACGCAGCAGTATCCTCGGGAGCAGGACCTAACACAGGGAATACCGACGATACAATCATTAACAAACAAATGCAACAAAATGATGCATGTTTATGACATGGCAAGATGCATGTGTGTTGGCTAATGCAACTAAAACCAGAAGGGTTTGAACCTATTTGAATCAAGGATTCAAATTGAAGTTCAAACTATTATTTAAATAAGTGCATTATCATGTTTTTGATGTATACAGCAAGTTAACTTGTTCAAACATGCATGAAACCAGTGCCATTGGAAAGATTGGATTTTTCTGATCATTTTTCATATATAAATCTTTTCCATCTGAGCTATGGTTGATTTTATATGATTTTTAGAAGTTTTGGGTATTTTCTGGAATTTCCTGAATTTAAATCTAAAAATCCCAGAAAAACCTTTACTGCGTCAGCATGACATCATGCTGCCGTCAGCCAGTCAACAGGGCCAGTCCAAGTCAAACCTGACTGGTGGGTCCCTCATGTCAGTGTCTCAGGAGTTAATTCCGGTCATAACCAGGGTTGACTGGGTTTGACTAACAACGGGGGCCCACTGTCAGTGACTGTGGTGATTAAACTAATTACGGTTAGTTCCTAATCAACAGGCCACGTCAGCCCGCCGGAGTTTGGCCGGCGGCGACCATTTTGCACGGCGGTGACTCGTCGGAATCCCTATTCCGGCATCCATTTGCCGCGCGGATGGGCTCGGTGCGCTCCTGGTGATGCACCGCATCCAACGGTGCCACTAGTTGGACGAGAGGTCGCCGGAGTCGACGGCGACGAGCTCGTCCGCGGCGGTGCTCGCACGGAGTTGGTCGGGATGGAGTTGTAGTGCACGGGAGGAGGAGCTAAAGCTTGCTTTAGCTTGCTGGTGACCTACTGAAGCTAATGGCGTGCTCAGCCACGAGGTACGGTGCCTATGGCCACGGCGGTGAGTTGGCCGGCGGCGGTGATCGTCGGTCAGCAAAGGGGGCGGGGGCTACAAGGCCTAAACGAGCCCGTGGAGAGGGGGGTTCGAAGCGTGAGCTCACAGCGGTCGCAGAGGGCGTCGAAGTGAGCTCGGGGACGGTCGGACGACGGCGTACGGGCGGCGGCGATCTCCGGTGCCGGAGGTTGAAGACGACGGCGAGGAGGACGTTGCGGAGCTCCTGGCGTCGTGTGCGTCGGTGGGAAGCTTCGGGGCAATGCGGCGGAGCTAGTGGTGCTTCGGGGAGGCGAGGGGGTGGCGTAGAGCGCGGTGTCAGCGGTCGTCGGCGACGAGCTCGCTCGGGGGAGCTCGGCGGAGGGAAGAGAGGAGGGGAGAGGCACGGGGGAGAGGGGGAAACGGTCGAGGGGGCTTCGTGGCGACGTTCTAGTCCGTCCAGAGGGCCGAGGGGCCAGCCAGGCAGGCAGGAGGTGGCCGGCGCATCGGCGGCGCTCGCCACCGAGCTGCTTCGTGCGCTGGCGCGGCGAAGAAGACGTGGATGCCCCTGGTGGGCCGGGCCGGCTGGGCCAGCAGGTAAGTGGGCTCAGGTAAGTGTTCTTCCTATTTTTCTTTTCCTATTTCTTTCTGTTTTATTTCTTTTGCAGCTTTGTTCAATTAATAAAAATGCCTAAACATTTTTATAACTCATGACACTTGTCATACCTACTGTATATAATATGAACAGTAGGAAACATTATAGTTCATGATTATTTGAGCATTTAAAATATTTTATAGCATTTAAATGCCCAAATTCAAATACCATATGATTTAATCCAAAGCCCTAGATTGTCCTAGAAAATTGTGCACCATTTTTGGCAGAGGTTTAAGACCAAGGCAGAAATGATGAACATTTTGAAGGGCATTTTGGGTACATTGGAAAATATTTTAGCAAACCCTAGTTGTTAGGGGAGGGGTGCTGGGGTTTCTGTTAATCCCATTTCAAGTTTCTTTGTAAGTAAACATGATGCACACTCTAGTTAGGTCCTAATGCAAGTGCTAGCTAGGGATGTGACACCGCTCATGTCGCAGATCAGATGAGGGCGGCGCTGCAGCGGCAGCACTCGACGCTCCGCAAGCGTTAGCAGCAAATCCGCAAAGACCAGGCCCTCGCCGTCCCTCAGCTCCCGGAGACAGTGCAACGCGATGGAGGCGCCTTCCGTGCGGGAGGCAGGCGGGGTCCTCCAGGAGTCGCGAGGCTCAGCAGGCGGACCCGGCACCCAGTACGGCAGACAGACGAAGTCCTGCTCGGGGTCGACGTTGGAGACGTAGAACTACGTCTTCTGCCACTGTTTTACCGACCCCACAAGCTGCGGCACCGGGAAGAAATTCCTCGTCCCACTGCGCTTCACCGCAATGCACCCCCCGCACTGAGCGGGCACGCTCTGGGCGGCGGTGCCGAGCTTCACGTAAAAGAGCTTGGTCCACAGCTCTATGGTGGGGAGGATGCCGAAGTATGCTTTGCAAAGGACGACAGAGGATTAGAGCGTCACCACCGCGTTCGGCGTGAGGTGGTGGGGTTGGATGTGGAAGAATTCTAAGAAGAATCGGAAGAAACTGCTCGCCGGGAGGCCGAAGCCGCACGGGAAGTGCGAGCGAAAGACGACCCGCTCGCCCTGCCGTGGGGCCGACCTGATCTCCGCCACCGGTGCTAGGCGCACGGCGACCCAGTTAGCAGGAGGCAGCTTTCGTGACCGGCGGAGGACGTCGATATGCTCCTCCTAGACCTCGCTGCCGTCCCACAGGCCATGGTGTCGGGTAGGCGCTGGGGCGGCCATGGTTCAGGCAGCAGCTCGCTGCGACGTCGGCGAGAGGAGCGGGAGGAAGCGAGGAAGAAGAAGGAGAGCGGGGACGAGTGAGCACGAGAACGGTGCAGGTCCTCTCCCCCGGCCTATTTATAGGCCTGGGGTGCCGAAGCCGAGGGGGCGGGCGTGGGATCAATTGCTCCACGCCCTACACGACCCCCACCTTTTGCGCGCCTAATCCGCACGCATGAAATGCGCATGGGAGGGCCATCAATTATCCCTGCCACTCTCGATCCGTGCGAGGACCGAGGCCCTGTAGCGGTGGGCCCCGACCCACTGTTACGTCCCGTCACGCGCGTGGGCTGGCAGACCGACGCGACGGGGCAGTGACGCGTGGGGAGCTGCCAACGGTCGGCAGCCCTGCTCGACTGCCAGCCGAAGATAAAGGCCGGAGGCTGCCAGAGGCCGGCCCCCTCAATATGGGTCCGGCTGCGGGCAGACGGATCCCTATGGAAGACGGGCAAGGGACGCTGAATCTGCCTAAGGAGGGAAGCTGCTGGAACCCCGCTGCCCTCCAGCACCAGCCGCGGAGTTCCACCAGCTTCGGGGACTACTGTCGGAGAGATTGACCATGGGCGTCCTCAGCGACCACCCTTGGTATTTCAAGACGAATTGCGGCCGCCTGCTACCCCCCGGCCGTCTGCTCACCGGGCCGCCTCCTAGGCTATCTTGCCCTAGGAGCCGGCTGCCAGCAGGCGGCAGAGACCCAATAGGCGGCGGCACCAATGCCAACAGCTAACAGACGGTCACACACTCCTCCCTCAGGACGCGTGCTAGGGGACCACCACGCAGCCGAGGCATGGCTACAGATAAACATGTCCTTAGAGAATCTATAAGGGCATGGCTACAGTTAACGTGTACCTTATGGATGTCTCCTAAGCGGCGGATCACTGTAGCAGCGCTGCTCGTGACCAAGCATCGGTCAGAGGAAGCCATTATCCAACTACTCACAGACGGCAGGGCCAGCAGGCGGCTGGCCCCACCGGCCAGTGGGCAGGTCATAAGCAAGCCGCCCCTGGCAGACGGACAGGGGAGGCGGCCGCCTGGTAGCAGACGGCGAATCCTGCCCTGGAAGTCTGAACCTCATCAAGACGACGGGACAGGGCGTGGCGGTAGTGTACGGCAGAAGACGGCGGCACTGTAGCCACTTCTCCCCTGACGAGGTTGTCGTCAGCAGAAGCATGTCTACATTTAAAGGCAATCATGTGGGCCCGTAGGCGACGGGCCCCAGCAGACAGACGGCAAGACCGGCTCCACAAGACGCTGACAGACGGGGGCCACTCTGTCTGGATTACGATTGTATCCCTGGGGGGTAGGCCTATATAAACCACCCAGGCTCCTCCATGAGGAGGGGTTAGAAGGTTTAAAGATTGAACCCCGAGAAGAAGAAGATAGAGAGAGAGATAGAAACCCTAGCAACTTCCTCCGATTCCTAGAGCTTAGGAAGTGAGCTAGCATTGCTCATCTTCCTCCTCTAGACCACACAGCTCGAGGAGCAACCTTGTAGCTACAATAGTGACATCAGTCATGACGCGGAGCCCCCGTAGAGCAGGACTAGGGGTGTTATCTCCACGGAGAGCCCCGAACCTGGGTAAGATCCGTAGGCGTCCTAAGTTTCACCTCATCCCGCTTCCAGGGCCCGGTGACGTTCTATTGACCCCATGCATGATAAGCCATCCGTTGGCATATGTCGCCCCAAAACCCCGACATGCCTCCTAGTGCTTCCACTGAGCCTTGGTAGCTTACTACTGCTCCCGAAAACATGGATTGACCGGCATGTGTCCTTCCTTACTCCTATGTCTATCCCCTCCGGGGAAATGTCAGGCGGTGTATACCGGAGTCATGTTTGCTTGCTACAGCCCGGCAACACTCGATGTTGACCGACACGTGCATTTTTGGGTCATGTATGCATGTCCCTGTAATTTAGCGCCACTTTTGGTTTATAACTAGTCATGTCTGCCCGGGTTCTCTGTCATATGGATGCTAGCAATACTATCATATACGTGACCCTAAATGCGCAAATTGTCCCGGGCCAGGTAAGGTGGCACCCGTGGGGATACCATGCGTGAGGACGCAAAGTGATATGATGTGTTGCATGCTAGATTGGTGTGACTTTCGAGGATCAGGGTCCTGACAATTATTTGAGTCTTTTCTGAATTCTTAAATGCATGATCTAATATCTTAGTAATTCTCTTCGAACTATCGATTTTGTTTGGCCAACTAGATTGATATTTCTTGCAATGGGAGAAGTGATTTGCTTTGGGTTCAATCTTGCGGTGGTCAATCCCAGTGACAGAAAGGGACATGAAATGTATTGTATTGTTTCCATCGAGGATGAAAAGATGGGGTTTTCATCATATTGCTTGAGTTAATTCCTCTACATCATGTCATCTTGCTTAAGGCGTTACTATGCTTTTATGAACTTAATACTCTAGATGCATGCTGGATAGCGGTCGGTGTGTGGAGTAATAGTAGAAGATGTAGGCAGGAGTTGGTCTACTTGTCTCGAACGTGATGCCTATATTCATGATCATTGCCTTAGATGTCTTCATAATTATTCGCTTTTTCTATCAATTGATTGGCAGTAATTCGTTCACCCACTGTAATATTTGCTATCATGAGAGAAGCCTCTAGTGAAACATATGGCCCCCGGGTCTACTTCACATCTTATAAGTTTTCCGATCTACAATTTTGCAATCTTTTACTTTTCAATCTATAATCCAAAAACCCAAAAATATTTACGTTAATGTTTATTTATCTCCATCAGATCTCACTTTTGCAAATAACCTAAAAGGGATTGACAACCCATTAATAGCGTTGGGTGCAAGTTGTTTGATTGTTTGTGCAGGTATTTGAGCGACTTGTGTGTAATCTCCTACTGGATTGATATCTTGGTTCTCAATACTGAGGGAAATACTTACTTCACTTTGCTGCATCTCCCTTTCATCTTCAAGGGAAACACCAACGAAAACTCGAGAAAGTACCGAGGAAGCACGACACCTAGTTCACGAGCCTCGCCTTCATTCAATATGTTCATGCCCTAGGATGCAAGATCTTATTTGCCTCTATGGCACACCCCCAGAGCAATGGACAAGCTGAGAGGGCGAACGCTGATGTGCTGCGTGGACTCAAGACAAGAACTTTTGATATGCTGCAAAAGCATGGCATGCGGTGGATCGAGGAGCTGCTGATAGTTCTCTGGTCCCTCAGAACGACACCTAACCGAGCTATCGGGCAAACTCCCTTATCCCTGGTCTACGGGGCAGAAGCAGTTATCCCCACAGAACTCATTTACGAGTCGCCTCGAGTGCTTGTCAATGATGAAGTAGCACAAGTTCAGCACCGGCATGACGACGCTATGCCACTCGAGGAGAACCGTCTCCAGGCTACTACGCGTGCTGCACGCTATCATAGCCGCAAGGTTCGTGCCCGGTGTTTTGAGGAAGGTGACCTTGTCCTTAAGCGCATTCAGTCCGTCAAGGGTATACACAAGTTATCACCGAAGTGGGAAGGCCCTTACCGGGTAGTACGAGTCACCATACCTGGCGCAGTCCATCTGGAGACCGGAGATGGCATCCAATTGCAAAACTCATGGAATATTGAGCACCTCCGTAAGTTGTACCCGTAAGGCGTGTATGTCGGGCGCTGCCCGACAGCCACCAATTGTATAGGCCTTGCCTTAGTTGCATGTAACCCCTTGTACAAGTCGGGGCGATGACCCCGTGCAAGAGAAAAATAAAGAAGCGCTGCATGGGGGCCCCCAACCAAGATTGCATGCATGCATGAGCATTCCAAGATCATTCTATAAGCATTTCATGAGCATTTCCATATGCATGTATCCTGCATTCATTCTCATCTACATGAAGCTGCAGGTTCCTGCCATGAACTTGGCTTCTACAAGGAGTTGAGAAGATTGCTCGGCACTGCAATCCCCGGCAAGCAAAACAGATAAGTTCTACCTCATGTCCGTTAGTGTTCTGTAAGCTATAACTTGTGCATAAGAAAACCTCGCCACTCTCTTGAGGCTTGGGTGCTCCCATTCCAAAATCAAACGTTGCTTCGGTCAGGATGGTTCTAGTGTCTCTTGGTGAAAATAAGTTGGTGGGGGGTGGCACCTTTGTCTGTTCCCCGGCAGATATGATTCCCCGACTGGCAAAAAGGGTGCCGGCAAGGTAGCTTGCCAGGAAAACTCGTGTATTTACATTAAAGAGGCATCTCACCTCTGCATGGACATACACATTTGCGGGTCCCCGGTAAGGCTCATCCCTTTTCATTAATATGCTGATACAAGTATGATGTATACTATGCAACCTTCTTCTTGTAGACGTTGTTGGGCCTCCAAGTGGATGACCTAAGGTTTATCAATCCATGGGAGGTGTAGGATGAAGATGATCTCTCTCAAACAACCCTGCAACCAAATAACAAAGAGTCTCTTGTGCCCCCAACACACCTAATAAAATGGTAAATTGTATAGGTGCACTAGTTCGGCAAAGAGATGGCGATACAAGTGCAATATGGATGGTAGATATAGGTTTTTGTAATCTGAAAATATAAAAACAGCAAGGTAAGTAAATGATAAAAGTGAGCTCAAACGGTATTGAAATGCTTTGAAACAAGGCGTAGGGTTCATACTTTCACTAGTGCAAGTTCTCCCAACAATAATAACATAACTGGATCATATAAATATCCCTCAACATGCAACAAAGAGTCACTCCAAAGTCATTAATAGCGGAGAACAAATGAAGAGATTATTGTAGGGTATGAAACCACCTCAAAGTTATTCTTTCTGATCGATCTATTCAAGAGTCCGTAGTAAAATAGCACTAAGCTATTCTTTCCGTCCGATCTATCTTAGAGTTCATACTTGAATAACACATTAAGATACAAATCAACCAAAGCCCTAATGTCACCTAGATACTCCATTGTCACCTCAAGTATTCGTGGGCATGATTATACGACATGCATCACGCAATCTCAGAAACATCTATTCAACCAACACATAGAACTTCAAAGAGTGCTCCAAAGTTTCTATCGGGGAGTCAAGACGAAAACGTGTACCAAGCCGTATGCATAAGTTCACAAGGTCACTGAACCCGCAAGTTGATCACCAAATCATACATCAAGTATATCACGTGATATCCCATTGTCACCACAGATAAGCACATGCAAGACATACATCAAGTGTTCTCAAATCCTTAAAGACTCAATCCGATAAGATAACTTGAAAGGGAAAACTCTATCCATTATAAGAGAGTAGAGGGGGAGAAACATCATAAGATCCAACTATAGTAGCAAATCTCGCGATACATCAAGATCGTGCCATCCCAAGAACACGAGATAGATAGAGAGAGAGAGATCAAACACATAGCTACTGGTACATACCCTCAGCCCCGAGGGTGAACTACTCCCCCCTCGTCATGGAGAGCACCGAGATGATGAAGATGGCCACCGGATAGGGATTCCCCTCTACGGCATGGTGCCGGAACGGGTCTAGATTGGTTTTTGGTGGCAACAGAGGCTTGCGGCGGCGTAACTCCCGATCTAGGTTATTTTCTGGAGGTTTCTGTATATATAGGGGGTGTTGGAGTCAGGAACAAGTAAAGGAGGTCTCCGGGCTGTCCACGAGGTAGGGGGGCACGCCCAGGGGGTGCCCCTACCCTCGTGGGAAGCCCGGGAATCTTCTGGTCCTCCTCCGGTACTCCCTGGGCTTCTTCTAGTCCAAAAACAACCTCCGCTGAGTTTCAGGTCAATTGGGCTCTGTTTGGTATTCCTTTTCTCCGATACTCAAGAACAAGGGAAAACAGAAACTGGCACTGGGCTCTAGGTTAATAAGTTAGTCACAAAAATGATATAAAGTGTATATAAAAGCCCATAAAACATCTTAGAAGGATAATATAATAGCATGAACAATCAAAAATTATAGATACGTTGGAGACGTATCAAGCATCCCCAAGCTTAATTCCTGCTCGTCATTGAGTAGGTAAATGATAGAAACATAATTTTTTATGTGAAATGCTACCTAACATAATTCTCAATGTAATTTTCTTTATTGTGGCATGAATGCTCAAATCCGAAAGATTCAAGACAAAAGTCTATGTTGACATATGAATAATAATACTTCAAGCATACTAACAAAGCAATTATGTCTTCTCAAAATAACATGGCGAAAGAAAGTTCATCCCTACATAATCATATAGTTTGGCTATGCTCCATCTTCGTCACACAAAATACTCAAATCATGCACAACCCCGGTTTCAGCCAAGCAATTGTTTCATACTTCAATTTTTTCAAACCTTTTCAACTTTCACGCAATACATGAGTGTGAGCCATGAATATAGCACTATAGGTGGAATAGAGTGGTGGTTGTGGAGAAGACAAAAAGGAGGAAGATGGTCTCACATCAACTAGGCGTATCAATGGGTTATGGAGATGCCCATCAAGATATCAATGTGAGTGAGTAGGTATTGCCATGCAACGGATGCACTAGAGCTATAAATGTATGAAAGCTCAACAAAAGAAACTAAGTGGGTGTGCATCTAACTTGCTTGCTCACGAACACCTAGGGCATTTGAGGAAGCCCATCGCTGGAATATACAGGTTAAGTTCTATAATGAAAATTCCCACTAGTATATGAAAGTGACAAAACAAGAGACTCTCTATCATGAAGATCATGGTGCTACTTTGAAGCACAAGTGTGGAAAAAGATAGTGGCATTGTCCCTTTTTATTTTTATTTTTTTATATTTCTTGGGCCTTTCTTTTTTCTTTGGCCTTTCCTTCTTAATTTTTTTGGGGACAATGCTCAAATAATGATGATCATCACACTTCTATTTACTTACAACTCGATACTAGAACAAAGTATGACTCTATATGAATGCCTCCGGCGGTGTACCGGGATGTGCAATGAATCAAGAGTGACATGTATGAAAAATTATGCATGGTGGCCTTGCCACAAATACGATGTCAACTACATGATCATGCATGGCAATATGACAATGATGAAGCGTGCCGTAATAAATGGAACGGTGGAAAGTTGCATGGAAATATATCTCAGAATGGCTATGTAAAAGCCATAATAGGTAGGTATGGTGGCTGTTTTGAGGAAGGTATATGGTGGGTGTATTGTACTGGCGAAAGTTTCACAGTACAAGAGAGGCTAGCAATGGTGGAAGGGTGAGAGTGCGTATAATCCAGGGACTCAACATTAGTCATAAAGAACTCACATACTTATTGCAAAAATCTACAAGTCATCAAAACAAAGTACTACACGCATGCTCCTAGGGGAAGGGTTGGTAGGAGTTAACCATCGCGCGATCCCGACCTCCACACAAAGGATAACACTCAATGAAATACCTCATGTTTCAAATTTGTCACACAACGGTTACCATACGTGCATGCTACGAGACTTGCAAACCTGAACAATAGTATTTCTCAAATTGACAACTACTCTACTAGCATCACTCTAATATCACCATCCTCATATCTCAAAACAATTATCAAGTATCAAACTTCTCATAATATTCAATGCACTTTTATGAAAGTTTTTACTATACTCATCTTGGATGCCCATCATATTAGGACTAAATTCATAACCAAAGAAAATTACCATGTTGTTCTACAAGACTCTCAAAATAATATAAGTGAAGCATGAGAGTTCATCTATTTCTTCAAAATAAAACCACCGCCGTGCTCTAAAAAGATATAAATAAAGCACTAGAGCAAACGAGAAACTACTCCAAAAGATATAAGTGAACAACAATGAGTAGTTGAATAATTATGTAACTATGTGAAGACTCTCTAACATTTCAGAATTTCAGATCTTGGGACATTATTCAAACAACAAGAAAAACAAAACAAAATAAATTGATGCTCCAAGCAAAACACATATCATGTGGTGAATAAAAATATAGCCTCAAGTAAAGTTACCGATAGACGATGACGAAAGAGGAGATGACTTCTGGGGCATCCCCAAGCTTAGGCTCTTGGTTGTCCTCAAATATTACCTTGAGTTGCCTTGGACATCCCCAAGCTTAGGTTCTTGCCACTCCTCATTCCGTAGTCCATCGAATCTTTACCCAAAACTTCAAAACTTCACAACACAAAACTCAACAGAAAACTCATAAGCTCCGTTAGTATAAGAAAATAAAACCACCACTTAGGTACTGTTGTGAACTCATTCTAAAGTAATATTGGTGTAATATCTACTGTATTACAATTTATCTATGGTTCGCACCCTCCGATACTACTCATAGATTCATCAAAATAAGCAAACAACACATAGAAAACAAAATCTGTCAAAAACATAATAGTCTATAAAAATCTATAACTTTCGAATACTTCTGTACCTCAAAATATTCTGAAATAAATTGTTGGACATGAGGAATTTGTCTATTAATCTTCTGCAAAAAGAATCAACTTAAAATCACTCTCGATAAAAAAATGGCAGCTAATCTCGTGAGCGCAAAGTTTCTGTTTTTTACAACAAGATCACATTAACATTCACCCAAGTCTTCCCAAAGGTTCTACTTGGCACTTTATTGAAACAAAAGCTATAAAACATGATTACTACAGTAGCTTAATCATGTTAACGCACAAACACATTAGGGGTAAATATTGGGTTGTCTCCCAACAAGCACTTTTCTTTAATGCCTTTTAGCTAGGCATGATGATTTCAATGATGCTCATATAGAAGATAAGAATTGAAACATAAAGAGAGCATCATGAAGAATATGACTAGCACATTTAAGTCTAACCCACTTCCTATGCATAGGGATCTTGTGATCAAACAACTTATGGGAACAATAATCAACTAGCATAGCAAAGCAAAACAAGCATAGCTTCAAGACTTTAAGCACATAGAGAGGAAACTTGATATTATTGCAACTCCTACAAGCATATATTCCTCCCTCATAATATTTTTCAGTAGCATCATGAATGAATTCAACAATATAACCATCACATAAAGCATTCTTTTCATGATCCCAAAGCATATAAATTTTATCACTCTCCACACGAGCAAAATTCTTCTCATCCGGAATAGTGGAAGTATCATAAGAAACTCGAAAACTATAAATTATTTCAACATTAAAAGAGTAATGTTCAAAAAAAGGGTAATCATAATCATGACAAGTTTTGTAAATATAAGCATCACTACTTTTTATAGCATAAGTGTCATCACAATAATCATCATAAATAGGAGGAATGCTATCATCATAATAAATTTTGCATATCAAAACTTGGGAGGCTAAAAATATATTCTTCATCAAACGTAGCATAACCAAGCTTGGGACAAACATTAATTTGCAGCAAATAAATTCTCAAACATGTCATTCTCATCAAACATAGCATCCCCAAGCTTGGGCCTTTTCATATCATAAGAACAATCACTCTCATTATTAATAGTATGGATAGCACCGAGAGTATAGCAACTATCATCATCACTATGAGTAATAGGAGCAACATCATTTGGAAGGGATACTTTTTTACATTTGCTTCTCCGTCTTTTCTTTTTCTTCTCCGCATCATGTGTAGGTTTAATCCTCTTTTTGGAGCTCCTTATTTGTTGGTGTTCGTGGAACGGGGGTACCTAGACTTGCCTGCCTGCGGCCCAGGGCGTGGCTCACAAGGTGGCCTGGTACGGCCCAGCATCTTCAGCAACCACTCATGACCCTCGCGAGGGGCCAAGCCTCGCGAGGCGGACGACACAAGGCATCCCCTGGGGCGGCATCGCCAGGCCGGCTCGTGAGGATCGGAGATATCGAGGCAAGGGGCACCTCCCGAGGTCCTCGTGACGTGAGCAGTGACGACCAATGCCAGGCGGGCGCCAGTAGGCGCAAAGTACTAGTTTCCTCTTTGGTGCTAAAGGAGTAGGTGTAGGCGAGGAGTCCCAAGGCATCAGACAAGAAGGACGGTAGGACGGAGGTCATCGCGGAGCTCATGACGGTGTCACCACCAGAGCCTTTGGCAGGTGAAGACCACCTTTTGTCAGGATAGCTTGTACTAGTTGTCTCCCTTCAAATTTGGCCGTTGTGGGATTCCTTTCCCGCTCAATATTTTGGAAGAGGACCCGGGCCACTATAAATAGGACTGGCCACCACCATTGGGATCATCTCGGCCGGGAGAGAGCGAGAGTTGATCACATAGAAGACCACACACCCACAAGCTCACTTGAGCGCAAGAACACCTCTGCTCAGGAGGCAGTTCATCCATGTACTAGTTCTTCCTCAGCCTACAAGGCAATCCATCACACCACACTGGATTAGGGTGTTACACTACAACGGTGGCCCGAACCAATATAAATCTTGCATCTCTTGTTCATCGGATCTGACGAGCTAGGCCAAGGGCTGTTGAGTAGACGAGCTAGGGCGGAAGGAGAGATCTTCGTGCGCACTCCAGTGTTCGAACTTCAAGGGTTTTGTCGGAACCCTAGATCCAACATTTGGCGCGCCAGGTAGGGATGCGCTGAAACTTCCCTTCCGTCATTCAGTGCTCTGTCGTTCGAGCAGTCCATGGCCGACGCCCGCAGAGCACGTGCTGAGCGGCGGGCTGCCCTTGCTACCCGTGTTGCTCAGGCCGCTCCTGCCGGTGGACCACCCCATCGTTCTCAGTCGCCTGCCGCCAACGCCGCCACCGGTCCAGCATGGCAAGAATAGTAGGCATCGTCCCTGCACCCCTTCATGCGGCATGATGGACGCGCCGCTACCCCCTCGCTGACTTCGGCGGTCTCTTCGTCCCATGCTCGCCACGGACGCGCAGATGCGCAGGCTGCGTTGGTCGTGGCACGCGAGTTCCTGCACTACCGCCTCATCGACGACTTCTACGAAGAATGGCTCGACCACATCGCCGGGCTCGTCAGCACCGCTGGGGGCTCTCCGGCGCTGTCCCTCCCCTGCCTCATCCACCTCCCCATGAGGACAACGAGGCCCAAGAAGCTCCACTGCTACCCCCGCGTCAGGGCGTCGTCCAAGACCCAAGGCATGTGGCCCCGCGGCGTGACCGCCCACGAGCGGCGCTAGTGCGCGAAGAAGGAAGCGGGCAAGAGATCCAGCGGCCCCGTGGAGGAGCACCCACGCTCCCTCCACTACCACGTCAAGACCGCACGCCCCCCACAGCAGCGGCGCGCGAGGACCAAGACCATGTCCCGCCATCCCAGCAAGCTCCAGTGTCGACCGCAGGATGCAAGGCCCTCGCCCCCGAGCTGCGCAACGTCAACTGGCCTGGGAAGTTCAAGCCCGAACTGCCTCCACGCTACAACGGCACCCCCAACCTTGCGGAGTTCCTGCAGCTCTACGAGTTGAGCATCAAAGCATCCGGCGGCAATGAGAATATCATGACGAACTGGTTCCCCATAGCCCTCAAGGATGGCACGCGCTCATGGCTCCTGAACCGTCCCGCGGGATCGATCTCCACCTAGAGTGAGATGCGCGCGCGGTTCATCGCCAACTTCCAGGGCACTCGAGACCATCCCCTGGCCGAGGGTGACCTGCGGCGTATCAAGCAACAACCAGGAGAAACCCTGCAGAAGTTCATCCAACACTTCAACAGCATCCACGTGAAGATCCCCAAGGTCACGGACAAGGCCATCAACTCGGCGTTCTCAGAGGGTGTTCGTGACGTCAAGATGAAGGAGGAGCTCACCATCCACGAAGATTTGTGCACGTCCTTGGAGCTGTTCAACCTTGCGACCAAGTGCGCCAGGGCCGAGGAGGGCCGCCTCTCACTTATCGACCTCCCAGCTGCTGAACCCGAAGACAAGAAGGCCAAAAGCAAGGACGTAAAGCGCAAGGGAGCGGCACTGCTTGCAGCCGAACCAGAAATTAAGCGCTGCCGCGACTACCCGGAGCCACCCAAGAATGGCAGAGCATTTTGCGCCTTACACAACGTGCACAGCCACAACACCCATGACTGTCAAGAGCTCAGGGCCCTCCACGAAGGACGCGTCATCCAACGTTGGCGAAAAGATTGCTTGTCGGGCTGTGGACATACGAGAGTTGATCAATAAGAACCAAACAATTGAGGACATTGGGTATGAAGAGGAAGATGACACTAGGGGTTATTATGATTCAGACTGATACACATGGCAAAGATGTTGACGCTGCTGCTATGGATAATGATTAGATTTCTCTTGTCTTGTTTGCCTATCAGAAGACGTTTTTTATCTACTCTATAAAATTGTGTTTGCTATGACAACTGAAACCTGATGACGTTGTTGTTTAGTAGTTTGCTGTGAGAACATCACTTATTATCTATGTTGATTTGTGTGGTGATTGTATGACGACTAAAACATGATGACATTGTTGTTTAGTTGTACTCATATTTGGATGTGAAACTTGTATTTGGTGATATAGTTTGCTGTTGGACTGCAATTTGCTCGATGTCTTCGAATGGGAACAAAGCTGACCCGACAGGGCCTTTGCTAATTTATTTATTTATTAGCAAAAGGGCCTATGCTATTTATTTATTTACCAGCAAAAGGGGATACCCCCGATTTCCATTAATAGAAATTATTAGATGTTCACAACACTACGCCCAGCCTACTAAACAGGTTTCATTCATTACTAGTTTCAAGAAAGTGCTCATGTCATAGCCACTAAATACATCATGAGTGCTACATATACTGCAAATAAAGAGACAATCATCCTACAGAGCACATCGATTTTGCCCATTATCTTTAGAAGCTCTTTCATCTCCTCATTCCTGTCAAGGCCGTTCAGCTGTTGTTTCTTGGCCATGACCAAAGGAACTGCATCTTTAACCTTCTGCTCTGCATCTTCCTCTTCTGTCGTTCCTTCAGTTACTTGTCCAACACCCCAACCTACTGGTATTGGGATTCCTCGGCTAACCAAATAATCAGCGTAGTTGCATTCCCCCACATCAGCAACTTCCCAGAAATATAAATCACACAAATCTTCCCTTTTCTATACGAATCAAAATGGAAGATCATCAACCAAACTATTAAAAAAATCAGCAACTAAAAGCAGCGGAACAACACTTAATCATATTATTATCCAATGATTCAGGCATTTGTAGAAGACTCGGCCAGGGTTGAGGATTGTGGTTGAGACGCGACGAATGACTCTGCGTGATTTGCAGCACTAGCACCACACCAACGGCAGCGGGTTGCGATGAATAACCAGCTGCAGTGCGCGTATCAGCGGGTGTGTGCTGAGACCCACATGTGATGGTACAGGTGGATACTTGGCACATAGCTGGTTGTTGCCTCCTGAAGAGCAGGTGGACGAGCCGCCAGCGGACATGGTTGCTGCGGCCAGAGCTTCTGATGCTAGGCAGAGTAAGTAGAGAAGAGGAGAAGCGAACGTTGGATATGTCAGTTTCATTACTTGCAGAGTAGCATAGCACCATATATATAGTCATAGTCTAGGTTTGGGTTCGAACCAGCTACAGGAGCACGTCTCTTTTTTTTCTAAAACTCGGCAACATCTCTTTACTGGTACACTAGCTTGTTCTGTACGCCTTCTAAAGTCTTTGATTTTCTTTCTATCTTTTTTTTGCGAGGAAGGACGAAGGACAAAATTGAGGGTTCTTGCGACTCGAACCCAAGACCTCTCGGTTGAAAACCAAGGGTGCTAGTCACTTATGTGGAGAACGTTCCATGGGAGGAGGACGTCAGACAAACAAATTTTTCTGGCAGTTTTAGTTGCGATGCAAGATCAAATGGTCGTAGTTTCGGGAATGTTATCAGGCGAACGAGCCCAGTTTTTCTTGTCTTCCTATATATAAAAGAGTACCACCACCTCACAGCGACGCCCGTCGTCAATCAGTGCGGTTTCAAGCTCCTAAGTGGCTTAGTAGCAGCCTCCTGCCACATGGCGGCCATTTCCTACAGTAAGAACCTCCAGGTGACACCCGTCCTGAGACCTGTCAAGCAAGCAGGAGCGAAGCTGGCAAAACAGCCCTGCGGGGCTTGTCGGGCAAGCCATGATGTGACACTAAGCAGCGTATTTACTGCGCTCTATCACCCTGCAGAGTTAGGTATGATAGCACTGTTCGCTATCTAGTCAGTATGGAAATACTGATTTGCCACTTTGGTGACCCCTTAATCCATAAAAGGAGGCCCATGGCGACTGTAGAAAGGTTTCGGTCGATCTGAGCCCTCACACACTCATACACGCATAGCCACTCTCGCCCCGAGGCAACCTTGTCGGGCAAGAGTGTCGTGCTTTTTCCACCTCCCACCATCAATCTACCAAAGCAGGAGTAGGGTTATATGCCTCACGGCGGCCCGAACCTGGGTAAAAATTGCCTGTGTGATCTCTGTCGTGCTGCACTACGCTTCTCCGCTCTTTGTGCAACGTGCCCATCCCCTCGCCGAACAAAATGGGGCTCATGGTCCCATAGGTGGTCGTGGTTTCCCACGACATCTTTGACGCGCCAGGTAGGGGGATCACTTGCGCGAACCCGAGAGCGTAACACTACAAAAAAAACACTTCCGTGATAATACGTGTTTGTCACAGTAGGTCACGTTTTCTGTCATGCATGTACATCCATGACGATTTTATGACAGGATCAACATAGTCATACATGTGTTGTCGTAGAAGTGTTCCATGACAATACCAAAATTATCATCACGGAACCGTCCACTTCCATGACGATAAATAGCGCGTCATGGAAGTGATTTTGTCAAGGGTAAGTAACAAGTGGCATCCACCATAACAGCATGCCGTTAACCCTATCGGGTCCGGTTTTGGATCCGATAACCCGTTAACAGCCAGGACCAATGAGAATTTTCCACGTGTAAAATTCTCATTGGCCGAAGAGACCACGTGTCAGCTCCACGTGCGGACAGATGTCAACCAACCAATGGACAGGAGGCGCCAATGATACGTCGACACGTGGCACGGCCCAACAAGGACCATTCATGTCAAAAGGACGGCCCGTTTGACTTGGACAAAGGATAACGGGCCGGCTAATCGAAAGCCTGCTAACGACCTGCTCGCATATAGCCCATTCAGGCCCCATAACTCACGGCCCATTATGGCCTTTCCTAATTCGGTCCACTAGCTTCATCTGGGTCGTCCAATATGATTCCAGCCCATTGTAACTTCCGGCCCATGTACAGCCCATGACTTCTTTAGGCCCATATGAGGCCCTTTGTAACACTTGGCCCATTAACGGCCCGTAGTGAAACTGGCCCATAATGAACAGTATGTCGCGTCATACCCATTAACGACCCATTACTCCATTGGGTCTTTCCCAACCCGTATTATCTTTTGGCCTTTGAAGGGCCCATTTATTCTTGGGCTGATTTGCAGCATTCGGTAGATTAGGGCCCGTTACTGGCATATTCCGCTTGTGGGCCAAATTCAGCCCGTGGTTAAAGTCAGCCCGTTTGTGGCCCTTTAATCCATTGGGCCGTTTTCATAGCGTCATCAAATACTGTAACATCCCAAATTTTCAATTTGGAATGTTATCCATAGGTCATCTTGCATATCATATTTTATTGCATTCGGGTGTTGCGATCCTCGAAATTCTAAGCAACTCAAGGACCCACGGCGAGAGATGGGGATTTTACTGTTTTCATATTTGAGTTTTCTCAAATATCGGTACGAGAATCACTTTGGTTTTAATAGTAATTCTCTTTGAAAATATTTCATAATAAAATATATGAGCGGAGATAATATGACTTCTCCAAAACAAAAGAAATATTGGAGGAAAAATATTAAAATCAATTTTGGTATTTTATTCGGATTTATTTGCAGTTTTATTTGCATAGGAAAAGAACACGGTTTTCAAAATTGCATTTAGGTCTGGGAAAAATGTTCACTTTACCCTAAATATTATTAGAGGACTATGAAAATTTATTTCGGATTTTTCGAGTACGTTTAGTAAAAAATTTCGTCCATTTTGCCGCGTCACGATTGTTTATAAAAAAACCGCCTTACCGGGCCGTGTCCGACTTGGACACTGCACCCGGGGGCCTTTAAAAGCCCGAGCCGCCAGCCCATCCCGCCCCGCCACCCTAACCTTAGCTCTCCGCCGCCGCGCCGCACCGCCACCGGAGCACCGCCACCGAGGTAGCCACCGCCGCCGTCGCCGATTTTCGCGAGAAAACCGACCGGGTTTTTTAGAAACCCTAGATCTTGTTTTTTTTCGGTTTAGTTTTGGTTTTTCTCGGTTCGGTTAAATAGCGGACATTCGTCCGTATGTTTGTTTTAACGAACGTTGTTTGCCCATTAGTCGCAGACAACGAACGTTTGTTCGTTAACCTGTTAGTCAGTTTTTCTTTTTTAGGGCTTTTTTCGTGATTATTTTCGATTGCGATTTCTACCCTGATCTTTGTTTTAGTTTATCTTTTCGCTCGTTAGTCGGAATCAGGCGATTCAAGCGCCTAGATCTTCGTCTCGAAGCCCTCTTTCCGTTCAACCAACTTGAAAAAGGTTTTGGTACCGTAAAATTTGACTTGAGTTCAATCTAGTAAACGGATCTTGTCTCTTTCGTAGTTTGAGTTTCGTTGCTCCGTTTGATTTGATTCTTCTTGCAAACTGGAGTTCTTCAGTTGAACTTTCTGGTTAGATCTTCTTATTTGAGTTTTACCCATGCATCTTTGCTTAGTTGCTTATGTATGCTATTGTTTTCTTGCGATAGAATTCCCGGAGTGCGAAGCGTGCTACTACGAGTCCCAAGGTTTTGCGAATCGTCGGCAAGGCAAGTAACACTTTGATCATACCCTTTATTAACCAGTTTTTATGCATTAGATCGAACCCTCACACATTGCATGATTAGGATCTCTTAACATGTGGGTCTGGGATGTAGATTGTGGTAGAACCTATTACCTGCATTATTTTCAAACCCCTGGGAGTTACTTCTACGTTATGCTTAGGTTACCTTGCTATGCTTGTAGACGTGGATTGGCTTTGAGAGTATCCATGATAGATGTGAGATTGTTAACTAATGATTCAACTTAAGGAGGCTACTTTAATACACATCTGGGTGGACTGGTTGCAGGGCACCTAGAGAATCCAGTGTTGTCCTAGGAAATCCTGGACGAACCGTGTGATTATCCTATGGAATGCCACCCAGGCTCAAAGGGATCGTAAGACTATTCATGCTAAAAATTCCTGTGTGTAGCCACAATGCCATTATGGGCTCTGGCGTAGTTGAGTATGTTCTGTGAGCTCTTTCAGTGGGGCACTAGCATATGTAGGGGAAAGTAGGTGTACCGGCCCACCCGAGGTAAAGAGTAAATGCTTCTGAAAGACTGTGTCTCGGTCATCCGCTTCTCAAACACCGTGGAGTGCGAGAAATCCAACAGAGGAGATCGAGTCTTGTGGGGAAAAGTGTGCAAACCTCTGTAGAGTGTATAATAGGTTAGCCGTGTCCCCGGTTATGGACATCATGAGTATCTGGAACTTGAATTATTGGTTGATCTCATCACTCTAAATCTAATTTTGTGGGTTAATAATCATGGCTTTAATTGGGATTGAGTTGGAGGAACCTTCTCAATGATGTTTCAACTACCATGATAGTTAAAATCAAAGTTATTCCTGTGTTGTAGGGAAAAATTGGCTTTATGAAAAACTTTAACCTTAGAGCCTCCACCAGCCATATATGCATGTAGTGTTAGCCTTTATTCTGTTACTTGCTCTAATGTGTTATCTTGCGAGCATATTCCATGTGCTGACCAGTTTTGGGCTGCAACATGTCATGTTGCAGACTTTTCAGAAGAAGAGTAAGGTGCGCTAGGTCGTTTGTCATGCACTCAGCTATGCCGTTGGAGTTGATGGACTGACATATCTTCCAAGCCTTCTGCTGTTATCGTGTTAGATGGCCTTATGCCATATTATTTTGTAATAAATTCTCTTTAGAGACATTCGATGTAATAAGTGTGTGATTGTCACTCTGTTATAAATCCTTCAAGTACTGTGTGTGTCAGCATTACCGATCCAGGGATGACACACAAAACATAGACTTCGGTCCATTCGGATCGTGGTCGCTACAAGATGGTATCAGAGCACACGTTGAATGTAGGACACGACCACTAAGAAAAACCTTAGGTCACTCTTCTCTACTAATTTCTGACTCCTCTCCATTTTCTACTCTTTAGGATGGTGGACCCAAGGTACAAGTTCACTCAACTAGATGAAGACACACCTTTTGGACGACACTTGAAGGAAGTCACTAGGTACCTGAACATCGGAATACCAAGCTTCACCGGGACCTACACCGCCACTTTACCAGAAGAGGAGCGATGGATTATTCATGTTCAATTTCCCAGGAGGACTTTCATGCCAGTCACTGATCCCATAGAGTTTTCCTTTGATGGACCAACCTGGAGCCTAGGTAAGAGTATGGCAGCCCACATTGCCATCGGACGAATTGGAGAAGTCTACAAGCAGGAGCTGAAGGACACTATCTACCAGATATGCGAGCGCCGAGATGAGCAATGGGAAATGATCAGTACACGGAAGGACATGTCCATTGCAGCTTTCATTCGGGAGTCAAACCAGCTCATTCGTCGACAGGAGCACCAGATGTGCGCATGCATGATAGATTTGAAGAAGCCGTTAACCAGGAACTCGGAGATAGAAGAGGAACTCAAGTCTACACGTGACGGGTATGAAGAGGAAATGACAATATTTGTGGAGAAGAATGACGACCTGACAAGGAAGCTAGGAGTATTCATGGGAGATCCTGGACCAGGAGGAGAAGAAGAAGAACCCCAAGAGATTCGTTCTCAGCACTACATCATCATCGACGACACCGACTCAGACCTTGATGATAGTGATGATGACTATGAAGATGAAGCTGGAGCAGATATCATGGAATCTTCCGCCGATCAAAATTTCTAGATGACCACCATATGACTAGTAGTTTTCCCCAATAAAGTAGAATTTAGAGCACTTTTGTAACATTAGTTTAGGTCTTTTGTATGCCCTTGCTTGAAATTGATTGGTGTGATATGATTGTGTTTGTCTCATGTGCATATGGATAGTGAATTTTCCCCCTAGACCTCATTTCTATTCTAATCTCTCCCCTCTACACCATCAGATGCCTCCGGACGTGAGCCCGGATTTTAGTTTCCCCCTGAGCTCACTCAGTTGATCTAGCAGCAGAACACTTTGATGCAACTTCTTGTACAAAATAACCAGAACAATCAGAACAACAACAACAACAACAACAACAACAACCCTCCACCACCACCACCAGTGGACAACCTAGCCCGTTTTCTAAGGTTGCAACCACCGGTGTTTTCCAGTAGTGTAGAGCCAATAGTTGCTGATGACTGGCTACACAAGATTGGAAGGGAGTTGACCACCGCAGGTTGCACAGATGCTGAGAAGGTGTGTTTTGCCGCACATCAATTAGATGGACCAACAGCCTCATGGTGGGAGAATTACACAGCCACTTTTCCCATAGCCAATGTCACTTGGGATCAGTTTCAGCAAGCTTTTCGCACCGCCCATGTCTCAACTAGAGCTATGAGCATGAAGAAGCGTGAGTTTCGCAACTTGCGCCAAGGAAATCGTACTGTGGCTCAGTACGTAGATGAGTTTAGTACTCTATCTCGCTATGCCCCTGATGATGTGGCGATAGATGCCGTGAAGCAGGAGAAGTTTATGGAAGGGCTGAATGATGAGAGGAGCGTACAGTTGATGGTGGCAACATTCAACAACTACCAGGAGTTGGTATACAAGGCTCTTATGGTTGAAGGGAAGCAACAGCAGATTGAGAGCCGCAAGAGGAAGTATGGACAAGGAAAGAATAATTCTGGAGCCCAGCAAAAGCCCCGTTTCACCCCGAACTCGGGAGGATACACCCATAACCATGGAGGCCACACCCATAATGGAGGGAGTTCTCATAACCACAATGGCTCCAAGAATGGGAATGGGAATGGAGCAAACAATAACCAAAAGCGCTCCACTCTAGCCACACTCACCAAGAGGGATTTAGGTCACATTACCTGTTTCAAGTGCAGGAAGAATGGACACTATGCCATGGAGTCCCCGGAAGCGAATAATGGGAAGGGCAATGGAAGCGCTGGGAAGAAGCCCAACCCTTTCAACAGGGGACAAGTGAACCACATGAACGTGGAGGAGGTTGAAGGGCAGCCTGATGTTGTTGTCGGTAAGTTTTTGGTTAAGTCATTTACCGCAATAGTTCTTTTCGATACTGGTGCATCGCATTCATAAATTTCAAGGGGATTCGTGGATAGATATAAGTTGCCCACCCAAGTACTTAAGACACCCATGTTAGTAAGTTCCCCAGGAGTGGAGTATATGGCAAGTCAAGGATGTTTTCAGGTGCAATTGAACATTGGACACCATGTTTTCCCCTCAGACCTGATAATTTTGGAGTCACAAGGATTGGATGTGATACTAGGTATGGATTGGCTATCGATGTATGGAGGGAACATTGATTGTGCCAGTAAGTCAATTTTACTTACCACCGCGGAGGGAAAAAGGATCAAGTATGTATCTAGGCATGCGTCTAGGAGGACACAAGTACATTCTGTCGCGGGATTTTTTCAGGAGGAAGTGCCTGTAGTAAAGGATTACCCGGATGTATTTCCAGAGGAGCTACCAGGCATGCCGCTAGATCGGGACATTGAGTTTTTGATAGATCTATTGCCAGGCACCGGACCAATATCAAAGAGACCGTACCGGATGCCAGCAAATGATCTAGAGGAGATCAAGAAGTAGATTAAGGAGTTATTGGAGAAAGGATTCATTCGACGAAGTTCATCACCCTGGGGAGCCCTAGTACTTTTGGTCGAGAAGAAGGATGGTCGTTGATTATCGAGCATTGAACAAAGTGACGATTAAGAATAAGTACCCACTGCCGATGATCAATGATTTGTTCGACCAACTTCTTGGAGCTAAAGTATTCTCCAAAATTGATCTACGATCAGGATACCACTAGTTGAAGATCCGAGAAAATGATATACCTAAGACGACCTTCACCACAAGGTATGGGCTATATGAGTATATGGTTATGTCATTTGGATTGAGTAACGCCCCTGCCTATTTCATGAGTATGATAAATAAGGTGTTCATGGAGTTCTTGGATAAGTTTGTCGTGGTATTCATTGATGATATTTTGGTGTATTCGAAGAATGAAGAGGAACATGAGGAGCATTTGCGTTTGGTTCTTGAGAAACTCAAACAAAATCAGTTATATGCTAAGTTCAGCAAATGTGAGTTTTGGTTGAAGGAAGTTGGATTCTTGGGACATGTTATATCAGGAGAAGGTATAGTAGTGGACCCTATCAAGGTGCAGGTAGTCACTGAGTGGTTGGCACCCACCTTAGTTGGAGAAATCCGCAGTTTTCTCGGACTCGTGGGATATTACCGGAGATTCATAGAGAATTTCTCCAAGATTGCAAAGCCTATGACGACATTGTTGAAGAAGGACAGAAAGTTTCATTGCACTGAAGAGTGCGAAGAAAGTTTCCAGGAGTTGAAGAGATGTTTGACGACCGCCCCAATGCTGATCTTGCCAGATATACGCAAGGATTTCCAAGTGTATTGGGATGCTTCATGCTTAGGACTTGGAGGAGTACTCATGCAGGACGGAAGATTTGTTTCTTATGCATCCCGTCAACTTTGACCACACGAGTTGAACTATGCTACACATGATTTGGAGTTAGAAGCCGTGGTGCATGCGCTCAAAACCTGGAGACATTTCCTTATTGGGAATCGTTGTGATGTGTACACAGATCACAAGAGTTTGAACTACATTTTCACTCAGAAGGAGCTGAACCGCAGACAGAGGAGATGGTTGGAGCTCATAAAGGATTATGATATGAAGCTGCACTATCATCCAGGCAAGGCCAATGTCGTTGCAGACGCTTTGAGCCGGAAGAGCTATGCCAATACCCTAGTAAATGGAGGATTGCTGAAGGAGTTAGCAGAAGATCTCAAGGAGCTTTGTTTGGAGATAGTTCCTTGAGGTTTTGTTGCAGCCTTGGATGTTCAGACAACACTATTGGGAAAGATATGAGAAGCTCAGAAGGATGACAAAAAAATTGCCGAGATAAAGGAGAAGATGAGTGAAGGAAAAGCCAATGGTTTTTGTCAGGACGAACACAACACTTTGTGGTTTGAGGATCGATTCTATGTGCCCAATAACACCGAGATCAGGAAGTTGATACTACATGAAGCACATGATTCGCCATACTCGATACACCCCGGAAACACTAAGATGTATTTGGATTTGAAGGAACGTTTCTGGTGGACGGGAATGAAGAAGGGCATTGCCGAGTATGTAGCCGTATGTGATGTATGTCAGAGAGTGAAGGCAGAACATCAGAAGCCAGCAGGATTACTGCAGCCTATGCCGATACCCGAATGGAAGTGGGATAAGCCAGGCATGGACTTTATCATCGGATTACCCAGGACCCGATCAGGATATGACTCAATCTGGGTTGTAGTGGATCGCTTGACCAAAATAGCCCACTTTATCCCCGTGAAAACCACGTATACCAGTGCGAAGTTGGCCAAGATATACATGACCATGATCGTATGTCTGCACGGAGTTCCGAGGACCATCGTATCAGATAGAGGAACATAGTTTACTTCAATGTTTTGGCATCAATTTCACCTGACTTTGGGAACCAGGCTAGAGTTCAGTACAGCCTTTCACCCGTAGACTGATGGACGGACCGAGAGAGTCAATTAGATTCTGGAGGACATGTTGAGAGATTGAACGCTAGATTATGGATCTAGTTGGGATGCCAACTTTCCCTACACGGAGTTTTCGTACAACAACAGTTACCAGGCCAATTTCAAGATGGCACCGTTCGAAGCATTGTACGGGAAGAGATGTCGAACGCCATTGATGTGGCATGAAGTCGAAGACCGCCAGTTATTTGGACCAGATATAATCAAAGAGTCAGAAGAGAAGGTTAAGATGATTCGAGATAGACTGATGGTAGCTCAGTCCAGGCACAAGAGTTATACAGACTCGAAGCGCGAGGATGTAGTCTATGAAATTGGAGACAGAGCGTACCTGAGAGTATCGCCTCTACGAGGATTTAAACGTTTCGGAGTTAAGGGAAAGCTAGCCACAAGGTTTGTAGGGCCATACCGTGATTTGGAACGCATGGTAGAGGTTGCCTAGAAGTTACAGTTACCCGAAGGATTGTTAGGAGTTCATGACGTGTTTCGCGTTTCCCACCTTAAGAAGTGCCATGCTGAGATGGCCTATATTCCTCTCAGAGATACGATGCCCCTGGAAGCAATTCAGCTGGATAGTGATCTAACTTACGAGGAGAAACCAGTCAAGATCCTCGAGTATGCAAGCCGAGTCACCCGCAGCAAGGTTATCAAGTTTTGCAAAGTTCAGTGGAGCCACCATATCGAAAATGAAGCCACCTGAGAATGCAAGGATGATCTACGCAAAGACCACCCACACCTATTTTCTAGCCAACCCGAATCTCGAGGGCGAGATTCATCTTAAGGAGGGTAGGTTTGTAACATCCCAAATTTTCAATTTGGAATGTTATACATAGGTCATCTTGCATATCATATTTTATTGCATTTGTGTGTTGCGATCCATGAAATTCTAAGCAACTCAAGGACTCACGGAGAGAGTTGGGGATTTTACCGTTTTAATATTTGAGTTTTCTCAAATATCGGTACGAGGATCACTTTGGTTTTAATAGTTTTTCTCTCCGAAAATATTTCATAATAAAATATATGAGCGGAGATAATATGACTTCTCCAAAACAAAAGAAATATTGGAGGAGAAATATTAAAATCAATTTCGTATTTTATTCGGATTTATTTGCAATTTTATTTGCATCGGAAAAATACACGTTTTTCAAAATTGCATTTAGGTCCGGGAAAAATGTTCACTTTGTCCTAAATATTATTAGAGGACAGTGAAATATTTTTTTCGTAATTTTTCGAGTCCGTTTAGTATTTTTTTTTCTTCCATTTTACCGCGTCAGGACTGTTTATAAAAAAAACCGCCTTACCGGGCCGTGTCCGACCTGGACACTGCACCCGGGGGCCTTTAAAAGCACGAGTCGCCGAGCCGCCAGCCCACCCCGCCCCGCCACCCAAACCCTAGCTTGCCGCCGGCTCGGGTTGCGTGCACCGCCGCCATCGCAAGCTCTCGCCGCCGCCGCACCGACGCCCGCGCCGTGCCACCGCACCGCCGCCGAGGTAGCCTCCGCCGCCACCAGTTTTCACGAGAAAACCGTTCGTTTTTTTAGACACCCTAGATCTCGTTTTTTTCCGGTTTAGTTTTCGTTTTTGTCGGTTCGGTTAAATAGCGGGCGTTCGTCCGTACGTTCATTTTAACGAACGTAGTTCGCCCGTTAGTCGTAGAGGGCGAACGTTCGTTAGTTTTTCTTTTTCACGGCTTTTTCCGCGATTAGTTTCGATTCTGATTTCTACCCTGATCTTCGTTTTAGTTTATCTTTTTCGCTCGTTAGTCAGAATCAGGTGATTCAAGCACCTAGATCTTCGTCTCGAAGCCCTCTTTCCGTTTAACCAACTTGAACAAGGTTTTGGTACTGTAAAATTTGACTTTAGTTCAATCTAGTAAACGGATCTTGTCTCTTTCGTAGTTTGAGTTTCGTTGCTCCGTTTTATTTGATTCTTTTTGCAAACTGGAGTTCTTCAATTGAACTTTCTGGTTAGATCTTATTATTTGAGTTTTACCCATGCATCTTTGCTTGGTTGCTTATGTATGCTATTGTTTGCTTGCGATAGAATTCCCGGAGTGCGAAGCGTGCTACTACGAGTCCCTAGGTTTTGCGAATCGTCAGCAAGGCAAGTAACACTTTGATGATACCCTTTATTACCCAGTTTTATGAATTAGATCAAACCCTCACACATTGCATGAGTAGGATCTCTTAACATGTGGGTCTGGGAAGTAGATTGTGGTAGAACCTAATACCTGCATTAGTTTCAAACCCGTGGGAGTTACTTCTACTTTATGCTTAGGTTACCATGCTTTGCTCATAGACGTGGATTGGGTTTGAGAGTATCCCTGACAGATGTGAGATTGTTAACTAATGGTTCAACTTAAGTAGGCTACTTTAATACACTTCTGGGTGGATTGGTTGCAGGGCACCTAGAGAATCCAGTGTTGTCCTAGGAAATCCCGGAGGAACCGTGTGATTATCCTATGGAATGCCACACAGGCTCAAAGGGATCATAAGACTATTCATGCTAGAAACTTCCGTGTGCAACCACAATGCCATTATGGGCTCTAGCATAGTTGAGTATGTTGTGTGAGGTCTTTCAGTGGTGGACTAGCAGATGTAGGGGAAAGTAGGTGACCTAGTCCACCCGGGGTAAAGAGTAAATGCTTCTGAAAGACTGTGTCTCGGTCATCCGTTTCTCAAACACCATGCAGTGCGAGAAATCCAACGGAGGAGATCGAGTCTTGTGGGGAAAAGTGCGCAAACCTCTGCATAGTGTACAAACTAATCAGGGTTAGCCGTGTCCCCGGTTATGGACATCTTGAGTATCTGGTAATTGAATTATTGGTTGATCTCATCACACTAAAACTAATTTTGTGGGTTAGTAATGATGGCTTTAATTGTGATTGAGTTGGAGGAACCTTCCCAATGATGTTTCAACTACCATGATAGTTAAAATAAAAGTTATTCATTTGTTTTAGGGAAATATTGGCTTTATGCAAAAACTTTAACCTTAGAGCCTCCACCAGCCATATATGCATTTAGTGTTTGCCTTTATTCTGTTACTTTCTCTACTGTGTTATCTTGCCAGCATATTCCATGTGCTGACCCGTTTTGGGCTGCAACATGTCATGTTGCAGACTTTTCACGAGAAGAGTAAGGTGCGCTAGGTCATTTTTCATGCACTCACCTATGCCGTTGGAGTTGATGGACTCACATATCTTCCAAGCCTTCCTCTGTTATCGTGCTAGATGGCCTTATACCATATTATTTTGTAATAAGTTCTCTTTTGAGACATTCGATGTAATAAGTGTGTGATTGGCACTCTGTTATAAATCCTTCAAGTACTGCGTGTGTCAGCATTACCGATCCAGGGATGACACAGAACACAGAGACTCCGGTCCATTCGGATCATGGTCGCTACAAATACGGCCCATTAATGACCTATTATGCATGTCGATAGAATTAAGATCATTATACTCGTCGGCCTCTTAAGGGCCCGTCTTGCTCGGCCCATGAACCGACAACTGCCACTCTAGCCCGTATACAGCCCATAATGCGGTCCGTTATTAGCCAATGTTTGACCGATCGTTCATAGGGCCCGTAGAAGGTCCATTGATTATACGGCCCATAGAAGGCCCGTAGTTGGCCCATGGTCACTACAACAACTAGCAGGACCATGGTGACGACGATCTGCATGTTGCCCATGGATATTGTGGCCTAGTTTTAAATAATATATGGCGGCCACTAGCACACAAAGGAAAAAGAACTGCACTGACTACATGCAAACAAATGAACAAGACGACAAGGAAATAAATAAGCAAGCAAGATACGCTAGGCTATTAAGGCTATTACACATATTACAACCACTGGGCATCAAAGTTCGCCACCAGTTCAAATATGGGGAACAAAGCAACATATTACATACACCAGTTGTCAAAGTTGGCAACCCATGCAAATAAACACCGCAGCAAAACAAGTCCAGAACTGAAACCACATCACAAGAGCTCAAGAAACAATATCCTTGGTATCCACCATGTTGGCAGGACACTTAGCAAGCTTATTATCTTTCTCTTGTTTGGCGCTTAAATCCTCCAGCGCTTGTTGTTGCACAAGAAAGTATGCATTTGAATTCTCCAGGGACTTCTGCAGTCCATCGGGTTCTTGTCGCAGCACAGCTGCTCGATGTCTTTCATCTTGTAGTTGAGACTCAAGAAACCGAACTGATTCAGACAGTGAGTTCGAGTAGCTTGTGCCAGTGGTAGTGGCGAGTAACTCGAACACTACAATAAGACAAAACTTCGGGGTTGTCTCACTGTCTTCAAGATAGTTTTCCTTATCTGTTTTATCATCTTTCTATGAGACTAACAGGGATGTCTCCCTATCTTGAACCTTATCTGCATTACTTCCTTTATCACTGCATAACGGGGTACTCTTCTCTAATATTTTGTACGCAGACACATCACATGTTTAGTATGTATATGAAACTCATTTTGGTAAACCACTTCAGTAGTAAGGTGGACAAGATAACAGCATGAAACAAACATATATCCATGTACTATAGTCACCGTATGGTCTATATCATTCTAGTTTATGTTGCCAAATCAAGATAGAGACAGTTCAAATCATATGTGTTTAAGACAAAGCAATATAGAAAGAATATAGGTGTGGAAAACTACACAGCACTAACAACACTTGTAATGTGCATGGCATGAGAACATAACTGTTTATTCAATTGAAGCTGAAACCAACATAGAGCAAGTTACAAACAGCAAACCAGTTAAAGAAACAGGTTTAAAACATACATGTCGTGCCATTGGAGTTTTAATTCCATCCTTCAAATTTGAAATTAGTTGTTATGATTAAATACAGTATTGCAAGAGCAAAGGAGTACGAACCATAGCTATCGAACCTGACCTGAGAACAATTCTTCTTCTGCTTTAAGCGCTGACTTGGGGTTCGGAATGGTGGTCCTCATGCTTTGGGCACTGCACTTGCCTTACTAACTGCTCGTGTTTGGGTGCTCTGTGGTGGAGATGGTGATGTGACAACTGGAACTGGGTTACTATATGTTGTGGTTGGGGTTAGAAGGGGTGTAGCTGGTTCTCTGTCCAATTGGTATGGGTATCAAATACCTCATTGTATGATAGACATGAACAATGGATAGTAGGGAAGAAAACAGGCCACGAAATAATTCACATTTATGTTGTCTAACCAAATAGGATAGCATGACACAATTTCACATATATGATGGCTAAATAAATAGGATAGCATGACACAATTTCACATATATGATGGCTAACTAAACAGGATAGAATGACATACTTCAAAATATGATGACTATGTAAACATGATGACATGATAATACTATACGAAGTGTCTATTAAAGTGGTTGGCATGCCATAATTCACATACATGCCATCGATGGAAACATGATGGCATGATATAATTCACTGATAGAATGACGTAATTCAAATATGATGACTATGTAAACATGGTGAGATGATATAACTATATTATATCTTTAGAAAATGTGTTGGCATGCTATAATTCAGATACATGTTGTCTATGTAAACATCATGGCATGATATAATTCAAATATATGATTTATATACAAAGCAAGGGAGCAGAGGGCAATCGCATATATGGTGTGTAAACTAAGCAGATGGCAGTGAATATTGTTTATATGATGTAAAAACTAAGCATTGCAAGACAACATATGCATGATATGAGTAATATAACCCTGCCAAGTTTGAGCATACACCTCAGGGGGGAAATAGGACAGGTCATCTGTCTCCTAATCCTCCTCTGAGGAGCTATCTGTAACCAGCAAGATATCTGCTTCAACAGGTAGCATTGTCCTCTCTGAATAACTGGTTTTAACTACAGATTTTTCGATCACCAATTCAAATGGCTGATGCACAGGAAGATTAGTTGAACATACAAACATTGTCAACAAATGGAATACGTAATATAAAAAAAGGAGGGCATGATATAATTCACATATATGATGCTTGGGTAAACACCATGGCATTGCATAATTCACATATATAATGCCTTGCAACAAGATAGCATTGCATAATTCACATATATAATGTCCTGCAACAAGAGGGCATTGCATAATTCACATATATGGTAATTACACACTAAACAGGTGGCATTCACACAAAGCATGCATAAACTAAGGAAATGACATAGCAATGCAAGACACCATATACATGATATGAGCAATATAACCTTGGGGGAGAAATAGGACTGCGCATCTGTCTCTGAATCCTCCTCTGAGGAGCTATCCTTAACCAGCAAGACATGCACTTCATTAGATACCATTGTCTGCTGTGAAGACCTTGTTTTCACTCCAGATTTTTCCCTCACCGTGTGGAATGGCTGATGGATAGGATGAGTAATTCAATGTACTAACACTGTTGACAAATTTAATATGTAATAAAAAAGGATGGCATGATATAATTCACATATCAGATGACTGGCTAACCAGGATGGCATTGCAAAATTCACATATATGATCCATGGCTAAACAACATGGCATTACATGATTCACATATATGATATAGAAACTAAACAGATGGCGTTCACACAAAGCATGTCTAAACTAAGCAGATGACATATTTGATGTGTAATGTAAGCAATGGAAGGCGCCATATGCATGATATGACCAACATTAGCAGGCTAAGTTAGAGAAAGACCTCAAGGGGTAAACAGTAGTGGTCTGGTCTGTCAAGCCCAAGATGCGATTCCATCCAGATCACGTGACACTTACGTGATTGGGGCACAACCGCATTTCGGGCGCTTAGCAAGATGGATATCATGACATCGTACCATTACATACATACATGGGGATACAACAATACATGCAAGTCACATGAATACAACAACATCAATACAAGGTATCCGACTATGGATACAAACAAGAAAAGCACAAAGACATCCATCTGCTATCCCAGGCTGCCGACCCGGAACCTAACCCAAGACTGAAGAAGAAGAACTCCAACGAAAGAACAATGCTCTCACGTCAAGACATCGGAAACCTGCACCTGAAACTGTTGTTGTAGTATCTGTGAGCCACGAGGACTTAGCAATCTCATAACCATGGGTAACAAGACTATCAAAGCTTAATGGGTAGGAAGAGGTAAAGTGGTGAGGTTGCAGCAGCGGCTAGCAATATATATGGTGGCTAAGTTACGAGTACAAGAATAAGATGAGCATCTACGCAAACGGTCGCAACTAGTAGTGATCGCTAAAGATCCTGAACTACTTACGAGTCAAACATAACCCCACCCTGTTCTCTTCTCAAAGTGAAAAGAGACAGTCACGGTTACTCACACAGTTGTGTGTTTTATCTCGGATCCTCTGTCAAGTTTTCTACAACCGGACATTAACAAATTCCAATCTGCCACATAACCGCGGGCACGGCTTTCGCAAGATCATAACCCTGCAGGGGTGTCCTAACTTAGCCCATCACAAGCTCTCACGATCAGCTGAAGTGATAAATATAATATCATCACCCCTTATCTTAGGGAAATCCGACCAGGCTCGGCATCCCGGTGCACAAGACATTTCGACAATGGTAAAACAAGTCCAGCAAGACCTCCCGGCGTGCCGACACCCTGATAGTAGCCGCGCGTATCTCATCTCAGGCCACAACCAGATAGGTGAGCCTACGAGAGCTAATCCTCGAGTTTCCCCGTGGTAGCCCCGCAGTCTCCCCGTTTGGGACCAACACCATCAGCACTGCCCCCCCTGCTATGTAGAAGAATCCTCGGGTAGCGCTAACTCCCTATGCAATTTAAATTAATTAATTAAGTTGTTATTATGAGCAAATTAAAACCAATGTTGGGCCTTGCTGGAGGAGTTTTATTCAAAGACGAACTGTCAAGGGGTCCCCATATACCCAACCGTGTAAGGAACGCAAAATCAATGAACATAATGCTGGTTTATCGGCGCCAAAGGTGGCATGACTGGAACAAAACACCAAGCAAAAGGCCAAGCCTTCCACCCATGCCCAGTATATAGGTGTGTTAATAATAATAATAGATATCGTGATATACCAACAACAAGTTCCCTCCTGGAACGATCTTCATCTTCACCTGCAACTAACAACGCTATAAGAGGGGCTGACCAAGCGGGTAACATAGCCGAACAATGGTTTTGATAGGAAGGTTTCAAAGGTTAGAGGTTTCATGGCAACAAGGAGAGGCGGACATTAATGATGGGTAGCGCGACATATAACAATAGCATCGAGACAACTAAGCAAAGGCAATGATAGTAAAGGTATCCAAGGGTATGGTCATCTTGCCTGATATCCCGCAAGGAAGAAGAACGGATCCATGAAGAAGATGGAGAAGAAGCCTTGAAGAAGAATCACGGGTAGACGAACGAATCCTCACGAACGCAATGGAACAAGCACTAACGAGAAGAAGCAAGCAACACGGTAAACACACAACACAAGAACATGACAATATGCCCAACCAGGTATGATGCGAAACAAGTCTACATATGAAGCACAACAAGGCTATACAGCAAGAACAACATGGTAAGGTAGGAAGCACAGAAAAACAACACAAGTCTATATGATGCAATACATGGCAAGGTATGATGCATGACAAGTCTATACAGGAAGCACAACAAGTCTATACAGGAAGCATGACATGGCAAGGTAGGAAGCACAGAAAAGCAACACAAGTTTATATATGATGCAATACATGGCAAGGTAGGAAGCATGACAAGTCTATACAGGAATCACAACAAGTCTATATAGGAAGCATAACACGGCAAGGTAGGAAGCACAACAGATGCACTTATGATGCATTACGCGACAACATAGGAAGCACACCAGAACAACACAAGAACAAGACAATAAGCTCAAGCAATTAGGATGCAAGACAGATCCATATAGGATGCAAAACATGACAAGGTTGGAAGCATATAGAAGCAACATAAGAACAACAAGTTTAAATGAGGCCGGAAGCTACTTAAGACAAATCCGGTAAGTCCTCATATGCATAGTTTGAAATTAGTCCAGATCTGAACAAACCTTAAGTTAAAGTTGTTAAACAGCAAGTTAACATGCACCATCATGATCTACACGGAATTCTAGTCAAGTATCATATAAAGTTTGTTTAATTCGGAGCTACGGCCTAGAAGATATGAGCAAAACAAGTTAAGCATGGCAACGGTGCAAGATGCACCCAAACATGTTAACAAGATGATATTATGATTCTACATGCAAAATCATACAAGTTTCATATAAGGAACACTCAAAATGGAGCAACGGGCTAAAAGATACACATGAAACAAGATATAACAACAAGCTGAAATTAACAGCCACATAGCAACTTTGGAGCAAGATATATATATGCTACATCACTCAAACATGATAACAAGAAGCATGGACATGAAGTAGACATATCCTACAGCAAACAACTCCATTGGAGCAACTCCATAGGAGGCATGGATCAATAGCAACAAGCTACAACATTTTGATCATGACAGTAAAAACCTGACAGCAATATTTTATAGCAACTTGGGAGTAAGAATTAAATAAGCTACAGCAGGTCAAATTAGCAAGTAAGAGAATGGATGGATAGACTACAACATATAAAACAAGGAAAGATCAATGGCCACCCCAAAACTAACATGGATTAACCTAGGACAGCAAGCAAACATAGCATCAGGATAAGACAGATTCCAGACTTAGTGAAATTTCACTAGGTGTTAAAACAGCAATAACAACATGGCAAGTTTACAAGCATGTTTAATTTAACACAATGCATATCATGGAAAGTTAAATGCACCACATCAAAGAACACATCATGGAGATTCTAAAACATCTAGGCATGTGACAAGGGGACAAACACAACAATAGCAACGAGCTCCTCAACTAGGCATCTCGTTACAAGTTACAAAACCTAACAGCCAAAAGCATTTTTTCAACAGAGATAAACATGGCAATCTGAACTCAAACAAGCATGCTATATCAACCAACATGTAGAGCATCTCATGATGAACATTTTGACATATCATTTGCATCATTTGGATAAACATGCACCAAGTTATCATATCTCAAAGATGGCAACAAAATAACAAGTAGCAGCAGTTTACAACAAGTAGCACTCTTGCAACAGATATTATAGCATCTAGATGAATTCAAACGAGCATGGCACAATGGAACAAAGTGTAGAGCATAACACCACGATCATTTTGACATATCATTCACTAAATTTGGATCCCCACACAAAAAGATATTAGCTCCACAAGAATGCATAGACAACAGTTTTCAGGTGACTTAGCCATATTTCAACCCCAGGGAAAAAAATAGTAAAACACGCTCGGGGCGGGGGATAGGGTAGCTCACCAAGTGAGCTTCGGCCCAAACTTTGGAGGAGGGAGAGGCAGGCCGCGCGTGGCGGGACGAGGAGATGGGCCGGGGAGCTGGCGCCGGCCCACGCTGGCGCTCGGCTCGGGTCGTCGTTCTCGCCCGAACGAACGACCGAGCGAGGCCATGGCAGGCGGTGGCGGGAATGAACGGCGGCACACGAGGCAGTCCGGCGGCAGGACCGGCCGGACTTGGCGGATCCGGCCGCGGCACCATAGGAGCCACCGGATCTGGGTGCCGCCGGCCCAGATCGGGGCTGAGGGGGAGCGGCTGGTTCCGGCGGTGGAGCTCGCCGGCGGGTAGCAGGGCGCGGTGGCGCGGTGTCGGCAGCGGCACGAACGAGGCGGTGGGGTCGGCGAGCTGGGACGAGGGCGCTGAGCGCCTGCGGGCTGGTGCCTGCGGGAGCGACGGCGGCGGATGGGCTCGTCGGGCCCGCTGCGGGCTCGGCGGGCCGCGGCGGTGGGAAGACTGGAGAGGCCACGTGGCGCTAGTGGAGTGGCTGCGGGCGGCGGGATTGCTGAGGTGTCGCGCGAGCGGACATGTCCGGCTGTGCGGAGGAGGACGGGGTAGGGTTTGATCTCGCGAAAATGGAGAGGGAGGCACCTATTTATAGCTAGAGGGAGCTAGGAGTGTCCAAATGAGGAGCCGTTCGCGGCCACGCGATCATGATCGAACGGCCAAGAGCATGGAGGGGTTAGAATGGGCTAGGTGGGCTGGGCAAAAGGGTGCTGGGCCAAAAGGCAAAAGGCTTCCGGCGGTTAACACGGTTAACCGTTGGGCTATCAAACGAACTCCGAACGCGACGAAACTTGACAGGCGGTCTACCTATGCTATAATAAGACCACACGCCAAGTTTCAACCCATTCCGAGAACGTTTTTCGGCCACTCACAAAATAAATATTCGGAGGCACCGCGAGCGCGAGCAAGTGTGTCTGGGCTCAGAACGGACAACGGAGCGGACGAGGAAACTCAGACAGATGCAAGTTTTGAAAACATGCTGATGCAACACACATGATGACATGGCAAGATGCAACACGCAAGCACATGACATGGCAACGGCGACGAATAACTGGCTAACACCTGGCGCACCGGTCTCGGGGTGTCACAATACACCCCTAATAACAAGAGATCTCGTCCCGAGATCTTAGGAACGAGACGGAAGAGAAAAAGGAAGAACAAAGTTCTTCGAGGACAAAAGAGTGAAGCCAAAGAACCTTGAGAGGTTGAATAACTGGAAGAAAGGATACAACGGAGAAGAACGAGATTCGGAAGCTCTGTTACAAAATGAACAAGGAACACACGGGAACCTTGTAAGTTGAAAGGAATGAAACAAGAGTTGAAGGAATAAGAGTGAATTCGAAACCACTCCGGTTAATAAGAGATAGAAAGGAATCTCCACAAAGGAATTCGGGTAGCACTCCGGCTGAAACTGAAAGAAATAGCACACCGGTTGACATGACTGGAATAGGACAAGAACCTGAGAAGATGGAATAAAACATGACGAAATGACAAGACAATGCCTCCGGAATAATTGAAATGATGGAATAAAAAGAATGGAGAAGAATATGACAACTTCCATCACGAATGAATTCAAAAGAGGATCTTCAGAAGAAATGCTTGAACGGAGCTGTTGAAAATCAACAACAAAAGAATGAGCTTGTTGTGGACTTATGTAAACATCTCAAAACTTGAGGTGAATTATGCCGCAACCAAAAGATTGATTAGCTGATAATGAAGAAATGCAAAACTCCACTTCAAAAGAATACGGAGAATTATTTGCATCTCGGGACACAAAAGAATAATGCTTTAGCTGCTCCAGAAGAATTAGATGAATATTGACGAATGATTTGAGTTGCGATGAACCTCCATGAAGAACACCGGTAACGAAAGGATGATGAATATAGAAATGACGGATGAAAAGAATAAGATTAAAGCCTTGCGATGATTAGTTAGGGTTCCGACGAGATAACCGAGAAAAACTTGAACTCTGGGAAGAAAAGATGAAAGGACTTGGAACTAGAATTTATTCACGGAGAACAAACTCCGAAGGAAGGGATTAAATGAACTTGAAGAAAGAATAATAATTATGTTATGCTTATCCTCCATCACTTAAATTGATGAGAAACAATGGATTCGCATACAACTTATTCTCGTTGAAATGATTAAAGAGAGATATATCGCTAACTTGCGAAAATCTCCATGAAACACCGGTAGAATTGGAAAGAACAAATGAATTGATATGATGACACCGGAAAAGAACTCTTGAGCGAACCATCGTAAGGAATTAAGGCCGAGTGAAGAAAAGAACGAACCACCGGGAAGAACTAAAATCAAGTGATGAAAGAGAATAGACCACCGTAAGGAATTAAAATCGAATGAAGAAAGAGAAGAAAACCACCGTAAGAAATTGAAATTGAACGATGCAAGAGGACAAGCCACCGTGAAGACTTGAGATTGAGTGAACACAAGAGACTGAATCTCCAGGAATAATAAAGCACTTGAGGACAATTAGAATGACGAGAGCAACGACATCATGAACTGATTAAAGAATACTTGAACGAAGCACCAGAAAGACTATGAGACGAACGAAGAGGCATCAATGAAGAATATTTGGAGGACGAAGTTGAAAACTGAGAACGAAGAAATCTTCTGAAATGATGGCCTTCGGCGGAACACAAAGAAAAGAATTAATGAATACTCCGGATGAAGAAGAAAGAATTAAGGTTGAACCAATGATGAAAGAATTAAAATCGATCTTTAAGAAGGCATATGACTGATGGAATCCATACTTACGTCACACTAGAAAAGAATTACGGAACACTCCGCGAAAAATAAAAGAGTCAGGTAAGATCCTGGGAATAAGCCTGTGGGTTATGAGCCCGCCGAAGAGAAAAACACCATTGAAAAGGATTGAAAAGGAGAAGATGCACCGGAATAATTGAAAACTCGAATGAGGTGACAACCTCCAATTAATTGGAACACAAACAAATCTCTTGAGAATGTCTTTGGAACACCGGAACAATTAGATGGCGAGAGGTAAACGAGCAAAGTGAAGCAATTGAGCCGAGGAAAAGAATATGAACCACACCGAAAAATTGGAATTGAATCCAGCAAAAAAGAAGAAGAGATGAAGAATATCAAACGAGAGGGTAATTTATCGGAGAAGAAAAGAGAATAGTGATGACGCGTTAGACGAGAATTAACCGGTTGAAATAACTGAGGAAAGAATGCAAAGGATTCACACGAGTAGGATGGATACTCGATTAAGGACTCCGGTCCGAGAAGCAAAAGGGTGGGAGGGTGGGAAAAAGAAGGAACACATCGGACGGAGAAAACACCGTCGGTTGAAAAGAACTGAGGTTGAACTTGCAAAGAAGAAGAGGGTTGAATCCACTTGACGAGAGATGCACCAGATGAAAGAATTAACAACGCAACAAACGAAAACTAACAACGAGATCCTAAAAAAATTTGAAGGGGAAGAGGAGAAATTCAAAACACCGACGTCAAGATACCTCACCAGAGCGACGAAGGGCCAGGGAAGTAAAAAGAATTCCTACTCTCCGATATAACTAGACTCCGAAAAAGTTTTCTTCTAGACTCAACAACGGCCAAACTACGATCAATCAAGGGGGCTCCTATGGTCTGTCGAGGCTCTGATACCAACTTGTCAGGCCCAAGATGCGATTCTTTCCCGATCACGTGACACTTACGTGATTGGGGCACAACCGCATTTCGGGCGCTTAGCAAGATGGATATCATTACATCGTACCATTACATACATACATGGGGATACAACAATACATACAAGTCACATGAATACAACAACATCAATACAAGGTATCCGACTACGGATACAAACAAGAAAAGCACAAAGACATCCATCTGCTATCCCAGGCTGCCGACCCGGAACCTAACCCAAGACTGAAGAAGAAGAACTCCAACGAAAGAACAACGCTCTCACGTCAAGACATCGGAAACCTGCACCTGCACCTGTTGTTGTACTATCTATGAGCCACGAGGACTCAGCAATCCCATAACCATGGGTAACAAGACTATCAAAGCTTAATGGGTAGGAAGAGGTAAAGTGGTGAGGTTGCAGCAGCGGCTAGCAATATATATGGTGGCTAACTTACGAGTACAAGAATAAGATGAGCATCTACGCAAACAGTCGCAACTAGTAGTGATCGTTGAAGATCCTGAACTACTTACGAGTCAAACATAACCCCACCGTGTTCTCTTCTCAAAGTGAAAAGAGACAGCCACGGTTACTCACACAGTTGTGTGTTTTATCTCGGATCCTCTATCAAGTTTTCTACAACCGGACATTAAAAAATTCCAATCTGCCACATAACCTTGGGCAGGGCTTTCGAAAGATCATAACCCTGCAGGGGTGTCCCAAATTAGCCCATCACAAGATCCCACGATCAGCTGAAGTGATAAATATAATATCATCACCCCTTATCTTAGGGAAATCCGATCAGGCTCGGCATCCCGGTGCACAAGACATTTCGACAATGGTAAAACAAGTCCAGCAAGACCTCCCGGCGTGCCGACACCCTGATAGTAGCGGTGCGTATCTCGTCTCAGGCCACAACCGGATAGGTGAGCCTACGGGAGCAAATCCTTGAGTTTCCCCGTGGTGGCTCCGCAGTCTCCCCGTTTGGGACCAACACCATCAACACTAGCCCCCCCTGCTATGTAGAAGAATCCTCGGGTAGCGCTAACTCCCTATGCAATTTAAATTAATTAATTAAGTTGTTATTATAAGAAAATTAAAACCAATGTTGGGCCTTGCTGGAGGAGTAATATTCAGAGATGAACTCTCATGGGGTCCCCATATACCCAACCGTGTAAGGAACGCAAAATCAAGGAACATAATGCTAGTTTATCGGCGCCTAATGTGGCATGAGTGGACCAAAACGCCGAGCAAAAGGCCAAGCCTTCCACCCATGCCCAGTATATAGGTGTGTTAATAATAATAATAGATATTGTGATATACCAACAACAAGTTCCCTCCTGGAACGATCTTGATCTTCACCTGCGACTAACAACGCTATAAGAGGGGCTGAGCAAGCGGGTAACATAGCCAAACAATGGTTTTGCTAGGAAGGTTTGAAAGGTTAGAGGTTTCATGGTAACAAGGAGAAGCTGACATTAATGATGGGTAGCGCGACATATAATGATAGCATCGAGACAACTAAGCAAAGGCAATGATAGTAAAGGTATCCAAGGGTATGGTCATCTTGCCTGAGATCCCACAAGGAAGAAGAACGGATCCATGAAGAAGACGGAGAAGAAGCCTTGAAGAAGAATCACGGGTAGACGAACGAATCCTCACGAACGCAACGGAACAAGCACTAACGAGAAGAAGCAAGATACACGGTAAACACACAACACAAGAACATGACAATATGCTCAACCAGGTATGATGAGAAACAAGTCTACATATGAAGCACAACAAGGCTATACAGGAAGCACAACATGGCAAGGTAGGAAGCACAGAAAAACAGCACAAGTCTATATGATGCAATACATGGCAAGGTATGATGCATGACAAGTCTATACAGGAAGCACAACAAGTCTATACAGGAAGCATAACATGGCAAGGTAGGAAGCATAGAAAAACAACACAAGTTTATATATGACGCAATACATGGCAAGGTAGGAATCATGACAAGTCTATACAGGAAGCATAACATGGCAAGTTAGGAAGCACAACAGATGCACTTAGGATGCATTACACGACAACATAGGAAGCACACGAAAACAACACAAGAACAAGACAATAAACTCTAGCAAGTAGGATGCAAGATAGATCCATGTAGGATGCAAAACATGACAAGGTAGGAAGCACAGAGAAGCAACATAAGAACAACAAGCTTAAATGAGGCCGGAAGCTTCTTAAGTCAACACAGGCAAGTCCTCATATGCATAGTTTGAAATTAGTCTAGATCTGAACAAACCTTAAGTTAAAGTTGTTAAACAGCAATTTAACATGCAACATCATGATCTGCACGGAATTCTAGTGAAGTTTCATATAAAGTTTGTTTAATTCGGAGCTACGACCTAGAAGATATGAGCAAAACAAGTTAAGCATGCCAATGGTGCAAGATGCACCCAAACATCAAGAAAACATACTCCAAACATGTTAACAAGATGATATTATGATTCTACATGCAAAATCACACAAGTTTCATATAAGGAACACTCAAAACGGAGCAACGAGCTAAAAGATACACATGAAACAAGATATAACAACAAGCTGAAATTAACAGCCACATAGCAACTTTGGAGCAAGATATATATATGCTACAGCACTCATACATGATAACAAGAAGCATGGACATGAAGTAGACATATCCTACAGTAAACAACTCCATTGGAGCAACTCCATAGGACGCATGGATCAATAGCAACAAGCTACAACATTTTGATCATGACAATAAAAACCTCACAGCAATATTTCATAGCAACTTGGGAGCAAGAATTAAATAAGCTACAGTAAGTCAAATGAGCAAGTAAGAGCATGGATGGATATACAACAACATATAAAACAAGGAAAGATCAATGGCCACCCCAAAACTAACATGGATTAACCTAGGACAACAAGCCAACATAGCATCAGGATAAGACAGATTCCAGACTTAGTGAAATTTCACCAAGTGTTAAAACAGCAATAACAACATGGCAAGTTTAC
Organism: Secale cereale; assembly: GCA_902687465.1. Taxonomy (NCBI): domain Eukaryota; kingdom Viridiplantae; phylum Streptophyta; class Magnoliopsida; order Poales; family Poaceae; genus Secale; species Secale cereale. The sequence continues at coordinate 361,042,813 of LR738711.1, forward strand.
AAGCATGTTTAAGTCTACACAAGGCATATCATGGAAAGTTAAATGCACCACATCAAAGAACACATCATGGAGATTCTAAAACATCTAGGCATGTGACAAGGGGACAAACACAACAATAGCAACGAGCTCCTCAACTAGGCATCTCGTTACAAGTTACAAAACCTAACAGCTAAAAGCACTTTTGCAACAGAGATAAACATGGCAATATGAAATCAAACAAGCATGCTATATCAACCAACATGTAGAGCATCTCATGATGAACATTTTGACATATCATTTGCATCATTTGGATAAACATGCACCAAGTTATCATATCTCAAACATGGCAACAAAATAACAAGTAGCAGCAGTTTATAACAAGTAGCACTCTTGCAACAGAGATTAGAGCATCCAGATGAATTCAAACGAGCATGGCACAATGGAACAACGTGTAGAGCATAACACCGTGATCATTTTGACATATCATTCACTCAATTTGGATCACCACACAACATGATATTAGCTCCATAAAAATGCATCAGACAACAGTTTTCAGGGGACTTAGCCATATTTCAACCCCAGGGAAAAAAAACAAGCGGCGTCACATAGTAAAACACGCTCGGGGCGGGGGATAGGGCAGCTCACCAAGTGGGCTTCGGCCCAAACTGTGGAGGAGGGAGAGGCAGGCTGCGCGTGGCGGGCCGAGGAGATGGGCCGGGGAGCTGGCGCCGGCCCACGCTGGCGCTCGGCTCGGGTCGTCGTTCTCGCCCGAATGAACGACCAAGCGAGGCCATGGCAGGCGGTGGCGGGAACAAACGGCGGTAGACGAGGCAGTCCGGCGGCGGGACCGGCCGGACTTGGCGGATCCGGCCGCGGCAGCGCAGGAGCCATCGGATCTGGGTGCCGCCGGCCCAGATCGGGGCTGAGGGGGAGCGGCTGGCTCCGGCGGTGGAGCTCGCCGGCGGGCAGCAGGGCGCGGTGGCGCGGTGCCGGTGGCGGGGTCGGCGAGCTGGGACAAGGGCGTCAGCGCCTGCGGGCGGGCGCCCGCGGGAGCGGCGGCGGCGGATGGGCTCGTCGGGCCCGCTGCGGGCTTGGCGGGCCGCGGCGGTTGGAAGACTGGAGAGGCCACGTGGCGCGAGGGGAGTGGCTGCGGGCGGCGGGATTGCTGAGGTGGCGCGTTGTGGTTGGCTGCGGTGAGGTGGAGGGGCGCTGGACATGTCCGGCAGCGAGCGGACATGTCCGGCTGCGTGGAGGAGGACGGGGTAGGGTTTGATCTGCGCGAAAATGGAGAGGGAGGCACCTACTTATAGCTAGAGGGAGCTAGGAGTGTCCAAATGAGGAGCCGTTCGCGGCCACGCGATCGTGATCGAACGGCCAAGAGCATGGAGGGGTTAGAATGGGCTAGGTGGGCTGTGCAAAAGGGGTGCTGGGCCAAAAGGCAAAAGGCTTCCGGTGCTTAACACGGTTAACCGTTGTGCTATCAAACGAACTCCGAACGCGACGAAACTTGACACGCGGTCTACCTATGCTATAATAAGACCACACGCCAAGTTTCAACCCATTCCGAGAACGTTTTTCGGCCACTCAAAAAATAAATATTCGGAGGCACCGCGGGCACATGCAAGTGTGTCTGGGCTCAGAACGGACAACGGAGAGGACGAGGAAACTCAGAAGGATGCAAGTTCTGAAAACATGCTGATGCAACACACATGATGACATGGCAAGATGCAACACGCAAGCAGATGACATGGCAACAGCGACGAATAACTGGCTGACACCTGGCGCACCGGTCTCGGGGTGTCACAACACTCCCCTACTAACAAGAGATCTCGTCCCGAGATCTTAGGAACAAGACAGAAGAGAAAAAGGAAGAACAAAGTTCTTCGAGGACAAAAGAGTGAAGCCAAAGAATCTTGAGAGGTTGAACAACTGGAAGAAAGGATACAACGGAGAAGAACGAGATTCGGAAGCTCTGTTACAAAAGGGACAAGGAACACACGAGAACCTTGTAAGTTGAAAGGAATGAAACAAGAGTTGAAGGAATACGAGTGAATTCGAAACCACTCCGGTTAATAAGAGATAGAAAGGAATCTCCACGAAGGAATTCGGGTAGCACTCCGGCTGAAACTGAAAGAAATAGCACACCGGTTGACATGACTGGAATAGGACAAGAACCTGAGAAAATGGAATAAAACATGACGAAAAGACAAGACGATGCCTCCGGAATAATTGAAATGATGGAATAAAAAGAATGGAGAAGAAGATGACAACTTCCATCACGAATGAATTCGAAAGAGGATCTTCAGAAGAAAGGCTTGAACGGAGCTGTTGAAAATCAACAACAAAAGAATGAGCTTGTTGTGGACTTATGTAAACATCTCAAAACTTGAGGTGAATTATGCCGCAAGCAAAAGATTGATTAGCTGATAATGAAGAAATGCAAAACTCCACTTCAAAAGAATACGGATAATTATTTGCATCTCGGGACACAAAAGAATAATGCTTGAGCTGCTCCAGAAGAATTAGATGAATATTGACGAATGATTTGAGTTGCGATGAACCTCCATGAAGAACTCCGGTAACGAAAGGATGATGAATATAGAATTGACGGATGAAAAGAATAAGATTAAAGCCTTGCAATGATTAGTCGGGGTTCCGACGAGATAACCGAGAAAAACTTGAACTCCGGGAAGAAAAGATGAAAGGACTTGGAACTAGAATTTATTCATGGAGAATAAACTCCGAAGGAAGGGATTAAATGAACTTGAAGAAAGAATAAGAATTATGTTATGCTTATCCTCCATCACTTAAATTGATGAGAAAAAATGGATTCGCGTACAACTTATTCTCGTTGAAATGATTAAAGAGAGATATATCGCTAACTTGCGAAAATCTCCATTAATCACCGGTAGAATTGGAAAGAACGAATGAGTTGATATGACGACACCGGAAAAGAACTCTTGAGCGAACCACCGTATGGAATTAAGGCCGAGTGAAGAGAAGAACGAACCACCGGGAAGAACTAAAATCAAGTGATGAAAGAGAATAGACCACCGTAAGGAAATAAAATCGAATGAAGAAAGAGAAGAAAACCACCGTAAGAAGTTGAAATTGAACGATGCAAGAGGACAAGCCACCGTGAAGAATTGAGATTGAGTGAACACAAGAGACTGAATCTCCGGGAAGAATAAATCACTTGAGGACAATTAGAATGACGAGAGCAACGAGATCATGAACTGATTAAAGAATACTTGAACGAAGCACCAAAAAGAATATGAGACGAACGAAGAGGCATCAATGAAGAATATTGGGAGGACGAAGTTGAAAACTGAGAACAAAGAAATCTTCTGAAATGATGGCCTTCGGAGGAACACAAAGAAAAGAATTCATGAATACTCCGGATGAAGAAGAAAGAATCAAGGTTGAACCAATGATGAAAGAATTAAAATCGATCTTTAAGAAGGCATATGACTGATAGAATCCATACTTACGTCACACTAGAAAAGAATTACAGAACACTCCGGGAAAAATAAAAGAGTCAGGTAAGATCCTGGGAATAAGCCTGTCGGTTATGAGCCCGCCGAAGAGAAAAACGCCGTTGAAAAGGATTCAAAAGGAGAAGATGCACCGGAACAATTGAAAATTCGAATGAGGTGACAACCTCGAATTAATTGGAACACGGACAAATCTCTTGAGAATGTCTTTGGAACACCGGAACAATTAGATGGCGAGAGGTAAACGAGCAAAGTGAAGCAATTGAGCCGAGGAAAAGAATATGAACCACACCGAAAAATTGGAATTGAATCCACCGGAAAAGAAGAAGAGATGAAGAATATCAAACGAGAGTGTAATTTATCGGAGAAGAAAAGAGAATAGTGATGACGAGTTAGACGAGAATTCACCGGTTGAAATAACTGAGGAAAGAATGCAAAGGATTCACACGAGTAGGATGGATACTCGATTAAGGACTCCGGTCCGAGAAGCAAAAGGGTGGGAGGGTGGGAAAAAGAAGGAACACATCGGACGGAGAAAACACCGTCAGTTGAAAAGAACTGAGGTTGAACTTGCAAAGAAGAAGAGGGTTGAATCCACTTGACGAGAGATGCACCAGATGAAAGAACTAACAATGCAACGAACGAAAACTAACCATGAGATCCTAAAAAAATTTGAAGGGGAAGCGGAGCAATTCAAAACACCTACGTCAAGATACCACACCAGAGCGACGAAGGGGCGGGGAAGTAAAAAGAATTCCTACTCTCCTATATAACCAGACTCCGAAAAAGTTTTCTTCTAGACTCAACAACGGCCAAACTACGATCAATCAAGGGGGCTCCTATGGTCGGTCGAGGCTGTGATACCAACTTGTCAAGCCCAAGATGCGATTCTATCCCGATCACGTGACACTTACGTGATTGGGGCACAACCGCATTTCGGGCGCTTAGCAAGATGGATATCATTACATCGTACCATTACATACATACATGGGGATACAACAATACATACAAGTCACATGAATACAACAACATCAATACAAGGTATCCGACTACGGATACAAACAAGAAAAGCACAAAGACATCCATCTGCTATCCCAAGCTGCCGACCCGGAACCCAACCCAAGACTGGAGAAGAAGAACTCCAACGAAAGAACAACGCTCTCACGTCAAGACATCGGAAACCTGCACCTGCAACTGTTGTTGTAGTATCTGTGAGCCACGAGGACTCAGCAATCCCATAACCATGCGTAACAAGACTATCAAAGCTTAATGGGTAGGAAGAAGTAAAGTGGTGAGGTTGCAGCAGCGGCTAGCAATATATATGGTGGCTAACTTACGAGTACAAGAATAAGATGAGCATCTACGCAAACGGTCGCAACTAGTAGTGATCGCTAAAGATCCTAAACTACTTACGAGTCATACATAACCCCACCGTGTTCTCTTCTCAAAGTGAAAAGAGATAGTCACGGTTACTCACACAGTTGTGTGTTTTATCTCGGATCCTCTGTCAAGTTTTCTACAACCGGACATTAACAAATTCCAATCTGCCACATAACCGTGGGCACGGCTTTCGAAAGATCAGAACCCTTCAGGGGTGTCCCAACTTAGCCCATCACAAGCTCTCACGATCAGCTGAAGTGATAAATATAATATCGTCACCCCTTATCTTAAGGAAATTCGATCAGGCTCGGCATCCCGGTGCACAAGACATTTCGACAATGGTAAAACAAGTCCAGCAAGACCTCCCGGCGTGCCGACACCGTGATAGTAGCCGCGCGTATCTCGTCTCAGGCCACAACCGGATAGGTGAGCCTACGGGAGCCAATCCTCGAGTTTCCCCGTGGTGGCCCCGCAGTCTCCCCGTTTGGGACCAACACCATCAACACTGGCCCCCCTGCTATGTAGAAGAATCCTCGGGTAGCGCTAACTCCCTATGCAGTTTAAATTAATTAATTAAGTTGTTATTATGAGCAAATTAAAACCAATGTTGGGCCTTGCTGGAGGAGTTATATTCAAATATGAACTGTCAAGGGGTCCCCATATACCCAACCGTGTAAGGAACGCAAAATCAAGGAACATAATGCCGGTTTATCGGCGCCTAAGGTGGCATGAGTGGAACAAAACACTGAGCAAAAGGCCAAGCCTTCCACCCATGCCCAGTATATAGGTGTGTTAATAATAATAATAGATATTGTGATATACCAACAACAAGTTCCCTCCTGGAATGATCTTCATCTTCACCTGCAACTAACAACGCTATAAGAGGGGCTGAGCAAGCGGGTAACATAGCCGAACAATGGTTTTGCTAGGAAGGTTTCAAAGGTTAGAGGTTTCATGGCAAGAAGGAGAGGCTGACATTAATGAAGGGTAGCGCGACATATAACGATAGCATCGAGACAACTAAGCAAAGGCAATGATAGTAAAGGTATCCAAGGGTATGGTCATCTTGCCTGAGATCCCGCAAGAAAGAAGAACGGATCCATGAATAAGACGGAGAAGAAGCCTTGAAGAAGAATCATGGGTAGACGAACGAATCCACACGAACGCAACGGAACAAGCACTAGCAAGAAGAAGCAAGCAACACGGTAAACACACAACACAAGAACTTGACAATATGCTCAACCAGTTATGATGCGAAACAAGTCTACATATGAAGCACAACAGGGCTATACAGGAAGCACAACATGGCAAGGTAGGAAGCACAGAAAAACAACACAAGTCTATATGATGCAATACATGGCAAGGTATGATGCATGACAAGTCTATACAGGAAGCACAACAAGTCTATACAGGAAGCATAACATGGCAAGGTAGGAAGCACAGAAAGACAACACAAGTTTATATATGATGCAATACATGGCAAGGCAGGAAGCATGACAAGTCTATACAGGAAGCACAACAAGTCTATACAGGAAGCATAACATGGCAAGGTAGGAAGCACAACAGATGCACTTAGGATGCATTACGCCACAACATAGGAAGCACACCAGAACAACACACGAACAAAACAATAAGCTCAAGAAAGTAGGATGCAAGACAGATCCATATAGGATGCAAAACATGACAAGGTTGGAAGCACAGAGAAGCAACATAAGAAGAACAAGTTTAAATGAGGCCGGAAGCTACTTAAGAAAAAATCCGGTAAGTCCTCATATGCATAGTTTGAAATTAGTCTAGATCTGAACAAACCTTAAGTTAAAGTTATTAAACAGCAAGTTAACATGCACCGTCATGATCTACATGGAATTCTAGTCAAGTTTCCTATAAAGTTTGTTTAATTCGGAGCTACGGCCTAGAAGATATGAGCAAAACAAGTTAAGCATGGCAACGGTGCAAGATGCACCCAAACATCAAGAAAACATTCTCCAAACATGTTAAGAAGATGATATTATGATTCTACATGCAAAATCACATAATTTTCATATAAGGAACACTCAAAGCGGAGCAACGGGCTAAAAGATACACATGAAACAAGATATAACAACAAGCTGAAATTAACAGCCACATAGAAACTTTGGAGCAAGATATATATATGCTACAGTACTTCAACATGATAACAAGAAGCATGGACATGAAGTAGACTATCCTACAGTAAACAACTCCATTGGAGCAACTCCATAGGACGCATGGATCAATAGCAACAAGCTACAACATTTTGATCATGACAATAAAAACCTCACAGCAATATTTTATAGCAACTTGGGAGCAAGAATTAAATAAGCTACAGTAAGTCAAATGAGCAAGTAAGAGCATGGATGGATAGAAAACAACATATAAAACAAGGAAAGATCAATGGCCACCCCAAAACTAACATGGATTAACCAAGGACAAGAAGCAAACATAGCATCAGGATAACACAGATTCCAGACTTAGTGAAATTTCACCAAGTGTTAAAACAGCAACAACAACATGGCAAGTTTACAAGCATGTTTAAGTCTACACAAGGCATATCATGGAAAGTTAAATGCACCACATAAAATAACACATCATGGAGATTCTAAAACATCTAGGCATGTGACAAGGGGACAAACACAACAATAGCAACGAGCTCCTCAACTAGGCATCTCGTTACAAGTTACAAAACCTAACAGCCAAAACCATTTTTGCAACAGAGATAAACATGGCAATATGAAATCAAACAATCATTCTATATCAACCAACATGTAGAGCATCTCATGATGAACATTTTGACATATCATTTGCATCATTTGGATAAACATGCACCAAGTTATCATATCTCAAACATGGCAACAAAATAACAAGTAGCAACAGTTTCTAATAAGTAGCACTCTTGCAACAGAGATTAGAGCATCCAGATGAATTCAAACGAGCATGGCACAATGGAACAAAGTGTAGAGCATAACACCATGATCATTTTGACATATCATTCACTCAATTTGGATCACCACACAAAATGATATTAGCTCCACAAAAATGCATCAGACAACAGTTTTCAGGGGACTTAGCCATATTTCAACCCCAGGGAAAAAAAACAAGCGGCGTCACATAGTAAAACACGCTCGGGGCGGGGGATAGGGCAGCTCACCAAGTGGGCTTCGGCCAAAACTGTGGAGGAGGGTGAGGCAGGCCGCGCGTGGCGGGCCGAGGAGATGGGCCGGGGAGCTGGCGCCGCCCCACGCTGGCACTCGGCTCGGGTCGTCGTTCTCGCCCGAACGAACGACCGAGCGAGGCCATGGCAGGCGGTGGCGGGAACGAACGGCGGTAGACGAGGCAGTCCAGCAGCGGGACCGGCCGGACTTGGCGGATCCGGCCGCGGCAGCGCAGGAGCCACCGGATCTGGGTGTCGCCGGCCCAGATCGAGGCTGAGGGGGAGTGGCTGGCTCCGGCGATGGAGCTCGCTGGCGGGCAGCAGGGCGCGGTGGCGCGCTGCCGGCGGCGGCGCGAACGAGGCGGCGGGGTCGGCAAGCTCGGACGAGGGCGCTGAGCGCCTACGGGCGGGCGCCTGCGGGAGCGGCGGCAGCGGATGGGCTCGTCGGGCTCGGCGGGCCGCGGCGGTGGGAAGACTGGAGAGGCCACGTGGCGCGAGGGGAGTGGCTGTGGGCGGCGGGATTGCTGAGGTGGCACGCTGTGGTTGGCTGCGGTGAGGTGGAGGGGCGCGGGACATGTCCGACGGCGAGCGGACATGTCCGGCTGCGCGGAGGAGGACGGGGTAGGGTTTGATCTGCGCGAAAATGGAGAGGGAGGCACCTATTTATAGCTAGAGGGAGCTAGGAGTGTTCAAATGAGGAGCCGTTCACGGCCACGCGTTCGTGATTGAACGGCCAAGAGCATGGAGGGGTTAGAATGGGCTAGGTGGGCTGTGCAAAAGGGGTGCTGGGCCAAAAGGCAAAAGGCTTCCGGCGGTTAACACGGTTAACCGTTGGGCTATCAAACGAACTCCGAACGCGACGAAACTTGACAGGCGGTCTACCTATGCTATAATAAGACCACACGCTAAGTTTCAACCCATTCCGAGAATGTTTTTCGGTCACTCACAAAATAAATATTCGGAGGCACCGCGGGCGCTTGCAAGTGTGTCTGGGCTCAGAACGGACAACAGAGAGGATGAGGAAACTCAGACGGATGCAAGTTTTGAAAACATGCTGATGCAACACACATGATGACATGGCAAGATGCAACACGCAAGCAGATGACATGGCAACGGCAACGAATAACTGGCTGACACCTAGCGCACCGGTCTCGGGGTGTCACAACACTCCCCTACTAACAAGAGATCTCGTCCCGAGATCTTAGGAACGAGACGGAAGAGAAAAAGGAAGAACAAAGTTCTTCGAGGACAAAAGAGTGAAGCCAAAGAACCTTGAGAGATAGAATAACTGGAAGAAAGGATACAACAGAGAAGAACGAGATTCGGAAGCTCTGTTACATAAGGAACAAGGAACACACGGGAACCTTGTAAGTTGAAAGGAATGAAACAAGAGTTGAAGGAATAAGAGTGAATTCAAAACCACTCTGGTTAATAAGAGATAGAAAGGAATCTCCACGAAGGAATTCGGGTAGAACTCCGGCTGAAACTTAAAGAAATAGCACACCCGTTGACATGACTGGAATAGGACAAGAACCTGAGAAGATGGAATAAAACATGACAAAATGACAAGACAATGCCTCCGGAATAATTGAAATGATGGAATAAAACGAATGGAGAAGAAGATGAAAACTTCCATCACGAATGAATTCGAAAGAGGATCTTCAGAAGAAAGGCTTGAACGGAGCTATTGAAAATCAACAACAAAAGAATGAGCTTGTTGTGGACTTATGTAAACATCTCAAAACTTGAGGTGAATTATGCCGCAAGCAAAAGATTGATTAGCTGATAATGAAGAAATGCAAAACTACACTTCAAAAGAATACGGAGAATTATTTGCATCTCGGGACACAAAAGAAGAATGCTTGAGCTGCTCCAGAAGAATTAGATGAATATTGACGAATGATATGAGTTGTGATGAACCTCCATGAAGAACTCCGGTAACGAAAGGATGATGAATATAGAAATGACAGATGAAAATAATAAGATTAAAGCCTTGCGATGATTAGTCGGGTTTCCGACGAGATAACCAAGAAATACTTGAACTCTGGGAAGAAAAGATGAAAGGACTTGGAACTAGAATTTATTCATGGAGAATAAACTCCGAAGGAAGGGATTAAATGAACTTGAAGAAAGAATAAGAATTATGTTATGCTTATCCTCCATCACTTAAATTGATGAGAAACAATGGATTTGCATACAACTTATTCTCGTTGAAATGATTAAAGAGAGATATATCGTAACTTGCGAAAATCTCCATGAAACACCGGTAGAATTGGAAAGAACGAATGAATTGATATGACGACACCGGAAAAGAACTCTTGAGCGAACCACCATAAGGAATTAAGGCCGAGTAAACAAAAGAACAAACCACCGGGAAGAACTAAAATCAAGTGATGAAAGAGAATAGACCACCTTAAGGAATTAAAATCGAATGAAGAAAGAGAAGAAAACCACCGTAAGAAATTGAAATTGAATGATGCAAGAGGACAAGCCACCGTGAAGAATTGAGATTGAGTGAACACAAGAGACTGAATCTCCGGGAAGAATAAAGCACTTGAGGACAATTAGAATGACGAGAGCAACGAGATCGTGAACTGATTAAAGAATACTTGAACGAAGCACCGGAAAGAATATGAGACGGACGAAGAGGCATCAATGAAGAATATTTGGAGGACGAAGTTGAAAACTGAGAACGAAGAAATCTTCTGAAATCATGGCCTTCAGAGGAACATAGAGGAAAGAATTCATGAATACTCTGGATGAAGAAGAAAGAATTAAGGTTGAACCAATGATGAAAGAATTAAAATCGATCTTTAAGAAGGCATATGACTGATGGAATCCATACTTACGTCACACTAGAAAATAATTACGGAACACTCCGGGAAAAATAAAAGAGTCAGGTAAGATCCTAGGAATAAGCCTGTGGGTTATGAGCCCGCCGAAGAGAAAAACACCGTTGAAAAGGATTGAAAAGGAGAAGATGCACCGGATCAATTGAAAACTCGAATGAGGTGACAACCTCGAATTATTTGGAATACAGACAAATCTCTTGAGAATGTCTTTGGAACAATGGAATAATTAGATTGCGAGAGGTAAATGAGCAAAGTGAAGCAATTGAGCCGAGGAAAAGAATACGAACCACACCGAAAAATTGGAATTGAATCCACCGGAAAAGAAGAAGAGTTGAAGAATATCAAACGAGAGGGTAATTTATCGGAGAAGAAAAGAGAATAGTGATGACGAGTTAGACGAGAATTCACCGGTTGAAATAACTGAGGAAAGAATGCAAAGGATTCACACGAGTAGGATGGATACTCGATTAAGGACTCGGGTCCGAGAAGCAAAAGGGTGGGAGGGTGGGAAAAAGAAGGAACACATCGGACGGAGAAAACACGGTCGGTTGAAAAGAACTGAGGTTGAACTTGCAAAGAAAAAGAGGGTTGAATCCACTTAGCGAGAGATGCACTAGATGAAAGAACTAACAACGCAACGTACGAAAACTTACCACGAGATCCTAGAAAAAAATTGAAGGGGAAGAGGAGCAATTCAAAACACCTACGTCAAGATACCTCACCAGAGCGACGAAGGGGCAGGGAAGTAAAAAGAATTCCTACTCTCCGATATAACTAGACTCCAAAAAAGTTTTCTTCTAGACTCAACAACGGCCAAACTACGATCAATCAAGGGGGATCCTATGGTCGGTCGAGGCTCTGATGCCAACTTGTCAGGCCCAAGATGCGATTCTATCCCGATCACGTGACACTTACGTGATTGGGGCACAACCGCATTTCGGGTGCTTAGCAAGATGGATATCATTACATCGTACCATTACATACATACATGGGGATACAACAATACATACAAGTCACATGAATACAACAACATCAATACAAGGTATCCGACTACGGATACAAACAAGAAAACCACAAAGACATCCATCTGCTATCCCAGGCTGCCGACCCGAAACCTAACCCAAGACTGAAGAAGAAGAACTCCAACGAAAGAACAACGCTCTCACGTCAAGACATCGGAAACCTGCACTTGCAACTGTTGTTGTAGTATCTGTGAGCCACGAGGACTCAGTAATCACATTACCATGGGTAACAAGACTATCAAAGCTTAATGGGTAGGAAGAGGTAAAGTGGTGAGGTTGCAGCAGCGGCTAGCAATATATATGGTGGCTAACTTACGATTACAAGAATAAGATGAGCATATACGCAAACGGTCGCAACTAGTAGAAATCGCAAAAGATCCTGAACTACTTACGAGTCAAACATAACCCCACCGTGTTCTCTTCTCAAAGTGAAAAGAGACAGTCACGGTTACTCACACAGTTGTGTGTTTTATCTCGGATCCTCTGTCAAATTTTCTACAACCGGACATTAACAAATTCCAATCTGCCACATAACCACGGGCACGGCTTTCGAAAGATCATAACCCTGCAGGGGTGTCCCAACTTAGCCCATCACAAGCTCTCACGATCAGCTGAAGTGATAAATATAATATTATCACCCCTTATCTTAGGGAAATCCGATCAGACTCGGCATCCCGGTGCACAAGACATTTCGACAATGGTAAAACAAGTAAAGCAAGACCTCCCGGCGTGCCGACACCCTGATAGTAGCCGCGCGTATCTCGTCTCAGGCCACAACCGGATAGGTGAGCCTATGGGAGCCAATCCTCGAGTTTCCCCGTGGTGGCCCAGCAGTCTCCCCGTTTGGGACCCACACCATCAGCACTGGCCCCCCTGCTATGTAGAAGAATCCTCGGGTAGCGCTAACTCCCTATGCAATTTAAATTAATTAATTAAGTTGTTATTATGAGCAAATTAAAACCAATGTTGGGCCTTGCTGGAGGAGTTTTATTCAAAGACGAACTATCAAGGGGTCCCCATATACCCAACCGTGTAAGGAACGCAAGATCAAGGTACATAATGCCGGTTTATCGGCGCCTAAGGGGGCATGAGTGGAACAAAACACCGAGCTAAAGGGCAAGCCTTACACCCATGCCCAATATATAGGTGTGTTAATAATAATAATAGATATTGTGATATACCAAGAACAAGTTCCCTCCTGGAACGATCTTCATCTTCACCTGCAACTAACAACGCTATAAGAGGGGCTGAGCAAGCGGGTAACATAGTCGAACAATGGTTTTGCTAGGAAGGTTTCAAAGTTTAGAGGTTTCATGGCAAGAAGGAGAGGCTGACATTAATGATGGGTAGCGCGACATATAACGATAGCATCGAGACAACTAAGCAAAGGCAATGATAGTAAAGGTATCCAAGGGTATTACCATCTTGCCTAAGATCCCGCAAGGAAGAAGAACGGATCGATGAAGAAGACGGAGAAGAAGCCTTGAAGAAGAATCAGGGGTAGACGAACGAATCCTCACGAACGCACACTAACGAGAAGAAGCAAGCAACACAGTAAACACACAACACAAGAACATGACAACATGCTCAACCAGGTATGATGCGAAACAAGTCTACATATGAAGCACAACAAGGCTATACAGGAAGCACAACATGGCAAGGTAGGAAGCACAGAAAAACAACACAAGTCTATATGATGCAATACATGGCAAGGTATGATGCATGACAAGTCTATACAGGAAGCACAACAAGTCTATACAGGAAGCATGACATGGCAAGGTAGGAAGCACAGAAAAACAACACAAGTTTATATATGATTCAATACATGGCAAGGTAGGAAACATGACAAGTCTATACAGGAAGCACAACAAGTCTATACAGGAAGCATAAAATGGCAAGGTAGGAAGCACAACAGATGCACTTAGGATGCATTACGCGACAACATAGGAAGCACACCAGAACAACACAAGAACAAGACAATAAGCTCAAGCAAGTAGGATGTAAGACATATCCATATAGGATGCAAAACATGACAAGGTTGGAAGCACAAAGAAGCAACATAAGAACAACAAGTTTAAATGAGGCCGGAAGCTACTTAAGACAAATCCGGTAAGTCCTCATATGCATAGTTTGAAATTAGTCCAGATCTGAACAAACCTTAAGTTAAAGTTGTTAAACATCAAGTTAACATGCACCATCATGATCTACACGGAATTCTAGTCAAGTTTCATATAAAGTTTGTTTAATTCGGAGCTACGGCCTAGAATATATGAGAAAAACAAGTTAAAAAATGGCAACGGTGCAAGATGCACCCAAACATCAAGCAAACATACTCCAAACATGTTCACAAGATGATATTATGATTCTACATGCAAAATCACACAAGTTTCATATAAGGAACACTCAAAACGGAGCAACGGGCTAAAAGATACACATGAAACAAGATTTAACAACAAGCTGAAATAAACAGCCACATAGCAACTTTGGAGCAAGATATATATATGCTACAACACTCAAACATGATAACAAGAAGCATGGACATGAAGTAGACATATCCTACAGCAAACAACTCCATTGGAGCAACTCCATAGGAGGCATGCATCAATAGCAACAAGCTACAACATTTTGATCATGACAATAAAAACCTGACAGCAATATTTTATAACAACTTGGGAGCAAGAATTAAATAAGCTACAGGAAGTCAAATGATCAAGTAAGAGCATGTATGAATGTACAACAACATATACAACAAGGAAAGATCAATGGCCACCCCAAAACTAACATGGATTAACCTAGGACAGCAAGCAAACATAGCATCAGGATAAGACAGATTCCAGACTTAGTGAAATTTCACTAAGTGTTAAAACAACAATAACATCATGGCAAGTTTACAAGCATGTTTAAGTCAACACAAGGCATATCATGGAAAGTTAAATGCACCACATCAAGTAACACATCATGGAGATTCTAAAACATCTAGGCATGTGACAAGGTGACAAACACAACAATAGCAACGAGCTCCTCGACTAGGCATCTCGTTACAAGTTACAAAACCTAACAGCCAAAAGCACTTTTGCAACAGAGATAAACATGGCAATATGAACTCAAACAAGCATGCTATATCAACCAACATGTAGAGCATCTCATGATGAACATTTTGACATATCATTTGGATCATTTGGATAAACATGCACCAAGTTATCATATCTCAAACATGGCAACAAAATAACAAGTAGCAGCAGTTTATAACAAGTAGCGCTCTTGCAATAGAGATTAGAGCATCTAGATGAATTCAAACGAGCATGGCACAATGGAACAAAGTGTAGAGCATAACACCATGATCTTTTTGACATATCATTCACTCAATTTGGATCACCACACAAAAAGATATTAGCTCCACAAGAATGCATCAGACAACAGTTTTCAGGGGACTTGGCCATATTTCAACCCCAGGGAAAAAAACAAGCGGCGTCACATAGTAAAACACGCTCGGGGCGGGGGATAGGGCAGCTCACCAAGTGAGCTTCGACCCAAACTATGGAGGAAGGAGAGGCAGGCCGCGCGTGGCGGGCCGAGGAGATGGGACGGGGAGCTGGCGCCGGCCCACGCTGGCGCTCGGCTCGGGTCATCGTTCTCGCCCGAACAAACGACTGAGCGAGGCCATGGCAGGCGGTGGCGGGAACGAACGGCGGTAGACGAGGCAGTCCGGCGGCAGGACCGGCCGCGGCAGGACAGGAGCCACCGGATCTGGGTGCCACCGGCCCAGATCGGGGCTGAGGGGGAGCGGCTGGCTCCGGCGGTGGAGCTCGTCGGCGGGCAGCAGGGCACGGTGGCGCGGTGTCGACGGCGGCGCGAACGAGGCGGTGGGGTCGGCGGCCTGGGATGAGGGCGCTGAGCGCCTGCGGGAGCGGCGGCGGCAGATGGGCTCATTGGGCCCGCTGCGGGCTCGGCGGGCCGCGGCGGTGGGAAGACTGGAGAGGCCATGTGGCGCGAGGGGAGTGGCTTCGGGCGGTGGGATTGCTGAGGTGGCGCGCTGTGGTTGGCTGCGGTGAGGTGCAGGGGCACTGGACATGTCCGGCGGCGAGCGGACAGGTCCGGCTGCGCGGAGGAGGACGGGGTAGGGTTTGATGTGCGTGAAAATGGAGAGGGAGGCACCTATTTATAGCTAGAGGGAGCTAGGAGTGTCCAAATGAGGAGCCGTTCGCGGCCACGCGATCGTCATCGAACGGCCAAGAGCATGGAGGGGTTAGAATGGGCTAGGTACGCTGTGCAAAAGGGGTGGTGGGCCAAAAGGCAAAAGGCTTCTGGCGGTTAACACGGTTAACCGTTGGGCTATCAAACGAACTCCGAACGCGACGAAACTTGACAGGCGGTCTACCTATGCTATAATAAGACCACACGCCAAGTTTGAATCCATTCCGAGAACGTTTTTCGGCCACTCACAAAATAAATATTCGGAGGCACCGCGGGCACGTGCAAGTGTGTCTGGGCTTAGAACGGACAACGGAGAGGACGAGGAAACTCAGACGGATGCAAGTTTTGAAAACATGCTGATGCAACACACATGATGACATGGCAAGATGCAACATGCAAGCAGATGACATGGCAACGGCGACGAATAACTTGCTGACACCTGGCGCACCGGTCTCGGGGTGTCACATGGTCCCTCTGAATCCCCCTGTGAATAGTTATCTTCCTCTGTATTACAATATGGAATGGTGGTAGGGGGGTTGTCTTTGCGCCCACAAGCATCGTCTCTTTTGGTCTACATGTCCAGTACCATTGTGTACAATAACTGACATGCATAGGAATAAAACATAGTGAGATTATGTAAGGAGTGCATGCAGAAATCCAGAGTGATGTTAGCTACTTATGGATAGACCCAAAACCAAGGATAGCAGGTAGATAAAAGCTTCAGTTAAAAAAATATAGATAATGGCTCCTTTAGGGCCTCTTTGATTCGCAGGATTTTGAAATCGCGGGAATAGGAAAAGTTTACGATTGGAGTGTCATGCCCAGTTGAATGCTATAGGAATAGCAAGGAGTGTTTGATTTCACTAGAAAAGTAAAAGAATTGTAAAAAGAGGTTGGAGTGGATGTTAGATTTCTTATGAAATGTAGTACAGGAGATTCCATTGGAAAAATTCCTATGGGATTCAATCCTATATATCAAAGGACAAACGTAGGAAAAATTCCAAAGGATTTCAATCCTCCAAAAATCTTATAGAATTCCTTTGAATCAAATGAGCCCTTAATGTTTGTTTCCACCCAATATGAAACTCACCGTGGACACCTGAGATTATTCAGATAGAAGACATATATTATTGATTGTTGCCCCAATATGTACCCCATAACCATTTAAAAACTCAAGCTCGAGCATTAGTTTGAACCTGACTTGGAGTCTAATCGGTGAACCTGAAGATAAAGTAGCATGTCATCATGTTAAGCGATGCATAACGCAAGTAGACACGAAAGCGTGCGACCTCTCTTGCGAATCCGTGTAGTCCTCAAGGTTCTCTGCTCAGTTGATGATGCTAATGAGGTTGTCGTGGCTGCCAGCGGCGGGGAAGAAGATCTGAGGCGGCGAAAGACATTCTGGAGGACGGATCATTGCTTTGGTGAAACCTTCCGTCGTTTGAGCAGCTGAGCTGGGGTGGACCACAGTGCAGCTGTAGCGACCACGATCCGAATGGACCGAAGTCTCTATGTTCTGTGTCATCCCTGGATCAGTAATGGTGACACACACACAGTACTTGAAAGATTTATAACAGAGTGGCAATCACACACTTAGTTCATCAAATGTCTCAAAAGATAACTTATTACAAAAGTATATGGCATAAGGCCATTTAACAAAATAACAGCAGAAGGCATGGAAGATAAGTGAGTCCATAAACTCCAACGGCATAGCTGAGTGCATGACAAACGACCTAGCGCACCTTACTCTTCTTCTGAAAAGTCTGCAACGTAACATGTTTTAGCCCGAAACGGGTCAGCACATGGAATATGCTAGCAGGATAACACAGTAGAGCAAGTAACAAAATAAGGGCTAACACTATATGCATATTTGGCTGGTGGAGGCTCTAAGGTTAAGGTTTTTGCATAAAGCCAATTTTTCCCTACAACAAAGGAATAACTTTTATTGTAACTATCATGGTAGTTGAAACATCATTGAGATGGTTCCTCCAAATCAATCCCAATTAAAGTAGTCATCATTAACCCAACAAATTAATTTTAGAGTGATGAGATCAACCAATAATTCAAGTACCAGATACTCAAGATGTCCATAACTGGGGACACGGCTAATCATGATTAGTTTGTACACTCTGCAGAGGTTTGCGCACTTTCCCCCACAAGACTCGATCTCATCCGTTGAATTTCTCGCACTACATGGTCTTTGAGAAACGGATGACTGAGACACAATCTTTCAGAAGCATTTACTCTTTACCCCGGGTGGACCCGTACACCTACTTTCCCCTACATCTGCTAGTCCACCACTAAAAGAGCTCACACAACTTAATCATACTATGCCAGAGCCCATAATGGCATTGTGGCTGCACACGGAAGTTTCTAGAATAGTTTTATGATCCCTTTGAGCCTGGGTGGCATTCCATAGGATAATCACACGGTTCCTCTGGGATTTCCTAGGACAACACTGGATTCTCCAGGTGCCCTGCAACCACTCCACCCAGATGTGTATTAATGTAGCCACCTTAAGTTGAACCATTAATTAACATCTCACATCTGTCATGGATACTCTCAAACCCAAACCACGCCTACGAGCATAGCATAGCAACCTAAGCATAACGTAGAAGTAACTCCCAAGGGTTTGAAAATAATGGGGGTAATAGGTTCTACCTCAATATACTTCCCATACCCACAAGTTAAGAGATCCTACTCATGCAATGTGTGAGGGGTTGATCTAATGCATAAAAACTAGGTAATAAAGGGTATGATCAAAGTGTTACTTGCCTTGCTGATGATTCGCAAAACTTAGGGACTCGTAGTAGCACGCTTCGCACTCTGGGAATTCTATCGCAAGCAAACAATAGCATACATAAGCAAACAAGCAAAGATGCACAGATAAAACTCCAAATAAGAAGATCTAACAAGAAAGTTCAACTTAAGAACTCCATTTTGCAAAAAGAATCAAAACAAACGGAGCAACAAAACTCAAAGTACGAAAGAAACAAGATCCGTTTACTAGATTGAACTAAAGTCAATTTTTATAGTAGAAAAACCTTGTTCAAGTTGATTAAACGGAAAGAGGGCTTCGAGACGAAGATCTAGGCGTTTTAATCGCCTGATTCCGACCTACGAGCGAAAAGAAAAACTAAGAGGAAGATCAGGGCAGAAATCGCGATCGAAAATAATTGCGGAAAAACCTTGAAAGAGAAAAACAGACGAACGGGCTAATGAATGAACGTTCGCTGTCTGTTACTAAAGGAAGAAAAGCGTTCGTTAGAATGAACAAACGGACGAACGGCCGCTACGTAACTAACCCGACGGAAAAACCAAACCGATCTAGAAAATAGATCTAGGGTTTTCTAAAAAAACAAACGGTTTTTTTAAAACCGATAGTTACCTATCGGGTCGGGCGGCGGGTGGCGGAGCGGGTTACGGGCAGCGGGGAGGGTTGCGGGCGGCGGGGCGGGTGGCTACGGCGCGTCGGCGGCGGTGGCGACGGCTGCGGGCGGCGGCTCGGCTGCGGCGGCGGCGCGGCGCATGCGGCGGCAGTGTGGCGCGGCGCAGGCGGCGGCGGTGGTGTGGGGCGACGGGGGGCTGCCGGTGGCTTATAAAGAGCCGAGGGGCCAAGGCGGAGTCAGCGGCGGCTCGGACTCCGGCGAGAGTCCGTC
The DNA here is from genome assembly GCA_902687465.1 of Secale cereale. Lineage (NCBI taxonomy): Eukaryota > Viridiplantae > Streptophyta > Magnoliopsida > Poales > Poaceae > Secale > Secale cereale. Next base: position 361,062,562 of record LR738711.1, read on the forward strand.
TCGGCCACGGGTGGAAGGCGACGGCGCAACGGGCCGGCTGGGCCTTGCTACTTCTTGAGCTTGCGTTGTATTCCCTCGAGGAGGAAAGGGAGATGCAGCACAGTAGCGTAAATATTTCCCTAAATTTTTTAGAACCAAGGTATCAATCCAGTAGGAGACCACGCGCGAGTCCCTCGCACCTGCACAAACAAATAAGAACTTCACAGCCAATGTGATAAGGGGTTGTCAATCCCTTTACGGTCACTTACGAAAGTGAGATCTGATAGAGATGATAGTTTATATTTTTGTTATTTTTTGTTTATTAGAACAGCAAATAAAAGCGATAAAAGTAAAGTAGATGTAGATTGATATGTTGAGAATAGACCCGGGGGCCATAGTTTTCTCTAGTGGTTTCTCTCATGATAGGGATATTCTACGGCGGGTAAACAAATTACTGTTGAGCAATTGATAGAAAAGCGAATAATTATGAGACTATCTAGGCATGATCATTGTATATAGGCATCACGTCTGAGACAAGTAGACCGACTCCTGCCTGCATCTACTACTATTACTCCACACATCGAGCGCTATCTAGCATGCATCTAGTGTATTGAGTTCATAAGAACTGAGTAACGCCTTAAGCAAGACGACATGATGTAGAGGGATAAACTCAAGCAATATGATATAAACCCCATCTTTTTATCCTCGATGGCAACAATGCAATACGTGCCTTGCTGCCCCTACTGTCACTGGGAAAGGACACCGCAAGATTGAACCCAAAGCCAAGCACTTCTCCCATTGCAAGAACTATAGATCTAGTAGGCCAAACCAAACCAATAATTCAAAGAGACTTGCAAGGATATTATGAGCACACATAAAAAGTTCAGAGAAGAACCAAATATCTTTTATGGATAACCTTTATCATAAACTCACAATTCATCGCATCTCGACAAACACACCGCAAAAAGAGATTACATCGAATAGATCTCCTCGAAGACCGAGGAGAACTTTGTATTGAGATCCAGAGAGAGAGAAGAAGCCATCTAGATACTAGCTATGGACCCGAAGGTCTGCGGTAAACTACTCACAACTCATGGTGAGGGCGATGATGATGATGAAGAAGAACTCCGTGATGGATCCCCCTCCGGTGGAGCTCCGGAACAGGCTCCAAGATGGGATCTTCATGGGAACAGAAGCTATGGTGGTGGAATTAGGGTTTTCTCTGTGTTCACGGAGTTTCTGGGGTATGTAGACTTATATAAGAAGAAGGAGGGCACCGGGGGACGCTCGAGGGGCCCACGAGGCAAGGGGGCGCGCCCTGGGAAGGGGAGCGCGCCCCCCATCCTCGTGGGCCAGCCCTTGATTCCCTGACATGGTTCTCGAGCTCCGCGTGCGTGATTTTCTCCAAAAATATCTCTCGCGAAGGTTTCATTACGTTTGGACGTCGTTTGATATTCTTTTTCTGCAAAACCCTGAAACAGGAAAAAAACAGCAATCTGGACTGGGCCTTTGGGTTAGTAGGTTGGTCCCAAAAATGATATAAAAGTGAATGATAAAGCCCATTAAACATCCAAGACTTCATAAATAATAACATGGAACAATAAAAAATTATAGATACGTTGGAGACTTATCAAGCATCCCCAAGCTTAATTCCTACTCGTCCTCGAGTAGGTAAATGATAAAGAAAGAATTTTTGATGTGGAATGCTAACCAATATAGTTTTTCAATGTAATTCTATTAATTGTGGCATGAATGTTCAGATCTGAAAGATTCAAGATAAAAGTCTATATTCACATAAGAAATAACAATACTTCAAGCATACTAACAAAGCAATCATGTCTTCTCAAAATACTATGGCTAAAGAAAGTTATCCCTACAAAAATCATATAGTGTTGGCTATGCTCCCTCATTATCACACAAAAATATTCATATCATACACAACCCCGATTTCAGCCAAGGATTTGCTTTCATACTCTATCTTTTCAAACCTTTCAGCTTTCACGCAATACATGAGCGTGAGCCATGGATATAGCACCATGGGTGGAATAGAGGTGGTTGTGGAGAAGACAAAAATGAGGGAGATAGTCTCACATCAACAAGGTGTATCAACGGGCTATAAAGATGTCCATCAATAGATATCAATGTGAGTGAGTAGGGATTGCCATGCAACGGATGCACTAGAGCTAAATATGAATGAAAGCTCAACAAAAGAAACTAGTGGGTGTGCATCCAACTTGCTTGCTCACGAAGACCTAGGGCATTTGAGGAAGCCCGTCGTTGGAATATACAAGCCAAGTTCTATAACGAAAATTCCCACTAGTATATGAAAGTGACTAAGCATGAGACTCTCTACAATGAAGAACATGGTGCTACTTTGAAGCACATGTGTGGAAAAAAGATAGTAGCAATTGTCCTTTTTTTTCTTTCTTTTTTCTTTTTTTCTTTCTTTTTTCTTTTTTTTGGGCCTTTCCCTTTTTTTCTTTGGCCTTTCCCTTTTTTTCTTTGGCCTTTCCCTTTTTTTTCTTTTTTTTTGCGGAGGGGCTTTATAGATTTAGCCTTTCCTCCCATGGGACAATGCTCTAATAATGATGATCATCACACTTCATTACAACTCGATACTACAACAACAAAGTATGACTCTATATGATTGCCTCCGGTGATGTACCAGTATGTGCAATGAAACAAGAGTGACATGTATAAAAAATTATGCATAGTGGCTTTGCCACAAATACGATGTCAACTACATGATCATGCAATGGCAATATGACAATATGATGCGTGTCATATGAACGGAACGGTGGAAAGTTGCATGGCAATATATTTCGGAATGGCTATGGAAATGCCATGATAGGTACGTATGGTGGCTGTTTTGAGGAACAATATGGTGGCTGTTTTGAGGAAGGATATATAGTGGGTTCATGGCACCGGCGTAAATTGCGCGGTACAAGAGAGGCTAGCAATGGTAGAAGGGTGAGAGTGCGTATAATCCAGGGACTCAACATTAGTTATAAGAACTCATATACTTATTGCAAAAATCTACGAGTCATCAAAATGAAGCAATCAATGCATGCTCCTAGGGGGTAGGTTGGTAGGAGTTAACCATCGCGCGCCCCCGACCTCCACACAAAGGTTGGCACTCTACAAATACCTCATGTTCTAACTTCGTCACATAGCGGTTCACCATACGTGCAAGCTATGGGAATCACTAACCTTAACACAAGTATATCTCAATTTCATAATAACTCCACTAGCATGACTCTAATATCACTATCCTCATGTCTCAAAACAATTATCAAGCATCCAACATCTCATTATATTCAATGCACTTGGTGTGAAAAAAATTACTACATTGACATTGGATGTTTATCATGTGAAGACTAGTTTCTTTAGCCTAAACACATTACCATGCTGTTTTAATAGACTCTCAAATAAATATAAGTGAAGCATGAGAGTTCAACAATTTCTACAAAATATTACCACCACCGTGCTCTAAAAGATATAAGTGAAGCACTAGAGCAAAAACTATTCAACTCAAAAGATATAAGTGAAGCACATAGAGTGTTCTAATAATTTCTAGGACATATTTAACTCTCTAAAATAGGTGTGTCCAGCAAGGATGATTGTGGCAAACTAACAAGCAAAGACTCAAATTATACAAGACGCTCCAAGCAAAACACATATCATGTTGCGAATAAAAATATAGCTCCAAGTATAGTTACCGATGGATGAAGACGAAAGAGGGGATGCCTTCCCGGGGCATCCCCAAGCTTAGGCTTTTGATTATCTTGGATTTACTTGGGGTGCCATGGTAATCCCCAATCTTAGGCCTTTGCTACTCCTTGTTCCATAGTCCATCAAAGCAATACTCAAAACTTGAAAACTTCACAACACAAAACTTAGACAAAAATTCTCGTGAGCTCCGTTAGTATAAGAAAGCAAACCACTACTTGAAGGTGCAGCAATGAATTCATTCTTGTTTTATATTGGTGTTAAACCTACTGTATTCCAACTTCTATATGGTTCATATCCTCCAATACTACTCATAGATGCATCGGAATAAGCAAACAACACACGAAAAAACAGAATCTGTCAAAAATAGAATAGTCTGTAGTAATCTGCAGGTTTCGCCTACTTCTGGAAGTCCAAAAAATTCAAACTAAATTGGTAAATTTGCGGAATTTGTCTACAAATTATCTGCAAAATGAATCAACTAAAAAGCATGCTCCAGTAAAATCCGAAGACTACTTTCGCGAGCGCTAATGATTCTGTTTTTCACAGCAAGATCACATAAACTTCACACAAGTCTTCCCAATGGTTCTACTTGGCACAAACACTAAACAAAACATGAAACCACATCTAATCAGAGGCTAGATGAAATATTTATTCCCTAACAGCAACAAAAACAAAAAATTGGGTTTCCTCCCAACAAGCGCTATCGTTTTACGCCCCTAGCTAGGCACGATACAAGATAAATCTAGGTATTGCCATCTTTGGAAGGCAATTCTTTGATTAAGCACTTATGGTTCTTGGGAACTTCTTTGTCCCTATGAATAATCAAACTCTTGGGCAAGAAATCAAGAAATTCTAAAGTGTCAAAAGGGTCTCTTGCAAAAGTAAGAAAATTAGGGTGAACACTTATGGATTTGAGATCCGCAATTCTAGATGTTTCACCCTTGTCTTTAGGGACATACATGAACTTAGATAATTTAGTAGGGGTATTTGGAGTAGCTTTTATAGCGGAAAGAGCAGAACCCACATTAGTGATAACATCCTCAAGCTTATTGATTCTAGTAGAATCCTGATCTAGCTTTTTTTAACTATGGGCTCCTTTTCCTTAAGATTTTTCAGAACAACTCCTACCTTCGATCCATATTGGGTGATTTCATTATGGATTTTTATATCCAAGTTTTCTACCAATTCTACCATAGAAACTTTGTTTTCAATTATTTCTAACCTTTGCATAACATGCTCCAAAGTTAAAATGGTCCCATTAACCATAAGAGGTGGTGAGCCAAATAATTTAGTCATAGCATTATAAGAATCGACGGTGTGGCTACCCAAGAAATTCCCTCCGGTAATGGTATCTAAGATGAATCTATTCCACGGAGTTATGCCAACATAAAAATTGCGAAGAAGCACGGAAGTGGAAAGCTTCCTATTAGATCTATTTTGAGCATTGCAAATTCTATACCAGGCATCTTTTAAGTTTTCTTCCTCTCTTTGTTTGAAGTTGAGGACCTCACTCTCGGGAGTGGTGATAATGATAGGTGTGCTAGACATGATGACAAGCAAGCAAGCAACACACAAGATGACAAGAAGCAAGTGAATGATAAACACACGGCGGAAGAAGGGCAAATAAAACGGCAAGGGTGAAGTGGGGGAGAGGAAAATGAGAGGCAAAAAATGTAATGCAAAGCATAAGGGTTTGTGACAGGTACTTGGTATATGACTATTGCGTAAGCCTCCCCGGCAACAGCGCCATAAATTCTTCTTGCTACTTCTCGAGCTTGCACTGTATTCCCTCGAAGAGGAATGGGAGATGCAGCACAGTATCGTAAGTATTTCCCTCAGTTTTTGAGAACCAAGGTATCAATCCAGTAGGAGACCACGCGCGAGTCCCTCGCACCTGCACAAACAAATAAGAACTTCGCAGCCAACGCGATAAGGGGTTGTCAATCCCTTTACGGTCACTTACGAAAGTGAGATCTCATAGAGATTATAGTTTATATTTTTGGTATTATTTTATTATAAGAACAGAAAGTAAAAGCGGAAAAAGTAAAGTAGATGTAGATTGACATGTTGAGAATAGACCCGGGGGGGCATAGTGTTCTCTAGTGGCTTTTCTCATGATAGCGATATTCTACGGTGGGTAAACAAATTACTATCGAGCAATTGATAGAAAAGTGAATAATTATGAGACTATCTAGGCATGATTATTGTATATAGGCATCACGTCCGAGACAAGTAGACCGACTCCTGCCTGCATCTACTACTATTACTCCACACATCGACCGCTATCCAGCATGCATCTAGTGTATTGAGTTCATAAGAACAGAGTAACGCCTTAAGCAAGATGACATGATGCAGAGGGATAAACTCAAGAAATATGATATAAACCCCATCTTTTTATCCTCGATGGCAACAATACAATAAGTGCCTTGCTGCCCCTACTGTCACTGGGAAAGGACACCGCAAGATTGAACCCAAAGCCAAGCACTTCTCCCATTGCAAGAACTATATATTTAGTAGGCCAAACAAACCAATAATTCGAAGAGACTTGCAAGGATATTATGAGCACACATAAAAAGTTCAGAGGAGAACCAAATATCTTTCATAGATAACCTTGATCATAAACTCACAATTCACCGAATCTCGACAAACACACCGCAAAAAGAGATTACATCGAGTAGATCTCCTCGAAGACCAAGGAGAACTTTGTATTGAGATCCAGAGAGAGAGAGAAGAAGCCATCTAGATATTAGCTATGGACCCAAAGGTCTGTGGTAAACTACTCACAACTCATGGTGAGGGCGATGATGATGATGAAGAAGAACTGTGTGATGGATCCCCCTCCGGTGGAGCTCCGGAACAGGCTCCAAGATGGGATCTTCAAGGGAACAGAAGGTACGGTGGTGGAATTAGGGTATTCTCTCTGTTCTCGGAGTTTTTGGGGTACGTAGACTTATATAGGAAGAAGGATGGCACCGGGGGACAATCGAGGGAGCCACGAGGTAGGGGGCACGCGCTGGGAAGGGGGGCGCGCCCCCCACCCTCGTGGGCCAGCCCTCGATCCCCTGACGTGGTTCTCAAGCTCCGCGTGCGTGATTTTCTCCAAAAATATCTCTCGTGAAGGTTTCATTCCATTTGGACTCCGTTGGATATTCTTTTTTTTTTGCAAAACCCTGAAAGAGGCAAAAATAGCAATCTGGACTAGGCCTTTGGGTTAGTAGGTTAGTCCCAAAAATGATATAAAAGTGAATGATAAAGCCCATTAAACATCCAAGACTTCAGAAATAATAGCATGGAACAATAAAAAATTATAGATACGTTGGAGACGTATCAGGCCTTCGGCCCAGTTTTGTCCGAAACCTCTTTTTTTTAAACGGTCCTAACGTAGAAAAAGAACAAAATAAAATACTAAAAGGACACGAATAAATTCCAAAATAAATTTTCTCCGTCCTCTAATAATCTATAGGACAAAGTAAACATTTTTCCCGGACCTAAATTCAATTTTGAAAAACGCGCATTTTTCCTATGTAAATAAAATCACAAATAAATCCGAATAAAAATACCAAAAGTGAGTTGAATATTTTTCCTCCAATATTTCTTTTATTTTGGAGAAGTCATATTATCTCCGCTCATAAATTTTATTAAGAAATATTTTTAGGAGAGAAAAACAATTAAAACCAAAGTGATCCCCATATCGGTATTTGAGAAAACTCAAATACGAAAACGGTAAAATCCCCAACTCTCTCCGTGGGTCCTTGAGTTGCTTAGAATTTTTTAGGATCGCAACACACAAATGCAAATAAAAATGCTATGCAATATGATCTATGTATAACATTCCAAATTAAAAATTTAGGATGTTACAAACCTACCCCCCATAAGATGAATCTCGCCCTCGAGATTCGGGTTGGCTAGAGAATAGGTGTGGGTGGTCCTTGCGTAGATCATCCTCTCGCTCCCAGGTGGCTTCATCCTCGGTGTGGTGACTCCACTAAACTTTGCAAAACTTGATAACCTTGCTGCGGGTGACTCTGCTTGCATACTCGAGGATCTTGACCGGTTTCTCCTCGTAAGTTAGATAACTATCCAACGGAATTGCTTACCGGGGCACTATGTCTCTTAAAGGAATATCGGCCATCTCAGCATGGAACTTCTTAAGCTAAGAAACGTGAAACACGTCATGAACTCCTCACAATCCTTCGGGTAACTCTAATTTGTAGGCAACCTCTCCCATGCGTTCCAAAACACGGTACGGTCCCACAAATCTCGGGGCTTACTTTCCCTTAACCCCAAAATGTTTAACTCCCCGCAAAGGTGACAGTCTGAGGTACGCTCTGTCTCCGATTTCATTGACTCCTTCCTTGCGCTTCGAGTCTGCATAACTTTTCTGCCTGGACTCAGCTACCTTCAGTGTATCTCGAATCAGCTTAACCTTCTCTTCTGACTCTTTGATCAGATCTGGTCCAAATAACTGACGGTCTCCGACTTCATCCCGCATCAATAGTGTTCGGCATCTCCTCCCGTACCATGCTTCAAACGGTGCCATCTTCGAACTGGCCTGATAACTGTAGTTGTACGAGAACTCCGCATAGGTCAAGTTGACGACCCAACTAGATCCATAATCTAGCGCACAAGCTCTCAACATGTCCTCCAAAAACTGGTTGACTCTCTCGGTCTGTCCATCAGTCTGCGGGTGGAATGCTGTACTGAACTCTAGCCTAGTTCCCAATGTCTGGTATAGCTGATTCCAAAACTTTGAGGTGAACTGTGTTCCTATATCTGATACGATGGTCCTCGGAACTCCCTGCAGACATACGATCCTGGTCATGTATATCTTGGCCAACTTTGCACTGGTATAAGTGGTTTTCACTGGGATAAAGTGGGCTACTTTGGTCAAGCGATCTACTACTACCCAGATTGAGTCATATCCCGATATGTTCCTGGGTAATCCGGTGATAAAGTCCATGTCAAGCTTATCCCACTTCCATTCGGGTATTGGCATAGGCTGTAGTAATCATGCTGGCTTCTGATGTTCTGCCTTCACTCTCTGGCATACATCGCATATGCTACATACTCCGCAATGTCCTTCTTCATTCCCGTCCACCAGAAACATTCCTTCAAATCCAAATACATCTTAGTGTTTCCGGGGTGTATCGAGTATGGTGAATCATGTGCTTCCTGCAGTAGCAATTTCCTGATCTCGGTGTTGTTGGGCACATAGATTTGGTCCTCAAACCACAAGGTGTCGTGTTTGTCGTCACGAAAACCCTTGGCTTTTCCTTCACTCATTTTCTCCTTTAGGAAATCTCTTTGTCTTCCTTCTGAGCTTCTCGTATCTTTCCCAATAGTGTTGACTGAACTTCCAATGTTGCAACAAAACCCCTAGGAACTATCTCCAAATGAAGCTCCTTGAGATCTTCTGCTAACTCCATCGTCAATCCTCCCTTTACTAGGGTATTAGCATAAATCTTCCGACTCAAAGCGTCTCCAACGACATTGGCCTTGCCTGGATGATAGTGCACCTTCATATCGTAATCCTTTATGAGCTCCAACCATCTCCTCTGTCTGAGGTCTAGTTCCTTCTGAGTGAAAATGTACTTCAAACTCTTGTGATCCGTGTACACATCACAACGATTTCCAATGAGGAAATGTCTCCAGGTTTTTAGCACATGCACTACTGCTGCTAGCTCCAAATCATGCATAGCATAATTCAACTCGTGAGGTCTAAGTTGACGTGATGCATAAGAAACAACTCTTCTGTCCTGCATGAGTACCCCTCCAAATCCTAAGCGTGAAGCGCCGCAATACACTTGGAAATCCTTGTGTATATCTAGCAAGATCAGCACTGGGGCTGTCGTCAAACGTTTCTTCAACTGCTGGAAACTTTCTTCGCACTCCTCAGTCCAATAAAACTTGGTGTCCTTCTTCAACAATGCCGTCATAGGCTTTGCAATCTTGGAGAAATTATCTATGAATCTCCGATAGTATCCCGCGAGTCCAAGAAAACTGCGGATATATCCAACTGAAGTGGGTGCCAACCACTCAGTGACTGCATGTACCTTGACATGATCCACTGTTATACCTTCTCCTGATATAACATGCCCTAAGAATCCAACTTCCTTCAACCAAAACTCACATTTGCTGAACTTGGCATATAACTGATGTTCTCTGAGCTTCTCAAGAACCAAACGCAAATGCTCCTCGTGTTCCTCTTCGTTCTTCGAGTACACCAAAATATCATCAATGAATACCACGACAAACTTATCCAAGAACTCCATGAACACCTTATTCATCATACCCATGAAATAGGCAGGGGCGTTAGTTAATCCAAATGACATAACTGTATACTCATATAGCCCATACCTTGTGGTGAAGGCTGTCTTAGGTATATCCTTCTCTCGGATCTTCAACTGGTGGTATCCTGATCATAGATCGATCTTGGAAAATACTTTAGCTCCTTGAAGTTGGTCGAACAAATCATTGATCATCGGCAGGGGTACTTATTCTTAATCGTCACTTCATTCAGTGCCCGATAATCAACGACCATTCTTAAAGATCCATCCTTCTTCTCGACCAAAAGCAATGGGGGCTCCCCAAGGTGATGAACTTCGTCGAATAAATCATTTCTCCAATAACTCCTTAATCTGCTTCTTGATCTCCTCCAGATCATTTGCTGGCATCCGGTATGGTCTCTTCGATATTGGTCCGGTGCCAGGCAATAGCTCTACCAAAAACTCAATATCCATATCCGGCGGCATGCCTGGTAGCTCCTCTGGAAATACATCCAGATAATCCCTTACTACGGGCACTTCCTCCTGAACTACTCCCGAGAGAGAATTTACTTGTGTCCTCCTAGGCAAATGCCTAGATACATACTTGATACTTTTTCCCTCGGGGGTGGTAAGTAAGATAGACTTACTGGCACTGTCGATGTTCCCTACATACATCGATAGCCAATCCATACCTAGTATCACATCCAATCCTTGTGACTCCAAAACTATCAGGTCTGAGGGAAAAACAAGGCGTCCAATGGTCAATGGCATCTGAAAACATCCTTGATTTTCCATGTATTCCGCTCCGGGTGAACTCACTAACATGGGGGAGATAAGAACTTTGGTGGGAAACTTATATCTATTCACGAATCCCCTTGAAATGTATGAATGCGATGCACTAGTATCGAAAAGAACTACTGCGGTAAATGACTTAACCAAAAACTTACCGAGAACTGCATCAGGTTGCTCTTCAACTTCCCCCACGGTCACGTGGTTCACTTTTCCTTTGCTGAAAGGGTTGGGCTTCTTCCTAGCGCTTCCATTGCCGTTCCCATTCTTTGCTTCAGGGCACTCAGTGGCATAGTGTCCATTCTTCCCGCACTTGAAACAGGTAATGTGACGTAAATCCCTCTTGGCGTGTGTGGATGGAGTGGAGCGGTTCTGATTATTGCTTGCTCCATTCCCATTCGCATTCTTGGAGCCATTGTGGTTGTGGAAACTCCCTCCATTATGGGTGTGGCGTCCATGGTTATGGGTGTATCCTCCCGAGTTCGGGGTGAAACGGGGCTTCTACTAGGCTCCAGAGTTATTCCTTCCTTGTCCATACTTCCTCTTGCGGCTTTCAATCTGCTGCTGCTTCCCTTCAATCATAAGAGCTTTATCTACCAACTCCTGGTAGTTGTTGAAGGTTGCCACCATCAACTGTATGCTCATCTCATCATTCAGCCCTTCCATAAACTTCTCCTGCTTCGCGGCATCCGTGGCCACATCATTAGGGGCATAACGAGATAGAGTACTAAACTCATCTACGTGTGCTCAGTGGACAATATATAACATGTAGAGTAAAAAGCGATGCAGTAAGTGTACAACCTCTTTGGGGAAGCCATGTCGATCTCAGCATCATTGGGTTGGTCACTGAGGATGCTGTGGCTGATGTGGCAGTTGGAGGATGGGAACATCTAGGCGCCTGGAGATGGAGCCAAGGGTAGTGCTCAACTGTGATGCAGGGTTTTGTCGCTGGAGCAGCTCTGGTGAGTTGTACAATGGCGAGGCTAAAGCAGGACAAGAGAGACAATGTTAGCCTGAGTGGAATTCTAATAGCATCTCCAATGGATGATGTAAAATACATGACCACAATGTGCTAGATGTAAAAAAATCGACCGCTCATCTCTGAACTTAGCTATTGAAACTGAATTTTACTGTCGAAACTGAATTTTACTGTCAAAACTGAATTTTACTGTCGAAACTGAATGCACTAGTAGCAGAAAAGCAGTAGCAGCAGCAGCAACGCCCGCAGCAGCAGCGCGTGCCAGAGCTGGGGCAGATGGTCATGTAGCAGCATCTCATGTAGCAGCTGCAGGGGCTCAAGTTATAGCAGGATCTGCTGCTCGTGCAGCAGTAGCGCGAGGAAAACTAGAGCGGCATCGCAAGCAAGAGGAAGAGCAAGAGCAACAATGCAAGCAAGAGCAAGAGCAGACCAGGCAGGGAACCGGAGAGCAAGAGAAGAGTAGCAGCGCGAGCGAGAGCCAAAGCAGTAGTAGATCTGACTAATGTGGACGTCGCTACCGAGGGAGCGATGCCATATAGGAAGTGGTGGGCGACGCCGCCGTACATGGAGCAGTGCCATGGTGGCTCGGGACCGAGTGCCGACGACACCGTGAGATCGAAGCAAGAAGAAATGCAGTTATTACTGTACAACCTCTTTGGTGGCACTGATTAGGCCTTAGCTTCATCCGAGGAATCGGTGATGATGATCCTCTTCCGGTGGTGTGGGAATGGAGGTGACGTGAAAGATAAGGGGAACGTCGGGGCAGCTCCTTGGAGGTGGAGGACGGGGTGGCTGAACCGGCGAGACGACAAGATCGATGATGGATCCTCATCCGGTGTGGTGGGTGAGGGAGGTCGAGGTGTTGCGGTGGATGATGTCATCGGGGAAGAGGCTCCGGCTGGGTGGCGGGAGGAGGAAGGTGTGGGGCTTATCGGGTTTTCGCATCCTCGGTGTTCCAATATGGGCGGCAGAGGGGATGGGAGGGGGAACCATGGATTACTAACACGCTTGTCTGAAATGTGGGGTACGTTATGAAAATACCCCCACCGATTTGAACTAGGAGGTTCTTTCGGTTCAGGGGGTATCACGGGAATTTCGCGTGTCGGGATTTTGCAGGAGATGGGAGTTTTCACGCACGTTGTAACTTTGGGATGGCAATCCGCGGGTTGAGATGGAGGGAGTTTTCCGAGGACAATGAGACAAAGAGTTAGCTTCACATTTTGGGATAACAAGCCGCGTGTTGAAGAGGCGGGAGCTTCTCAGCATGATAGCCAGAGATGCTGGCTTGAAATTTTGGCATAACAAGGAGCGGCTTGAAATTTCGGCAGAACAAGCTTAACGTGTACGAAAAAACAATTTGCACCTCAATTGAGAGATCCATGTCCCGTTTTACTATATTACTAGAAATGCATTCAAATACAACAACAAAAAACTAAAAAAAAGTCGGGACAACAAGCCTAATGTGTTCAACACGCGCAACACACACAAATAGAATGTGTTTAACACGCGCAACACACACACACACACAAACACACCATTTAGACTAGTAAGGTACACGTGCGTTACACGCATGAGATTTGGCACGCAAATTACGAATAAATACCACATTATAGCATGTAAGCTTTGAGTCATATATATGCATGATGTAGATGTTCGTTTAATACTTATAGTTCATCTTATTCAAAATTAATTAGTTTTTATCAAAAAGCTAATCTATTTTAAGATTCGTGGAATTGTGTGTTGAAAATCACAAAGTAAAAATAAATAATGGTGATTCATCTAGAAAAAAAATGGCAATTATGATACGGAAGATTCTACAACAGAGGAGAAATGCTTGTGTTTTGAGTTTTGTGCATTCTGCTTAAGTTCAACCATGGAGTCTTCTAGATTGTACTTGTGGCAGAATCTGGTGGAATGTAGATGATATCCAATGGCCAGTAGTGCTCGGATTTTCCATCTTTGCACCATCGGATTGATTTCATCCAACGACCATTTTTCAAAGTTTATTCGCACACTATCTAGGGGTATAGATATGTGATGCGAAAGCCACCCATCATCTCCAATCTGAGTAGTGTGTCCATGCGTGGATCCAGTGTGGCCAAACAATGCCTACCATCGGTATCTCAAATTCAAAGCAGTCTGACCTTGTTCAATATGTATACAGTATAGCATGGTCATTTCCAAACCACACCACGCATATCTGAGTTATATTCATGCATCATGCATGGGTTTCAAATATCATGTTCTCTTATTCAAATATTTGAATTCAACTTTACATTGATTATGATCTCACCTACGAGACTTTTACAGCCACATAGTCGTCTTCTCTTTATAATTGACCACTACATTTCTCTCGTGTATGCCTGTACACACACTACCACTCGACATTATCCACCGCACACATGCAATATTTTTCTTTAGGTCGGTCTCCCATGCATGCACACGGACAGACCTCCCCCTCTTCATCACTTCATGCATTCTTTATCTCTCATATGCATGCACAACGATCGATGTTCCTCTATGTGTGTAAATATATAGCTAGGTCTTTTCCAGTTTCAACACAAACCGATCAATCTATATATATAGTCAGGTCTCACCGTCTTTCCCACGTACACATTGATCAATCTATACCTCTCTATATAGGAATACATAGCGAATACACCCACGTTATCTATCTGTCGTCTCCCTCTCATCATCCATGCCTTCCGCTTCATCACTCAGACACGCGCACAGTGGCGAAGGCAGGGGCAGTAAGGGCCCTGCCCCCCTAACTTCACTATATATATTGAGGCTAATATGAATGTGATCAGTCTATCAATTGCTAGTAAAATGGTTTAAGTTGCTGAATTGGCCCTCCCGTAAAGGATAGAAATGCTTGGCCCCTAGCTCATTTATGTTTCATGGCTCCGCCATTGCGCGCAACCGCACACATTACTTGTGCACTTCTTCATAGTCTCCCTCCACTTGGCCCCTCGCACCATCTTCTAGCCCCCCCCCCCACCATGTCCAAGTGCTTGTATGCTCATAGAGCTCTTCCCTCTATATGTCTCCATCGATATCTCGTGCGGTCGACCCCTCAACTCCCTTCTCGTATATCACCCCGGCCCCATGCACATACATTTATGTATATAGGCCTATCCTTCACACAAATCGCATTGACACATATTCCCATGAGCGTGTAGAAATTTTTAGATGATGTGCCACTAGCTTATATCTATACCTCTGTATCCATATTTAGATCTATACTCTATACCCCTATATAGTGTGCAGAGTGGCGAAGGCAGGGGCAGTAAGGGCCCTGCCCCCCGCCTAACTTCACTATATATATTGAGGCTAATATGAATGTGATCAATATATCAATTGCTAGTAAAATGGTTTAAGTTGCTGAATTGGCCCTCCCGTAAAGGATAGCAATGCTTGGACCCTAGCTCATTTATGTTTCATGGCTCCGCCATTGCGCGCAACCGCATACATTCTCGCCCCCTCTCTTTAAATATCGATCTCGCACTTGTGCACTTCTTCATAGTCTCCCTCCACTTGGCCCCTCGCACCATCTTCCAGCCCCCCATGTCCCAGTGCTTGTATGCTTATAGAGCTCTTCCCTCTATATGTCTCCATCGTATCTCGCGCGGTCGACCCCTCCCCTCCCTTCTCGTATATCACCCCGGCCCCATGCGCATACATTTATGTATATAGGCCTATCCTTCACACAAATTGCATTGACACGTATTCCCATGAGCGTGTAGAAAGGTTTAGATGATGTACCACTAGGCTATATCTAAACCTCTGTATCTATATTTAGATCTATACTCTATACCCCTATATAGTGTGCGAATAAATTTGAAAGATGGTCATTGGATGAAGCCAACCCGACGGTGAAGAGATGGCAAATCCGAGCACTACTGCCCGTTGGATATCATTTACATTCCACCAGATTCCACCACATATACAATCTAGAAGACTCCATAGTTGAACTTAAGCATAATGCACCAACCTCAAAACACAAGTACTTCTCCTTTGTTCTAGAATCTTCCATGTATCATAATTTCCCAAACTTTTTTCTGGTTGAATTGCCATTATTTGTTTTTACTTTATTCTTTACAACGCACAATTCCATGTATCATAATATAGATTAACCTTTTTTGAAAAACTAATTGATTTTGAATGAGATGAACTATAGGAATTAAATGAACGTCTACATCATGCATATATGACTGAAAGCTTACGTGCTATAGTGTGGTATTTATTCATAATTTGGTTGCCAAATCTCATGCATGCAATGCGCATGTACCTTACTAGTACTTCCAGGATGTGCAAAGCACGTAAATTAGAATATCAATGGCACGCTACACAGTGTCTCTCCCTATTTCAGTTAATATATTGTGATTAAAATGTTGTGGCGGCATCCGTGAAGCCACGTGGCACATGTGGAGGCGTTATCACGACCTCCTTGTGTGGATCGATCACAGTTACATGCTGCTGGTTTGAGAAGAATGTACTCGTCCTCTCTCACGCACACTGGCGTTACGTGCATGAAGCGAAGATGTGCACGCATGCAATCATTCCCTCGCGCGCACACGCGGGTACGCGGTGGGATGCATTTTGGTACGAAGATCCACCCCATGTGAGAATTTGACACATGTAAACTCGTTCACTTCATTGATGGTCAATTAATACAGTGCATGCAAATAGAGTGGACGTGAGGGAGGAAGTAGTTGAGAATAACTACTCTAGTGCGTGCATGCGAGTAGTTAAATCATGGGTTGCTACTTCAATTATTCTATTCTTATTTTGTACCAATTTTTGACCATAATTTGAAGGAACACAATATTTCTGCATGTCATAAAATTTAATGTAATTGAAAACTATGTTCAAATGTGATTCCAGTGATATAATTTTTTGTGACATGCATTAACATTTTCTTAGTAAAAAAATTGGTCAAAAATTGGTATAAAATAAAAAGGGGGCCAATAAACCAGGACACAGGCAGCATAATCAATTTTTGCCTGGGTTACTGTTGGTGACATTTATATTGAAATATTGACGGAGTGGAGTACTATTGTTTATCTTAGCCTCGTAGGGCTCTCCCAGCGCCTACGCTCGCCTCCCTGCCTCGCCCACCGGATCCCGCCATGGAGGATCCCGCCATGGATAATCCCTTAGATTCCAGGATCCCATGGGCTGCCCTCTCACTGTGGCCCGCAGCACTGCCGCCATTGAGCAAAACCCACATGTGTTTCAGAGGGGATACATTGCTCTGGAATCACAGATTGGTGGCACCGGAGGACATGCCAGGGCTGCGTTTCAGGAGGTGGGAAGCAAGGGAAAATCGGATCGAGGATGCGTCGCATTGATTGGAGACAAGTTCGAAGGATCTGCGCCTGGCGAAGCACAAGGCGGAGGTGCAAGTTGATCTCAAGGGAGAGATGCTGAGGGATGTCAGCGTATGGCAGCATCGCGTTGAATTCGAGATGGGGCTAATGGCAGAGATCATATTCACGGAGTCGATTGCGGAGGAAAGAACATGCATGCCTGCAGGATGGGATGAGCAGCCAGTGCAACTATTCAAGTGGGCAGTAGGAGAAGCCAAATCGCGAAGCCAGCTGCGGCGGCGGCGCTGGGGATGCATCGTAGGCACGGTTAGTTGCCCTCCTTCCTCGCCAGCGATGCAATGACCTACTCGGTTGCTGCAATGAACTTGCAACACCATGGCGGTTTCCAATCATGACAATGACTCCATCAATATGTATTGTATTCCTGTGAAAATACTTGGTCATTTGGAAAAAGATGGTAACTAATTTATCACTAGTTTTTGACTGCTTGGTCGTCACAATCACCCGAAGCCACAACTTGAAGTCTCGTTCACGTAATTCTTACGGTCGGTCCCACCAACAAACGGTCGGTCGGACCCACGACACGCATCGGCTTGGTCTGACATGTACGACCAATTACATCACTAACTTGTGCCACCGCATTTGAGTAGTAGTACTTGAATTTTGTATTCCAGGAAACTCATCGGGAGCCGTTTCGGGCCTCAAACATCAATTAATCTTTAGCTTGTTCCCATGCATCACATTCCAAAGTACTAGTAGTACCATGATATAATTAAGTGCAAACCTGCTCACACCTAGTACGTATCAAACCTGATCATGTGCGCACTATGCAGGTGTGCAGTACTAGGCTATAAAAAGGACAACTATACCTAGCCGAAAATCACTATGTCTTCCTCCTCATAAGTTTTTCTTGTTCTTCCGTCCCTGCCATGGCCGGTGTGCAAAGTTCTAGGTCGACAACTACTCGTAGCAAAAGAACAGTGAACAAGGCCGTAGAAAGAAAAAAAGAGGGCTTGCCGCCTCGCAGAGACCTTGAAAGATCACTCACAGGAAGGGGAGGGTGGCACATCCCTAGTTCTAGTAATGCTTAGTGCTAGCATCTTGTGTTGCATCATGTTTGAATTTCAATTAAAGTTGAAATGGGGATGGCACAAACCCCCAGCACCACTTAATCCAACTAGGGTTACTAAAATACTTTTGCAATGAACCTGAAATGCCCTTAAAAAATGTTCATCATCTTTGCCTTGGTCTAGAACCTCTGACAAAAATGGTTCACATTTTTCTAGAATAGCATTGGGTCACTGAATTAAATCATATGCTATTTTCATTTGGGTATTTAATGTTATATAATATTTTAAATGTCCAAATATTCATGAACTAAAATGTTCACTGTTGGAAATATTCCAAACAGTAGCCTTGAGCAATTTCATGAATTTTGAGATTGTTTCGGGATTTTTAATAAAGCCCTAAAGTTACAAAATAAAAGAAAACAGAAAATGAAATAAAAGGAGACTTACCTGGCCAAACTTACCTGGCGGCCCAGCTCACTAGCCCAGCCCACCTCCTACTTTTGTCGCCTTCCTCCTCGCGCCAATAGGCAGCGCGCGTGGCCACCGCGCGCCGGCACGCGCACGGCCACGTCTAGCCTGCCTGCATGCGTCCTCTTCGCCCTAGACGACCCTGGAAAGGACACGCAACCCCCAACCCCTCTAGTCCATCCACTCATCCTCTCCCCTCCTCTGGCTCCCTCTCTCTCTACCACCGAGCGAGCTCACCGACGTCGTTCGCCGTAGCCAAAGACACTGCCTTTCCCTCGTCCCCTCGAGCGGTCCAGAAGCTCCGCCTTGTCCCTCTCTTCCTCCTCACCGAGCCACCCGACGCTGGAAGCCCCTAGACGCCGTCTGCACTGTCGTTCCCCTCGTCGGCCACCGAAGATCGTCGGCGTCGATTTGCTGCCTCCGGTCCCTTGTCGAGCCCGCTTCGACGCCTACTGCAACCGTCGTGAGCCCCTGATCGTCTTCCCCCACCCCGTTCTCCATCTCGCTCACCATAGCCACTGCACCACCGGCAACTGCACGCGCCGCCACCTGGCCGCGCTGCTGACGTGCCCTTGGCCATCTACTGGTCTGGCCGTCATGTCCAAAACGCTCACCGCCTAGCATATATTCCGTAGGTGCCAAGCACGCGCCGCGAAGACCACCGCAGCCTCATCGCAGTTCGCACCCGTACTCCGGCTGCCACCGCAAGCTCTGTTCCGGCGAGCTTTGGCCACCCCAGCTCCAGCCGCCACCACCGTTGGATGCGGATGAGCACCAGCATCCCAAAGAACCAAACCACCACTGTTTTGGTCGCCGGAGGGCATTTTCCGAGCCCTCCGCCGCATTCGGCCTCGCCAGCGGCTAATTGCCGATGGGTTTGACCTTGTTGGCCACTAACAGCCCCTCCCAGTGTCTATGACATGTGGGGCCGGCCTCTGGTTAATTTTGGTTTAGTGCAAAATTAACACTAACCTAATTCACCCCTAGGTCAATGACAAGTGGGCCCTGGCCCCACTGATAGTTTAGTTAGTATTTAACTTAGCACTAATTACCTCTGTTAATTAGTTATGACACTGACATGCGGGACCCACAGGTTATGTTTGACCTGGAGCACTATGTTGACCTGCTGAGGTCACACTGACGTAATGCTGATGCAGTAATGACTTTTCTGGAATTTTAAATAAATCAGAAATGATTTATTTATTTCAGGAAATGGTCTAAACTTATGAAACTCATATAAAGTCAACCCTAGCTCAGAATGAAATAACTTATATATGAAAAATGATCAGAAAAATTCAAAGAATCTGTTTATGTCATTTCCATGCATGTTTGAGCAACTTATGCCTGTTGATCATGCCAAATCAATTAAATGGCATTTGAATAATCACATATGGAGTTTGAATTTGAATCTTGTATTCAAACCAACTCCATTTAAACTGTTGCTAGCTGCATTAGCCCAAATCATAGCATATTGCCATGTCATTATCATGCATCATATTTGTTGCATTGCATTGATTGTGTTCTTCCTTGTTTGCCGGTATTTGTCCCCTCTCAGTAGACGTGGTTCCGACGATGAGATTGATGACACCGATGAAGAACTATTCTATCTTCAGAAGTGCCAGGCAAGCAACCCCCATTTAACATTCTGATACAATCCCACCCTCTCGCTCTTGCTCTCTTTTACTGCATTAGGACAACAACGATTCAACTGCTATTTTTTGCGGTAGCTGAACCCCTTTCCTCTGCATGACCTGTCATTGCCATAGTAAATAGTTGAAACCCACTAGCATGAGTAGGAGTTGTTTGAGCCATGTTGTGCCTACTCATTCATGCTTTCTGGTTATGCCTTCTATTTCTTAGAGTTGTGTCAGGTCTGATTCATCGGGGATGAATTGGAATGTGGTCATCATGTCCTACTGTTGAGAGCTAAGTGTGTGAACACGATTTGGTAAAGGTAGCGATGAGAGGCCATGTAGAAGTACATGGTGGATTGTCTCATTGAAGCTGTCCTCTGGAACTGAGTTCTGGGTTTGTGATCCATGAACAGCTACTACCACACATTGGGATCCTTAATTGACTCTCTGGACTTATTAATCAACCTGATCTCTGTCCAGGAGTTGCAACTAGTTTCTGGTGTTTGTAGGATATGTGTTGGAGGCCATGCGTAGCGCTGACACTAGGGGTGGGCTATGACGTGGTAGATACACCGTGGCACATTGTTTGGGGCTGTGAGTGACACCCAGCCAGACCTCCTTGCGGTTGGAACCCGAATAGGCGATAAACCTAGACTAGAGACTTGTGTGGTTAGTCAGGTCGTGGCCGACACCCTCGCTAGGCTTCCGCTTGAAGGTTGCCGAGATAGATGATGTGTACATGTCGGTAAGTGGCGAGAGCATGTGTGAAGAAGTACACCCTTGCAGGGTTATAAATGATCTATTCGAATAGCCGTGTCTGTGGTAAAGGACTTCTCGGTTGCCTGTACAGTTCATAGGCAAGTGAAAGTGGATACCCTAAAACACGCAAGATAAGCGTGAGTGCTATGGATGGCCTTCCCGTAAGGAGACGGGAGCGGATCCATAGTGGTGTATTGATATGGTTAATATGTGGACTCGTGTGCGCCACCTCAAAAGAGTTACTTGCAGTCATAGTATATGTTAGCCACTGAGTCAAAGCTGGCTTGCTGCAGTTAAACTCCACCACCCCCTTTGTTGATGCTGATGCATATGTAGATAGTTCGGATGTAAGTCTTGTTGGGTACATTTGTTCTCACGTTTGCTTAATTTATGTTTTTGCACAGATACCTCGGTCTCACTAGTAGTTCCGCATGGACTTCGACGTTTAGCTTGTTACCTCAGCTACGATCTTGTACCCTTGAGAGGGTCTTGTAGATAGTCAAGCTTGATAGCTTTCTTCCTTTTCAGATGTCTGTACTCAGACATGTTTATGCTTCTGTTGCTTGTATGCTCTGTATGTTGGATCATGAGACCCATGTTTGTAATATCTGGCTCCTCGGAGCCTAATGAATAAATATTTTGATTCAAAGAGTTTTGTTGTGATGCCATGTTGTATTTGCACATATCGAGCATATTGCGTGTATGTTATTGAAATGCTTGGTATGTGTGGGATCCGACACCTAGTTGTTTACCCTTGGTAGCCTATCTTATGGGGAAATGCCTCCTAGTGCTTCCACTGAGGCCGCAAAGTGATATGGTGTGGTACATGCTAGATCGGTGTGACTTAGGATCAGGGTCCCGACAGCTTTGGTATCAGAGCCTGACTGCGTGTAGGATTACCAAGCCAAACTGGTCGAAATCGTGTCTAGAAATTCTTTAGTTATATAAGGGAATTGATCATGGAAGGGAACGTAAGGCTCTTTTTACTCCTTTACCCTATGCCTTCTGATCTGAGTCACCCTCTTCTTTCTGTGGGGTTTAAGAACTAGGCTTCACATTCTATTTATCAGGATCACGTTAATGGTGGATTCAACTCTCAATTCAGTCTCAAGTTCTTTGGTTTGTTAAACAGTTGGTCTCAGAACCTTGACATTATAATGCTGAGTGGTTATGTTATCATTTTGCATGAGTCTCAAAAATCTTTCTGAGCATTTACAATCGTTATGCTGTAAGAGTTACCCAAGGTCTCAGAATAATCTGATGCATTTGCAAATCTTTCCTCCCTGATTTCGATGTCCTTTTAGGCAAGATTAACCACACTAATTGCTGAGTTGAGGTACCTCATTCCCTCAACATATACGTTGGAGATATTATTTTCACCCTAGGCGTCTTAGAGAATCACCTAGTAATCTAGCCATGTTTTGTGTTCCCAGTGTGATGATTCTGGCCATCATTCTCGAAAGCATCCCATGATGCCATTTAGTTAGTAGGTATTCTATTTTCGGGTTCCTGAACCCAAGATTCACTCCACCTAGTTCTTGTTGATAGTGTTTGCTCATTCCTTTAGGATATTAGTAACCTTGTGATAGCCCTCAAGATCCGTGGTATGTCATTCTTCCAATACCATGAACCGTTATGGCAAAAGTTCTTTTGAACCAAAAGATCACAACCAGAGTGCTCTTGATGAGTTCTCCATTACACATTGTGACTCTGCCAATTGTACCTTTCTGCATGGGTTATCCGGAAGATATATGTTGAACTCGCTTGACATACTAATCCATGCATTGACAACTCAGAAAAATCTTATGTTCCTTTGAGTTGTCCCTCTTTAGCTGTAATGCGGCCTACGTCTAGCAGTTGATAGTCAAGAGTATGTGT
This sequence comes from Secale cereale, assembly GCA_902687465.1. Lineage (NCBI taxonomy): Eukaryota > Viridiplantae > Streptophyta > Magnoliopsida > Poales > Poaceae > Secale > Secale cereale. The sequence continues at coordinate 361,085,449 of LR738711.1, forward strand.
GCATTTGTGCTCATCGATGCCTTTTACTCTTGTGGTCTGTCGGGCCATTCTATTCAGAATGATAAGAAGAAACAAACTCCAGTACCTTATCCATATCTAGGATTGGGTCAAAGCAGTTGTATTCCGCGGATCAAAATGCCAATCCAGCTTTTGCTCTGTTCTACCTTGGAGTGTTACCCTCTTTCATGTCATGAATGTCATGGGAATTGAACAACCTCTTATGAACTCTTGATAAAGTGATACTTCTTGCCATCATTGTTCATTCCTCGTTCTCCGTGTTATTGTAACCGGAATAATGACAAGTGGATCGCAATGTGTGAAATCAATACTCCTAGCAACTCCGTTGCTTGGTAGTTAATGGATGATAATCTCATTCTTAGTGTGCTGGTTATTGAATCATCATTCTAAGATTGATCGTGCTACCTAGTCCATTTTTGGTGCACTCTTTGATCAATGTGTTAGGATTGTGTCAATCTCTCGCTCTTTTGATCATGTCGTCTTGCCCGGAAAAGCAAGATTGTTCTCGAGCTTCATAACATATCAATGGTTCATGATTTTCCGAATATCTTCTCAGAAGTATTACCAGGTTATTCCTTGACTGTTGATCAAGTTGGTTTATTTATAAACCACCGCTTCTCCAAGAATCTGTGTTGGATATACTAAGCTAGTCGGTGAAGCTAAACAACAACTTGGAGAGTTGGAAGATAAAAGCTTGATATAATGTATTTCATTTTGAAGGGATGCCTTTTGTGTGTGTATTCAAGAAAGATGGTATTTTCATCAATTGATCTTCGTGTTTAGTTGCTGGACCTATCGTCTTATCCTAACTTTGATTTGAGTATGGGCTATTGTCAAGTCAAATCAGAACTAACGATATTCGTAATGTTGTCTTACTTGTGGTTAATCCCTCGAGCATACACCATTACATCCTTGGTCTGACCAATGCTATCACTTTGTTCACATTGTCATGGAATTCCATCTATATGGAATCTTGGATGAATTGTTGTTGAGCCCATCGCAGCATCCTTATCTTCTCCATGATTTTGTTGGACATTAAGCTAGTGTTGGAAACTTTGTAAGCGTTGCCTTTATGTTCCATTCACAAGGTATATGTTTGGATGAGAGAAGTGACTTTCCCTAATTCACGCGTAACTAATGTAAGTTGTCGCCATGAATTTGAGAAAGGTTTGTTTTGTTTCCTTTGGAATCATCCCAAGTTAGTTATGCATGTGCGAATGTATACTATGGTTTGGCAGATTAATTACCTCCACTCCATATGTAGTCCCTAGCACCCAAGCCACTGATTGACTTGATCAAGGATAAGAAGTTCATCGATAAGTGCACAAGGACTTTCATTTTCTCGATGATGGTTACCTACCAGAACTCGGTAGTGTTTTGTTGTAAGACTACCATGTGGTCATGCTTGTCTTGGACAATGTGTTCACATGTATGTAGCAGAACCAGCTCATGTTTTGGAGCTTGCTATCATCGATAAGTGCACAAGGACTTTGATATTCTCGATGATGCTAATGTGGTTGTCCTGGCTGCCGGCTGCGGGGAAGAAGATCTGAGGCGACGAAAGACAGTCTGGAGGGCGGATCCCTGTTGTGGTGAACCCTTCCATCATTGGAGCAGCTGAGTTGGGGTGGACCACAGCACACCGGGAGCAGGACAAACCACAGAAGGTTTTCTTTCACACATATATGTAACAGAAGTAATTCTGTAAGGGCTTGTTTGAATTGGAGGATTCTAACAATGCAGGGATACGAAATACACTGGAATAGGATAGGAATTCACGTGCAAAACAGAGAATTTAAAAACACAAGATTTTTGTCAATCTGGGTATTTGGTTCACAAGAATTGGAAGATCACATGAATGCAAAGAAGGATGGTGAAATTAAGTCAAACCACAAGAAAATGTACAGTTATAATGCTATTATGCTACTATCTCATAGTCTTGTGCTTCATGAATAGGAATTTGAAAAGGAGGCCAAGTCGATATTAAAATTCCTACGGTTTTTCTATCAAGGAGACACTCAAGGAACAAATCCTACAGTTTTCCTTTGCTTCATTCATTTGAACCAAATGCATGAATAGTAGTACCATAGGAAACTTTCCAATTCCTATGTTTTTCCTCCATTTTTTCTTTCAAGCACCGGCAATTCTAGTAGGCAGGCTTGAACAGGGGAAAGCCTACACTCGAACAATGTTTTTGTGCTACTTCTACTACTTTGGACCCATGCCACTGCCCTACTAGCTCCACTCCCAGGCCCATCTAGAAATGCACAGCTCAAACACGCGGAAATAATGATGGCTTTCAGGAGAGTCCACCACGGATAGTTAGGTTGCCTAGTACCTCAATGCTTGTTATATAAGAGAAACTAACCATATTTCACGTTACTATGTGTGCTCAGTGGACAATATATATAACATGTAGAGTAAAAAAGCGATGCAGCAAGTGTACAACCTCTTTGGTCAAGCCATGTCGATCTCAGCATTATTGAGTTGGTCGCTGAGGATGTTGTGGCTGTTGTGGCAGTCAGAGGAGGGGAAGAAGATCATTGGCGCCTGGAGATGGAGCCAAGGGTACTGCTCGACTGTGATGGAGGGTTTTGTCGTTGGAGCAGCTCAGGTGGGTTGAACGATGGCGAGGTTAAAGTAGGACAAGAGAGACAATGTTAACCTAAGAGGAATTATAATAGCATCTCCAACAGATAATGTAAAATACATAACCATAGAGTGCTAGATGTAAAATACATCAGTAGCTCATCTCTAAACTTAATTGTCGAAACTGAATTTAACTGTCGAAACTGAATTTTACTGTCAAAACTGAATTTTACTGCCAAAACTGAATGCAGTAGTAGCAGAAAAGCAGTAGCAGCAGCAGCACCCTGAACAGTAGTGCGTGCAAGAGCCGTGGCAGCTGTTCGTGTAGCAGCATCTCAGGTAGGAGCTGCAGGGGCTCGAGCGAGAGCAGGATCTGTTGCTTGTGCAGCAGCAGCGCGAGGAAGACTAGAGCAGCAGCAAGAGCAAGAGCAACATCGCAAGCAAGAGCAAGTGCAGGCCAGGTAGGGGACCAGAGAGCAAGAGCAGAGAAGCAACGCGAGCGAGAGCCAAAGAAGTAGCAGATCCGACTGATGTAGACGTCGCCGTCGAGGGAGAGAGCCGTAAAGGAAGTGGCCGGCAACGCCGCCGTAGACGGACCTGTGCCATGGCGGCTCTGGACCGAGCGCCGGTAGCACCGTGAGATCGAATCAAGAAGAAAATGCAGTGATTACTGTAGAACCTCTTTGGTGGTGCCGATTAGGCCTTGGCTTCATCCGAGGAATTTGTGATGATGCTGCTCTTCTGGCGGTGTGGGAATGGAGGTGGCGCGAAAGACGAGGGGAACATCGGGGCAGCTCCTTGGATGTGGAGGACGGGTTGGCTAAACCGGCGGGACGACGAGATCAACGACGGATCCTCATTCAGTGCGGTGGATAAGGGAGTCGAGGTGTTGTGGTGGAAGACGTCGTCGGGGAAGAGGCTCCGGCTAGGTGGCGGACGGAGGAGGGTGTGGGGCTTTGCAGGTTTTCACAGCCTTGGTGTTCGAATGGGGGCGGCGGAGGGGATGGGAGGGGGACCTTGGCTTACTGACGCGCTTGTCCGAAATGTTCGGTAAGTTACGAAAATACCCCCACTGATTTGAAATAGGTGGTTCTTTTGGTTCAAGGGGTATCACGGGAATTTCGCGTGTCGGGATTTCACAGGAGGTGGGAGTTTTCGCGCGCGTTGTAATTTTGGGATGGCAACACGTGGTTTGAGATGGAGGGAATTTTTCCGAGCACAACGAGACAAAGATATGGCTTCAAATTTCGGGATAACAAGTCGCGTGTTTATTTTCAGGAGAACGGTATGCTACCAAATCAATTCGCACGACACAAGAGACTGTCTTGTCCCGTTTTGCTGTATGAATTACTAAAAATGCCATTCAATACTTTGAATCTATGTTATGTTTGTATAATGCATGTAACCTACACGAATGAACATTTTAGGGCATTCCAGATGTATACTACCGGCTGCAATATGAACTAAATTTGAATTCGTTTCTCTATTTGAATAAGATCTAAAATCATGATTGTTGTCATGTTAAAGCATAATTTGTATATTATTTTGGAAACACGCAACATGGTTATTGTCAGGTTAGATATCAACTACTTGTACCGTTGAACTTGAACTCAATATTTTGAATCCACTTTATAATGATTTCAAATAATAATACATTTCAGGCTCTAGCTAGATCTCCATAATCCAAAACATGTTTCATATATATAGTGTGTTTATGACACAATTTATGCATGGTGCCCCGCCCCCCACAACTACAAGTATTTAGATGGGAGCTGCAAAAACACGCATTATCACAAATTCAAAACGTGGTGTGCACGGATGCAATATGGTCACATGATGCCTGCCATCGGTATCTGAATTTCAAATGAAATGTGAGATTGTTCGATATATATATATATATATATATATATATATATATATATATATATATATATATATATATATATATATATATATATATATATATCTGTGTGTGTGTGTGTGTGTGTGTATAGTATAGCATGTTCAAAACCACACCACACATATCTCTACTCACTCTTATAGAAAACAGAGTTGGTGATGATGGTGTGCCTGCCATCCTGCAATATAGGTTGTCTGATCTATATCTAACGGATAGGAAGGAAACTACAGCAATTTTGCAAAAAGATACCCGCATTCCTACCTAAATTCGCAGATAAGGCCTTCTCTCGTTCATCCTTATCTCCCACAAGATAAACTACTCATATAAATGCATCTCGATGTTTCATGCAATGCACGGGCATCTTGCTAGTCAGTAATACATTCACGTGTGCATGGATTTAAAACACACTGGTCTATTATTCAAATATTTGAATCCACTTTTACAAGGTATGATCTATTTTTGTCATGTACACCCATACACTCCTCTTCTCTATGTAGCTACCACTTAGTTTCTGGTGCATGCACACACCCCTCCTCCCTCCCTCAACATTCTCTAGATTGCAATCATTCGTTAAGTATTCCTTAGGTCGTTATCCCACTATATTTATAGGTGTCCTCGGGTGCTTCTTTTCGACACACATCGATCGGTATACCTCTCTGTTCAGGCCTTCCTACCACATACACACTTTCCCTCTTCTCCTCTCACCCTCCCTTCCCCCTATCTACCTCTCACACGCTCACATGCAAATGCACACTCTCGTCCCTCTTTTCATCGGTCTCGCACTCACACACTCCTCCCTTCTCTCTGTCGGGTATGCCTCTTGCACCACATCATCCTAGTTGCATCCCTTTATCTCTATCTGTCTATCCGGCCTTATTTGCCTCAAACACATGCATGTGTATACCAATCGATCGCCATCTATACATATAGATTGTTCAATAATCCCTCATTTTTCCCACACATCGATTGATCTACCTCAATAGTTATATCTCGATCTCCCTTTCCCTGACACAAAAATTTATCTACCTGCCTAGATAGGCCTACCAGTGACACACACATATCGCCCCCCTCATCATCCAAGCATGCCTGCTGCCCCGTCTCTCACCCACACGCATTCGAACACAAGCACACTCGTGCACACACACACAGATACACACACCTCTCTTATTTATTGTAGTTGTACCCTCTGTTTATCTACTAGCTTGGCCTCTCGCACCAATGTCTCCGAGAAGCAACTCCACCAACCCCCCTCCAGCACCCTTGCTCAGTCTCTTTCCCAACCATATTCCTCTCCAACACATGTATGGATGCCCATCGATCTCCCTCGATACGTCGCTAGGTATCTTCCTCTCCACACATGTACCAGTCGATCTACCTCTCTAGTTAGTCCCCCCTCCCCGACGACACGCATTGATAGATCGAACGCTATAGTCAGTTCCCCCTAGCACACACAAAATGACATTTTCCCTCTCACGTTCCAGTAGGTCGGCCGTCCTATATCTTTGACGTGCGCACATGCAATTTCGCAGCCTCTCTTTATCGACCTCGCACCCGTAGACTCCATCCTTCTCTTTGTTTCTATCGACACCACATGCCGATGATCCCTCCCCTATCTTCTCATGGATCACATCATGTGTATGATATACTCCTATCTAGCTAGGCCTCAGTTTCACACACATTGTGTATGTTCCACTTTTTTTGTTTGAGACATCATCGACACATATTCCCTATCAGTGTCTCTCGCACAAAAATACACTCACGAAATCAACTGCATAAAACACACTCATGAACGCACACACCATCTTTCTCACAAATCCCCACATATGTGGGGTATGTGCAGGAAGAGAAGAGGTGCACGCAGTGACGCGTCTACTCCCGTCTCTGGCCGGCCACACCCCCGTGGGTACACCGTGGAGCTCATTTCTATAAGAAAAAGGCAGCCCACATTCTGAAAAATTGACGCCTGTAGTGCTTGTCCACTTGATGGAGGGTTGTGTACCATGCGTAGACGAAAGAAAGTGTGATGCATTTTATTTAGCAAACGGCTACACTATATAGAATATAGGCAGGATCCGACGCTCTACCTGCTTCACAGTTCACACTCTTTCACACGAAATGGCGGTGGACACTCTCTCTCTCTCTCACCGCTGTTGATCCGGCGAGATCCTATCCGCCGGCGGAAAGGGAGGATATGCAGCGTTCCTCTGGTCGCTGGCGCTGAGGTAGGAAATCCACTGCCAGCGCATCCCGATCTGCGGTACATGTCGTTCTCTTGGACGGCCGGCGCGGTAGGGCCTTCGCCCCTTGCTCGCTGCCGCATCATATCCCGCCCGGCGCCGCCCTCCGCGTTACACCCCGACGACCCTTAGGTAGAGATTACTCTGAAATCGGCCATGCTCCACTGCCCAACTTCCCACGTCGCTGCATGTGGATCTTCCATAATTCTTTTCCGAAAATCATTAAAAGCACACATGCCTCACATCTCTTATTGGTTGATGAAAGGATCAAGAAGAGTATGTCTAGAGGGGGTGAATAGACTATTTGCAAGAAAAGTGGCTATTTTTAATTTCTTCTTGTAGAGGTGGAGTTTTGGCACATGTTTAAACATTCACAATACATACCAAACATCCTTGACAAGAATATATTGGTATTGAAAGGTAGAGCATGCATCTTTGACTACAGACCAAATAAAAACCTAGCCTTTTCCCAAATTTAATTCTTGGCAGATTTTAGCACTTAGGCACAAGTCAAGTAATCAACCTACACATGTATTTCTAAGAGTATAGTAGCGGAATGTAAATCAATTGCATATGAAGGTAAAGGGAGGAGTTTGGGGAATGCAAACGCAAGTGAAGACACAGATGTTTTTGTTGTGGTTCCGATAGGTGGTGCTATCGTACATCCACGTTGATGGAGACTTCAACCCACGAAGGGTAACGGCTGCGTGAATCCACGGAGGGCTCCACCCACAAAGGGTCCACGAAGAAGCAACCTTGTTTATCCCACCATGGCCATCGACGACGAAGGACTTGCCTCACTAGGGTAGATCTTCATGAAGTAGGCAATCTCCTTGCCCGTACAAACTCCTTGGTTCAACTCGACAATATTGTCGGAGACACCCAAGTGACACCTAACCAATCTAGGAGACACCACTCTCCAAAAGGTAATACACTGTGTGTTAATGATGAACTCCTTGCTCAAATGCTTCAAATGATAGTCTCCCTAACTCTCAAATAGCTCCTCACATATTTGTATATGGTGGAAGGATGATTTTAGTGGAAAGCAACTTGGGGAAGGCTAGAGAACAAGATTTATGTGGTAGAATGGAATATCTTGATCTCAACACTTGAGTAGGTGGTTCTCTCTCAGAAAATGTATGTTGGCAGTGTAGGTATGTTCTGATGGCTCTCTCCATGAATGAAGAGTGGGTGGAGGGGTATATATATCCTCCACACAAAATCTAACAGTTACACACAATTTACCAAACTCGGTAGGACCGAATCTAAGAACATGATCACACCGATTTAGTTTATAATGTGACTGTTAGGCATTTCGGTGGGACCGATATGATCAGCTCAGTGGGACCGATTTCATTAGGGTTAGGGCATAACGTAATCTCGTTGAGACCGATTACACAAACTCGTTAGGACCGATTTTGGTAATAAGCACACAGAGGGTTGGTCAAACAAACTTGGTGGAACCGATTCACTCATTTCGGTGAGACCGAAATGTTACAAAAAGGCAACAGAGAGTTTGCAATGCTAACTCGGTGAAACCGATTCTCACATCTCAGTTAGACCGAAATGTTTGAAATGGGAAACAGAGAGTTTACATTCCCATATCGGTGAGACCGAGATCCCTTTCGGTGAGACCGAAGTGATTAGGGTTTTGGCAGTGGCTATGTCAAATGAACTCGGTGGCGCCGGATAGAATTTTCCGGTGGGGCCGAGTTTGACTTTTGGTTTGGGACATATGTGGACGTGAGAAAGTGGCTGAGGGTTTTGGAGCATATCACTTAGCACTTTGAGAAAGCAAGCCATTAAGCAACACCTCATCCCCTTTTAATAGAATTGGCTTTCCTATGGACTCAATGTGATCTTGGATCACTAAAATAGAAAATGTAGAGTCCTGATCTTTGAGCTTGAGCAAATCCTTTGTCCTTATCATCTTGAATGGGTTCCACATCCTCTAGTCCACGCCACTCCATTTGTTGAACTTGTCCGAAATATACTAGATGAAAGCATCAATCCAACAAGAGATATGTGGACATTAATTACCAAAATCATCCAGGGAGCACTTGTGCTTTCAATCTCCCCATTTTTGGTAATTGATGACAACATAGATCAAAGCTTTAGATAAAGATATGAAGAATAACAAGTAAAGCTTTGGAAGGACATGTAACATGCATAGGATAACCCTACATGTATGCTATCATGTAAATATGGAACGTAAGAGCATGTGAAAGCATAGACATGACAGAGCAAGCAATGAGTTACATGTATCTTGGCTATATGCATCAGAGCAAATGATATGAATATATGAAGTGTATCCTCATGTTCATGATTCCTTCTTGTAAACAATATGTACATTAGCAAGAAATCTGCATGCACATGAGTGTGATGGATATACTTACCTTGTGATCTTGAGCTGGCTTATGAAGGGATGAACCTGAGTAAACAAGGTTAGATAACACAGGTATATCTACTAGACAGAGCAACCAAAGAGCCACAAGAGTACCAAGATTGGGATAACATGTAGTGAGTGAGTACTAGGTACTCCTGAATATAGACATGTTCCCAAAGGTAGAAGATATTCAATGAATTCAAAGACTTTCTTCCCTAGCCGTCTTCTCCCCCTGAATCTTATATTCGACAATGGAAGAATGTAGGGAAACAGAATCGGAGGAAAACAGATTAGATCAATAAGATAGATATGTCTTTCCCCTCTTAAAGACATGTGGCTTCTCTCCTCTTGAACACCAAGCATCTAGGGCATGTGATTCCTTTCTCCCCCAATTTGAAATATTCTCTCATTAAGCTCAAGCTTTGATGTGAACTCTCTCCCCCTTAAGATTTGATGTGAACTCTCTCTCTCCCCCTTTGACATCAATTTCCAAGAAGGGATCTTCTGGAGTGTGAGTCAAAATAGGTTTGGTCCTTGAGTCAAAGAGCAGAGCAGTATATGTGATGTTGGTAGAGGACAAGAATCATTGAGTGGAGCTGGAACAAATATGCAGGATGCAAATGACATATTGTCTCCTCGGTATTGAAATTGGTTACACCGAGTTATTTGCTTCGGTGGCACCGAGATGGCTCAGTTTGACCGAGAGAGGCAAATCGGTGTGTCTGAGTTCAACACAGAGAGAACAAGTGTCTTCTCAGCTCATTAGGCAAATGAAATCTCACATGGATTTGCAAGGAATTAACTGAAGGATTTGCAATGAATTGGATGCAGAAAATGCAGAACAAAATAGAGAAAAGAAAATCTAGATGAAGTTTTTTTTGTTTTAAAAGAGGAAACAAGTATGCATGACACAAATGCAAGACCACAAAGAAACACTGGAGAACTTCATTTAGAATTGGTCGGCGACAAAAGTCACCTATGTTAGAGTATATTGACTTAGGAGTCAAGTGAAGACACTTGATCATAGATCATACTCTTCGTTTAAGCTCGAAATGGGGTTACCATTTTTCATTTAAGCATTTGATGTATATCCATCTTGTTGAGTTTCTTTGAGCCATGTGTCGGGGGAAACTGTCCTCCCACGAGCACCTATGGGACCGGAGTCCCTTCTACGTTGCGGTAAGGGACCGGAGGGAGCACGAAGAGCAGATCGAGGAGCACACGCGGGCAGTTTACCCAGGTTCGGGCCGCGCGGACGCGTAAAACCCTACTCCTGCTTGGATTGTATTGAGTTCTTGAGCTTGGGAGCTTGAAGAGCTAGCTACACCGAGCCAGAGAGCTGTCTAGGTTCCGAACCCCCTCTACGTTGTGCATGGGCCTCCTTTTATAGCTCAAGGGGTCACCGACAGGTGTCAACGCAGAGGAGGGTAAAAGCGTAATTTTGGTGGTAGTTGTAACAGTGTGGAAATAGTGCGTGAACAGTGGATGAACAGTGGTCTTCACCTAATCTTGACAGTGTGGGACAAGGGCATTATATGCCCGTCACCGTCGACCCCAAAAGTGTCCGTCCATGCCTCTCCGTTCGCCACGGCGGTAGCCTCGTCACCGTGGCTTGCCACCGTGTCCCCCAGGCTGCACAGCCATCCGCCACGCGTCCCTGGAGGGGCCCCAGGATGACGTGTGGACCGATGAGCTGGAGCGCGGGCACACAGCATAGTTTTCCCGGCAAGCACCTTGCCGGGGCCATGATCTTGCCGGGCCCGGAAGCTTGTCGCTCCCCGGGTCCCGCCGGGGCGCGTGATGCACCACGACATGTCTTCTGAGATGTTGTTTTCTAGTCTTCCTGGCAAGCTCCTCTTGCCAGGGTCTTGTGTTAATGTGATAATCTTGAGCCTGGTACGGCCTTCCCGGCAAGCTCCACTTGCCGGGGTCTTGATCTTCTGTCTTGTATACTTTGTTCTTGAATGGCTTCATAAGGACCGAAAAGGTTTCCGGCGAGCACGTGGTAAACCCTGCCGCGGGAAGCTGCTACTGCCCATGCAAAAGTTGGGGTACTAAGGTACCCCTATCTTAGTACACCGACAGGAGCCCCCGGGCCTGGGCCACACACGGTGCCGAGCGCTGTTGGGCCAGGCCCAAGACAGTGCACGGGCACGCGCGGCCCACGGCATGCCGTATCTCCCTCCGCATCCGCCGCATCCCTCCCTAACGGCACGCGTCGATTGCGGCGTCGTGGGAGAGATCGTGGGCTGTTCTTTAATGGGAAATGCGGAACGTCCCCCACTTCCCCCTTAAAAGCAGAGGAAGCAGGGGAAGTTCCTCTCCTTCGTCTTCATTGCGCTTCTCTTCTCCAGAAACCTCCGCTGCCTCTTGCATCCGCCCCTTCTCCGCCGTCTTCCGCATCCGCGGCACCGTCGAGCTCCTCGCTTCTTCCCTCGCCGCCCCCGCCATGGCTCCGAAGAGCGACAAGGCGAAGAGCGACAAGGCCAAGAAGGAGAAGTCCGAGCAGGCGGCGAAGCTGGCCGCCCTGCCGAAGAAGAGCGTGGTCTTCGCGCCGAGGCTTGGCGCGAAGGAGCTGCGGAACAAGTACTATCTGTTCTGGTCAGGGGAGACCAAAGCTCATCCCCGCACCAGAGCCTTCCCCGCCGTCGCCAAAGATCTGTTCCCCGGCGGGTACTTCTTCTTCGCTGCTTTTTTCCACTGTGGGTTGTGCCCTCCGTACTCGGAGTTCTTTTGCGATATCATGAACACATGCAACCTCCACCTCCTAGATTTCACTCCCAACGCCATCCTTACGATGGCCATTTTCGCACATCTGTGCGAAAACTATGCTGGGATTCATCCCAATGTCGCCCTTTTCCGCCACATTTTCATGCCTAGAGTAGAATCGGGCGCTCCCCTCTCCGGCGGAATCTCCTGGATCTTCCGGCTGAACAAGAAGGATTCATACCTGAAGGGAGAGCTCCGCGGCAAGTGGGAGGAGTGGCGTGCAGATTGGTGCTGGATAGTGGAGGATAAGCCGGAGCCCTTCACCGCGCCGCGCACAACTGCCATAGTGCGCGGCAGAGACTGGAGCGAATTGGCCCCGGGGGACAACAAGCTCAGCATTTCCCTCATCAGGATTATTCGTCTCCGGGTAGCCAAACTGACCATCGGAGAGCTTGGGGCAGATTTCCTCCGCCGCCGCATTGCCCCTTTACAAGAAAGGAAAAGGCCTGCCTGGGAATTTGGCAACGCGGCGGATATCATGAGGCTGCGCCCTGGATTGAACTTCAATTTCACTGCCTTGGAGTTGAAGGGGATGGTCCGGGAGCTCTTCAAGCATGACCCGGCCCACCTGGAATGGTTTAGACCTCCCCGGGGAGTGGTGCCGCTGTGCAACAGCACTGCCCGGGATTCCTTGCGCGCGATGATGCCTGCGTGCGACTCCCACGGCGTCGATCCCACCTGGATAGAGCCTCCGCCGGATGCAGTGCTGAGATTTTTCGACAACATGGTCGAGACGCCCAAGAACACCGAGGAGAACAGGGGCCTTACCCGGGCCACTACGGCTCGGGATATAGCCTACATCGCTTCTAGGATGGAGGAGGCCGCCGCAGCTGCGGCGGCGGGTGATTTTGGATATTCTGTGGACGATGCAGAGGCTGCGGACGCGTCGTGCCAAGCTGAGGAGGCGGAAATCCTCAGGCTGCTCAAGCTTCCGCCCGATGAGTTTGCCGGGGTTCCTTCCTTGAGGCTTTCCGGGATAGCCAGGGTTGCCGGGGTGAGCGAGGCCGCCGGAGGGAGCGAGGCCACCGGGCAAGGTGCTGGGTCCAGTGGGCCTGCCGGGGAGGAGGAGGAAGACGTCGAGGCTGATGAAGATACTGGTGGATCTCTGGGACTAGACGACGATGCCTCCTCGTCCTTAGAGAACTCCCTGCCTCCGGCAAGTCCCACGCAGCAACCAAGGAAACGCCTCCGCAAGGTGGCTACGGCGACGAGGCCACAGGCGCCTCGACAACAGCATGCGCGCCGGGCGACGCGCGCCACCAAGGCGAGCCAAGTCGCGAAGGAGGCGCCCCGCGCACCAGCGCCAAGCGGAGGAGGATCCTCCCGGAGTGGAACGGCTGCTACTTTCGCTCCTCGGCCCTCGGCGACAACGGAGGCTGGGTCTTCGCAGCCCACAGCCCCGGAGACCGCCAAGCGCCCGAGGGAGCCTTCTCCTCCTGCTCCTCGTGCGGGAGCATCTCAGGTGGAGTTCGACTTCTCCGCCCTCAGCTCCGACGATGAGGAAGAGGAGTGAGTACTTGCAGCTTGTAATTTGTTTGACTTTGTCTTGATCTTCCTTGATGATTCTGATCTTGTTTTGTTTTGCTTTCAGGACCCTGACCCAGCGGATGGCGAAGAGAGCCAAGATCCCCGTGGTCGAGGTTGAAGACGACTCGCCCGCCGCGGCGACTGGGGACGTGCCAGCGGCAAGCTTGGCGGATCAACCTGCTGCTCTGAAGAGCAGCCCCCAGCACAGCCCCCAGCGTAAGTCTAGTCTTGAATTTTCTCTTCGTCGGGCGCGCTTGAGGTTTTTGCTTGTACTAATATCTTGTTGCCTTGTTTGTCTTGTGCAGAAGTGGAGCCGCAGCCGCAGGAGCGCCCTGAGACTGCCCCTGACGAGCTACTTGCCCCACCATCCCCGCCAAGGGCGAGCTCCCCGGCGAGGGAGAGCGCTCCGCCAAGGACGGGCACCCCGCCAAGGGCGGGCACCCCGCCAAGGGTGAGCAGCCCGACAAGGGTGAGCACCCCGCCAAGGGAGGGCGCGGGCGGCCCTCCGCCAGCGGAGGCCACCACTCCGCCGCCAAGGGTGGATTCCCCGGCGAGGGAGCCTGTCGTCGAAGAAGTCCGCGAAGGTAAGTCCTTGTAGCTTTTCCTTCTTGAACTTGTCTTTTTGGATATTTGCTTGATCTTTTCTTTTCTTTTTCTTCTGCTAGATCCTCCTGCACCGGAGCGGATGGAGACGGAGACCGCCGGCGAGGAGGGCGCGCACGGCGACAGCGGCAACGCCACTGCCACTGAGGGCATGGCCGGAGCCGACGAGCCTGCCGCTGAAGAGACCGCTCCGACCGCAGACGCCGCGGCTGAGGGAGGAACCGGCGACCATACTGCTGGCCCAGAGGCAGCAGGAGCGTCAAGCGCTGCGCCGGCCGCCGACCCCTCCGCCTCCACAGAGCGGTCGGGCGTTTATCTTGAGGCCCCCAACGGGATCTTTATACAAGTCCCGTGGGCGTCCTCATCGCGAGCCCCCGTGGAGGGAGAGACCTACGGCGGAGAGGTCCTCGCCTCCGCGGGGTTGAAGGTCGTTGAAGCGCTTGGCGGTGGTGACGAGCCCGAAGAGGAGAAGCTTCTTCGCCAGCTCCTGGCCCTGTACCGGGCCAGGCAGGCGAAGCTGGAGTCCCGGGAAGCTCTCACCGCCAAGGCTGGAGCCGATTTGGAGAAGCGCGCCGCGGAGCTCCGCGCCGCCAACCAGGCAGCCCTCCGCAACTTGGCGGAGGAGCGGGAAGAGCTTGCCGGGGAGCAGCAAGCCTTCCTCCTGGAGAAGGCTGAGGCAGAAGAGCAGCAGCGGCGGACTGCCGAAGAGCTGTCTCAGCGAGAAGGGGCGCTCAACCAGCGGAAGGTCGAGCTCGACGCCCATGACGACGAACTCACCGCCCGGGAGCAGGCCATCGGCGGGGCCTTGAAGGAGGCAAAGGATGCTGCCGCCGCCGCGGAGACTGCCAAGAGGGACCTGGAGCTTAAGGTGGAGCAGCTGGAGCGGTACCTGAAGGCGAGCGAGGACAGAGTCACCGCGCTCAATGTGGAGCGGGAGAAAGACGCCCACACCAACTCTGACTTGCAGGTACGTCTCTCCAAGAAAGGCGACGAGCTCACTGCCGCCAAGGATTCAATTGCTGACTTGGAGTTGAAGACTCCACTTTGACTGACTCGCTCGACGCCGCCCGGGACCGCGAGACGAAGCTGAAGGACGAGCTCCGCAAGGAGCGGAACTTGGTGGAGAGTGCCGCCGTCTCAGCAAACAACTTCAGCCGGGCGGTGGAGCAATGGACCGACGAGCTGGTCACCTCCGCTACCAGCATCGATAAGGAGATGATGGCGCTGAGGGCGGAGCACCTCGTGTATTTTCCCGACGAGGCCCTCCCCCACAGCGCCAAGTTAAGTCTCTTCTTCAGGGGAATCGCGCCGGCGCTTGCACGGCTGCGGGAGAAGCTCCCCGTGCAGCTGGCCGACGAGTCGCGTCGGCTCTGTGCGGGCACTCTGGAGCGCGTCTTGACGAAGATCGTCTACCGCAACCCCGGCGCCAACCTCGTCAACGTCCTTCGCTTCTTGCCGGACGAC
Organism: Secale cereale; assembly: GCA_902687465.1. Lineage (NCBI taxonomy): Eukaryota > Viridiplantae > Streptophyta > Magnoliopsida > Poales > Poaceae > Secale > Secale cereale. The sequence continues at coordinate 361,100,942 of LR738711.1, forward strand.
GCTGACCAGGAGGCATTGAAGGCGCAGGTCGCCCACATCGTCGCCAAGGTGAACAAAGTCACGAGGCGTGAAGGCGACCGCGCAGATTAGATTGCTTCCTTTCTGTTTCCTTTGCCGCTGCAAATTATGTTATGGACATGAATCGATTAGTTATTGCGGCAAGTTATCCTTGTAATATACAATCTTATTTTGATCAGCCAATGTAGTGTTATCTCCCTTGCTTTTGGTCCTCCACTTTGTATGCTTTCTACCCTACGCTTTGAGGGAACTTGCCGGCAAGGGCCTCTTGCCGCGAGCACTGAGTGCTAGACTCTGAGCAGCCTGCTGGCAAAAGACCTTGTCGGCAAGCAACCTTGCCGCAGCTAGTCGCAACACACTTAGCTTGCTGAGCGAACTCGAAAACGAAGTAAGGGCGCGACACTTGTCGCAGCTCTCTTAAGTCGTTGAGCGTGCTCGAAAACAAAGTAAGGGTGCGGCTAGCCACGGGTAGGTTCCTCCGCGCACAGGTTTTCCATACAAAGTGTGGTTGTTCAAGGAAGACAACTAAAATTTAAAAATTTGAACTGCTCAAATTCTGGTAACTTAGCTTTCATAGTTCGTTCGTTCCCCAGCAAAGCTTCTCTTTCTTGAACAGCACTTGGTTCACCCTCCACCTCCTTCCTCCCCGGCAAACTTGTGCGCGAGGAACGTTCCTTCTGCTTAAGAGGGAAAGAAAAAGAGGAGGGGAAAACAAGTATAGGGCCTCACGGCCTGCTAATGCTTACCGGGGATGTGTGTTGCACAAGATGCCAAACAATGCATGCAAATAACAAAAAAGCATGGAAATGGCAAATAGTGCGAAACACAAAAGTTTTACTGATGCATGGGATCTGCGCCCAGCTTTGTACAAAGGTTTATATGCAACAGCGGCAAGACTTGTACAAAAGGTGGTTGCCGGAGCGGATCACAGCAACCGCGCCTTATGGGTGAAACTTGCGAAGATGCTCTATGTTCCAGGAGTTGCTCACCGGTAAGCCTTCTTCGGTCTCAAGGCGGACAGCGCCGGGCCTTGTGACTTGTCTCACCCGATAAGGGCCTTCCCACTTCGGCGTCAACTTGTTGGAATTCTTGGCGGACTGAACACGCCGAAGAACAAGGTCGCCTTCCTCGAGACTCCTGGCCTTGACCTTGCGGCTATGGTAGCGACGCAAGGCTTGCTGGTATCGAGCAGCTCGTACAGCAGCCTGGAGACGTTCCTCCTCAAGGAGCAATGCATCATCTTGTCGAAGTTGCTCTTGCTCGAGCTCATCATAAGCGAGCACTCGAGGAGATCCGTATATGAGTTCCGTGGGGAGAACTGCCTCTGCTCCATAGACAAGAGCAAAGGGTGTCTGTCCGGTGGCTCGACTTGGTGTCGTTCTGATTGACCAAAGAGCCGCCGGCAACTCCTCTATCCAGTTTCTTCCGCACTTGCGCAGCCTGTCGAAGGTTCTTGTCTTGAGTCCGCGCAGCACTTCAGCATTGGCCCTCTCCGCTTGACCATTGCTCCTCGAGTGAGCAACAGAAGCGAAACAGACCTTGGCGCCAAGGTCTTGGACGTACTGCATGAAGGTGTGACTTGTGAACTGTGTGTCGTTGTCGGTGATGATCCTGTTAGGGATTCCGAAACGGCAAACAATTGACCTGAAGAACCTACCTGCTGACTGTGCTGTCACCTTTCTCACTGGTTCCACTTCTGGCCACTTTGTAAACTTGTCGATTGCAACGTACAAGTATTCAAAGCCCCCGACAGCGCGGGGAAAGGGGCCGAGGGTATCGAGCCCCCAGACCGAGAAGGGCCAGGACAAAGGAATCGTCTGGAGAGCTTGAGCTGGCTGGTGAATTTGCTTGGCATGGAACTGGCACGCTTCACACTTGGTTACTTGTGCAGTTGCATCTTGGAGGGCTTCTGGCCAAAAGAACCCTTGCCGGAACGCCTTCCCGGCAAGTGCCCTTGCGCCAATGTGGTGGCCACATATGCCTCCGTGTATCTCTGCCAACAGCTTCTGCCCATCTTCTCTGGAAATACACTTCAACCTGACACCATTGAGTCTTCTTGTGTACAGTTCGTTGTCCACGAACTGGTACATACTTGACTGCCTGGTTATTTTCTCTATTTCTTCTGGTTCGTCGGGAAGTTCTCCAGTTTGCAGAAAACGGACGATCTGCTGTGCCCATGCCGGAGCCCGAGGCTCAACGGCAAGGACTAAAGGCATGAGGGCTGCTGCGGGAACCCCAGCTTCTACGGCAAGAACCTCCGGTTCTGCCGGAGCTGATGGTCCCCCGGCAAGCCTGCCGGGGCAACGCTTGTCGGGAACGCTTGCTTCAACTGTACAGACCCTTGGATCTGCAGGAGCAAACTGTTCCTCAGCATTTTGGTTGTTGATCCTGGGGACCTTGGCGGCGGCTTCGGGAAGATCCACCGGCAAGTAGTCGCCGGAGACCAACTTTCTCTTCTTGTTCTGCCCAACTGATGGTGTAACGGATGGCTGAGTTAGCTTGAGCAGGAAGGTCCCTGGTTCCACAGGTAACTTCATTGCGGCACACTTTGAGAGGCCATCTGCAATGTCATTCTGAGCTCTTGGGACGTGCTCCATTTGCAGACCTTCAAAGTGCTCTTCAAGCTTCCTCACTTCATCAACATAAGCTTCCATCAAAGGGCACTGATAACTCTTATTCACTTGCCGGACCACCAACTGTGAATCTCCCCGCACAATCAACTTCTTGATCCCAAGCTCGGCCGCAATTCTGAGGCCGGCAAGCAAGCCTTCATACTCAGCAGTATTGTTTGTCGCTTGTTCCTTGGGAAAGTGCATCTGGACAACGTACTTGAGGTGCTCTCCGGTGGGTGCTATGAGTACCACGCCGGCACCGGCGCCTTGCAGCGAAAAAGCACCATCAAAGTACATTACCCATTCGCTGCTCGCTTCTTGTACGGGGACACTTGTCTCTTAGACTTCTTCATCTGGCGTCGGGGTCCATTCCGCTATAAATTCTGCCAAAGCTCTGCTCTATATAGTTGAAGTACTCTCAAACTTGAGGCCAAAGCTTGACAGGTCTAGCGCCCACTCGACGATCCTACCTGTTGCCTCTGGATTCTGCAATATCCTCTTCAACGGAAAGCGAGTGACCACTGTTATCTCATGTGCTTGGAAGTAATGGCGCAGCTTTCTCGAGGCCATGAGGAGACCGAAAAGCAACTTCTGCACCCTAGAGTATCTTGATCTAGCCCCCTGCAAGAGGGAACTTACAAAATACACTGGGCACTGCACCATCTTCCTTCGCACTTCTCCTTGCTCCTGCGCAGAGTTGTCCTTGTCGGGGCGAGAGCTTGTCGGTGGAGCCCCCTGCTTGTCGCTGGATTCGCTTGCCGGGGGTGTGGGCTCTTCCTCTGCCTCCCTTTCCGCTACCAACGCAGCACTAACCACTTGATTGGTTGCCGCTAAGTACAGCAGCAACTTCTCTTGTGGTTTAGGTGCGACAAGTATTGGAGTGGAGGACAGGTATCCTTTCAAATCTTGCAGCACTGCCTCCGCTTCCGGAGTCCATTTCATAGGACCTGCCTTTTTCAAGATTTTGAAGAAAGGTAGGGCGCGTTCTGCAGACTTTGAAATGAACCTGCTGAGGGCAGCCACACAACCAGCAAGTCTCCTTACGTCCTTGACGCGCTTCGGGGCTTCGATCTGCTCGATGGCTTTTATCTTGTCGGGATTGGCTTCAATCCCCCTCTAGGACACAAAGAACCCGAGAAGCTTGCCCGAGGGGACTCCGAAGACGCACTTCTCGGGGTTCAACTTGAGCTGGATCTTGCGCAGATTTGCAAATGTTTCTTCCAAGTCTTGGATCAGGGTATCTTTGCTCTTGCTCTTGACCGCTATGTCATCCATGTAAGCTTCTACATTTCTGTGGATCTGTGGCTCAAAAGCAGTGTGCACCACCCTTGCAAATGTTGAGCCTGCATTCTTCAATCCAAAGGGCATGCGTATGAAGCAATATGTGCCGCATGGAGTAATGAATGCAGTCTTCTCTTCATCTTCCTTGGCCATGAATATCTGGTGGTAACCTGAGTATGCATCAAGGAAGGAAAGCAGCTCACATCCAGCGGTGGAGTCAACAATCTGGTCAATACGCGGCAAAGGAAATGGATCCTTGGGACATGCTTTATTCACATCAGTGAAGTCTATACAGAGTCTCCACTTCCCATTGGCCTTGCGTACGACAACTGGATTGGCCAACCATGTGGGATGGATCACGCCTCTAACCAGGCCTGCTGCTTCTAGCTTCTTTATCTCTTCGGCGATGAACTCTTGGCGCTCCACGGCTTGCTTCCTGACCTTCTGCTTGACGGGCCGCGCATGAGGACAAATAGCAAGCTTGTGCTCAATTACCTTCCTGGGAATGCCGGGGATGTCAGATGGTTGCCACGCAAACACATCGACATTCGCCCGCAGGAAGGCAACGAGCGCGCTTTCCTATTTGTTGTCGAGCGTAGCACTGATGGTGAAGGTACCACCAGTGCCGTCCTCCTTGGCGGACACCTTCTTGGTTGTCGGTGGAGCTGCCATTCCTTTCTTGCACTTGCCGGTGGAGCTCGATGGTGCGTCCTCGACGGCAGCGCAGCACTCCGAAGAGGTGCGTTTGCCGGAGTGGGCCCCAGAGCTCTTGCCGGACTTGGTCTTGGTCTTCCCCCCGGGAGCTTCAGCGGCAAGTGTGTTGCTTTCTGCTGCGGCTGCTGCGCCCCGGTAGATCTTGTCGGCGCAGATAAGCGCGTCCTTCTTGTCGCCAGGGACAGAGATGACGCTTATCAGCCCCGGCATCTTGAGTACGTTGTAGGCGTAGTGGGAAGCTGCCATGAACTTGGCGAGGGCAGGACGTCCAAGTATCCCATTGTATGGCAATGGGATATCGGCAACGTCGAAGGTTATCCTCTCCGTCCTGAAGTTGAGCTCCCCGCCAAAGGTCACTGGCAGAGTAATCTTCCCCTTCGGCTTGCTCCTTCCCGGGTTTATTCCTTGGAACGACCCAGTTTCTTCGAGCTCGCCGTCTGGGTCTGGAGTTTCTTGATCACAGCCGAGGAGATCAAGTTCAGGCCGGCCCCGCCATCAACCAACATTTTGGTGACCTTGAGGTTGCGGATGGTTGGTGAGACCAACATCGGCAAGCACCCGACCGCCGTTGTGCGGTCAGGGTGATCCTCAAGATCAAAAATGATGGGCGTGCTGGACCACTTCAGCAGCCTGCGTGACTCGACGGGCGGCTCAGCCGCGTTTACTTCCCGCACCCACTGCTTGAGTTGGCGGTGGGAAGTATGCAGAGAGGCGCCTCCGTCGACACACAGAACTTCTGTGGCCTTCTGGAACTCCTGATCGCTGTTATCTCCTTCCTCCATGTTGTCGTCGTCTTCTTCCTCATCCTTGTCACGGCCCCGGGGAGGTCGATCACCTTGCCGCTGCTTGGCCTTGCCGCGGCGTCCTCCCCGGCCATTGAATGGCCGCTTCTTGCTGGGTTCTCCTCCGCCACCTTGGGCCTTCTCCTTGTCGCGCCGCTCGTATTCAGCCTTCTGCTGCTCTACGAGGTACTCGACTCGCTTGCAGTTCTGAAGATCGTGGCCCTTGGTGCGGTGGATCTTGCAATATTGCTTGTCGGAGCCGTCCTGCTTGTCGGCTGCCACTACAGGGATAGGCTCCTTGCCGGAGCCGCCAGCCTGTGCCTTCTTGGCGGGAGGCTCCTTGCCGGACTGCTCGACGACTAGCACCTCCTTGCTCTTCTTTCTTCTGTTGTTCCGCCGCCGGCTCTTCTTTGCCGGGGCGGCGTCCTCACTGTAGCTTCCTCCTGCGCCAGTATCCTCTCCGGGGAGTCTCCTCCCCTCTTCGGCGCGCGCGCACTTGTCAGCCAGAGCGTAGAGCTCGCTGACATCCCGAATCTTGGTCATGGCCATCTCTTCCCTCATGCGGCGGTTACGCACGTTCTGGTGGAACGCGCTGATAACCGCGGCGGGGTGGACGTCGGGAATGTTGTGTTGCACGCGGCTGAATCTCTGGATGTACTTGCGCAGGGATTCTCCTTCCTTCTGGGCCAAGATGTGGAGATCGCTCTCCTGGCCATGGGGTTTGTGGCCGCCCGTGAAGGCGCCAACAAACTGGTGGCACAGATCTGCCCACGAAGAAATGGAGCCCTCCGGCAAGTGCATAAGCCAAGATCAGACGTTTGGCTTAAGCACCAGCGGGAAGTAGTTAGCCAGTATCTTCTCGTCGCGTCCCCCGGCAGCCTGCACCGCGATGGTGTAGATGCTGAGGAACTCCGAGGGGTGCGTCTTGCCGTCGTACTTCTCGGGTACGTCGGGCTTGAAGTTTTTCATGTTGGGCCACTGGACGCGCCGCAGCTCACGGGTGAACGCAGGGCAACCTGCCGCGTACGGCAAGTCGCCTGGTTCACCGGGCGCGTGCGCATCGACAGCGGTCCCAGCGCGCTGATCCGATTGTCGCCGTGCTTCTCGCCGGCGCTCGATGCGCGTCCGAGCGTCTTCTTGTCGCCGATCGTCGAGGACTTGGCGCTGGTCCCGACGAGCCCGCGGGTCCGACGACGCCGTGGAGTCGTCGTCGACGTTAATCCGGAGGGGTGGCGTCTTCTACTTCCGCGGTGGGGAGTGCACGGTGGTCGCACCCCCGGCGGTCTTGTCGCCATCGGCCTTCGTCTGGTCGACTTGCCGTGGCCGCGATGTCGCCGGCTGCTGCGGCGTGTCGTCGTTGGCGAAGGCGATGAGGCTTTGGATCGTCGCCCTCCAGTCCTCGGCTTTATCTGCCGCTGGAGGGAAATCGAGGAGCAGTTGTGCTCTTGCTAGAGCTTCTGCTGGAGAGGAGGGGAGCGGCGGCGAGCGGTCCGAGGAGCGAGATATGCTCGGACTTCTAACAGGGTTAGAAGGAGCAGTTTCTCGCCCCGGCGACCGCGCCTTGCTCGTACCAGGACGGTGGCCTTGAGCGTCCCGCTATCCTCCGGTTTGTCCTTGCCCCAGCAAGCGAATGATACCTCCTGTACCACGGCGCTGCTGGCCTGGCGTCTGCTGAGAGAGACGCGGTGCGTCCACGGACACCGAGGCTTTGGAATTCGCCCGGTCGTCCGTCTTGTCCTTGGACTTGGTGGCGCCGTGAGTTTCCTCGCCGGCGACCACCCTTCCGCCGGCGTCTCCCCCACCAACCGTTGGTTCTGGTGGTGGTGGGATCAACGCAGACGGGCCTGCGACCTCCGAAGCCTTCTTCTTCGGGGCCATGTTGTTGCAGCTGGTGAAGTTGATGAAGCTGGAGAGGTTGATGAAGAATGCGCCCGCGTGAGCGCCGGATCAGGTTCGCACAACCTCGACGCCCCCTACCTGGCGCGCCAAAGATGTCGGGGGAAACTGTCCTCCCACGAGCACCTATGGGACCGGAGCCCCTTCTACGTTGCGGTAAGGGAGCGGAGGGAGCACGAAGAGCAGATCGAGGAGCACACGTGGGCAGTTTACCCAGGTTCGGGCCGCGCGGACGCGTAAAACCCTACTCCTGCTTGGATTGTATTGAGTTCTTGAGCTCGGGAGCTTGAAGAGCTAGCTACACCGAGCCAGAGAGCTGTCTAGGTTCCGAACCCCCTCTACGTTGTGCATGGGCCTCCTTTTATAGCTCAAGGGGTCACCGACAGGTGTCAACGTAGAGGAGGGTAAAAGCGTAATTTTGGTGGTAGTTGTAACAGTGCGGGAATAGTGCGTGAACAGTGGATGAACAGTGGTCTTCACCTAATCTTGACAGTGGGGGACAAGGGCATTAAATGCCCGTCACCGTCGACCCCAAAAGTGTCCGTCCATGCCTCTCCGTTCGCCACGGCGGTAGCCTCGTCACCGTGGCTTGCCACCGTGTCCCCCAGGCTGCACAGCCATCCGCCACGCGTCCCTGGAGGGGCCCCAGGACAACGCGTGGACCGATGAGCTGGAGCGCGGGCACACAGCATAGTTTTCCCCGACAAGCACCTTGCCGGGGCCATGATCTTGCCGGGCCCGGAAGCTTGTCGCTCCCCGGGTCCCGGCGGGGCGCGTGATGCGCCACGACATGTCTTCTGAGATGCTGTTTTCTGGTCTTCCTGGCAAGCTCCTCTTGCCCAGGTCTTGTGTTAATGTGATAATCTTGAGCCTGGTACGGCCTTCCCGGCAAGCTCCACTTGCCGGGGTCTTGATCTTCTGTCTTGTATACTTTGTTCTTGAATGGCTTCATAAGGACCGAAAAGGTTTCCGGCGAGCACGTGGTAAACCCTGCCGCGGGAAGCTGCTACTGCCCGTGCACAAGTTGGGGTACTAAGGTACCCCTATCTTAGTACACCGACACCATGTATTGGGGTAAAGCATCTCTAAGATGGAAAAACATACCTTGGGTGGTGGTGTTGATCTTGATCATGTAGTTGAACTTGTGTGGGATGCTCAAGGTTGATGTAGCTCATCAAATATCAGGAGCACCACTTGTAGTTTGAGTTCATCTTCCTACATGGGTTAGATTTGCAAGGAAAAGCACTTGTGTATGCAACATGACAATCATGAAGGTTTGATACCAAAAGAAATTTTGATATATATAAATTGTCAAAGGATATATTGAAAGGATTCATGCTTCCTTGATTTCAACCACAATATTGTAGAGACTTGGTGATGTAGATATTGCTCAAGAAATGAGTGAGTTGCAATCTCATAGAGTTGGGCTTATCCAAGTACCTACAAGGGTTAGATAGTATGCAAGGGTACAAATGCATCCAAGACAATGATCGTCATCGTAAGAGAGAAAGTCAGGGATTAGTCCAAGGCTTATGCCTTGCATGTATCCGAATGGAGTTCCTACTCCAAGTTCGAGGCAGCAATAATATTCAATTCACCTCTCAACCTGCAAAACACGTTCTCATCAAGTGGTTTAGTAAATATATCCGCTAATTTCTTATCGGTGCGAACATGTTTAAGATTGATATCACCCTTAGCAACATTATCTCGAATGAAATGATGACGAACTTCAATATGCTTAGTTCGAGAATGTTGCACCGGGGTTGTGAGCAATCTTAATAGCACTTTCATTGTCGCAAAGCAATGGGACATGTTTCACATAGATCCCATAATCTTTATGAGTTTGGGTCATCCAAAGTAATTGAGCACAACATGAACCGGCGGCAATGTATTCCGCTTCGGCGGTGGATAATGATACCGAGTTTTGTTTCTTGGAGTACCAAGACACAAGAGATCTCCCAAGAAATTAACAAGTAGCCGAAGTGGACTTTCTGCCAACCTTGTCTCCAGCATAGTCCGAATCGGAGTAGCCAACAAGATCAAAATAGGACCTCTTAGGATACCAAATGCCAAAATTTGGTGTATGAATTAAGTATCTCACTATCGTTTTCATAGCCTTAAGATGACATTCTTTAGGGGCTGCTTGGTATCGTGCACACATGCACACACTTAGCATAATATCGGGACGGGAGGCACATAGATATAACAATGAACCAATCATAGAGCGGTAAACTTTTTGATCAACCGGTTCGCCATCCTTAGTCAAGTCCAGATGTCCACTAGTAGGCATGGGTGTAGTCATACCTTTGCATTGTTACATGTTGAACTCTTGAACAAGTCCTTGGTATACTTTGTTTGAGAGACAAAGGTACCCTCCTTAGTTTGCTTGATTTGAAAAATGAGAAAGAAGTTGAGTTCACTCATCATAGACATCTCAAACTTTTCTGACATTAGCTTTCCAAACCTTTCACTAAAATGGGGGTTAGTAGAACCAAATATGATATCATCAACATAAATTTGGCACACAAATAATTCACCATTAACCTTTTTTGTAAAAAGAGTGGAATCTATTTTTCCAATATCAAAGCCTTTTTCAATAAGGAACTTGGTCAAGCATTTATACCACGCTCTAGGAGCTTGCTTAAGACCATAAAGAGCTTTATGAAGTTTGTAAACATGATCGGGTTTCTTAGGATTGACAAAGCCGGGAGGTTGTTTAACATAAACTTCCTCCTCAATTTCACCATTTAGAAAAGCACTTTTAATGTCCATTTGGTACAAGGTGATATCATGATGATTAGCATAAGCAAGTAAGATGTGAATGGACTCAAGTCTAGCAATGGGGGCATATGTCTCATCGTAGTCCATACCTTCGACTTGAGTGTAGCCTTGGGCGACGAGACGTGCTTTGTTGCAGACGACTTGACCATCTTCGTCTTGCTTGTTGCGAAACACCCATTTGGTACCAATGATGTTGTGGTTGTTGTCGGGCTTCTCGACCAATGTCCACACTTGATTTCTCTCAAAGTTATGTAGCTCTTCGTGCATAGCGTTCACCCAATACGGATCATCAAGAGCATCTTCAACCTTCATAGGTTCAAGGTTAGATATGAAAGAGTAATGTTCACAAAAGTTAGTTAGGCGAGATTTAGAGCAAGTGATTCTCCCGGTTTGGATGTCATTGTAGATTTGCTCTACGGGATGATCTCTAGTAATTCTTTCTCTAACTCGTGAAAGCTTTTGCTTGGATCGGGGTGGAACATCCCCTTCATCTTCTTCTTCTTCTTGTCCTTCTTCATTATTGTTAGTGTTGTTGTCCCCTTGTGGAGGTGGAGAAGGAGGTCGATGAGGTTCATCTTGATGCACTTCCTCGTCTCCTTCATCATGGCGTGTCCCACTTGTGGATGCCTCCAAGTCAACTTTTGGTTCACCTTGTCATGAGATAGAAGCTTCCACATGGACGGATGAAGTACTCTCTTTCACCTCCGTTGGACGGATCTTGCCAATAGACAAGTCTTGAATTGCTTCCGAAGGATCTTTATCTCCTACATCAATTGGTAATTGCTCTACTTGCGATCCATTAGATTCATCAAACTTCACATCTACCATCTCTTCAACCTTTCGGGTGAAATTGTTGTAGACACGGTAAGTGTGAGAGTTTGAGCCATAACCAAGTAGGAAACCTTCATGAGATTTAGGAGCAAATTTAGAACGACGATAGTTATCAAGAATGTAGCACTTTGAGCCGAATACTCGAAAGTATCCAACTTGGGGTTTGTTACCGGTGATAAGCTCGTACGTCATCTTGCCGAGAAGCTTGTGAAGATACTAGTGATTGGTTGCATGACAAGCTGTCTCAACCGCTTCTGCCCAAAAGTGTTATGGCGTCTTGTATTCGTCAAGCATCGTTCTTGCCATTTCGATGGGTGTCCGGTTCTTCCTCTCAACAACTCCATTTTGATGAGGCGTGTACGTAGCCGAGAACTCATGTGAAATCCCTTCTTCGTCAAGAAAGGTATCCACATTTGCGTTCTTGAACTCCGTTCCATTGTCATTGCGAACCTTCTTGATCTTCACTTCAAATTCATTTGGGTCCTTCCTAGGGAAGTTTTTGAAGATCTTTTGGACCTGTGATTTATCATTAAGAAAGAACACCCACGTAAATCTGAAAAAATTATCAACAATAACTAATCCAAAAGAGTTACCACCGAGGCTTTTGTAAGCATTGGGACCAAAAAGATCCATATGAAGTAGCTCCAGTGGTCTTCTCGTAGTCATGATGTTCTTCATGGGTTGACTTCCTCCAACTTGTTTTCCTGCTTGACAAGCACTACAAATTCTATCCTTGTCAAATATAACATCTTTAACACCAAGGATATGATCACCTTTAATAATCTTATCAAGATTTCTCATACCGACCTGACCTAGCCTTCTATGCCACAACCAACCTTTAGAAGATTTAGAAATAAAACAAGTGCAAGGTTGGGCTTTCTTAGTGAAGTCAACAATGTATAGGTCACCTCTACGAATGTCGGTAAAGACCATATTATGATTATCTCTACGAAAGACTTGGCAATCAACATGAGTGAATAGCACATTTAAACCAAAATCAGCTAATCTAGACACGTAGAGCAGATTAAATCCGAGGGATTCTACAAGCATGACATTCTTGATTGAGCTATCATTGGATATGGACACCTTAGCAAGGCCAACAACTTTACCCTTAGAGCTGTCACCAAAGGTAACATACTTTTGTGGACCATCATTTCTAGCATGCTCATCAAACATGTCCTTATCTCCGGTCATTTGGTCCGTGCATCCACTATCAAGCACCCATTCCTTTCCTCTGGCTGCGTAACCACGAAGATTTTCCATAAGACCAAAATGTCTCATTTGTTCATCAAGATCATAGTCACTATCATCATCCTCATCATATTATCCATGTTCCGCATCTTCATGTGATGGATCAATTCCTAGAGAGAGTGATTCATTAGAAGTATGACCGTAACAATGTTCATCTTTATGAATTCTAATGACTTCGGAAATGATATTGCTAATAATTCCAACATCTCCTTTGGCACGCATGAGTCACGAAGCTCAAATAGACAATCACCAAACTTAGGATCACTAGTACTTATCATATTCAAGGCAATAGACTTATGGAGAATCTTATCTGGATTTTTCAAGGAATAATTTGGGAATTGTTCCTCTAAGAATCTCCACATGGTGTAAGCACAATCTAGAGTAGATAAGCTAGCAATCAAGTTTTTGGGCAATCCTCTAATAATAAGATTGATAGTTCTAAGATTGCGAATCATGTCAAGATCCTCATCGGGTGTGGGATGCAAAGGATCAACAAGGCAAGTACAAGAAGTAGCAATGTACTTGTTCAAATGATATTCGTTGATAATATCAAGCATCTCATTTTTCCATTCATGAAAGTACTCTCCATCAAGCACAGGCAGTCTATGTCTAAGACTCCCCAACGTAGACTCATCCATCTTCCTCCAATGGTGATTAAACCAAAGCAATGGAGACCAAAGCTTTGATACCATTTGAAAGGATTGAGAAGAGTATGTCTAGAGGGGGTGAATAGACTCTTAGCAAGAAAAGTGGATGTTTTTAATTTCTTCTTGTTGAGGTGGAGTTTTGGCACATGTTTAAACATTCACGATACATATCAAGCATCCATGACAAGAGTATATGGGTATTGAAAGGTAAAGCATGCATCTTTGACTACTTGACCAAATAAAAACCTAGCCTTTTCCCAAATTTAATTCTTGGCAGATTTTAGCACTTAGGCACAAGTCAACTAATCAACCTACACATGCAATTCTAAGAGTATAGCAGCAGAATGTAAATCAGTTGCATATGAAGGTAAAGGGATGAGTTTGGAGAATGCAAACGTAAGTGAAGACACAAATGTTTTTGTCGTGGTTCCAATAGGTGGTGCTAGCGTACATCCACGTTGATGGAGACTTCAACCCACGAAGGGTAACGGCTGCGCTAGTCCACGGAGGACTCCACCCACGAAGGGTCCATGAAGAAGCAACCTGGTCTATCCCACCATGGCCATCGCCCACGAAGGACTTGCCTCACTAGGGTAGATCTTCACGAAGTAGGCGATCTCCTTGCCCGTACAAACTCCTTGGTTCAACTCCACAATCTTTTCGGAGGCTCCCAAGTGACAGCTAACCAATCTAGGAGACACCACTCTCCAAAAGGTTATAGACGGTGTGTTGATGATGAACTCCTTGCTCAAATGCTTCAAATGATAGTCTCCCCAACACTCAAATAACTCCTCACAGATTTGGATATGGTGGAAGAATGATTTGAGTGGAAAGCAACTTGGGGAAGGCTAGAAACAAGATTTATGTGGTAGGAATGGAATATCTTGATCTCAACACTTGAGTAGGTGGTTCTCTCTCAGAAAATGTATGTTGGAACTTGGAAGTGTAGTTATGTTCTGATGGCTCTCTCCATGAATGAAGAGTGGGTGGAGGGGTATATATAGCCTCCACACAAAATCTAACCGTTACACACAATTTACCAAACTCAGTGGGACCAAATCAGAGAACTCAGTCAGACCGATTTAGTTTATAATGTGTCCGTTAGGCATTTCGGAGGGACCGATATGATCAACTCGGTGGGACTGATTTCATTAGGGTTAGGGCATAACGTAATCTCGGTGAGACCGATTACACAAACTCGGTAGGACCAATTTTGGTAATGAGCACACAGAGGGTTTGTCAGGCAAACTCAGTGGGATCGATTCGCTCATTTCGGTGAGACCGAAAAGTTACAAAAAGGCAACAGAGAGTTTGCAATGCTAACTCGGTGAGACCGATTCTCACATCTTGGTTAGACCGAAATGTTTCAAATAGGAAACAGAGAGTTTACATTCCCATCTCGGTGAGACCGAGATCCCTTTTGGTGAGACCGAAGTGATTAGGGTTTTGGCAGTGGCTATGTCAAATGAACTTGGTGGCGCTGGATAGAATTTTTCGTTGGGGCCGAGTTTGACTTTTGGTTTGGGACATATGTGGATGTGAGAAACTGGCTGAGGGTTTGGAGCATATCACTAAGCACTTTGAGCAAGCAAGCCATTAAGCAACACCTCATCCCCTTCTAATAGTATTGGCTTTCCTATGGACTCGGTGTGATCTTGGCTCACTGAAATAGAAAATTTAGAGTCTTGAGCTTTGAGCTTGAGCCAATCCTTTGTCCTGATCATCTTGAAGGGGTTCCACATCCTCTAGTCCATGCCACTCCATTTGTTAAACTTGTCTGAAATATACTAGATGAAAGCATTAGTCCAACAAGAGATATGTTGACATTAATTATCAAAATCACCCAGGGAGCACTTGTGCTTTCAGTTGATTGCTTTATTCATGTCAAAAAACAATAAACAAGGTGAGATTTAATTCATTACGCCTACTAAGTGTTTTGGGATTATTTGGTTTTTGTAAGGTGACTTACACAACTAGACGGAGGGAGTACTAAAAGTTGCTCGGGTGAAACAACCATCTTATCACACTTTGTTGAATGGCGGCTTCGGACGTTAATTATGCCATGGAGGTTCCTCTTGGACGGAGGGAGTAGTGCACATGCCAAGTTCACTGGGTTGCTGTGTTTCACACTCCTCCATTGTAAAGAGTGGAGACAATAGCTTTCATAAAAAACTAGCAAGATGCCCGTACGTTGCACGGAACATCAAGATGCATTTATATGAGTAGTTTATCCTGTGTGAGATAAGGATGACCGAGGGAAGGCCTTATCTACAAGTGTGGAGAGAAGTGTGGGTATGTTTTTGCAAAATTGCCATAGTTTCCTTCCTATCCGTCAGATATAGATCGGGCGGCCTATATTGCAGGATGGAAGGCACACCATCATCACCAATTCTATTTTTTATAAGAGTAGAGATAAAAAATGAATAGTACTATTGCAAGAGAGCAGTGACACTATCTCGCCCGTCTTCCTTGCTCATCCTCAACATCTAAAAGAATACTTTCGTTCGCCGACATGTGGGACGTCGACCATCCTGGTCCACTTTC
This sequence comes from Secale cereale, assembly GCA_902687465.1. Taxonomy (NCBI): domain Eukaryota; kingdom Viridiplantae; phylum Streptophyta; class Magnoliopsida; order Poales; family Poaceae; genus Secale; species Secale cereale. Next base: position 361,116,299 of record LR738711.1, read on the forward strand.
GATGACACCAGAATTAGAGTGCATCACACGAAACTGCAGGGGAGCCTCACCCCGGTCATAGCGCCATAGTAATAATGTGTAATGAGCCGTCAAATCACAGGCCCAACCTTTCCTACTGTAAGTTGCTCGGGCGAAGGAACCATCATGACTTCGTTGAATCTGCTTCTTCAAGAGAACTACTATAACAGCAATACTGCAACCACATGCGAAGACTACACGGCACTATAGCACGTCATATCACTCAGACCCACTAGGCCAAACAAGCCCGCCTAATGCTTGGGAAAGCCCCGTCCTCATCATTTTGTTCTGGATTTGTATCGATGGATCGCACGAACAAGGGAGAGAACAGAGTACTTCCTCCATCCAGGTACATAGGGCACCTAAAGGCATTTAGATTTTACAAGAATTTTAGTCACGTATACTTCCTCCGTCTAAGTGTATTAACTCAATAGACGGCAACATCGCTAACATGTGGGAGCGAGTGTGAGTGGGTTAACCGACCTCAATAGATGGCAAAATCACCAACCCACCTCACTTTGGCCCTGTTTGGATCCATGGGTTAGAGTTGGTGGATTACTAGAGCTAGGTGTCACACGGAGGCTAATAAGTATAATGATAGCATGAGATGTGCCATGTATGATGTAACTACACTGGGCTGCCATGTTTTGGACTCTTCCGGTCTAGTACTCCTACGAGGATGCGGAGAAGATTCGGTTGATTTTATATCGCTGCATATAGAATATTACAAGATTCCAAACGCTCCACCGTGAGGTTCCTTGATCCTTCTCGATCGTTGGAAAGCGTTCTTCTTTGCTTTGCTGACACGTGGGACACCCATCATCCAGGTCCACATGTCATGCAAGAAAATTGAGGTAAGTAGTAAAAATTATGACAGACTCGTCCATATACACTGTGAGATCATTTCTATATGAAGAGGCAGCTCACGTGTTAATTTGGCGAGTGTGGTAGTTGTTCGGGAGCCACGCCTGAACGAATCAAAGTTCGACCATGACGCGGTGGTGTGATATTTATAAATTAAGTTATCCTATTCGATGGCACATACGCAACATTATTTTCCACAAGTATATGTACTGTAGTACCCGTAAAAGAATAATTTATACTCTAGTAGTACCATCATCATTGTTCGACTTCCGGAAGAGGCGAAGAGCCAAGCGCAAGGTCACCTACTCACGACATAACCGGCCGTGTTTGCACGAAATAGTGATGCACGTCCACCGCATGTACATCATTTTGCCAACACGCGGGACATCTAGCATGAAGGTGAATGTGTCATGCAAGAAAATGGAGATAAGCAGTGCGTAAGTGAGTCATGCACTTCAATGGCACCAACTACGCAATTTTTTTCTCCTTGATGGCACGTGACGGAGCACAGGATGGTAGCCATGGACATGGTCGGCCCTTTTTGGAGAGAGTACAAAATAACCTTGATGTGTCCCGTCAACTCGCAAAACGAGGAGAAGCTTGCTTACTACGCCCTCTCCCTCGCCCATGCTCGCGCGGTGGCTCACAGCACGAGGAGAAGCCTTTGCTTACAATAGTGGGCTATATTTTTGTGTTTTGAAAAGAAATAGTGGGCTATACAAGTAGTACCATCATCATTGTTTGACTTCTGGAAGAGGCGAAGAGCCAAGCGCGAGGTCACCTACTAACGTTTACTACAATACTATAGACAAAGTTGTGCAACCATTTTAGAGCATAGTTAATATAGGCGGCTCTTGCAGCGACACATCGTCCTATTTGGATCCATGGGTTAGAGTTAGTTTGGGCTATTTTGGACTCAACTAACCCGAAAATATCCAAAAAGGAGGGTTAGTTTGGGTTTGATGCATCTAACACACCTCAAAAAACTAACCCATCCAAGAGGTGCTTATTTGGATTAGTTCTCGAAGAGAAAGAGCAAATGATTGAGAAAGAGCATTTATTGTCAAACTAACCCTTCCATCCAAACACCTCTTTGGTTAGAGTTAGTTTATGGTTTGTTAAGGGTTTATCTAGTACTCCGGCATGAGTGTATAGCCTAATAAATGAAGTGTTGCATGTTATGACACATATGTTACTCCCAACTAGAGAGGTAGTAACATAGAGTAGTAACATGGGCATGTTACTACTACACTATTGTTACTACCCATTGTGGCTAGTCTTAGAGCAAGTATAATAAGCCTAGTCAGCTGGCTATAACACATGTCAGGTCGTTGAAATCCTATCTGGAAGGGGAGTTCTCCGGCATAAAAGTTGTCTGGGTGGCCCGCCGAGCCCGGTAGTTACGAGTGAGGCAGCTCGCTGCTCCACCTACCTCGCCTAGCTCGACGGATCCAGTTGGCGCCCTAAGCCATCACATGGTTCTGCATCTGGCCGCTCCAATCCAGCTCGAGGAAGGGTGTCAAGTTGCTCCACACCGGCTTGTCGGGGAGCATGGCGGCAAGGGCATCGTCACTGCCCTCGACGCCGCCGCGGCGTACAGCGCCTCCAGTGCCTGCGACTGTGCCATGCGTCGTCGACACGCGCGTAGCCGCGCCATGCAGGTAGAGAAAGAAGCGCCGCGAATGTCGACAAGGTGACGCGGCTATGCAGATGTTGACAAGGTGACGGCCAGGACGTCCCCACCAGCCGCCATCATCGAGCAGAAGTAGAACACGGGAGGCCGCCGCCTGCCTCGCCACATCCCCCCGACCGGAGATATAACTTATTTTAGAACCGACCTTGTTCTAATGGCCCTTGTCCCCACGTCACTACATCCCTTTTTCATCAAATTAGGATTTCTCCCCACGTCGCTGCATACTGCATGTGGATATTCTTCTAGTATTACAAAGCTCCCCATGTAGCTAGCTCTGTCGGCTTGTCGAACACTTGAACACCACCTAATTTTTTGCTATTAGAGGAAAAAAGGTACTGGCTAATGAACCGCTCTCTTGGTTGGAAAGGGAAATAAAGATGCTGGCCTGACCGGTCTCTTGGTCGAAAAAGGACAGAAAGTGGGGGGTGTTGGGTCGACAATGCAACCGAGAATGAGCACGTCTAGATTTCTTGTGGTCACGTAGGAAAGGTCACTGACGAGAAGAAAAATGCACAAATCCAGACATGCTTTGCATGTCTGCCGCCGTTAATGTAAGCTGACCTCACTGTATCTTGGTCTAAGAGAAGTTGTCTTTAGGCCTAATAAACCCAGACGGAGAGAGTAGGTAGAATGACCAACGCAAGATGAAATAAGCTTATTCGTACGGTGACTTGCTGTTTGCAGTGTGGAACAAGGTTGTCATGTGTGGATGAGCAAACAAGCACTGCAGCCGTGTCGTCAACGCAAGAGAAAAGAGACTGGGCCATTGATGGCCTGGGCGGCGAGTAGGGTCGTGCAAACAGCGGTACATTATTTTTGTGGAACTGCACAAAAAAGATATTGGGGTTAGTCTGACAAATTTTCTACAGCCACACGGAAGGAATTGCGCTCATTGATTGCATAGAATTTCCTCTGTGCCATCATAGGAGATCCCAAGGTGGAAATCAACTAACCACCGATAAAATTATGCATAATCTGCCTCACGCAGGTCAGTATCCCCTTCGTCCAGATGATCGTGTTTTGTCATGCCGAGCTATTGATATGTGCTACTGTTTTGCAACATCGTTTAAGTAAAACGCTTTCCTGTCTTTTCACATTCAGGACAATGAAGATGATTTCAGTGGAACTGCACAAAGTGCTCGGATGTTGAGTGATCTCTGTTGCCTCCTCTGTTTGCTGCAATGTGTCAGCGTAAATTGCAAGATGAGCCATCAAGCTAGTTGTAGAGTTGCCAACATGCTCAAAGTGCACGCAACATTGAGCAAATAGAAGCATGCCCAGGAAATTAATGCGTTCGTAGGGAGGCCCTTTTCTCAGAGAAGCATCGATCATTTTTTTCTTTATTTCTACACCTTCTCACAGCTATTTCTTGGTTATAGTCTTGTGGATCTTTTAGATGCGTTAACATGCTGAACTTAAGTGCTTGTCAATGTTAGCATGTATGCATACCCTATCTTGTGAAGCTTAGTTTAGTGTGAATGTTAACTAGCGTGTCAATCTATGTATACTAGTCGTCAACCCGTGCATTCGCACGGCCTAGTTTAATAACCCATTGTTATGACTTTACCTAAATTATAAAACATGGAATAAAGATTTGGAGCGATAACCCATTTACTGGGAGTTGGAAAAATGGAAAGTGCCAAATTTCTTTTAGAACTGCTCCACCGTGTCCTATGACCACTTAGATTTAATATTCATTATTCTGAGTACACAGGTTTAATATTCAAGTCTTATTACAGTTATAATTCAATATTTCAAATAATAGAATATCAAATGAAGCATGTACTCAAAATTTTGAAATACAGAAATATATATATATAATTATGTTATCGCTTCTAATCTTGGTATGTAATGCCTTCAACTCATCAAGTTTTGAAGGTTGAAGTTTGTTGCATGTACAAAATCTCTAAACTGAACTTGCTTCATTATATTTTTACCTAGATTAACTTAAAAAAGTTACAATGCATGGAATTATGTGACATCCAATTTTTACTAATAAGAAATGCAAATTCAGTATGCTTACAGTCAGAAAAACGATTCGAGAGAAGATAGGCAACTCTAACATGTGCTTTCGATGCATTACGCGATGTAAAGTTCAGCAAGACAGTGACCAAACGACATATATTAGTCATGGGTAGGTTAATTATAATCCCTCCAATTTCATTGCCTAGTGACTTGTGTGGATAAGGTCAAAACTTTATGTTTCCATGTAAAGTCTATTGCATGGGAAACTGTTGGTTGATCGTCCTTCAAAGAAATTAGAAAACCTAGAGAACATACCCGATTAAAATTGCAATCCCCGTAGAAATAAATCAACTGCATGCTCATAATTAGAACATGTATAGACGTCACAAAAACGAACCTGTGTGGAAAATAACCTTCTTTTACTCATACGTTGGGCATAAGTGGTTACTCGATGGACAACTTCATTGGCTGGATTGTATAATTGCAGATTTAGAGGTGCATGTGGTCAAGGGAGACAACTCTCCTATTAATAGAATTGATTGCTGAACACTACATGGCAGGGATGACGAATGGTGGAGACAGGATCTGTGGAGATTTATGGTAGAAGAAAAAGGTGACATGTTAACGTACAACATATGAAAAACTGAGACAAATAAATAGAGCTGAAATCTGAGATAAAACTATTAAGCTTATTTCCGTGACAAATCTCCATGCTTCTTGTCTTCCTAGTAAATTTGTTATACTGAACCCATAATCTTCCATTGATGAACTAACTTGCATGTAGTGCTGACAAATAGCGTACCTAGGTGCATTTCAAAGAGAAACTGTAATTAAAAAAGAAAAATAGCATACTACATCAGATCAAAACTGCATAGTGGAAGGTCATGCTTTGCAGTTTGTCGTAAAATTATTTATAATGTGTGGAGGGCCAGTTATATAATCAGTCAATTATGTTTATCACCTGGATGCAAATCTCGCTTTTCCCAAATAAAAGCAACACACAAACAGATGCTGATGGCGTTGGGAAGCAGAAGCCAAGGCCTATTCGCCATGCCCTGGTGCAATTAGATTCAGTCAGGATGTGATTTGACGTGCGCTGGATCTGACTTGCCGCCGATGAAACGAAATATATTTGAGAGATTTTTTTTTTCTTGACTAGTGAAGAGAGGAGATGCCTAGGAGGAAAACCACATACGGAGGTTATGCACAAAGGAACGAACATTGTGATGGGAAAGCAAGTTTGTGCCTTTCACGTTTCTAGGAGATAAGCAACGTATGATTTATTATCTTTGATTGAAGAAAGAGATTTAGTTAGTTTCATCCTCTCTGCACGTTTGTAGGAGATAGCAATGTAATTATCTTTAAACAACGACATATAGTTGGTTAGGTTAAAAAAATGATATATAATTGGTTGCCTTTTATATTCTGCATGCACGTGGACGTGTACCTGTTTTTTCGTCTTTCTAGGAGATAAGCAAGGCGTGACTATCTCTAAACAAAGAGATACAGTTCGTTTCCTTTTCTATTCTGCATGTACGTGAATGTGTACTTTTTTTACCTATTGGAAAAATAGCTTGTCTCCTGTACGAAAAAAGGGTAATCTACATCGTAATAATTTGGTCCCACGAGATTAACGGTTCTTAATTACTGATTAAAATGGGAATTTCTAGGGAGACACAAATTAGTATAAGTAAGTATAGATAGATTGTGGGCATGTTATTTGACCCATCATTTTGCCGCTCACTGGACTCTCCTGCTTCCATCGCCCCCCAATTCCCCCGGCTCCCCATCTTCCTCACTCGTACACAAAAACCTCGCTCATCTTATTCCTCACTCGTACACAAAAACCTCGCTCACCTTCTTCCTCACTCGTACAAAAAATGCATGCTCCTCCTCTTCCACTCCTAACAGAAATCCCCAATCCTCCTTCTTCCCCACTCGCACTGCCACTAGACTCGTCTCTGGCTACACTGCTCAAACCCGTGAGTGAGGAGCGACGCCCGCATGGAAAATGGAGTCGGCAGCTCCCAGCGCGAAGAAGATGAGACTCTCACCAGCGGCGACACCAGCTGTAGATCCCGCACCCGACAGCATGGGGAGAAGCGACAAGACCCCCCACACACACCTGGATCTGAGGAACCTGTACAATCTCCGATGGACCGCATCAGCAATCGCTCGGACAACATCCTTGGGGAGATCATCTCCCTTCTCCCCACCAAGGATGGTTGATGCACATAAGTCCTCGCATCTCGGTGGCGCCCTCTATGGCACACTGCGCCCCTCAATCTCGATTGTCGTCAGATATCTTTCCTTCCTGAATTTGATCTCCTCGGAGCCATTGTCTCCTCTCACCAACAGGGCCCTGTTCAATGCCTCTGCATCCCGACACACTACTTGCTATCCATACCCTGCATGGTGGATGCTTGGCTGACATCGCCTGAATTCGAAAAAACTCCAGCAGCTTGAGTTCTTCCATTACTATGAAAATTATACGTCGCGAACCAAACTCTTTATAATTGTGCCCATACCACCATTGTCCATCTCGTGGTTTTCCTCTTCTCTCCACACCCTCATCATAGCCTGGTGCCATCTACCAAACAATCTGGTACTAATGATTCGACTCCCGCTGCTAAAAAGACTGTCTCTTGTGGTGGTTGATCTGTCGAAGGCCTCACTACACAGCATCATCTAATCCGGTTGCCCTGCCCTGGAGCGCTTGCTGCTTGTTTTCGGAATAGAAATCCATATCCATTGTCTCCAAATAAAGTTGCCTCACCTTAAAACCATTGGAATTTATTTCGAAGGAGAGCAACTCATCATCGAAGATGCCCCTTCACTTGAAAGGTTGCTCCTTGATTATAAATAACTGTCGTCTCTGCGCCTAAACTTGAGGCCTTGGGTGTAATTCGTGATTCGTTTCTACATCACAACAAGGTGTTTGGCTCCACACTTATTCCGGTATGGTATATTATCATCTCTACTTTTGTAATCATAAGCTGCATTTTTCATTTGTGCACATAAGTTTTATATCATCTTGGAGTACACTTTGGATACTAATATTATGTTATATGCTCAATGAAGAGTGCGTCCATCGATAGCCTACAAATGGTGTTGGATTCTGTCAAGATCTTATATATCAGAATGTTTAGTATTGATCTGAACAGAATTATTGGCTTGTTGTGATGCTTTCCATGTTTGGAGAATTTTTAGATAAAGGTGATTATTTCATGCACATTGAAAGCCCATATACTAGAATTATCGTTCGGTTGTCGCTCTATCGACATACTCTTTTTTAAGACCTGGAATGTTTTAAATCTCCATGTCTACGTAGGCAACAACACATGGAGAAAAACATATAACCAATCGGTGGCATAATAAGCACTAGGGTTTTCTCAATTCTCATGACATTCTCTTGAGGACAATAACGATGGAAGGTTATGCATCCAATCAGGCAAACAGAAACTTCGTCACATTCTTCCTGTTGAATGCGAGGTTACTATTATCCATGAGGCTTAAGTTTTTCAACAATAAATTTCTCACGAATGGATATGTTGAACAGGAAAAAAAAAGAGGTTTCAGCTTGACAAATGGGTTTCTCGACGTGCTCGGCTTCTATTTACAACAATTTGTCGTCATATGCCAATTAACTTTTTTGCACATGATGTTGATTTTATGGGATCATACCGACCCATTTATTTGTGACTGCCAAAAACAGTGGTTGAGTTATATGTTATTGCCATGCATGTTCAGTCTGGGTTTTGTCTAAACCTGATGAACAATTAAGCTTGGGTTGTAAATTTTCATAAGAAAGGCTGCATGACCATCAATGTTTACCTTTTCTGTTGCACTTGTGTGAACTTGTTAGAGCGTATATTGTGGGATTGTAAAAATGTACACTGTCGGATTTTGACGTGCCCAAACCAGTAGCACGGTCGGACTGCCAGTTGCCACTCAGGGGCCGGTGGCGCTGCCTCGCGTGATGCCCCACGCCCCCTAATAAATCCAGTTCGTTCCATTCCCCAACAGCCAGCACGGGATGGAAGTTTCATCTTCTTCCCCCTAGTGTTCTCGGGGGATTGAAGAAGGGCGGCATCCAATCCACCACCGGCGATGGTTACCTGTCCAACTAATTTTCAGAGAAGATGCTGCAAATTTCAATTTTGAGATAAGAAAGTGCATGTTTCAGAGGTAGAGCATTTAAATCGGCACGCGCTTTTCAAACATGGATAGTAGAATGTTTGAAATTTTTGTCATGGTCAAAAATAGAACTAACAACAATTTAACATCATGCTGATCAGTATTCATGTATAGCACATCTTCATATGATGCATAGTCAAAAATATATAAAATTTTCAAAATGCCAAGACAATGTTGAGTGTGCGAAAAACTGAGTAAACTAGGGACAAAATTTTGGCAAGTGGTGGAGGTGTTGTGTATAGATGACATGGCATGACCCACATGTCAGTAATAGCTGAGGCAAAAAATTATATAATTTTCAACTGTACCATTTGGAATCGAATCCGGACAGTACTGCTTTTGGGTGATACGGCTGTAACGCCCGGGCTACTGCAGTTTTGATGGAAATAATGAAGACGCTCTTTTTCACTTCACTAAGGCATCTTTCCCAGCTTTGGTTCATTCCCGTCCATGTCCATGATGTCCTCCTCCGGCTTTGTGCGCTCGCTGCAGCGCCACCATCTTCCGTTATCAACATGCTCAACAAACGAGAGGAATCTGGACACGACTATACGTTTAGAGACTGACAGTCAGGACCCACTAGGTCCATGGACGTACGCAAGCAAGTGACTTATTTGAAAAATGCTTCTTCCTAATTGTATACCGCACTTGGGGCCCATGGGTTTGTCAACCTAGTATAGTCAATAAATAAAATAAATTTACAACAAAGACTGTCATTGGCGAGCTTTTTTAGGGGTACCGGGGATCTAGTAGGTATATTTTCCAGAGTGCTCAGCCACGACATGCGCAGACCACGATATACCGACACAATGGTTTTAACTTGTTTTATGAGGCCGGTCATGTATGTACCGGCGTATGGGCCTCCCAGCCTAGGTTTTATTTTTTCTTAAACATCGGTAACCCAATTTATCTTTTTTTAATATAACGCATATCGTTGTTCTTTTTTTCTATATATAAGAATAAGAATGTGGATCCCAATTTTTGTTTTCCATTCTAACCACATTATATTATTATTATTATTATTATTATTATTATTATTATTATTATTATTATTATTATTATTATTAATATTTTATATTTAATACAAACTTATAAATGTTTAACAGAAGTTGGCAAGGGAAATCCTGGTTGTTTTTTACTCTAAAGCAACAAAAATCCTGGTGATTGCGCACAAAAGCTTACGACGATTTAAGGACCATGTAATAATAACACGCTCATTTTTATTTTGAGCAATAACTCGCTAATTTTCTATTTTACTATATAATATAATGCCCAGCTCCGGTTTAATTTTTATACTAATTGCTCCGTCTAACCTAATAATATATTTACTACAGAGCCGAGCAAATTCGTGTATTTTAAGAAAGTGCAAATGGGCTATGATTTCTTAGAACAAGTGAAATGGGCCGAATTTACGCTACACTGTTTGTTCACCCAGCCAGCAAATTGACTGTAAATTCTGGAAAACATGGGTTAAATATGAGCCACATATTTGCAGGGTGACATGTGGGCCAATAGGTCGAAGCCTACGGCAGGCATTGTCAACTTAGTCAACAAATCATTCTGACATCCACAGCCATTGGATATATATATATCCAACGGCCGGCATGCATCTTCAATCTCGTCTTCTTCCTCCAATTGACAGCCAGGACCAACCAGCAAGGAGCCTGACATGTGGGCCATTAGGTCGCCTACGGAATGCTTTATCAAATTAGTCAACATGATTCTGACATCTGTAGTCGTTGGATGTACATCTAACGGCCGGCATGCATCTTCAATCTCTTGTCTTCTTCCTCCAGCATCGGCGGGACTTCCTGCTCCCGCTTCCGGAGGCCAGCAGCGTTGCTTCGCAGGCCTTGCTGCGAGGCACTACTCCACCGCTGGCCAGGCCACCTCTCCACCCCTCCTGTTATTCTCTGCCAACTACAGCCCCAGGCCGCACCGAACCAGTCAACCCTCGTACGTCGTACTCCTCTCCGGCCGCGACTCAACTGTCGCATCTCCCCCAGCTCCGGGTTAATCCCTTCCTATGCCTCGCCGTCGTCCATCGCCTTGGTGCTCTTGGTGTAGCTTGGTCAACGTGGTCAAGGAATGACTTCCATCGGAAGAGGACGATACGTGGAGAGGCTGACAGCTGAGTCCACAGCCACACTCAAGGAAGTGCCTCCTTATTACAGGCAAAAAAAATGATTCTGCCCCTGACAGCTGGGACCCGCTGGCTATATCTTTGCACGCAAGGAAGTGCCTCCTTGTCCTCCCTGACAGTTGGGCCCCACCCAATGGAAGTGTACATAGCGTTATCTGTCCGGTCGCGAATGTGTACGTACATAGCGATCGATCAGTCTCTCTGCAGCGATGAACCGTGGATGAGTAAGGAGTGACACATGTCGTACGTACAGTCCCTTCAAAACTGTGTACACGTACGTAGAGCCATAGGGAAAAACATGGCTACATAAGTACATACGGGCGGAGTCTCGAACGCGTACTCGCACATACGTACGGCCAGGGATGGAGTACATGGAGAGGTAGTGGATGGTAGCAACGGCGTCGTGTTCATCCGCAGCCAACCGGTGGGGTCGGAATGGAGAAACTGCGTCATGTTCATGGGAGGCAACCGGCTTGGACGGAACAGCCCAAACCTGGTGTGGCGTACCGCAAAACAAAGGGGAACGGCCTTCTGCTGGAGCACGTACGGTCGAAATGGAGTCATGTTCATCGAGAAGGGTCTAGTGTACCGCAAAACGGAGGAAACGGCCTTCTGCTCGACCAGCTATGGTCGAAACGGGGTCCTATTCATTGAGATGGGTCTAGCGTACCGCAAAACAAAGGAAACGGGCTTGTGTTGGAGCACTACGGTCGAAACAGGGGTCCTGTTCATCAGGAGGGGTGTGGCGTACCGCAAAACAGGACTCCACGGGCTACTATTCACCCACTGTTGACTTCCTCCAGCCTCCAATGGCTACTATTCATCTAAACCTCCATGAGGTCATGTTCATCCAGCCCTCCATGGGGTCCTGTTCATCCAACCATCCCTCCACCGGTTACTGTTCAACGAGCCCTTCACAGGGTCCTGTTCATCCACCCCCAATGCCTCGACCGTGGCGGCCTCATCTCGGGGTCATGTTCATCCAGCGGCAACCACAACGTCTAACCCCCACGGGGTCCTATTCATCCAACCCCAACCACGTACGTCTTGACTCGTTCAACCAACCCCACGTTTATAATTCATCAAGAGGCAGTAGGTTCGATCAGCTTCAGTAAGCAGCAGCAGCGATCAATAGGGTTGAGTTAGCAGTGGTAGCGAAGGAATCGCTCGGGTTCAGTTAGCAGCCAAGGGATCGATCGCTTGGGTTCAGTAACGTAGCTAGTGCAATCGCTTGGGTTCAGTAAGGAAATGCCTCGCTTTGTTCAGTTAGAGCTCAACGCCTCGCACATACACGCGGCATGTACGAGAGGTACGCGCAAACCTCCGTGCATCTCTCCGCCCCGACCACCCACCGTAACCTGGAACTCCCCGAAATTTTCCTCGCCCTCGCTTCTACCATGGTTTTTTCCGTCATGGACGGCCCAAAGAATGTCATGCAACTGCGTCTCCACCCCGCCCAGGACAAAAAGCCCATTTTATGTCATGATTTTTTGTCATAGAAGTAGGAGCCCACCACATCTATGATGATACAGGTTTTTGTCACAATTATCGTCATAGAAGTGTCATAAGCATGATAGGAAAAAATGCGTTCAGCCCAAAATGTCCTGGATGTGCCTTTTTTGTAGTGTAATGTGACGCCCCAAGACCGACGCTCTAGAAGACTTCCAGCTATTCCGGGTTTCGCTGTGTGTTTCATTTTGCTTGCTTCATTTTTATTTGTGCTTGCATCATATCATCATGCCATCATGTCATAAATCTTTTGCATCTCAGCTGAATAAATTGCGTGGATCTTTGATCCATTTAAATCGAGGGATATTCACAATGGTGACTTCTCTTTATAACATATAAAAGTCTTCCAATATTATTAGGGAGCTATATTAAAATATTCCATTGATGTGGAATTAACCATAACACACTTGCGAATATTCCCCATGCCTATTTCACTCCAAGTTTTGACTCCCAAACCTTGCCAACAATTCTTATCCATTTTATCGTGGCTCCTCCAAAATTCTTAACATTTTGGGCATTTCAAAATCCTAGTCTTTGATCAAGCCATTTGAATTAAATTCAAAGGAATTTGAATTTAATTTCCAATCCCGTCACTTCTATTTTTCTGTGATCAAACTTATTTTTGCGAGTTCAAAGAAATTGTGCTCTTGCCCAAACTATACCCCTAACCCCCCTCTTTCTTTTCTTTTAATTCTCGATTTGTTTTTTCTCTTAAGAAAGAGAGAGAGGCAGTAGTTGCCACAACCAGCCAATCTGGCCGGCCCATCCTCGCAACAGCCAGCTGTGCTTCCCAGCAAGTCGGCCCAAGGCCCATCTGCAGCTCATCCCTTCTCTCCTTAACCCTACCGTCGCACCCCATCTCTCCCGATCCCCTCTGGCCCTCTCGCTCTCTCCCTCACGTCGCCTCCACACCCGCATCGCGCCCAACCCCCTCGCTCCCGCTACTCACCCCGCGACCTCCGCCTCATCAGCTCCGTCGACAGGGGAGGAGCCCCTCGATCTGGCCTGACTCCGGCGCTCCACCCCCACCTCCGTGCCTCGCTGGGTCTCCTGTGCACCGCCCTGTGCTACCGAGCTCCAGCTCCGCTCTACCCTTCCTTCGTGCGAGCCACCCCCGGCCATCTCTGGCCCGGATCCAGAGGGATCCGGCCGCGGATCGCCATGGCCGCGCCTCCCATGGTTCCACGCTGCCGGTCGTCCCCGTCGCCCTCGTTGGCAACCAGCACCGCCACGCCTACCGTCCTCATCGCCCGGCCCCACCGTCCTCTCCTCGCGCAGCCACCTCGCCAGGCCGAGCGCTGCCGCACCTGCGCCCGTTCGCCACCGCGGCCCTCCTCTGCTTTGCCTCTGCTACGCCAAGGCGCCCCGACCGTCTCCTGCTCCTCACCGGCCTTCCCTGGCGCGTCGACCTGTGCCCTGCTTCCTTCCCTTGCACCCGTGCACCTCCTCTGTCTGCAGGCTCGCCTCGTTGCGTTCCTACTTTGGCCGGAGCCGCTGCGCGTGCCCTTGCCGCTTCGTGCACATGAGACCCTCATCGCTTCATAGGAAAACGTCAAGACCCCAAGTTCCAGGGACGCCAAGTACCTCGACGCCCGACACCTAAACGACTACCACACCGTAATGCCGAGTATATGGATGCGCCAAGATCCTCTCTGTCAAGTGAACGACTACTTCCACGACGATACGAGAACAACTACTGTCTACGTGCATTTCACCAACCTCTACCGTCGTCCCCGAAATGGCCAAGAACGCCAAGTACATCCACGACCCCGAAAGAACACGGATATCGCCAAGTACCATGACGCCCGAAGACATCGGATTCATCAAGTTTATCTACAAAATGTGTACAGCCCCATCATCGAGACCCGTGTACGACTACGAAACGGAACGACTACTTCCCAGTACGACCCGTGAACAACTACACGACTACTTCCCTCGATGACTCGTTCCGCCTCGAACCACATGCTTCGAAGGTATAACCCCGAGACGCCGCCCGTGAACGAATGAATATGTGATGTACGAGATGCCCGTGTTTGCCCCGTGACCGACTTGTTGTTGCACGTTCCTCCTTGCTTTCCATGTCGTTGACCCGTGGGAACCCGGTAACCGGGATCACCCACCATCTTGCATGACACGCTCACGCCGCCCTTCATCTTTCGCACCGGTCTCTCAACGAGTTACCGGAACCGATATGTTGTCGTGCCATCATTTTCGGATTCGTCGCCGTGGCACCTTCTCTTTCCACCACGATGACAAATGCTTCAAATCATGTTCATGTCAACTTTTAATAAAAATTGCATAAAACTTGCATTTGTCATCCGCATCATGATAACAACATTTCAAATTTTTAAATTGTTGCTTGCATTAAAATTGCTAATTATGCACATGGGGATTTTCCAGAACTGTTGTTTTTATTTCCTGCCTCATTTAAAAATGTCTAGGTAGTGTAGTTTGCTCATGCTTCACCTCTTGCCATGCTAAAAACATTTAAACTTGTTGGGTTCATAACCGAGAGAAAATAAATAATTGGATGTGGTGTTTTGTCAATATGCAACTTGTTGCATATTGAGCTCCACTTAATTTGTAGTGTTGTTTGTGCACTTTGCCATGCCATGCATATTTACGCCGGACATGCATCATACTTGTATGTGCATCATGCCATGATTATGCTTGTGTGTTTACCATGTTGTTTGCTTCTTTCCGGGTTGCTTCTCTCGTTAGCTCTGGTTTCGTTCCGGAGTTGTGAGGATTTGTTCAACTACTTCATGGACTCGTTCTTCTTCCTTGCAGAATCCCAAGCAAGATGACCATTCCCCGATATCACCTCTATCTTTGCCTATGCTAGTTGTCTCGCTCATTAGATATGCCTCAATGCCTATTCTTGTCTTGTCAGCCTCCTATTGTTGCCATGAAACACTCTAACCGCCTTCCTAGCAAACCGTTGATTGGCTAAGTATGCTTGTGCTCAGCCCCTCTTATAGCGTTGTTGGTTGCAGGTGAAGTTTGAAGATTGCTCCATGTTCGGACTTATTATTGGGGTAACACAATATATATATATATATATATATATATATATATATATATATATATATATATATATATCCTTATTAAATTAATGCACATATATATTGGTAATGGGTGGAAGTCTTGGCCTTCTGCTTGGTGTTTTGTTCCACTCATCCCACCTCAGGACCCGATAAACCGGTGTTATGTTCCTTGATTTTGCGTTCCTAACACGGTTGGGGGTTATGGGCCCCCCTTGATAATTTGCACTGCTTAAAGCTTTTCCAGTAAGACCCAACTTTGGTTTTACCATTTGCCTAACAACTAAAAACTTGCATAGGGAGTAATTAACCCATGTTCTTAATCAACAACCCGGGCCAGTGCTCCTCATGAGTGTTGGTCCAAACTGGGGGTCCTGCGGGGCCACCACAAGCAAACTCGAGGTTTGGTATTACATGTAGCATTGCCCATCCGGTCGTGGCCTGAGACAAGATACGCGCGGCTACTATCAGGGTGTCGGCACGCCGGGAGGTCTTGCTGGATTAGTTTTACCTTTGTCGAAATATCTTGAGCACGGGATTCTGAGAATACTCGGGTCTTCCCAACACGGAGTTGCGACTCCACGGATTGTGAGCTTGTGATGGGCTAAATTGGGACACCCCTGCAGGGTTTTGAACTTTCAAAAGTTGTGCCCGTGGTTATGTGGCAGATGGGAATTTGTTAATATCCGGTTATAGATAACTTGACATCATATCCTTAAGAATACACTACCTGTGTGAGTAACCATGATGGTCTCTTTCCGATGGGCTTTGGGAAGTGAACACGGTGGGGTTATGTATGAACGTGAGAAGCTAGGATCACTTCCTGATCATCTTTGGCGACCGTTGGCACTTATTCTCATCTCGCTCTGAATTCGTAAGCCAGTTGCTTAGTGCTTGCTGCAGACTCTTTATTACCTCTCCACACCTAAAGGCTTTGTTAGTTTTGATACCCGGGAATGGGATTGCTGAGTCCTTGTGACTCACAGATTGCAACACACACCAGATGCAGGTACCGCCGAGAACAATGCAGGAGATGGATCAGAACTTCACGGGGAGTTCGATGAAGAGTGTGGTTGTTTCTATGTTACGTATCCCGACGATCAATAGTGGTTCCTACTAGGGGCGATCAGGCTTGTGTTTGTGGTATTATTTCTCGTTTGGATTTCGTCCGTAGTCAGACCCTATGTTATTTGGATGAATGTATGCTATTGTATTCATTGTGTGACGTGGCGAGTGTAAGCCGATTATTTTACTCTTTCATCCCTGTATTTTAGATGAGTTGTGCAAAGATACCACTCTTGCGATTATTCCAGAATGCGCTTATGTCTCTAAGTCGTGCCTCTACGCGTAGGAGATATAGTCTCATCCTGGGCATTACATGTAAGCAGCGCATCATATTCGCCAAAGGCGTCGCAAGGGGATGGTTGAGGCGGGGCGGATGAGCAACATTTTTCCCACACTGATCTCGCCCGCTCTCTCCCATCTCCGCATGCAGTAGTCACAACAACGACGGAGACTAGTAGCAAGGGCAACAATTCCACCTCGAGAGCGCCACGCGACTAAAATGCCCTGCAAATCCCATTTAGGGGAAAAAAGCGATGTGCAAGGATACTAGGTTTCCTCTCTTGACCACTATCACTCTTTGAAAATCATTCTACTCTAGGTCTAAGCGTCATGAATGTCGATGAGCCGGTGCGATGCTCGGTTCAGCATTTACCCTGCTTAGGAAAATCCTGAGTAAGTCACCAGTGCAACTCCGTTGATCGACGCCCCGGTAAGTATGCACCATCAAGGCCGCCCGCATTTGCGTACTTTTTTGTGCCATCTGCCGTCTGATTGGTCAAGAGGTGTAGAGGGGCAGAGAGAGAAACTGACTATACCTAACATCGCGTCTTGCTGCCCCAAGTTGCATGTGCTTCTAGCCGACCCGTGACGGGAGCTAGAGGCTGATATACAAACAACACAGTCTTTTCGGGAACATGCGGGTCGCGCGAACGGCTACAACCAGGGGAGGAATAGATGAAGACACAAATAAGAGCTAAGTTCATGCTACCTTTCCTTCGTTATAAATATCTAGATTTGCTTGTTTGTTCATCCCTCGAGTGTTTGAGTGTTCGTATGAAAGAATCTTGCACATGATGGTACCTCTGCTAGATTCTTGTCTGCACCCTCGTTCCGATCAGAGCCTGCTCGCGGAACAAGTGGCTACGTCGGAAACTACAGAGGAAAAAACTACCGAGACGCATCCACGCCAAAATAACTGTTAAGGGCCAGCCCCTTACGACCATTGCGGTAATATGATACCGGCGGGCAACCTAAAAGTACACAGAGACTATTTGTACTAACACTACACAGATAAAACACAAAAGGGATAAACATGCAATCTATATTAAACAAAAGTTTCAAGCTCCACATGAGGCATAAACAGGACGGCACCTAAACGCGGGTCATGCATCATTGTTTTGATGATAGGCCAACTCGATGGCGAGAATGGTTCAGCGCCAGGCCTGGCAGCTTCATGAAGTGGCGGGGACGCTGAGAACTTTGTCAGCAAGGGGGTGGCCTTCTTCTCGGCAGCAGAGACGTCTGTGCTCGGCGGTGGCTTCCTGAAGCCATCGTTAAAATCAAGATTTGGGTGGCGGCTGGCTAGGTTGCTCAGGACCATGAGGAGGGCGTTGGGAAAGCTTCTAGGACTTAGTTGCGAAGCAGCCGGCTCTCCCCTCTTCATGCACTTTCATCTTGTCGACCAGCTTGTTGAAAAAGACCCCTAACTTGATGCTTGGGACCTCCTACTTGCTGGACGAGAGGATTGACCCTTCCATGCACATGGCTATGGCTTGGGCGCCGGGAGGTTCAGCAGTATCAATCAAGCTCTCGATCCAGAGATTGACCTGCTCGGACTGATTTGCTAGTTTGTCGGAGGCGCCTCGTAGTGTCTAAATCCTTTGTCAGCTACTGCGTACAGGCCTCACTGGATTCTACCGAGCCTTCAAGGTGCCAACCCTGGTCTTCAGGTCCTCAATGGTGCCGGTGGCGGCCTCAAGTTCTTGACCCTTGGAAGAGAGCTGCGCTCGCACGTCCTCCAAAAGGATTTCTGCTTTCCGCGCCTCCTCCTTAACGGTCTCAACCCCCTTGACACTCTGAGGAAGATCTTCAGTCAGTTTGTCCACCTGTTGGTCGAGGGCGGACTTGGCAGAAGATGCAGCGGCAAGGTCATCAACAAGCTTCTCCAACTGGGCAGCGGAGTCAGCAATAAGGGTGTCCAGGGCAGCCTTGTGCTCATCCTTCAGTTCCTTAGTGCGCTGCTACACAAGGACCTCCAGATCATCATCTTTGGCACGGAGGGTAACCTCGAGCCTCTCCTCCCAGAGGGAAATCTCCTGCTCCCTAGTATCCAGAAGCGCTTTGCGGTCCACTAAGCACACCTCCCGAGAAATGACGTCCTCCTTTGCCATCGAGATTGTTTCATACTATCTCGAGAGGGCCCGGAACTGCTTATCATGCCAGTCGTGCAGCTCCGTTCCCTTGTCCCTCACCTTCTGGTCCACCTTGTTGGCGGACTGGCATTGTTCCTTGAGCTTCTGCCACTTACGACTGTGCTGGTCCTGCATCTGTTTGAGGCCCACTGCCACATATTCCATGAAGGACAAGTCCATGGCAATGACAGTGGAGTCATTTGCCTCTTCGACTCGTTGGTGTAGCGACGCAAGTATATGATGGAGCTCTTCATCGAACTTCATTCTCGTCGCCATTGACGAGACGGGGGCTCCAAGTCCGGGATGCGCCAGCTATAGCGCCAGGCTATTCGATGATGGTGGCAGGACCCCCGCTTAGGTGCCAAAAGAGGGGAGGGGCCCATGGTTTGGAAGGGTATCTTCTCCTTGACCACAACCCCTGATCCAGGCATGCCGCCGGAGATTTCCTTGAACTCCTTTAAGGGACCCAGGGCGCCCATGGCAGTTTGCTCCTGCCCCTCTGCGGCAGCAATATTTGCAGCATCCTTAGCGGAGGCTTTCCCTATGTCAGCCACTTCCTCCAACAAATCTGGATCTTCACTTGAAGGGGCTGCAAGCAGATCCGGCAGTCAATGGCAGGAGTACAGAGTCAGAGATACGAAGCAAACTGATCAGGAAAAGCCTGAGGAGAAAAGCTGATAAGTTACCCGGAGAGGCCTGCTGGGCTGAGGGTTCGGCTTCCCGAGCAACATCAGCTGTCGGGCAAGGATTGTCGTCTCCTCCCCCAGGAACCACGGTGCGCTCGGTTCGAGCGCTCCAGATCCAGCGCCTCCGTGTGCTCGCTTCGAGCGCTCCAGATCGGGGAGGAGCTTCGATCCAGAGCCACGACCCGCCGGCCGTTGATCCTCGTCGCCGCCGGCCCTCTCCAGCAGCGCTGCAGCCCTCGCCTCCCCGCGACCACCTCGCTCCGCCGCGCCCGCATGCGACCCCGCCGCTCCCCTGTGCTCGCCGCCGCACGCCAAGCGCCCGTCGCCGCCGAAGGTCCGACCTCCTCCGCCCTCATCAACCTCCGGCCAGATCCGGGGCGGGGCTGCCCGGATCAGCTCGCCGCCGCTCCGTTCCCGCCGTCCCCAACCTCCTCCGGCATCGCCAGCCCTCGCCGGAGCCAGAACCAGCCACCGCGGGCCGCCGTTGACTCGAAGCCGCCGGCGTCGTCTGGTTTGTGCGAGAGGACGACATGCCCCGCCCGCATGGGCCACGTGCGCCCAAGGCGGGCCCAGCTCCGCCAAGGCCCAATCGGCCCAACTCTGCCTCTCCCCCTCGGCCCTCCTCCACAGTTGGGCCAAGGCCCATTGGTGAGCCACCACCTAACCCCGCCTTGGCATGTTTTAGTTATTGCGCGCCTCTGTTTTTTCCTGTTTAATATGGCTAAGTCCCTGTTGAACTGTTGTCTGATGCATTCTTGTGGAGCTAATAACTTTTTGTGTGCTTATCCAAATTGAGTGAATGATATGTCAAAATGATCGTGGTGATATGCTCTACACTTTGTTCCATTGTGCCATGCTTGTTTGAGTTCATCTAGATGCTCTAATCTCTGTTGCAAGAGCGCTACTTGATATAAACTGCTGCTTCTTGTTATTTTGTTGCCACGTTTGAGATATGATAACTTGGTGCATGTTTATCCAAATGATGCATATGATATGTCAAAATGTTCATCATGAGATGCTCTACATGATGGTTGCTGTAGCCTGCTTGTTTGAGTCCATATTGCCATGTTAATCTCTGTTGCAAAAGTGCATGTGGCTGTTAGGTTTTGTAACTTGTTATGAGATGCCTAGTTGAGGAGCTCGTTGCTATTGATGTGTTTGTTCCCATGTCACATGCCCATATGTTTTAGATTCTCCATCATGTGTTCTTTGCTGTGGTGCAAACCATTTGCTATGATATGCCGTGAGGTGACTTCAACATGCTCGCAAACTTGCTATGATAATGTTACTGTTTTAACACTTAGCGAAATTTCACTAAGTCTGGAATCTGTCATATCCTGATGCTATGTTTGCTTGATGCCCTAGGCAAATCCATGTTAGTTTTGGGGTGAACTTTGATCATTCCTTGTTGTATATGTTGTTGTCTATCCATTCATGCTCTTACTTGCTCATATGGCCTGCTGTAGCTTATTTATTTCTTGCTCTCAAGTTGCTATAAAATATTACTGTCAGGTTTTTAGTGTCATGATCAAAATGTTGTAGCTTGTTGCTATTGATCCATGCCTCCTAAGGAGATGCTCCAATGGAGTTGTTTGCTGTAGGATATGTCTACTTCATGTCCATGCTTCTTGTCACCATGTTTGAGTGTTGTAGAGTATATATTTCTTGCTCCAAAGTTGCTATGTGGTTGTTAATTCAGCTTGTTGTTATATCTTGTTTCATGTGTAACTTTTAGCCCATTGCTCCGTTTTGAGTGTTTCCTATATGAAACTTGTGTGATTTTGCATGTAGAATCATAATATCATATTGTTTTTTCATGTTTGGAGTGAGTTTTCTTGATGTTTGGGTGCATCTTGCACCGTTGCCATGCTTGTCTTGTTTTGCCCGTATTTTCTAGGCCGTAGCTCCGAATTAAACAAACTTTATATGAAACATGACTAGAATTTCGTGTAGATCATGGTGGTGCATGTTAACTTGCTGTTTACCAACTTGAAAATAAGGTTTGTTCAGGTCTGGACTAATTTTAAACTATGCACATGAGGACTTACCGGTTTTATTATATGTAGTCTCCGGCCTCATTTAAACTTGTTCTTGTGTTGCTTTTCATGTGCTTCCTACCTTTCCATATATTGCTTCCTGTATAGACTTGTCTTGCATCATACCTTGCCATGTATTGCCTCATATAGACTTGTGTTGCTTTTCTGTGCTTCCTACCTTGCCATGTATTGCTTCCTGTATAGACTTGTCTTGCATCATACCTTGCCATGTATTGCATCATATAGACTTGTGTTGTTTTTCTGTGCTTCCTACCTTGCCATGCTTTGCTTCCTGTATAGACTTGTAGTGCATCCTATATAGAACTGTCTTGCATCATACTTGGTTGAGCATATTGTCATGTCTCGTGTGGTGTGCTTACCGTGTTGCTTGCTTCTTCTCGTTAGTGCTTGTTCCATTGCGTTCGTGAGGATTCGTTCGTCTACCCGTGGTTCTTCTTCAAGGCTTCTTCTTCGTCTTCTTCATGGATCCGTTCTTCTCCCTTGCGGGATCTCAGGCAAGATGACCATACCCTTGGATACCTTTACTATCATTGCCTTTGCTTAGTTGTCTTGATGCTATCGTTATATGTCGCCCTACCCATCATTATTGTCAGCCTCTCCTTGTTGCCATGAAACCTCTAATATTTGAAACCTTCCTAGCAAAACCATTGTTTGGATATGTTACCCGCTTGCTCAACCCCTCTTATAGCGTTGTTAGTTGCAGGTGAAGATGAAGATCGTTCCAGGAGGGAACTTGTTGTTGGAATATCACAATATCTATTATTATTATTAACACACCTATATACTGGGCATGGGTGGAAGGCTTGGCCTTTTTCTCGGTGTTTTGTTCCACTCATGCCACCTTAGGCCCCGATAAACCGGCATTATGTTCCTTGATTTTGCGTTCCTTACACGGTTGGGTATATGGGGACCCCTTGACACTTCGTCTTTGAATAAAACTCGTCCAGCAAGGCCCAACATTGGTTTTAATTTGCCTCATAATAACAACTTAATTAATTAATTAAATTGCATAAGGGGGGCGCTCCTTGGAGATTCTTTTCTACATAGCAGGGGGGCAGTGCTGATGGTGTTGGTCCCAAATAGAGTCGTTGCGGCGCCCCCCCCTTGGAAACTTGGGGTTTGGCTGTTGTACGCTGTGCTCATCCGGTCGTGGCCTGAGACGAGATACGCGCAGCTACTATCAGGGTGTCGGCACGCGGGAGGTCTTGCTGGACTTGTTTTACCATTGTCGAAATGTCTTGTGCACCGGGATACCGAGCCTGATCGGATTTCCCTAAGATAAGTGGTGATAATATTATATTTTTCACTTCAGCTGATCGTGAGAGCTTGTGATGGGCTAAGTTGGGACACCCCTGCAGGGTTATGAACTTTCGAAAGCCGTGCCCGCGGTTATGTGGCAGATTGGAATTTGTTAATGTCCGGTTGTAGAAAACTTGACAGAGGATCCGAAGTAAAACGCACAACTGTGTGAGTAATCATGACTGTCTCTTTTCACTTTGAGAAGAGAACACGGTGGGGTTATGTTTGACTCGTAGGTAGTTCAGGATCTTTAGCGATCACTACTAGTTGCGACCGTTTGCGTAGATGCTTATCTTATTCCTGTACTCGTAAGTTAGCCACCATATATTGCTTAGCCGCTCCTGCAACCTCACCGCTTTACCTCTTCCTACCTATTAAGCTTTCATAGTCTTGTTACCCATGGTTATGGGATTGCTGAGTCCTCGTGGCTCATAGATACTACAACAACAGTTGCAGGTGCAGGTTTCCGATGTCTTGACGTGAGAGCGTTGTTCGTTGTGTTGGAGTTCTTTTTCTTCTTCTTCAGTCTTGGGTTAGGTCCCGGGTCGGCAGCCTGGGATAGCAGATGGATATCTTTCTGCTTTTATTGTTTGTATTCGTAGTCGGATACTTGTATTGATGTTGTTGTATTCATGTGACTTGTATGTATTGTTGTATCCCCCATGTATGTATGTAATGGTACGATGTAATGATATCCATCTTGCTAAGCGCCCGAAATGCGGTTGTGCCCCAATCACGTAAGTGTCACGTGATCGGGATAGAATCGCATCTTGGGCCTGACAGGCCAGAACGGTTACAAGTGCTATTTCTTGGAGGTGGTCCGATCACACAGTTGGGTCATGTTCATCGTGGTGGCAGGGAGCGATCGTCGTGGGCTTGAATCCGTCGAAGATCAAGTCTTCGCGGATATCAGCAACGTAGTTCAAGCTTCCAAACCTGACCTGATGGCCAGGGGCGTAGCTCTCAATCTGCTCGAGGTGGCCTTCTGTGTTGGCACGGAGCATGAAGCCGCCGAACACAAAGGCTGGCCGGGAGAAAAAGTTCCCTCGGCGGTGCCGTCGTTGTTGACCAAGGGATCCATCAGTCCTTCGGCCGATGACATAGTGGATCTCTCAATGAAAGCACCAATGTCGGAGTCAAAACTGGCGGATCTCGGGTAGGGGTCCCGAACTATGCGTCTGAGGATCGATGGTAACACGAGACTGGAGACACGATGTATACCCAGGTTCGGGCCCTCTCGATCGAGGTAATACCCTACTTCCTGCTATATTGATCTTGATGAATATGATTACAAGAGTTGATCTACCTCGAGATCGTAATGTCTAAACCCTAGGAGTCTAGCCAATGATTCTGTTGTTTCATTTATACCTTAGCCTCTAAATACTAAACCCTCCAGTTTATATATGTACCAGAGGGCCCTAGGGTTTGTATAACCATCTTACAGTGGAAGGAAAGATTACACCCGAACCTAAAACCTGCCATTATACATTTACAGGAGTCCTATCCAGATACAAGAGACGATCTTCAGCAATGATCTTCACGGCCCGCCAGTCCGGCCCATCACGAGTTATCTGACCACATGTGGACCCCTCTATCCAGGACTCCCTCGGCGAGAGCACGGGCAGGCGCACGCGGGGCTCGGCTGGGCGAGGCAAGGCATGGCCTGGGCGGCCGCGCTCGCGAGGGATCGGCCTGGGGCGGCAGAGGTGCACAGGCTCGAGGACTGCAGCGCGGTGAGCACGAGCTCCGGCTGTATCGGACACAACGGTGACAGCAGCCTACGGTGGTGACTCGAGGGGGGGGGAATAGGGGGAACCGGAGGTGAGGCTCCCCACGAATGCAGAGGAGGGTACGACGAGGCCGTGGACGCAATGACGGTGGCGGATCGAGCGGCGGACTTTCTGTGATCCAGTTGGGGATCATGGACGAATATGATTCCCCGGCGAGGACCGGCGGCGAATGACTAGGCGTAGACGATGTATAAGGTGACGACGATGCCACTGGACATCCCGACGCATCTCGTGGACATACTTGGCCATGACGACGATGATGGCATGCTGACGCAGCTCTCGGGCAACGGCGGATTTGAGCGAGGCGGAGAGAGGGGGAGAATAGGGATGCGCTAGGGTTTGGGGGGGTCGCGGGCGACGTCTTAAGGGGTGGGAAGGTTGGGTAGGGCCGACACGGCGCGGCCTCGGCGGACGGATGGCTGCCATGGCTCCCTTGCCTTCCTGTAGCCGAGGAGGGTGGAGGGGCGGATGGGCTGGGCCGGTTGTGCACTGTGCACTCAAGGCCCGGTCCAACAATCGGTTTCCCTTCTTTTTTCAAAAATGTTCTATTTTCTATTTTTCGTACTATTTTGTGTTAGGTTGAGCCACCAAGTGAATTTTGTAAAATATGAAACTTGGCACAAAAATACAGGGCAATTTTCTGGGTTGGCACAAAAAGTTTGGAGCCAGAAAGAAATGTGTAAGCATTTTTAGAAACTGAAAAGGTTCGTTAAATGGCTGCTGGGTCTGCTTTAAATAGATTGATAGTATTTTAATAACTCTATTATTGTTGGGTTATTCATGACAATTAGTTAGTGAATATTTTCATCCCGACGAACATTTTTATTTGACAGTTTGATGAAATAAAAATTTATCTTGTAATTTAAATATGAAGCTGAATTTGGTTTGGAACAAAGTGGGGTTTATAAAATTAATTGTGATGACAAGGCACCATTACTGTGTGGTTACAGTAGGTTGACACTTGGGGTGTTACAATCGTCATAGATGTGGTGGGCTCCTACTTCTATGACAAAAAATCATGATAGAAAATGGGCTTTTCGTCCTGGGCCGGCCAGAGACGCAGCTGCATGACATTCTTTGGGTCGTCCATGACGGGAAAAACCGTGGTAGAAGCGAGGGCGAGGAAAATATCGAGGAGTTCCCGGTTACGGTGGGTGGTCGAGGCCGAGCGATGCATGGAGGAATTACGTGTTTCTCTCGTACACGTACGCGCTAGTGTGCGAGGCATTGGGCTCTAACACAACCCGAGCAAGGCGTTCGCCTACTGAATCCGAGTGATTGCACTGCAGGCTATGCGTTACTGAACCCGAGCGATCGATCGATCTGGCTATTAATTGAACCCGATCGAGCGATTCCTTCGCTACTTCTGCTAACTAAAGCCGGTCGAACATGCTGCCTCTTGATGAATAGTGAGTGTTGCTGGGGGATTGGATGAACAGTTCCCTGTGGGGGTTGGATGAACAGGACCCCGTGGTAGTAGCTAGAGGCCGTTGTCGCTGGATGAATAGGACCCCGATCGAGCCGGTTGGAGCAGATGAACAGGACCCCGTGGAGGGCTGGTTGAGCAGTAGCCGGTGGAGGGGTGGTGGAGGCTGGATAACCAGGAGCCCATGGATGAATAGTAGCTGGTGGAGGCAGGAGGGACACACATGGATGAACAGTCATAGGTGGAGGCCGGAGGAGGTCGACGGTGGATGGACAATAGCCCATGGAGGCTGGAGTGAGGCAGTAGACGATGGATGAACAGTAGCACGTGTAGTCCCGTTTTGCGGTACGCCACACCCCTCACGAAGAACAGGACCCCCATTTCGACTGTAGGAGGTCTAAGTGCAGTCCGTTTCCTCCGTTTTGCGGTACGCCACACCCCTCCCGATCAAAAGGACCATGTTTCGACCGTAGGAGGTCGAACAGAAGTCCATTTCCTTCGTTGTGCGGTACGCCAGACCCCTCCCGTGAACAGGATCCCGTTTCGACCATAGGCGGTCGAACAGAAGGCCTTTCCTCCATTCTACGGTACGCCAAGTGTCGTTTTGGCTGTTCCATCCAAGCCGGTTGGCTCCCGATGAACTGGACACATTCTGTTGCCTCCTGATGAACACGACGCAATTTCTCCGTTCCGACCCATGTGGTTGGCTGCGGATGAACAGGGCGTTGTCGCTGCTCTCTGCTGCCTCTCCATGTACAGGAGCCCTAGCCGTACGTATGCGCAAGTAGGCGTTCAAGACACTGCCTGTATGTACGTATGTGGTCGTATTTACTTTCTTGCACCCTGGTTGTACGTACGTGCACACGATATTGACGGGACTACATGACATGCTATGTCCGCGCCTCTACTACGACATGTGCCCTTCCTTACTCGGCCACGGTTCATCGCTGCAGCCTGCAGACAGACCGATTGACCAGTATGTACGTACACGTTCACGACCAGATAGACAACCCTATGTACGGTTTGACCGGGTGGGTCCTAGCTATTAGGGAGGTAAGGAGGCACTTCCTTGCGTGTGAAGATATAGATGGTGGGTCCCAGCGGTCAGGGGGGAATCATCTTTTTGCCTGTAATATGGATGCACTTCCTTGCGTGCGAAGATGTAGCTGATGGGTCCCAGCAGTCAGGGGGGAAATGTTTTTTCGCAAAATACGATGGCCCGTCCGATGGGTCCCTACTGTTAGGTGGAGGAATCAATATTTTGCGCGTAATAAGGAGGCACTTCCTTGCTGCGGTTGTGGACCCGGCTGTCAGCCTCTTCATGTACAGTACTCTTCTGATGGAAGTCGTTCCTTGACCACATTAACCACGCCACGCCAAGAGCACCAAGGTGTTGGACGATGGCGAGGCCTAGGAAGGGGATGACGCGGGGCCGTGGAATACGCAGCAGTGGATGCTCACGCGGAGAGGAGTATGAGGGTTGACTGGTTCGACTGCAGTGTGAAGCTGCCGTCACCGTAGAATAACACGGGTTGTGGGTGAGTAGAGGGATGGCCTGGCCAAAGGTTGGGGCGGTCAAGCCTCCGCGGCAGCAGACCCGACCACAAGAGGCAGGAGCGGACGGCACGACCTGCGCTGGTTTGGGCGGCTGGAGCAAGAAGACCAGAGGTTGAAGAAGAACTACGGCCATTGGATGGACATCGTACGGTCACTGCTGCTAGAATCGTTCATATTGACTAAGTTGACAAAGCCCTCCGTCCGCATCAATAGGCCCACAAGTCAGTCTCCAGCTATGGTGGGTCCCAGATAGCAGGGGAGAATTCTTTTTTTTTGTGCGTAATAAGGAGGCACTTCCTTCTGTGCGAAGATATAGCTGGTGGGTCCGAGCTGTCAGCAAGAGGAACATTTTTTTGCGAAATACAAAGGCTCTTCCGGTGGGTCCCTGCTGTCAGGTGGAGGAATCATTATTTCGCGCGTAATAAGGAGGCACTTTATTACATGTAGCCATGGACCCAGATGTCAGCCTCTCCACATACAGTCCTCTTCCGATGGATGTCGTTCTTTGACCATGTTGACCACGCCTCGCCGGGAGCACCAGGGCAGTGGATGACGGCGAGGCCTAGGAAGGGAACAACCCGGAGCTGGGGAAGACTCGGCAGTGGTTGCCCATGCAGTGGGGAGTACGAGAGTTTACTGGTTCGACTGTCGTCACCGAATAATAATAAGAGGTGTGGGTGAGTAGAGGAATGGCCTTGCCAGTGATGGAGTAGGGTGAGGCGGTGCATCCTGTGCGGCAGCACAGCCGGTCACGGGAGGCCGGAGCAGGCAGTCCCACCGGCGCTTGTTTGGGCGGCTGGAGCAAGAATATCATATATTGAAGAAGCACCACAACCATTAGATGGACATCCAATGGCCACTACTAATAGAATCGTGTGTTGACTATAAGTTGACAAAGCCTTGCGTACGCGTCAACCTAGTAGACCCACAAGTGAGCCTCCAAATCTGTCCCAAATAGCATACAGCCCGAAATTTCTAGCCAGATTCAAATTAATTTAAAAACTAAACATACCTTAATTTAAATCCAATGAAATTTTACCCACACAAAACCAATGAAATTTAAAATATCAAAATCTGAAAGAAAAAAATATTTTGGAACTAATTGCATGTTTACTGTATTTTTTCATTTTACAGCCCATTTATTATTACTTATAGCCCATTTTCTGGGCAAGCCCGAATGCATCCCTCCTCGTCTTGAAAGATTTCCAGCCCAGCAGGGCGTAGTAAAGCAAGTAGGCCTACGTTGGTTATTCTGAAAAAAACAAAATAGCTAGGCTAGCCATTTTCAGAAAGGGAAAAAAACTAGGTTGGTCATGTGGTAAACATATGAAATAAAATCCTGGGCTATACGGGCCACACCTCCCGCACAACCCAATTGATACCATTCTACGTCCCAAAAAAATTACTATGCGCGCTGCTGGATCCCGAGTGCATGCCCCTCCTTGTACAGTTATCTCTCTTATTGACTACATTATCAGTGGCGTGCGACCCAGATGTCAGGAAACCATCAGGAGGAACCCTTTTTCTGTAATAAAGGAGGCACTTGCTTGCCTACTGCCATGATCCTGGTGGGTCCCTACTGTTATCCTCACCATGTACAGTAATCTCCTTATTCCTCTCGGTTGTTGACCATGTTGACAACACCGGAGGGTGGTGCCGCGACGAGCGAACCTAGGCGGAGGACGATGGTGAGGCCTCGGACGGGAATGAAAAGGAGCCGGGGAAGATGCGTAGAGTTTTAGGGTGCGATGTGGCCACGATGCGTGTGCGGCAGCACAGCTAGCCGTGGGAGGCAGGAGCAGGCGGTCCTGCTAGCCTAGTTTGGCTTTTGTGGCTGGAGGAAGAAGAGACTGAAGAAACACGACACACGTTGAATGTCAATCCAACGGTCAAGGTTGGCACAATCGTTTGTTGACTAAGCCAACACCTAGCATACTTTTTTATATATAGGAAGAAAAGAAAAATTGGGCTCGTTCGCCTAATAACATCCCCGAAACTGCGACTGTTCGATCTTGCGTCGTAACTAAAACTGCACGGAAAATGCGTTTGTCTGCCGTCCTCCAACAAGTTTGGGCTCATTTGAAGAAACTTGCCAATGTAAATTTGGTGAACCCTAAAAATCAACAGAAATGGTTTCACCATGTTTGAGTTAAGCAAATCATCCCTCCTTGATGCACCACTTGGTGTAGTGTCCTCATTTGGGGTTGTGATCATGCCCACAAAGTTTGAAGTCCTAAGTAAAAAGTTGGTCATGAAAAGTTGTTCAAATTTGAATATGAACAGAAATGGTTTTGGGGTACTCTGATCAAGTTACCCCTCTCCAAAGCGTGTGCCATTTGGTCTAGATGCATTATTAGACCATTCTAGCATGTGTACCAAGTTTGAGAGCATTTGGACAAGTTTGGCAATGTAAAGTTGCTCAAACTTCAAAGATGGACAGAATGGTTTTGAGGGGTTTTGATGATGTTTTCTTGCTTCCCAAGGCATGGGGCTTGGCAAGATCATCACACATGTCATATATGACATGATAGAATTTCCCTGGAATTTTTAGAGAATAATTCCTTTGTAAATATTTCAAAAGCTTGAAATATCCAAAAAGGGTCTCTGAGGGATTTGTCCAATATTTTGAACATGACCAAGTGTTGAAACTCTTATATATGGACAATATATGTCCTAAGAGTCTCCCTGAATTTTGGCAAACATTTTTGAAATAGTTAAATATTTTTTCCCTATTAAAGACCATTTCTGGCCTTAAGAAAAAGCCTTTAAATAAAATAGGAAAATAACTTTTAAAATTATATTTTTGTAGTTTATGGGAGTCCTATATCTACTAGGTTTGAAATATACTCTTTGAAATATTTTTCTCACCCTAAATCAAGCACTTGCAGTGCAAACCTCAATTCAGGGGTTTTTGGAAAACTAATTCTTTTAAATACTTTTTGGCCAAATTATTTTTGTAAGAAAATACTATACTGTTATATACACTTGGTATGAACATTGGGCAGAAGTTTGGGGTAAGGAGATGAAATATACAAGAGGGAGTAGTTGACTTTAAAGAGCACTTTAAAATCACAGAGAGAAAAACTTAATTCCAAATAAAAGCCAAATGATGCCAAAAAAATTTGTTGGTCCAAATTTTCATGCTTTATTGATGCAAATGACATGTTACAAAATGCAGGGTGTGACACGAGACCCCAGCAAGACCCTTGCCAGGGGCGTCTGCGGGGCCACGGCCAGGCCTGCACCTGCCAAGGTTTCACTACCCCGCGACCGTTCTGGCGCGGCAACCAACTGGCCAACTAGTCAAGCACCTGCGTGGTG
This sequence comes from Secale cereale, assembly GCA_902687465.1. Taxonomy (NCBI): domain Eukaryota; kingdom Viridiplantae; phylum Streptophyta; class Magnoliopsida; order Poales; family Poaceae; genus Secale; species Secale cereale. Next base: position 361,147,344 of record LR738711.1, read on the forward strand.
GCATACAGATGTTTGTGAAGACTCTGCCACCGCACTAGCACAGTGACCAGCCAGCAGTGTGGCATTGCATGCCTTGTCAGCCTAGACGCGCGTCGGAACAAGGTGAGGCGATGATGGACGGGACAAGCTCTATTGCCATCTCCAATAAAACAGGAGGGCACGTAGGTGGCGCATTAAATGCGTTTGTCCTATGATGTCAGGTGATAAACTTGTACACTGTAGATACTTTCCACCTCATGTGTGCCACTATGGCGACCCCTTTGCCATATAAAAGGAGGCCCGGGGCGCACTGTGGAAGGATTCAGACTTTTTGGACAAGGCACGCATAGTAGCCAGTTCAAAAGCTCAAGAACACAAGATAAACACAGACAAGCAGGACTAGGTTTTACGCATCATTTGCGGCCCGAACTTGGGTAAAAATTCCCACGTGTTGATCGACTAGACCTGCTCTTTGCGCCGCACTACGACCCGCCAACCCTAGTAGGGGTCCCCGAGATCCCATAGGTGTCGTTCCCCCGACATCTTTGGCGCGCCAGGTAGGGGCGCTAGGCTGTGAAAATCTGGTCTAGAAGTTAGTGCATCAACCCCTTCATCGTGAGGGCCACAAAGAAGAAGGCGGCGGAGGAGGTCAATATCATCCCCATCGCTCTGGTGCCGTCAGCCAGGTGAGCAGTGTCGTCTGCAGCCGCAACGACCATTCGCATGGCGACAAAAAAAATCTAAGTCACGCAAAACCTTGAGTAATTTCCTTTCTATAGGGTTATTTTCCTCAGAAGATTTTGCTCCTTGTATGGAGAACCTGCACGCAAATGAACCTTTCCGCTATTGGCAACGCCCATGTTCTGTTTTGAGTCCGCTCAATACTTCGAGCGGCTGCATCAATAACAGCAAGGTGGCTTGCCCGGCAGCAAGCGCTCCCAGCAGGCTGCTAAGGATCTGTTCCTCAAAGCGCCATAGCACGGGTTTACACGCCGGCATGCCCATCCAACTAAGTGTAGGGTGCGTACATACAAAGAAAGATCAAACAGGAAGATAACATGCACTGTTTCAAAATACTGCAAAGTTATATTACATCGGCGGTTGCCATGGTTCTAACTTAAGATAAATTTGTCTTGGGCATGAACTCGCAGCGGCAATGAGAAGCGGGGTGGCTAGTCCCGGCGCTGGCCTTCCAACCTCTTGCCTCCGTCAACGCAGCTGATGATGGGCTCGATACGCTCCTCGAGTGCCGTGAGGTCCACATCCTCCAGCAAGCTCTCAAGCGTGTTGGCGAAGTCGACGCTGGGATTCCAGAACGCTACCTTGGTGAGCTCCGTGGTCAGGGCGCCTTGGCAAAGCTTCCGAGCATCATTGGCTAGATAAGTTGCTCGATTGGAGCGGAGCTGCTCCATGGAGTCAAGGACGCGCCCGAAGAACAAGGCCAGCCTGGCGCTGGGGCTTATGCTCGCCTCCTGAGAGTACTTGAAGTCCGGCATACCCATGACGGATAGTTGTGTGCTGAGCCTCTCTGCAATGTCGATAAGGCCGTTGGCCCAGAGTTGTACCGTGTCCACATAGTCCTTAAGGACGGTGGCATCATCCTGCCGCAGCTACTTCTCACTCTAAAGGGCCTTGTTTAGGGTCTCCTCGTGGGCCCTGACCGCCAAGAGCGTCCCTTCCAAGGCATCCACCTTCAGCTTCAGATCGTTGATGGAGACGTTGGTGTCGGAGAGCAGTTTGGTCTTGTCGTAGATGGAGACCTGCAAATCCACCACAGTGCGGTTGCTCGTGTCCCTGTCCTTCGTCAGCCTCGAGATCTCCTCCTTCACCTCCTCCCGCTCCAGTTCCAACTTCTCCACCTTGCCGACCTGGGCCAGAGTATCAAGTGCATCTTTGTGCTTCTGCTCCATCTCCTAGGTCTGTTGTGCAACGAGCTTCTCGATCTCCTTGTCCTTGCCGCAAAGCGCGGCGGCGAGCGCCTGTTCACGAGAAATGAGGTCCTCCTCTTGAGTGTCCAGAAGAACTTGATGCTGCCTCCGGGCAGCTTTATCCTTAGCGGCATGTTCCTTCGCCAGCTCCTGGGCCTTGTCGACAACAGCTTGCTTCGGGATGAGCTCTCGCTTGCGCTCGTCCAGCTGATCCTTTATGGCCCTCATTTCCTCCCGGGCCTCGCCGAACCAGACTTGCATCTGAGCGACGTGCTCCTCAAAGACCGCTTCCGCCTTGTCCACAGCTGCCACCATGGAGTTCGCCTTATCCTGGCAGGCACAGTAGAGCGCTTGAAGCTTCTGAAATTGGCCCTCATGTCCTGAAGGAGCTGCTCCTCTTGGGAACTGCTGTCGCTGGCGCTCGGTTCATCGACAACCTGGAGCCCGGCAGTGGCAAGGACCTCATTGTCAAAAACCTCCCCTTCGGCTAGCGCTCTGGTGCTTGCCGTCCCTGGGAGGTGGACGAACAGGTCATTGCCCACCTTTAAGTACTTGCCTTGGGCGGGAGCTGTAGAGGAGGAAGGTTGGTCATTGGCCACCTCCTCCCTGGCGGGCTCCTTGGTGGCTTCCTCAGCAGCAGCCTTACTGGTCTCCCTGGCAGGCCCCTTGGCGGCCTCCTCTGTAGCAGCCTTACCAGCCTCCCCGACAGGCACCTCGCCGGTGTCCCCGGGAGGCCCCTTGGCGGCTGATTGCTTCTCGCCCCTCGTTGGTTACCCCAAGTGGAAGGTTTGAGATGCAGTGTAGCGGAAGTTTTCCCTTGGCAAAGATACCAAGGATCGATTTCCCTGAGACTCCTAGTTTCAACAAGAAGGTGTCAACTGCTAACGGCGCCAGATATTAGCAATCAACGTGGACCTTCACACAGATACAAATAACTTTGCTCCCAACGAGTATAGAGAGGTTGTCAATCTCTCCAGCCTTGTAGTTTACAAAGGATCAAACGCAAGTGATAATAGTGATAGGTAATGCTGCAATAGTAAATAAAAGTGGAAAGTAAATAGCGGGTGTAATCAATGATGGTAATATGGACCGGGGTCCCATGATGTTCACTAGTGATGTCTCTCTCCCAAAAGACGATAAAACAGCTATGTGAGGTAAACAAATTACAGCTGGGCAATTGACAGAATTATGTGCGCAAACCAATGCTAACTATGTTACAAGAAAGGTAGAGGTTCAAAGCATGGGCGGTACACCAAGCCAAGTAGACCGAAATCCATCTGCATCTACTACTAATCATCCACCTTGAGATATCTATCGAGAACATCTCGCTGGTATTAAGTTGCGAGTCCCACCCATAGTGTAAACCCAAAGCAACAGACAACTGCATTAAAAGAACTTTGCGTAAAGTAAACAATCCTTGCACCCGCGGGCACAAGCACCGTTGTTTTCCCCCTTGTGGCAACAGCACATCCCCTAGACTCATGTTTCTGTCACTCAAGCTAGTCATCGAGGGGCATGAACCCACAATCAAGCATAACGTTCCCTCTTAGAGTCACTACCTACTACTTGGCCAAAGCAATAAATAACAATGGAGAACATGCAAGAATTACTTACGAACATAAATATAAAAGAGGTAGATCAAATATATTACTCAAACACAATCTGAACATAATCTCACAATCCATCGGATCCCAGCAAACTCAACATAGCAACAGCATAAGGATTACATATGTGCCTCGATCATGTAGGGCAGCTCACGAGGACTAATTAGTGAAGCACAAGAACGGGAGGAGAACATCACATAGCTACTGGTCATGGACCCATGGTCCAAGGGAGACTACTCACAACTCATCCGGGAGGCGTCCATGGTGGTGGAGAAGCTCCCGGTGGTGATCCTCCCCTCCGACAGGGTGCCAGGAAGAGTTCTCCTGGTGCTCCCGATCTTGGAAGCGGCGGCGGCGGCGGAACAGAGATGAGATCGCGAAAAAGGGTTTCCGTCTCGAGGGTTTCGGAACGCGATATAAATATATACCAAAGGGGGGCATCAGCGGAGGCTCGGGGGGCCCAGGCGCCCCCCGGCGCGGTCAGGGGGGGGGGCGCGCCACCAGGGCGCCTGGAGCCCTGGTGGCACCACTTCGGCTGTACTTTGGCTGCTGGGAAGCTTCTGGAACGCTGATTTTTTATATAATTTTTCCGGGATTTTTCTGGCAGTTCTCGTAATGGGAAAACCTGAAATACAAAAACAGCAGATAACAGAAACTGGCACTGGGGTGCACTAAGTTAATAGGTTAGTCCAAATATGATCAAAAGTGTATGGAAGTGTATAAATATCATAGCAATATCACCCAAAAGAGGCATGGAGCAAGCAGAAATTATAGATACGTTTTGGACGTATCAACATCCCCAAGCTTAATTCCTGCTCGTCCTCGAGTAGGTAAATGATATCAAGAATAATTTCTGTGGTGACATGCTATTAACCATATATGACTTTTTCATAGTCATATGACAAAAGCTTAATGAGACAATGAATCTGTAGTAATTAAGTTGCCTCATGAGAAAATCACAAAGAACTGAAAGTTTTACAATATGGTATTGAAACATCAAATAGATTTGTAATGAACATGGTGTGCAAATATGATAAAGTGATATCTCGCTTGCCCCCTTTAGTGAAGCAAAACATAAATGCAGGGGCACCTCCAAGGTTTAAGTGATGACTAGATACAATGATTTCAGAATAAACGATATCATAATCATGCAAAAGACAATGCTACTTTGGGACAATGCACATTACACTCAGAATGACAATCATGCTCTCAGTAGTTGGTGCTTTAAAAGAAGGTGGAGACTCTCGAACCGTGGCTTTTGTTGGCAAGGTTGAAAACCCGTAGTCGGAAACAAAGACAAAACATGTACCAGAGCTCTTGGTTTTAAAAACAGAGGTAATAATAATTTTTTTAGATCATGCATGTTTCGTCAACAAATGCTAGCAGATAACTCAATTACTTCTTGAGATGGACAAGTTTCGAGGAACGGCTCCCGAATGAGGACGATCACATCCTCTTAATCTCCTTTGTTTATCACTGCCAAAGTTTTCTGATTTCTCATGAACAAAGCGTGAAGGAGGGTTTGTTTGTTATATTAATTTTGAGCCGGACGCACTCAATGCCAGTTCCTTCTCATGTTATGGGTTTACACATTATACATGCAATCCCGGGGTGAAGCTTGTCCAACTTAAAAAGATCATGAATTAACTACTACTTCCTCATGGACTTAAAACAGAGGCACAAAATAGGAATACATTTTTTTTCTTTTTGAATAATTTCGAGATGGTACATGAAAGTCTTCGTTAGGAATGGCAGGTAAATACCATGTAGGAAGGTATGGTGGACTCATATGGCATAAGTGGTTTAAAGGAATTTTGATGCACAAGCAGTCAGTCCGCTTAGTACAGGTGGAGGTTAGCAAAAGACTAGGAGCGACCAACTAAGAGAGCAATGACGGTCATAATCATGCAGAGCGACAAAGCAACATTGAATCAGGCATGGTAGTTATATCACTACTCAGAAACAAAAGATCATCAAGGCTTGACAGACTTTCTTTACAGTCTTAAATATGCGTGAGCATACGCCAAGTCAATCAAAATAAATTCTTGAAGGAAGATATTACTAAACCATACCACATCATAGGCAAACAAATCATGTTGGTACTCCAATAACACATTGGAAACCCCCCAGCTATTTGAGACTAACCATAAGAAAACATGAATTACTAAGCACCATTATGCACGTAGCATCTTTATCATAGACATATCAACCAATCCAACGGAAGCAAACTCTCTTAATAAGATAATCATGATAAATAAAGAGAGTTCAAGCAACCAACTAAACAAAAGCTCTTTAAAAAGATAAGCATGAAAACTAAAAGCTAAGCATGATAGTAGCTATTGAAAGACAAAGAACACACACAGCAAAGATAGACATGAAAATTCTATGTTATGTTCTAGGTAGAAGTGGAGCGTGTTTCTCTCCCACATAAAGAAAGCTGAGTTCCGACTCGTTATGAAAAGCTAAAGAAAACTAAAAAGGAAAACTAAAAGCAAGACGCTTCAAGCATAGCACATAACACATGAAGTGATAAAAATATAGTGGAACGAAAGATGAACTGATAATGTTGATGGAGAAGGGGATGCACGGGGGCATCCCCAAGCTTATACGCTTGAGTCTTCTTGAATATTTCTTGGGGGTGCATGGGGGCATCCCCAAGCTTGAGCGTTTGACACTCCTGAATCTTTTTATCATCTTCCCTCGCACACTTGAAAACTCCCTTCATACATAACTCATCATAATCTGCTTAGCGAAGTTAGTACCCATAATAATATAATTGTTCCTTGCTGGAAATAAGGATATTCTTGAAGGTCTACTGTTTCTCAAGATTGCCAAAAGGTTTTTGCAAAGAAAAAGCAAGCTCTAGGTTTGCAAAATGAAGGAAAGGCAAAACAGGACAGAATCTGTGAAAAACAGACCAGCAGGTAGTAAATGATTTTTTTGGGGCACTTCTGCAACTCTAATCAAAAAACTCAGAACAGACGCCCGAAAGACAATTGTATAGATCATGCTGTCGAAACAATTCAGACCAAAAAGATGATCTGGTGATTTTATACGAATTTTTCTATCCAAGGACAGAATCTGTTTCCTGGACAGCACGTCACAACTTTTGAACTTTCTTGCAATCAGAGGCTACACTTGGCACAAAGTTGAAAAGTAAAGATACAATGATGATGCTACTGTAGTAACAACATCAAGACACAACAAAAAGCAAAATAAAATTTATTCATGTGGGTTGCCTCCCAAAAGCGTTTTCTTTTATGCCTTTAAGCTAGGCATAATGCATAGAGATCAAGTCTTATCAAGAGTAAAAGAATAGCTAGCCCGTATAACGGACTCAAAAGGTAACTTAATCTCTTTTCGAGGGAAGTGTTCCATCCCTTTCTTGAGAGGAAACTGGAATTTTATATTCCCCTCTTTCATGTCAATGATAGCACCAACGGTGCGTAGAAAAGGACGTCCCAAAATAATTGGACACGAAGGTTCACATTCAATGTCCATAATAGTAAAATCAACGGGAACATAATTGTCATTGACAATGATAAGAACATCGTCGATCCTCCCCAAAGGTTTCTTTATGGAAGAATCAACGAGACGAACACCAAAAGAACAAGAATCAAAAGGTTTCAATTTAAGCATATCATATATTCTTTTGGGCATAACAGAGGTACTAGCACCAACATCACATAAAGCATAGCAATAGAAGTTATTCAACTTAATTTTAATCATAGGATCCCAACCATCTTCTAGCTTTCTAGGTATGGAGGCTTCTACTCTAAGTTTCTCCTCCCTAGCTTTGATGAGAGCATTAGTGATATGCTCTGTGAAGGCAAGGTTAAGCGTGCTAGTGCGGGGATCTCTAGACATCTTGTGAAGGAAATCAATAACTTCGGTAAGAGTGCAATTATCAAAATCAAGGTCACTACTATCAAGTAAGGTGGTAGTGGTGTCCTTTAGGTTCACTTGTTTGGTAGTTTCTATAGTCATAGCATCACCATTAATAGGTCCATTGGGACCAGGATTGCATTGGGTGCTAAGAGTTTGGATATCCTCAACAACTTGGATAGTAGCAACAGTGTGGTGGGTAGGAAGGCTCTTAATTCTATCTTCTTCCTCCCTTTCTCTAGCCCATCTCTCTTTAAGTTTAGCCAACATCCTAATGTTTTCATTAATTTGCATTTGAATAGCATTCATAGGAGTGACCTTCCTCTCCTCAAGAGGAGAAGTTCTAATTTTAAGCAATTCTACCTCATTGGCTAAATTGTCTACCTTCAAAGAGAGATCATCTAGTTTGTTTAGTTTTTCTCCTACACTCTTATTAAAGGCTTTTTGGGTAGTGATGAAATCTTTAAGCATAATCTCTAGTTCAGTAGTGGAGTTCTTGGTGCTAGGATAAGCATTGTTGTTCCCATAAGAATTAGAGGGGAACGGTGTAGGATTGCTACCAAAGTTACTCCTATAAGCATTGTTATTAAAATTGTTTCTAGAGATAAAGTTCACATCTACTTGTTCTTGAGCAATCAAAGAATTTAAGGGAACATCACGAGGATCAACAAAAGATTGCTTCGAAAGTAGAGACATGATCAAGTCAACTTTTTCATTTAGGGAGGAAATCTCCTCAACAGAGTTTACCTTCCTACCTGTTGGAGCGCGTTCGGTGTGCCATTGGGAATAATTGGTCATCATCTCATCGAGAAGCTTTGTGGCAGCACCAAGTGTAGTTGACATAAAAGTTCCTCCCGCGGCCGAATCTAACAAGTTCCGCGACGTAAAGTTCAAGACTGCATAAAAAGTTTGGATAACCATCCAAGTAGTCAAACCGTGAGTAGGGCAGTTCTTGATAAGAGATTTCATATGTTCCCAAGCTTGGGCAACGTGTTCATTATCTAATTGTTTAAAATTCATTATGTTACTTCTTAGTTGGATAATTTTAGCAGGTGGATAGTATTTTCCGATAAAAGCATCTTTGCACTTGTCCCATGAATCTATGCTATTTCTAGGCAAAGACTGAAACCAAATATTAGCTCCTCCTCTCAAGGAGAAAGGAAAAAGCTTTAGCTTAACAATATTACCATCTATTTCTTGGTACTTTTGCATATCACAGAGTTCAACAAAATTGTTTAAGTGTAAAGTAGCATCATCTCTAGCACCGGAGAATTGATCTTTCATAACTAGGTTCAGTAAAGCAGGTTTAATTTCATATGAAGGTGCTAAAGTGGCAGGTGTAGTGATAGGTGTGCAGATAAAGTCATCGTTGTTGTGACTAGTGAAGTCACACAACTTGGTGTTCTCGGTGGAACCCATAGTAGCAAGCAAGCAAGATAACTATTTTTGTGATTTTCGATAAAAGATACTAAAACAAAAAACTGAAAGGTAAACTAACAAGACTAAAAAGCAAAGGTAAAAGATAGCAACTCCCCTATCCTAAAGAGTTGAGCCCCGGCAACGGTGCCAGAAAACTTTGCTTGATGGCTTCTCGCCCCTCGTTGGATACCCCAAGTGGAAGGTTTGAGATGTAGTGTAGCGGAAGTTTTCCCTTGGCAAAGATACCAAGGATCGATTTCCCTAAGACTCCCAGTTTCAACAAGAAGGTGTCAACTGCTAACGGTGCCAGATATTAGCAATCAACATGGACCTGCACACAGATACAAATAACTTTGCTCCCAACGAGTACAGAGAGGTTGTCAATCTCTCCAGCCTTGTAGTTTACAAAGGATCAAACGCAAGTGATAATAGTGATAGGTAATGCTGCAATAGTAAATAAAAGCGGAAAGTAAATAGCGGGTGTGATCAATGATGGTAATATGGACCGGGGTCCCATGATGTTCACTAGTGATGTCTCTCTCCCAAAAGACGATAAAACAGCTATGTGAGGTAAACGAATTACAGCTGGGCAATTGACAGAATTATGTGCGCAAACCAATGCTAACTATGTTACAAGAAAGGTAGAGGTTCAAAGCATGGGCGGTACGCCAAAGCAAGTAGACCGAAATCCATCTGCATCTACTACTAATCATCCACCTTGCGATATTTTTCCAAAACATCTCGCTGGTATTAAGTTGTGAGTCCCACCCATAGTGTAAACTCAAAGCAACAGACAACTGCATTAAAAGAACTTTGCGTAAAGTAAACAATCCTTGCACCCGCGGGCACAAGCACCGTTGTTTTCCCCCTTGTGGCAATAGCACATCCCCTAGACTCATGTTTCTGTCACTCAAGCTAGTCATCGAGGGGCATGAACCCACAATCAAGCATAACGTTCCCTCTTGGAGTCACTACCTACTACTTGGCCAAAGCAATAAATAACAACGGAGAATATGCAAGAATTACTTACGAACATAAATATAAAAGAGGTAGATCAAATATATTACTCAAACACAATCTGAACATAATCTCACAATCCATCGGATCCCAGCAAACTCAACATAGCAACAGCATAAGGATTACATATGTGCCTCCATCATGTAGGGCAGCTCACGAGGACTAATTAGTGAAGCACAAGAACGGGAGGAGAACATCACATAGCTACTGGTCATGGACCCATGGTCCAAGGGAGACTACCCACAACTCATCCGGGAGGCGTCCATGGTGGTGGAGAAGCTCCCGGTGGTGATCCTCCCCTCCGGCAGGGTGCCGGGAAGAGTTCTCCTGGTGCTCCCGATCTTGGAAGCGGCGGCGGCGGCGGAACAGAGATGAGATCGCGAAAAAGGGTTTCCGTCTCGAGGGCTTCAGGACGCGATATAAATATATGCCAAAGGGGGGCATCAGCGGAGGCTCGGGGGGCCCAGGCGCCCCCCCAGCGCGGCCAGGGGGGCGCGCCACCAGGGCGCCTGGAGCCCTGGTGGCCCCCCTCCGGCTGTACTTTGGCTGCTGGGAAGCTTCTGGAACGCTGATTTTTTATATAATTTTTCCGGGATTTTTCTGGCAGTTCTCGTAATGGGAAAACCTGAAATACAAAAATAGCAGAAAACAGAAACTGGCACTGGGGTGCACTAAGTTAATAGGTTAGTCCAAATATGATCAAAAGTGTATGGAAGTGTATAAATATCATTGCAATATCACCCAAAAGAGGCATGGAGCAAGCAGAAATTATAGATACGTTTTGGACGTATCAGCGGCCTCCTAAGTGGCGGACGTGGCGGCTTCCCCAACCTCGATCTTGGTGACCTCAGCCTCGGCATCCTTGGCGACCTCCTCGATGACAGCGTTGACGTCCACCTGGTCCGTCGAGGGAGAGTCTGGAAACTAGAAAGGAGAATGAAGCGAGGCCAAGATCAAAAGTTCAGAACAAAGAAAAGAAAGAACATCACATGGCAGAGATAGCAAGAGATGGGAGGCAGGCAACTTACCCGTGTTGAGCCGAGGAGAAGTGGTTCCCTCCTTGCCAATGTTTGTTGCCAGGACAGAGCCACCAGCACCCAGGCTTTCACCTCTTCCTCCGTGAGCGTGGGCTCTGCGGTAGATGCCCTTGCCGGTGACACCCGTCTGGGTGGCGTTGTCGACGGGGACGGCATGTCAGGGGCGGCCCTCGGTGGCTCCTCCTGTTGCCGCTCTCCTCCTAAAAACCTGGCAAGGTTCGCACCAAAGATACACACCCCAATGCCCGTCGATGGGGAGTGAATAACGGACTCACGCTGGGGGCTGGAGCGAGGGCTGCGCTGAGGACTATTGTCCGGGCTGATCACCACCAATGCCGGCGTGTGCGGAGCGCTCGCCGAGCGATCATCACCCGTCGTCTCCATGTCGCTGCAAAGATAGAATCAAGTCAGGGAAAGATAGCACAAGCGAAGGGTCAGGAGATGATGAGGGGCAAAGTACTTACTCATCCTCCTCCTCCTCTGGCCTTCTCTTCCTATTTGGACTAAAGGACCCGAGATCGAAATCGGCCTCCAGGGTGATGTCCGCAAGCGGAGGAGAAGGGGATGGGGTCCTGGGCCACTTGGACGAGGAAGAGGTGGCGGCCGCGGCCTTCTTCGCTGTAGCAGCCCTCGTCTGGCGCACGGGCTATGCCTGGGCCTGTTGCCACTGTGTGGTCTTGCCGGGCTGGACCGGCTCGCCGGAGCCAGCCCGCCGTAGGGCATGTTTCTTCCCTGGGGCAGGGGAGTCCTCCGCATCGGTCTCCTCTACGGCTGACTCCTCGACTGCTTCTTCAACAAGGGGAACTCTAGCGCCGCCGCCACTGGCCTCCCTAGCGGACCCCGCCCACTCGCCAGATTCCTTCTCCTATGCGGCCATGTCGGCCTGCTACCTCTTGAGCATGCGTTGGTTTTCCCTTGAAGAGGAAAGGGTGATGCAGCAAAGTAGCGTAAGTATTTCCCTCAGTTCTTGAGAACCAATATATCAATCCAGTAGGAGACTACATGCAAATTCCTTATACCTACACAAACAAATAAGAACCTTGCAACCAACATGATAAAGGGGTTGTCGATCCCTTATCAGCCACTTGCAAAATTGAGATCTGAAAGAGATAATAAGATAATATTTTTGGTATTTTTGTTGTATAGATTGAAAAGTAAATAATGCAAAATAAAAGATAACTAGTAGATGAAAGATTAATATGATGGAATATAGACCCAGGGGCCATAGGTTTCACTAGTGGCTTCTCTCAAGATAGCAGATCCTTACGGTGGGTGAACAAATTACTGTCGAGCAATTGATAGAAAAGCGCATAGTTATGAGAATATCTAGGCATGATCATGTATATAGGCATCACGTCCGTGACAAGTAGACCGAAACGATTCTGCATCTACTACTATTACTCCACACATCAACCGCTATCCAGCATGCATCTAGAGTATTAAGTTCATAAGAACAGAGTAACGCCTTAAGCAAGATGACATGATGTAGAGGGATAAACTCATGCAATATGATATAAACCCCATTTTTTATCCTCGATGGCAACAATACAATACGTGCCTTGTTGCCTCTGCTGTCACTGGGAAAGGACACCACAAGATTGAACCCAAAGCTAAGCACTTCTCCCATTGCAAGAAAGATCAATCTAGTAGGCCAAATCAAACTGATAATTCGAAGAGACTTGCAAAGATATCTTAATCATGCATATAAGAATTCAGACAAGAACCAAATATTGTTCATAGATAATCTTGATCATCAACCCACAATTCATCGGATCTCGACAAACACACCGCAAAAAGAATTACATCGAGTAGATCTCCAAGAAGATCGAGGAGAACTTTGTATTGAGATCCAAAGAGAGAGAAGAAGTCATCTAGCTAATAACTATGGACACGAAGGTCTGTGGTAAACTACTCACAACTCATCGGAGAGGCTATGGTGTTGATGTAGAAGCCCTTTGTGCTTGATGCCCCCTCCGGTGGAGCTCCGGAACAGGCCCCAAGATGGGATCTCACGGGTACAGAAGGTTGTGGCGGTGGAATTAGGGTTTCGTGGTGCTCTCGGATGTTTTCAGGGTATATGGGTATATATAGGAGGAAGAGGCACGTCGGTGGAGTTATGGGGGGGCACGAGGGTGGGGCGTGTCTATCCCCCTGGGCGCGCCCCTGCCTCGTGGCCACCCCGTGGCTTCCCTGGCATGTACTCCAAGTCTTCTGGGTTGCATTTGTCCCAAAAACGATCCTCCCGAAGGTTTCATTCCGTTTGGACTACGTTTGATATTCCTTTTCTATGAAACACTGAAATAGGCAAAAAAACAACAATTTGCACTAGGCCTTGGGTTAATAGGTTAGTCCCAAAAATAATATAAAAGTGTATAATAAAGCCCATTAAACATACAAAACAGATAATATAATATCATGGAACAATCAAAAATTATAGATACGTTGGAGACGTATCAAGCATCCCCAAGCTTAATTACTGCTTGTCCTCGAGTAGGTAAATGATAAAAACAGAATTTTTGATGTGGAATGCTACCCAACATAATTCTCAATGTAATTTCCTTTATTGTGGCATGAATGTTCAGATCCAAAAGATTCAAGACAAAAGTTTAATATTGACATAAGAATAATAATACTCCAAGCATACTAACAAAGTAATCATGTCTTCTCAAAATAACATGGCCAAAGAAACTTATCCCTACAAAATCATAGAGTCTGGCTATGCTCTATCTTCATCACACAAAATATTTAAATCATGCAGAACCCCGGTTTTAGCCAAGCAATTATTTCATACTCCAATTTTTTTGAACTTTTCATCTTTCACGCAATACATGAGCGTGAGCCATGGATATAGTACTATAGGTGGAATGGAGTGGTGGTTGTGGAGAATACAAAAAGGAAGAAGATAGTCTCACATCAACTAGGCATATAAATGGGCTATGGAGATGCCCATCAATAGATATCAATGTGAGTGAGTAGGGATTGCCATGCAACGGATCCACTAGAGCTATAAGTGTATGAAAGCTCAACAAGAGAAACTAATGAAGGAAATATGCCTTAGAGGCAATAATAAAGTTGTTATTTATATTTCCTTATATCATGATAAATGTTCATTATTCATGCTAGAATTGTATTAACCGTAAACTTAGTACATGTGTGAATACATAGACAAAACAGAGTGTCCCCAGGATGCCTCTACTAGACTAGCTCATTGATCAAAGATGGTTATGTTTCCTAGCCATAGACATGAGTTGTTGTTTGATCAACAGGATCAAATCATTAGGAGAATGAAGTGATGGACAAGACCCATCCGTTAGCTTAGCAACTTGATCGTTTAGTTTTATTGCTATTGCTTTCTTCATGACTTATACATGTTCCTATGACTATGGGATTATGCAACTCCCGAATACCGGAGGAACACCTTGTGTGCTATCAAACATCACAATGTAACTGGGTGATTATAAAGATGCTCTACAGGTGTCTCCGAAGGTGTTTGTGGTGTTGGCATAGATCGAGAATAGGATTTGTCACTCCAAGTGTTGGAGAGGTATCTCTGGGCCCTCTCAGTAATACACATCATAATAAGCCTTGCAAGCAAACGACTAATGAGTTAGTCATGAGATGATGTATTACAGAACGAGTAAAGAGACTTGCTGGTAACGAGATTGAACTAGGTATGATGATACCGATGATCGAATCTCGGGCAAGTACCATACCGATGACAAAGGGAACGGCGTATGTTGTTATGCGATTTAACCGATAAAGATCTTTGAAGAATATGTAGGAACCAATATGAGCATCCAGGTTCCACAATTGGTTATTGACCGGAGATGAGTCTCGGTCATGTCTACATAGTTCTCGAACCCATAGGGTCCACACGCTTAACGTTCGATGATGATTTGTATTATGAGTTATGTGATTTGATGACCATCGTTTGTTCGGAGTCCCAGTTGAGATCACGGACATGACGAGCAGTCTCAAAATGGTCGAGACGTAAAGATCAATATATTGGAAGGCTATATTCGGACAACGTAAAGGTACCGAGTGAATCGGGTATTTTTCGGAGTATCAGGGAGTTACGAGAATTCATATTGGGCCTTTATGGGCCATACGGGAAAGGAGAGAAAGGCCTCAAGGGTGGCCGCGCCCCTTCCCCATGGACTGGTCCGAATTGGACTAGGGAAAGGGGGAGCCCCGTTCCTTCCTTCTCCTTCTCACTTCCCCTTTTCCTATTCCATGTGGGGTGTGGAATCCTACTAGGACTAGGGAGTCCTAGTAGGACTCCACACTTTGGGTGCGCCCTATGAGGGCCGGCCTCTTCCTCCCTCCATCCTTTATATAGGTGGCCAGGGGGCACCACATAGACACACAAGTTAACATCAGTTTTAGCCGTGTGCGGTGCCCCCTCCACAGATACACACCTTGGTCATATCTTTGCAGTGCTTAGGCGAAGCCCTGCGCCGGTAGGTTCATCATCACCGTCACCATCAGTCGTGCTAACGAAACTCCCCCATGACGCTCAACTGGATCAAGAACTCGTGGGATGTCATCGAACTGAACGTGTGCTGAATGCGGAGGTGCCGTATGTTCGGTGCTTGGATTGGTTGGATCGCGAAGACGTGCGACTACATCAACCACGTCACTAGACGTTTCCGCTTTCGGTCTACGAGGGTACGTAGACACACTCTCCCCTCTCATTGCTATGCTTCTCCTAGATAGATCTTGCGTGATCAAAGGAAATTTTTGAAATACTAAGTTCCCCAATAGTGGCATCATGAGCCAGGTCTATGCGTAGATGATATGCACGAGTAGAACACAATGAGTTGTGGGCGATAATAGTCATACAACTTACCAGCATGTCATACATTGATTCAGCGGTATTGTGAGATGAAGCGGCCCGGACCAACATTACGCGCATGCTTACGCGAGACTGGTTTCACCGTTAGGAGCACTTATTGCTTAAAGTTGGCTGACGGGTGTCTGTCTCTCTCACTTTACTTGAATCGAGTGTGGCTATGCCCGGTCCTTGTGAAGGTTAAAACAACACACTTGACAAAAAATCGTTGTGGTTTTGTATGCATAGGTAAGAACAGTTCTTGCTAAGCCCGTAGCAGCCACGTAAAATTTGCAGCAACAAAGTAGAGGACGTCTAACTTGTTTTTGCAGGGCATGTTGTGATGAGATATGGTCGAGACGTGATGAGTTATACGTTATTGTATGAGATGATCATGTTTTGTAAATTATCGGCAACCGGCAGGAGCCTTATGGTTGTCTCTTTATTGTATGAATTGCGAAGGCCATGTAATTGTTTTACTTCATCACTATGAGTTAGTGATAGTAGTAATAGCAATAGTTGGCGAGACGACCACGACGCTACGATGAGGATCATGGTGTCCAGTCGGTGACGATGGATATCATGACGATGCTTTGGAGATGGAGATCAAAAGCACAAGATGATGATGGCCATATCATGTCACATCTTTTGATTGCATGTGATGTTTATCTTACTATGCTTCTTATTTTGCTTAGTACAGTGGTAGCATTATAGGATGAACCCTTACAAAATTTCAAGGTACAAGTGTTCTCCCTGACTATGCACCGTTGCGAAAGTTCGTCGTGCCAAGACACCACATGACGATCAGGCGTGATAAGCTCTACGTTCAAATACAACGGGTGTAAGACAGTTTTGCACATGCAGAATACTCGGGTTAAACTTAACGAGCCTAGCATGTACATACATGGCCTCGGAACACTGGAGACCAAAAGGTCGAGCATGAATCATATAGTATATATGATCAACATAAGATGTTCACCATTGAAAACTACTCCATCTCACGTGATGATCGGAGATGGTTTAGTTGATTTGGATCACGTGATAATTTAGATGACTAGAGGGATGTCTATCTAAGTGGGAGTTCTTAAGTAATATGATTAATTGAACTTTAATTTATCATGAAATTAGTCCTGATAGTATTTGCAAATTATGTTGTAGATCAATAGCTCGCGTTATAGCTCCCCTATGTTTTTGATATGTTCCTAGAGAAAACTAAGTTGAAAGATGTTAGTAGCAATGATGCGGACTAGGTCCGTGATTTGAGGACTATCCTCATTGCTGCACAGAAGTATTATTTCCTTGATGCACGGCTAGGTGACAAACCTATTGCAGGAGCAGAAGCAGATGTTATGAACGTTTGACAAGCTCGGTATGATGAGTACTTGATAGTTTAGTGCGGCAGGATTTACGGCTTATAACCGGGACTTCAAAAAGTTTTTTTTTGAATGCCACGGAGCATATGAGATGTTCCAAGAGTTGAAAATAGTATTTTAGACTCATGCCCGTGTCGAGAGGTATGTGACCTCTGACAAGTACTTTGCCTACAAGATGGAGGAGAATAGCTCAACCAGTTAGCATGTGCTCAGATTGTATGGGTACTACAATTGCTTGAATCAAGTGGGAGTTAATCTTCCAGATAAGATAGTAATTGACAAAGTTCTCTAGTCACTATCACCAACTTACTAGAACTTCGTGATGAACTATAATATGAAAGGAATGACGAAAGTAATTCCTGACCTCTTCGCGATACTGAAATCGACGAAGGTAGAAATCAAGAAAGAGCATCAAGTGTTGATGGTTAACAAGACCACTAATCTCAAGAAAAAGGGCAAAGGGATAGAAGGGGAACTTCAAGAAGAATGACAAGAAAGTTGTCACTCTCGTGAAGAAACCCAAAGCTAAACTCAAGCCTAAAACTAAGTGCTTCTACTGCAAAGGAAATGGTCACTGGAAGTGGAACTGCCCTAGATACTTGGCAGCTAAGAAGGATGGAAAAGTGAACAAAGGTATATTTGATATACATATTATTGATGTGTACTTTACTAGTGTTCATAGCAACCCCTGGGTATTTGATACCGGTTTAGTTGCTAAAATTAGTAATTCGAAACGGGAGTTGCAGAATGAACAGAGACTAGATAAGGGTGAAGTGACGATGTGTGTTGGAAGTGGTTCCAAGATTGATACAATCATCATCGCACACTCCCTATAGTTTCAGGATTAGTGTTGAACCTAAATAAATGTTGTCTGGTGTTTGCGTTGAGCATGAATATGATTTGATCATGTTTATTGCAATACGTTTATTCATTTAAAGTCAGAGAATAATTTTTTTTCTGTTTACATGAATAAAACCTTCGATGGTCATACACCCAATAAAAATAGTTTATTGGATCTCGGTCGTAATGATACACACATTCATAATATTGAAGCCAAAATATGCAAAGTTAATAATGATAGTGCAACTTATTTGTGGCACTGCCGTTTAGGTCATATTGGTGTAAAGTGCATGAAGAAACTCTATGCTGATGGGCTTTCGGAATCACTTGATTAATCAATCATTTGATGCTTGTGTACCATGCCTCATGGGCAAGATGACTAAAGACTCCGTTCTCTGGAACAATAGAGCGAGCAACAGACTTATTAAAAATAATACAGACTGATGTATGCGGTCCGATGAGTGTTGAGGCTCGCGGTGGGTATCATTATTTTTTGACCTTCACAGATGATTTGAGCAGATATGGGTATATCTTCTTGATGAAACATAAGTCTGAAACATTTGAAAAGTTCAAAGAATTTCAGAGTGAAGTAGAGAATCATCGTAACAAGAAAATAAAGTTTCTACGATCTGATCGCGGAGAAGAATATTTGAGTTACAAGTTTGGTCTTCATTTAAAACAATGTGGAATAGTTTCACAGCTCACGCCACCCGGAACACCACGGCGTAATGGTGTGTCCGAACGTTGTAACCGTACTTTATTATATATGGTGCGATCTATGATATCTCTTACCGATTTACCACTATCTTTTTGGGTTTTGCGTTAGAGACAACTGCATTCACGTTAAATAAGGGCA
Source organism: Secale cereale (assembly GCA_902687465.1). Taxonomy (NCBI): domain Eukaryota; kingdom Viridiplantae; phylum Streptophyta; class Magnoliopsida; order Poales; family Poaceae; genus Secale; species Secale cereale. The sequence continues at coordinate 361,166,113 of LR738711.1, forward strand.
CCATCTAAATCCGTTGAGAAACCTAAGCTGCCGTTTCTTAAAAGTTTGGGGTTGCAATGCTTATGTGAAAAAGCTTCAGCCTGATAAGCTCGAACCCAAATCGGAGAAATATGTCTTCATAGGATACCCAAAGGAAACGGTTGGGTACACCTTCCATCACAGATCCGAAGGCAAGATATTCGTTGCTAAGAATGGATCCTTTCAAGAGAAGGAGTTTCTCTCGAAAGAAGAGAGTGGGAGGAAAGTGGGACTTGATGAGGTAATTGTACCTTCTCCCAAATTGGAAAGTAGTGCATCACAGAAACTAGTTCTAGTGATTCCTACACCAATCAGCGAGGAAGCTAATGATGATGATTATGAAACTTCAGATCAAGTTACTACTGAACCTCGTAGGTTAACCAGAGTGTGTTCCGTGCCAGAGTGGTATGGTAACCCGGTTCTAGAAGTCATGGTACTAGACCATGATGAACCTACGAACTATGAGGAAGCGATGATGAGCCCAAATTCCACAAAATGGCTTGAGGCCATGAAATCTGAGATGGGATCCATGTATAATAACAAAGTGTGGACTTTGGTTGACTTTCCCGATGATCGGCAAGCCATTGAAAATAAATGGATCTTTAAGAGGAAGACTGGCGCCGATGGTAATGTTACTATCTACAAAGCTCGACTTGTTGCGAAAGGTTTTCGACAAGTTCAAGGAGTTGATACGATGCGATTTTCTCACCCATAGCGATGCTTAAGTCTGTCTGAATCATGTTAGCAATTGCCGCATTTTATGATTATGAAATCTGGCAAATGGATGTCAAAACTGCATCCCTTAATGGATATCTTAAAGAAGAGTTGTATATGATGCAACCAGAAGGTTTTTGTCGATCCTAAAGGAGCTAACAAAATGTGCAAGCTCCAGCGATCCATCTATGGACTGGTGCAAGCATCTCGGAGTTGGAATATATGCTTTGATAAGTTGATAAAAGAAGTTTTATGCAGACTTGCGGTGAAGCATGTATTTACAAGAAAGGTAGTGGGAACACTACAGTCTTTCTGATAAGTATATGTGAATGACATATTGTCGATCGGAAATGATGTAGAATTTTCTGGAAAGCATAAAGGAGTGTTTGAAAGGAGTTTTTCAAAGAAAGACCTTGGTGAAGCTGCTTAGATATTGAGCATCAAGATCTATATAGATAGATCAAGACGCTTGATAAGTTTTTTCAATGAGTACATACCTTGACAAGTTTTTTGAAGTAGTTCAAAATGGAACTGTCAAAGAAAGAGTTCTTGCCTGTGTTGCAAGGTGTGAAGTTGAGTAAGACTCAAAACCCGACCACAGCAGATGATAGAGAAGGAATGAAAGTCATTTCCTATGCCTCAGCCATAGGTTATATTAAGTATGCCATGATGTGTGCCAAACTTGTTGTGCACCTTCCCATGAGTTTGGTAAGGAGGTACAATAGTGATCCAGGAGTAGATCATTGGACAATGGTCAAAATTAGCCTTAGTTACTGGATGATTAAGGAAATGTTTCGCGATTATGGAGGTGATAAAGAGTTCGTCGTAAAGAGTTACACCAATACAAGCTTTGACACTAATCCAGATGACTCTAAGTATCAATCTGGATGCGTATTGAAAGTGGGGGCAATTAGCTAGAGTAGCTCCATGCAGAGCATTGTAGACATAGAAATTTGCGAAATACATACGGATCTGAATGTAATAGACCCGCTGACTAAACTTCTCTTACAAAGCAAAACATGATCAGACCTTAGTACTCTTTGGGTGTTAATCACATGGTGATGTGAACTAGATTATTGACTCTAGTAAACCCTTTGGGTGTTGGTCACATGGTGATATGAATTATGGGTGTTACTCACATAACGATGTGAATTATCGGTATTAAATCACATGGCGATGTGAACTAGATTATTGACTCTAGTGCAAGTGGGAGACTGAAGGAAATATGCCCTAGACGCAATAATAAAGTTGTTATTTATATTTACTTATATCATGATAAATGTTTATTATTCATGCTAGAATTGTACTAACCGGAAACTTAGTACATGTGTGAATACATAGACAAAATAGAGTGTCCCTAGTATGCCTCTACTAGACTAGCTCATCGATCAAAGAAGGTTATGTTTCCTAACCATAGACATGAGTAGTCGTTTGATCAACGGGATCACATCATTAGGAGAATGATGTGATGGACAAGACCCATACGTTAGCTTAGCAACTTGATCGTTTTGTTTTACTGCTATTGCTTTCTTCATGACTTATACATGTTCCTATGACTATGAGATTATGCAACTCCCGAATATCGGAGGAACACCTTGTGTGATATCAAACGTCACAACGTAACTGGGTGATTATAAAGATGCTCTACAGGTGTCTCCGAAGGTGTTTGTGGTGTTGGCATAGATCGAGAATAGGATTTGTCACTCCGAGTGTCGGAGAGGTATCTCTAGGCCCTCTCGGTAATACACATCATAATAAGCGTTGCAAGCAAACGACTAATGAGTTTGTCATGAGATGATGTATTACGGAACGAGTAAAGAGACTTGCCGGTAACGAGATTGAACTAGGTATGATGATACCGAAGATCGAATCTCAGGCAAGTAACATACCGATGACAAAGGGAACGATGTATGTTGTTATGCGGTTTGACCGATAAAGATTTTCGAAGAATATGTAGGAACCAATATGAGCATTCAGATTCCGCTATTGGTTATTGACTAGAGATGAGTCTCCCTCATGTCTACATAGTTCTCGAACCCGTAGGGTCCGCACGCTTAACGTTCGATGACGATTTGTATTATGAGTTATGTGATTTGATGACCGATGTTTGTTCGGATTCCCATATGAGATCACGGGCATGACGAACAGTCTCGTAATGGTTGAGGCGTAAAGATCAATATATTGGAAGGCTATATTCGGACAACGGAAAGGTTCTGAGTGATTCGGGTATTTTTTTTGGAGTACCGGAGAGTTACGGGAATTCGTATTGGACCTTAATGGGCCATCCTGGAAAGGAGAGAAAGGCCTCAAGGGTGGCCGCGCCCCTTCCCCATGGACTGGTCCGAATTGGACTAGGGAAAGGGGGCGCCCCCTTCCTTCCTTCTCCTTCTCCCTTCCCCTTTTCCTATTCCTTGTGGGATGTGGAAACCTACTAGGACTAGGGAGTCCTAGTAGGACTCCACACTTTGGGCGCGCCCTATGAGGGCCGGCCTCTTCCTCCCTCCATCCTTTATATACGTGGCCAGGGGCACCCCATAGACACACAAGTTAACATCAGTTTTAGCCGTGTGTGGTTCCCCCTCCACAGATACACACCTTGGTCATATCCTTGCAGTGCTTAGGTGAAGCCCTGCGCCGGTAGCTTCATCGTCACCATCATCACGCCGTCGTGCTGACAAAACTCTCCCGTGACGCTCAACTGGATCAAGAACTCATGGAACGTCATCGACCTGAACCTGTGCTGAACGCGGAGGTGTCGTATGTTCGGTGCTTGGATCGGTTGGATCGCGAAGATGTTCGACTACATCAACCGCGTCACTAGACGCTTCCACTTTCGGCCTAGGAGGGTACGTAGACACACTCCCCCCTCTCATTGCTATGCTTCTCCTAGATAGATCTTGCGTGATCGTAGGAAAATTTTGAAATACTACGTTCCCCAACAACTAAGTGGGTGTGCATCCAACTTGCTTGCTCACGAAGACCTAGGGCATTTTGAGGAATCCCATCATTGGAATATACAAGCCAAGTTCTGTAACGAAAATTCCCACTAGTATATGATAGTGACAAGACGAGAGACTCTCTATCATGAAGAACATGGTGCTACTTTGAAGCACAAGTGTGGAAAAGGATAGTAGAATTGCCCATTCTCTCTTTTTCTCTCATTTTTTCACTTTTTTTCTTTTTTTATTTTTTTATTTTGGGCCTTTTCTCCCTTTTTTTATGGCCTCTTTTTTTTCTCTTTTTTCTTTCGTCTGGAGTCTCATCCCGACTTGTTGGGGAATCATAGTCTCCATCATCCTTTCCTCACTGGGACAATGCTCTAGTAATGAAGATCATCACACTTTTATTTACTTACAACTCAAGAATTACAACTCGATGCTAGAACAAAATATGACTCTATGTGAATGTCTCCGGTGGTGTACCGGGATGTGCAATGAATCAAGAGCGACATGTATGAAAATTTATGTATGGTGGCCTTGCCACGAATACGATGTCAACTACATGATCATGCAAAGCAATATGACAATGATGAAGCGTGTCATAATAAACGGAACGATGGAAAGTTGCATGGCAATATATCTCGGAATGGCTATGGAAATGCCATGATAGGTAGGTATGGTGGCTGTTTTGAGGTAGGTATATAGTACCAGCGAAAGTTGCAGGGTACAAGAGAGGCTAGCAATGGCGGAAGAGTGAGAGTGCGTATAATCCATGGACTCAACATTAGACATAAAGAACTCACATACTTATTGCAAAAATCTACAAGTCATCAAAACAAAGTACTAAACGCATGCTCCTAGGGGGGGGGGTTGGTAGGAGTTAATCATCGCGCGATCCCGACCTCCACACAAAGCAAGACAATTAATAAATAAATCATGCTCCAACTTCATCACATAACGGTTCACCATACGTGCATTCTACGGGACTTGCAAACCTCAACACAAGTATTTCTCAAATTCACAATTACTCTACTAGCATGACTCTAATATCACCATCCTCATATCTCAAAACAATCATCAAGTATCAAACTTTACATAATATTCAATGCACTTTATATGAAAGTTTTAATCATACCCATCTTGGATGCCTATCATATTAGGACTAATTTTATAACCAAAGCAAATTACCATGCTGTTCTAAAGGACTCTCAAAATAATATAAGTGAAGCATGAGAGATCAATAATTTCTATAAAATAAAACCACTGCCGTGCTCTAAAAAGATATAAGTGAAGCACTAGAGCAAAACTATCTAGCTCAAAAGATATAAGTGAAGCACATAGAGTATTCTAATAAATTCCGATTCATGTGTGTCTCTCCCAAAAGGTGTATACAGCAAGGATGATTGTGGTAAACTAAAAAGCAAAGACTCTTATCATACATGACGCTCCAAGAAAAACACATATCATATGGTGAATAAAAATATAGTCTCAAGTAAAGTTACCGATAGACGAAGACGAAAGAGGCGATGCCTTCCCGGGGCATCCCCAAGCTTAGGCTTTTGGTTGTCCTTGAATTTTACCTTGGGGTTCCTTGGGCATTCCCAAGCTTAGGCTCATTCCACTCTTTTTTCCATAGTCCATCAAATCCTTACCCAAAAACTTGAAAACTTCACAACACAAAACTTAACAGAAAATCTCGTGAGCTCCGTTAGTATAAGAAAACAAACCACCACTTTAAGGTACTGTATTGAACTCATTATTTATTTATATTGGTGTTAAACCTACTGTATTCCAACTTCTCTATGATTCATACCCCCCCCCCCTGATACTACTCATAGATTCATCAAAATAAGCAAACAACACACGAAAAATAGAATCTGTAAAAAACAGAACAGTCTGTAGAAATCTGTAACTTTCGAATACTTCTGTAAATCTAAAAATTCTGAAATAAATTGGTGGACGTGAGCAATTTTTCTATTAATCATCTGCAAAAAGAATCAACTTAAAAGTACTCTCCAACAAAAATGGTAGCTAAACTCGTGAGCGCAAAAGTTTCTGTTTTTTACAGCATGATCGCAAAAGACTTCGCCCAAGTCTTCCCAAAGCTTCTGCTTGGCACGAACACTAATTAAAACACAAAACCACATCTAACCAGAAGCTAGATGAATTATTTATTACTAAACAGAAGTAAAAACAAAGAACAAAAATAAAATTGGGTTGCCTCCCAACAAGCGCTACCGTTTAACGCCCTTAGCTAGATATTGAGATTTCAATGATGCTCACATGAAAGACAAGAACTAAAGCACAAAAAAGAGCATCATAAAGAATGTGAAAATCACATGTAAGTCTAACATACGTCCTATGCATAGGCATTTTATAGTAAAACAAATCATCAAGGCAATCAATTCCTCGTATATGTACGGAAGAAGAAAGAAACAACAATCACAACATAACGAGAGGTAATTTAGTAACATGAAGATTTCTACAACCATATTTTCCTCTCTCATAATTATTGCATGCAGGATCATAAGCAAATTCAACAAAATGGCTATCACAAAAAAGATTCTCAACACGATCCACATGCATGCGAAGCTGACACTCTTCCAAAATAGTAGGATCAACATTAACTAAAGTCATGACCTTTCCAAACCCACTTTTATCAAAAAATTCATAAGATTGAACATTCTCAAAATATGTGGGATCTAAAGTTGACACTCTTTCAAAACCACTTTCAATATTATTGCGAACACTATTATCAATCTTACATTCATTATGGGGTTTAAAGAAATTTTCAAGATCATAAGAAGAATCACCCCAATCATGATCATTGCAACAAGTAGTGGACATAGCAATACTAGCATCCCCAAGCTTAGGGTTTTGCATATCATTAACACAATTGTAATTAATAGAATTTACAATAGTATAATTGCAATCATGTTTTTCATTAAAAGAGCTATCATGAATCACTTCATAATTTTCTTCTTTCAACACTTCATCACAATTTTTGGACTCACGAATTTCAAGCAAAACCTCCTAAAGATAATCTAGTGAACGCAGCTCACTAGCAATTGGTTCATCATAAATGGATCTCTTAAAAATATTAGCAAGTGGATGAGGATCCATAAATTAGCAAGAGAAGATGCAAGCTAATAGAGGGCACATGGAAACACAAACAAACAGAAAGGCAAACAGAAAAGGGGCGAATAAAACGGCAAAGGTGAAGTGGGGGAAAGGAAAACGAGAGGCAAATGGCAAATAATGTAACACGAGGGATAAGAGTTTGTGACGGGTACTTGGTATATAGCTTGTGCGTAGATCTCCCCGGCAATGGCGCCAGAAATCCTTCTTGCTACCTATTGAGCATGCGTTGGTTTTCCCTTGAAGAGGAAAGGGTGATGCAACAAAGTAGCATAAGTATTTCCCTTGGTTTTTTAGAACCAATGTATCAATCATGTAGGAGACTACACGCAAGTTCCTCGTACCTACACAAACAAATAAGAACCATGCAACCAAAGCAATAAAGGGGTTGTCGATCCCTTCTCGGCCACTTGCAAAAGTGAGATCTGAAAGAGATAATAAGATAATATTTTTGGTATTTTTGTTGTATTGATTGAAAAGTAAATAATGCAAAATAAAAGATAACTAGTAGATGAAAGATTAATATGATGGAAGATAGACCCGAGGGCCATAGGTTTCACTAGTAGCTTCTCTCGAGATAGCAGATTCTTACGGTGGGTGAACAAATTACTGTCGAGCAGTTGATAGAAAAGCGCATAGTTATGAGAATATCTAGGGATGATCATGTATATAGGCATCATGTCCGTGACAAGTAGACCGAAATGATTCTGCATCTACTAGTATTACTCCACACATCGACCGCTATCCAGCATGCATCTAGAGTATTAAGTTCATAAGGACAGAGTAACGCCTTAAGCAAGATGACATGATGTAGAGGGATAAACTCATGCAATATGATATAAACCCCATATTTTTATCCTCGATGGCAACAAAACAATATGTACCTTGCTGCCCCTGCTGTCACTGGGAAAGGACTCTGCAAGATTGAACCCAAAGCTAAGCACTTCTCCCATTGCAAGAAAGATCAATCAAGTAGGCCAAACCAAACTGATAATTCGAAGAGACTTGCAAAGATATCTTAATCATGCATATAAGAATTCAGACAAGAACCAAATATTGTTCATAGATAATCTTGATCATCAAATCATAATTCATCGGATCTCGACAAACACACCGCAAAAAGAATTACATCGAATAGATCTCCAAGAAGATCGAGGAGAACTTTGTATTGAGATCCAAAGAGAGAGAAGAAGCCATCTAGCTAATAACTATGGACCCGAAGGTCTGTGGTAAACTACTCACAACTCATCGGAGAAGCTATCCTGTTGATGTGGAAGCCCTTCGTGCTGGATGCCCCCTTCGGTGGAGCTCCGGAACAGGCCCCAAGATGGGATCTCACGAGTACAGATGGTTGCGGTGGTGGAATTAGGGTTTCGTGGTGCTCTCGGATGTTTTCAGGGTATATGGGTATATATAGGAGGAAGAGGCACGTCGGTGGAGTTAGGGGGGGGCCACGAGGGTGGGGGCTTGCCCCCTGCCTCGTGGCCACCCCCTGGCTTCCCTGGCGTGTACTCCAAGTCTTCTGGGTTGCATTTGTCCCAAAACCGATCCTCCCGAAGGTTTCATTCCATTTGAACTGCGTTTGATATTTCTTTTCTGCGAAACACTAAAATAGGCAAATAACAGCAACTTGCAGTGGGCCTTGGGTTAATAGGTTAGTCCAAAAAATAATATAAAAGTGTATAATAAAGCCCATTAAACATCCAAAACAGATAATATAATATCATGGAACAATAAAAAATTATAGATACGTTGGAGACGTATCACGGCCTCGTCCTCCATGATGCCGAGGCTGCTGGCCTTCGCGGCAAGTGCTGCCTCCTCCGCCCTGGCGGCGATATACGCAAAATCGTCCTCGGTGGTGGGGTGGGTGAGCTGCGGCTCGTCACGAACGTACCTCTCCGACAAGTTGTCGAAGAATGTCTGTGCCAGCTCCGCTTTTCGATCGGCCCAGGTTGGATCGAGGTTGTGCGTGTCAAAAACCGGCATCATGGCGATGATGGCGGTCAAACAAGAGTTGTTGCTCAAGGGGACCACCCCCGCTGGCAACCCAAATAGGTTGTCGGGCTCGGCGGCCCTGGCGGCCTTGTCAGTCTTCTCGGCCTTGCTGGTCCTCTCGACCCTGCCAACCTCGTCAACCATGAGCTAGAAGAACCTCTGGTAAAGATGGGCGTGCTGCAACACCGTGAAGTTTTGGTTCAAGCCGGGGCGAAGCCTCATGATGTCGGCCGCATTCCTGAAATCTCAGGCCAGCCTCCCCTTATTATGCAATGGGGCAATCCGGTGGAAGATGAAATCGGCCCCAATCATTCAGAGGGTGAGCCCGGCTGAGGCGAGGCGATGAATCCTGGTGGTGGCAATTGTGAGCTTCTAGCCATCGGCGTTGAGCTCGCCCCAGTCCTTGCTGTGGACCGGCGAATTCTAACGGACCCGGCAAAACTCTGGCGGATCCGTCTCCTTGATCCAGCTCCACCGGCTTCGCCACTCATTCCACCTCTCCTTCTGAGCACCCTCCGCGTACGTACCCTTGATCTGGGGCCTCGGAACCCAAGCAATGCAGCCAAAGATGGCGCCCCCTGACTGGATACGAGGAGTGAAGTAATGGCGGAAGAGCGCCATGCAGGGGAGCACTCCGGCAAAGCCCTCGTAAAGGTGGTCAAAGAAGGCCATGCATGTCACGGCGTTCGGCGTAAGATCCAGAAGGTGGAAGCCATAGGTGTGCATCACGTCACTAAAGAAATCTGAGAAAGGGGGGCAGAGCTCGCAGGAGAAGTAATCGACAAAGAAAGGATATCGATTGGACTGGGCTTGGCGAAAAAGGCAGGGACGACGCGCGTGGCGGGATGCCCAGTCGTCTTCCTCCCCCACAGGCACTTGAACTTGTCCCTAAGGGTGAGCGCATCGACCATCGGGGAGAAGAGGGCGAACTGCGTCCGCAGCTCCACCGACTCGCTCTCCGGCGCCTCCTCCCCCCCGGCATTCACCCTCTTCTCCGGCACCACCTTCCCCCCGCGTCCTTAGCCGCTCCCTTGCCCTTGCCTGCCTTGGGCGCCATGGCGGCTGAGAGGGGGCGATGGATCAAGAGAAATAAGGGTGTGGCGGGGGCAAGCAGAGGCAAAAGCTCTCGTTTGCGCTTGAAGAAGAAGAGGGGAACGGCGGTTTCGAGATTGGAAAAGGCACAGAGGGTAAATGAGCAGCGCTCCTGCGGTTTCCTATTTTATGGGGAAGACGCGGGCAGCCTCTTTACTGTTTACCGCGACGTGATGCAAGCATGCTACAACCGTTCCACGCACGACCCCCACGTCACGCAGTCAATGTGGGTCGTGGAGAAGTGCAACTGGTGAAGAAATCACCGCAGTTAAAACTCTGCCATGCATGCCCGCGCACCGTTCTAGGCCTGGCCCAACAATGCTTCGCGCTTATGTGTGGCCTCGTGCAGGGGCAGTCGTAGACACACCTACGGATGTGCTTGGCGGGGCAGAGGAAGGAAAAGCACGAGACTATCCCTTTTATATTTAATCTACAACCCGGGCCAGTGCTCCTCATGAGTGTTGGTCCAAACCGGGGGTTCTGCGGGGCCGCCTTGGGGAGACCCGAGGTATCTGGTATACACTTGTAGAATCGCCCATCCGGTCGTGGCCTGAGACTAGATACGCGCGGCTACTGTCAGGGTGTCGGCACGCCGGGAGGATTTGCTGGATTAGCCTTACCTTAGTCGGAATATCTTGAGCACGGGATTCCGAGGATACTCGGGCCTTCCCACTTTGGAGTTGCGACTCCGCGGATCATGGGCTTGTCATGGGCCAAGTTGGAACACCCCTGCAGGGTTATGAACTTTCAAAAGCCGTGCCCGCGGTTATGTGGCAGATGGGAATTTGTTAATATCCGGTTGTAGAAAACTTGACACCATGTTCCAATACACTACCAGCGTGAGTAGCGTGACGGTCATTTTCCGAAAAGGGATTCGGGAAGTGAACATGGTGGGGTTATGTTTGACTTGCTAGTTTAGGATCACTTCGTGATCATCTCTCGTCCGAGTCACTTCTCTTCTAGCTCTCTTTTACGTAAGTTAGTGCTAGTGCTGCTGCAACCTCTTGTTCTTTCTTCAGCCTTGTTCCACACCCAAGGCTTAGATAGTCGTGTTACCCGGGAACGGGATTGCTGAGTCCTTTGTGGCTCACAGTTACTTCACCACACCAGATGCAGGTACTATGGTGAGCTACACAGGCGATGGCACCGAGCTAGACTGGGAGTACGACGAGGAGTGTAGCCGTTACTACGGGAGCTATCTGGTGGATCAGTAGAGCTTCTACTAGGATTCGATTCAGACCTGTGGTTCTAAGTTATGTTTGGTATCTTTCATTTGGATTTTCACCCGTAGACGGGTTGTGATGTTTATTTGAATGATGTTTGAACATGTAATGATTTGTGTGACATGGCGAGTGTAAGCTAACTATCTTTTCCGCTTTCATCCCTATTTTTACATGAGATGTGCAAAGGTACCAAACTTGCGATCATTCCAGAATGGGCTTATATCTTTAAGTCGTGCCTCAACATGTAGGAGATATAGTCCCATCCTGGGCATTACAAGTTGGTATCAGAGCCTTCTTCGACCTAGAAGCCCCCACTGATTGATCGAATCTCTGCGGTTGAGTCTAGGCACACACTGAAAATGTTTTGAGTCCTATATTTATATCGGAGAGTAGGATTTATTTTGCTCCTCAGCTCTTTTCACTCTGGTGAGGACTCCTGACGATTACTCTTGCCTCTTCTACTTTCAAAATTTGCACCAAAATTTTTTTTTGGAATCTCGCGAGTATTGTTTGGATTGTTTCGTTGTCTTTGTGACGAGAATATTGTTCTCGATGCCTCCTGACATTAGGGGTTGTGGCAGTGTCCCGGGGAGTTGAGCTCTGAGGTATTGTCGTCACAAACATATCGTGACAGTTCTAGAGTACTTCAGACGGCCGACATCGAAAACTCTCCTATACGGTTAGTGGCAAGATAACCCCGACATCACCCAGTACTGGGGAGGTAGTTCGGGAGTATTGCCATAGCTTGTATAGTCGATGCGTTTCGAAGGTCCGAGGTAAACGGTTTCGAAGAACAACTGGTTATGTGTTGAAGGATGGATACAGCTGGATGTAGGATTAGAGTTGTGTGCGCGATGCTTCCCCTGTATCCCCAACACCTGATTGCATAACTGGAAACTTTCAGAAATTCATAGGTGGGTTCATCTAGTAGCTCGTAGGCATTCCTCCAACGAATGCAGGTTACGGAGTTCGGGGTTCTACATTGAGTGAAGTGGTTTTATGGCCGATGTTCCGATCGGGAGTTGCATCTTAAAGGGTCCTTGGCTATGCTGATCCGGGGAGTGCAAAACCCTTTCGTAACACATTCCATAAGCTTTCAGCACAAAGATGTCGAACGAAGCTCCTATCTTGTGTTTGTTCTATCTGCACCTTGTTGTTTTCTTATTTACCTTTTGTCTCCCAGTGGCTTCTCGTGAAGATTGTTGTTATCATTAAACTGAGAATTTCATTCGTTTCTCTTGTTCGAATGATTCTTGTGAAGACTATGTTGCATTTCTATCCGTTGTTTCAGCTTATATCTTCTTTCAATCAAATGGCTGATTGGTGGTCATCTATTTCAGGATGGCTCCGAAACGGGTTCCCAACGCTAACCCAGAGGGTGAAGAGGTTCCAGATCGTCCTCCTTCCCCTCCTCCTCCGTCTGAGGCCTGGAGAGCGATTATGCAAACTACGAATCAGAACACGCAGTTGCTTATGGAGATGATGCAGCAAATGCAAGCAAATCAAGGTGCTCCAGGGAACCAAGGCAATCTCTTCAACCAACAGCACCATGCTACGCTCAACCAGTTCTTGGCTAATCAACCAAAGGCTTTCAATTACTGTGTCGACCCTCTCGATGCTGAAGATTGGATTACTGATATCAAGAAGCATTTTGAGTGCAGTAATGTCAGGCCTTAGGACTATGTGAAGTTTGCAGCCTTCCAACTCAAGGACCAAGCAGCTGACTGGTGGCAGCAGTACAAAGACTCCAGAGAAGGGTGTGTGATCTCTTGGGAGGATTTCTGCAAGGACTTTCGCTCTCACCATATTCCAACAAGTGTCATCGAGGGCATGCGTGAGCAATTCCGCAACCTGAAGCAAGGCTCTATGACTGTCTACCAATATAATGTCAAGTTCCAGAACCTTGCCCGCTATGCCAAGCAAGGCATACCATATGCCAAGAGCAAGATCTATCAGTTCTGTGGTGGTCTGAAGGATGAACTTCAACTTGCTCTCACCTTGTTCGAGCCTGATGAGTTTGACAAATTCTATAACATGGCGCTTAAGCAAGAGGCAGCCCAGCTCAAGATGGAAGCTTCCAAAAGAGGATCAGAGACGCTGTTCACTCCTCCTCATCTTCTCAAGTGGTCGTGAAGTAACAGAAGTTTTGGCTTCCACCTCCTCCAGTGATTCGAGCTCCCTACAACAACAACAACAAGAACTCCGGTGGCCATGGTTTCTCCCACCCACCCAACCCAAGCAACCAGTCAAAGTTTTAGTCTCAAGGTTCCAAGTCAAGTGCTCCTCACTACCGTCCTCTCTCAGAAGTGGTCTGCAACAAGTGTGGCAAGAAGGGTCACTATGCTAACAAGTGCCCCAACCCGAAGCGCCTTCCGCCTCCTCCACCTGTCAGTACTGCTATTGTCAAGCATGATCCCAAGGTTGCAAGAGTGAATCTGATGAATGTAGCTCAGGCAGAGAATTCTTCAGATATGATACTTGGTAACCTTCCAGTTAACTCTATTCCTGCAAAAGTGTTATTTGATTCGGGTGCATCACATTCTTTCATGTCATACCCATTTGCATCCAAGCATAGCGTGATCACAGCAGCTTTACCAAGGCAATTGGCAATTTCTTCTCCGGCAAAACAGATGCATTCTAGCTTGTATGCTCCGGATGTAACTATTCGCATGGGTGATTATCGCTTTCTGGCTAAACCGGTGGTTCTCGGCAACTCCGACATCGACCTTATCCTCGGAATGGATTGGCTTTCTCGGCATGATGCTCACATTGACTGTGCAAATAAGGAAGTCAAGATGACTCATTCCGACAATGATGTGATTATCTTCGCCTCTCGGGATTACACAATCAGGCTTTTCTCTCTCAATGACAAGGGCGAGATGATGCCATATCTCAAATTCCGGTGGTTAACGAATACGAAGACGTCTTTCCTGAAGAACTTCCAGGCATGCCTCCACATCATCAAGTTGAATTCGTCATTGAACTCGAGCCGGGTACTGAGCCAGCATGCCGGCGTCCGTACAAGCTATCTCCTAGAGAATTGAAGGAGTTGAAGAAGCAGCTGGATGAACAAGAGCGTTTGGGTCTGATCAGGCCTAGTACGTCTCCTTGGGTCTGTGGTGTCTTATTTGTCAAGAAGAAGGATGGCACGGAGCGCCTTTGCGTAGATTACCGGCCATTGAACAAGAAGACAATAAAGAACAAGTATCCGCTCCCCAACATTAATGAATCGTTCGAGCAGCTCAAAGGAGCTAAAGTGTTCTCAAAGCTCGATCTCAGAATGGGCTATCACCAAATTCGCATTCGCGAGGAAGATATCCACAAGACTGCCTTCAGAACGAGCTACGTCTCATATGAGTATACAGTCATGTCTTTTGGTCTCGCTAATGCTCCACCTACCTTCTCGAGAATGATGCACTACATTTTCTACCCCTACACCGGCGAGTTTGTGCTTGTGTATCTGGATGACATTTTGGTATTTTCCAAGAATGAAGAAGATCACGAAAAGCACCTCCGTCTGGTTCTCGACAGACTCCGTGAACATAAGTTCTATGCCAAGTTCTCCAAGTGCAAATTTTGGCTCGATAAGGTCTTGTATCTGGGTCGTATCATCTCCTCTGACGGTATTACGGTAAACCCCGAGAAAGTTGAAGCAATTGTCAACTGGGAACCTCCTCAGAACGTCAAGCAACTCCGAAGCTTTCTTGGTCTTGCTAGCTATTGGAGAAGGTTCGTTGAGAACTTCTCCAAGATTGCCAAGCCTCTCTCCAACTTGCTGCAGAAGAATGCCAAGTACTACTGGTCTCCAGATTGTGAAGTGGCATTCAAAACTCTCAAATAAAAGCTCATCTCTGCTCCAGTTCTCACTCCTCCAGATGAGTCCAAGCCCTACGAAGTATTCTGTGATGCTTCTCTTCAAGGACTTGGTGGTGTGCTAATGCCGGACAAGAAAATTGTGGCATACACTTCTCGTCAGCTGAAACCAAGTGAGAAGAACTACCCCACACATGATCTTGAACTAGCAGCTGTGGTACATGCTTTGATTACGTGGAGAAACCTTATGTTGGGCAGAAAAGTCGACATCTTCACCGATCACAAGAGCTTGAAGTACATCTTCACACAGCCGAATCTGAACCTCCGCCAGACTCGTTGGGTCGAAATGATCCAAGAGTATGATCCAAGCATCGAATACACACCTGGCAAGGTGTATGTGATTGCAGATGCTTTGAGCAGAAAGGCATATTGCAACAGCCTCCTTATCAAGCCATTCCAGCCTAAGCTTTGTGAAGCATTCAGGAAGCTAAACCTAAGTTGTTCCGCAAGGTTTTCTTGCAAATCTTCAAGTTGCTCCTACCTTGGAAGATCAGATCCGTGAGGCCCAACTCAGTGATGCTATGGTGCAGAAAGTGAAACATGGTATTGCAAAGGGTACTCCCAAGTACAAGTGCTATCACGTTGATGAGAGAGATACCTTGTTCTTGGAGAACAGACTCGTGGTTCCCAAAGGTGATCTCAAGAAGCTCATAATGGACGAAGCACATGATTCCCTCCTTTCCATTCATCCTGGCAGTTCCAAGATGTACCAAGACCTCAAGCAATCTTACTGGTGGACACGCATGAAAAGGGAGATTTCCCAATTCGTGAATGAATGTGATGTCTGCAGAAGAGTGAAGGCAGAGCATCAACGTCCAGCCGGTCTTCTCCAACCTCTTCCTATTCCCGAGTGGAAATTCGACCACATTGAAATGGATTTCGTCACTGGCTTTCCTAAGTCCAAGAGACGGAATGATTCTATCTTCGTGGTGATTGACAAGCTTACCAAAGTCGCTCACTTCCTTCTAGTCAAAGAATCCATCAATGCAGCTCAATTGGCAGAGTTGTACACTTCTAGAATTGTGTCTTTACATGGCATTCCTCAAGTTATCTCCTTAGACCGTGGAAGTTTGTTCACTTCCAAGTTCTGGGACTCCTTTCAGTCTGCCATGGGCACTAAGATTCGTTTCAGCACTGCATTTCACCCTCAGACTAGTGGTCAAGTCGAGAGAGTGAATCAGATTCTAGAAGATATGCTCAGAGCCCGTGTCATATCTTTTGGCATGAAATGGGAAGATTGCCTTCCGTTTGCCGAGTTCTCTTACAACAACAGCTTTCAAGCAAGTGCCGGCAAAGCCCGTTTGAAATCCTCTATGGCAGAAAGTGTCGTACCCCTCTCAACTGGTCCGAGACTGGTGAACGTCAACTTCTTGGCAATGACTTGATCTCAGAAGCCGAAGAGATGTGCAAAGTCATACGTGAGAATCTCAAGGCCGCGCAGTCGCGACAGAAGAGCTACTATGACGGCAAGCATCGTGATTTGCCCTTCAACATTGGGGATCATGTCTATCTCCGTGTTTCTCCTATGAAAGGCACCCAAAGATTCGGTATCAAAGGAAAGCTTGCTCCTAGATACGTCGGGCCTTTCAAGATCCTTGGCAAAAGAGGCGATCTAGCCTATCAACTTGAGCTCCCCTCCAACTTCGCCAATGTTCATGATGTGTTTCATGTGTCTCAACTCCGCAAGTGCTTCAAGACACCTGGACACACCATTCCGTTTGAGGAGATTGATCTTCAACAAGACTTGTCTTACCGAGAGCACCCAAATGCTATTCTCGATGAAACCGAGCGCAAGACCCGCAACAAGTCCATCAAATTCTTGAAAGTCAAGTGGTCACACCATACCGACCGAGAAGCTACGTGGGAACGAGAAGATCACCTTCGTTCCGAGTACCCTTCCTTCTTCCAGTCCTAGATCTCGGGACGAGATCTTTTTGTAGTAGAGGAGAGTTTGTAATGCCCCGGATGTAATACTTTCCCTTTTGGGCAATATATATATCTTTGGCTTCATCAGTTCCATTCCGGGTTCTTCGTCTTTTCGGGTTTTCGTCATTTTGTCGTGTGCGTGTGCATTCATTCATAGCATGTTGCCATGTTCATTGCATTGCATTTGTGTTGTCGTTTGCATTCGGTCCCACTCGTTCTTTTCCGTTGTCCGTTTCGAGTTCCGGCGCCCTCTCGTGTCCGTGGCATCCCCGAGGCCTACTTTGGTGTTTGGCCGTGTAACGTTTCCGGTTTGGCGTGAGACTTGTCGTGCGATGTTGTTTTGGTGTGTGTAACCCGCCTGTCAAATCTCGTCGCGTTTGGAGTTCGTTTGATGCTCCAACAGTTATTCTCGTGGGCTGAAAGTACCTCCTCTTTGAGGCCCAAGACACCCCTCCAACAGCCCACCAAACCAACCCAAACCCCTCCCTTCATCTAGGCCATCCAATTGTGATCGCGTGGCCGAAAACCTCACCTCATTTGGACAACCCTAGCTCCTTGTGCCTATATAAACGTCCACCTCCCCCAAATTTTGCGCTCAGAAACCCTAATGCTTCCACAGTTCGCCGCCGGTGCTTCCACCGTTGACGCGCGGTGCTTCCACCGTTGAGCCGCTATGCTTCCGACGTCCCAGCGAGCCGTGCTTCCACAGTTCGTCGCCCGTGCTTCCGACGACCGCCGCCCGTGCTTCCGAGGCCGACGCGTGGGCCCGCGCCGAGCTTCTTCAACCTCCGGCCGCGCTGCCATCTTCCTCGCCGCCGGCCGGCGCTGCCCCGCCGCCTCCCGGCCACCCGACCGCCGGCCCTCCTCCAACCACCGCCGGCCGGGCGCCTCCTCGCCGCCGCTCGCCGCCACCTCGAGTCACCGCCGCCGGCCACAGTCGCCGCCGCCGGCCTCCCTCCTCCCGTCGGCCCCGTCGCCCCTCAGGCCGCCGCCTCCCTCGCTGGCCCGACCAGCCGCCGGCCAGGCCGGTCGTGCGCCGCCGCCGATCGAAGGGATCGGGAGGATCCCCGATCGGATCTCCTCCTCGCCCCAACCCTATCGGGCCGAAGCCCGAGCCCCGAGGCCCGTTAGCCGCAGATCCGGCCCGCTCCACGCAGCGCCCGATCCGCCCAGGACGTTGACCCGCGGGACCCGTTTGACCCAGATCTAAGGTAGTCTCCGTTTTTTTCACTAAGTCCCTGGTAGTTATTAGTTTCTGATGTTGTTTTGTATTGTGGATAACTTTTTGTGTGCATGTCCGATTTGAGCAAATGATATGTCAAAATGATCGTGGTGACATGTACTATGTTTTGTTCCATTGTGCCATGCATGTTTGAGGTCATCTAGATGTCTTAATCTTCATGAGAAGAGTGCTACTTGTTATAAACTGCTGTTAGTAGTTGTTTTCATGCCATGTTTGCAATGTGATATCTTGGTGCATGTTTATCCAAATGAAGCAAATGAGATGTCCACATGTTCATCATGAGATGCTCTACATGTTGGTTGCTTTAGCTTGCATGATAGTTTTAATCTTTCCATGTTTATCTCCTTTGCAAAAGTGCATGTGGCTGTTATGTTGTTAACCTTGTTACGAGATGCCTAGTTGAGGAGCCCGTTGCTATTGGTGTGGTTGTCCCCTTGATGCATGCTTATATGTTTTGGATTCACCATCATGTGTACTTTGCTGTGGTGCAAACCACTTGTCTTGATATGCTTTGAGGTGACTTAAACTGGCTCTTGAAGATGCCATGATGTTACTACTGTTTTAACACTTAGTGAGATTTCACTAACTCTGGAATCTGTAATTTCCAGATGCCATGTTTGCTTGTTGTTCTGGCCAAATCCATTATAGTTTTGGGGTGACTCCTGATGATTCCTTGTTGTATAAGTTGTTGGCTATCCATTAATGCTCTCACATGCTTATTTGGGTGGCTATAGCATATCTAATTTTTGCTCCCAAGTTGCTATAAAATACTGCTGTCAGGATTTTGTTTTCAAGTTCAAAATGTTATAGCTTGTTGCTATTGATCCATGGCTCCTTTGGAGATGCTCCAATGGAATTGTTTGCTGTAGGATATGTCTACTTTATATCCATGCTCATTGCCATGATGTTTGAGTGCTGTAGACTATTTATCTCTTGCTCCGAAGTTGCTATGTGGCTGTTAATTTTAGCTTGTGCATGTTTATTATTTCGGGTGTATCTTTTAGCCCGTTGCTCCGTTTTGAGCAAGTCCTATATGTAACTTGTGTGTTTTTGCATGTAGAATCATATTATCCTATTGGAACATGGCGCTTAAGCAAGAGGCAGCCCAGCTCAAGATGGAAGCTTCCAAAAATAGGATCAGAGACGCTGTTCACTCCTCCTAAACCCTGCAGGGTTATGAGGCTTCATCAGTTACATTCCGGGTCTTTTGGAGATGCTCCAATGGAATTGTTTGCTGTAGGATATGTCTACTTTATATCCATGCTCATTGCCATGATGTTTGAGTGCTGTAGACTATTTATCACTTGCTCCGAAGTTGCTATGTGGCTGTTAATTTTAGCTTGTGCATGTTTATTATTTCGGGTGTATCTTTTAGCCCGTTGCTTCGTTTTGAGCAAGTCTTATATGTAACTTGTGTGTTTTTGCATGTAGAATCATATTATCCTTTTGTTATCATGTTTTTAAGTAATTTGCTTGATGCACATTGCCATGCTCCTTGTGCTGTACCACTGTGCTTCCTATGTAGACTTTTGGTGCTTCCTTAGTGCATCTGTAGTGCTTCCATAGTACATCAGCCATGCATCCAGTAGTTTTGTGCATTGCATCTTGTTGATTTCGTGCCTTGTGTGTTTGTGTTTGTGTTGAGTAGAGCCGGAAGCTGAGTACGAGTACGAGAACGAGGTTACTACCGAGGTTGAGAACGAGGAGCCCCCTTATGATCCCATCGACAACTCTTCAGGCAAGATGACCTGACCCCGATAACATTACTATATTTTCCTATTGCTAGAAGTCTCGCTCTATAGCTTTTGCCTCCATGCCCATGTTTTCCTGTCAGCCTCCTATTGTAACCATGATCTTGTCTAACCACCCTACCTAAGCAAACCATTAATTGGCTATACGTAGGCTTCGCTCAGCCCCTCTTATAGCATTGCTAGTTGCGGGAGAAGATTGAAGATTCTTGCTTCTTGTTGAATTTTGTTGGGATATCACACTATATTAATTATTAAATGAAATCGTCTATATATTGGTAATGGGTGGAAGGCTAAGCCTTTTGCTTGGTGATTTGTTCCACTCATGCCGTCTAGGAACCGTATAAACCGGTGTTATGTTCCTTGATTATGCGTTCCTCACACGGTTGGGGTTATGGGACCCCCTCGATAAACCGCTAAGTGCTAAGTCTTTTCCAGCAAGTCCCAACATTGGTACTATTTTCCTAAATAACTAAAACTTGCATAGGGACTAGCTATCCCTTTTATATTTAATCAACAACCCGGGCCAGTGCTCCTCATGAGTGTTGGTCCAAATCGGGGGTTCTGCGGGGCCGCCTTGGGGAGACCCGAGGTATCTGGTATACACCTGTAGAATCGCACATCCAGTCGTGGCCTGAGACTAGATACGCGCGGCTACTGTCAGGGTGTCGGCACACCGGGAGGATTTGCTGGATTAGCCTTACCTTAGTCGGAGTATCTTGAGCACGGGATTCTAAGGATACTCGGGCCTTCCCACTTTGGAGTTGCGACTCCGCGGATCGTGGGCTTGTCATGGGCCAAGTTGGAACACCCCTGCAGGGTTATGAACTTTCGAAAGCCATGCCCGCGGTTATGTGGCAGATGGGAATTTGTTAATATCCGGTTGTAGAAAACTTGACACCATGTTCCAATACACTACCAGCGTGAGTACCGTGACGGTCATTTTCCGAAAAGGGATTCGGGAAGTGAACACGGTGGGGTTATGTTTGACTTGCTAGTTCAGGATCACTTCGTGGTCATCTCTCGTCCGAGGCACTTCTCTTCTCCCTCTCTTTTACGTAAGTTAGTGCTAGTGCTGCTGCAACCTCTTGTTCTTTCTTCAGTCTTGTTCCACACCCAAGGCTTAGATAGTCGTGTTACCCGGGAACGGGATTGCTGAGTCCTCTGTGGCTCACAGTTACTTCACCACACCAGATGCAGGTACTATGGTGAGCTACACAGGCGATGGCACCGAGCTAGACTGGGAGTACGACGAGGAGCGTAGCCGTTACTACGTGAACTATCCGGTTGATCAGTAGAGCTTCTACTAGGATTCGATTCAGACCTGTGGTTCTAAGTTATGTTTGGTATCTTTCATTTGGATTTTTCACCCGTAGACGGGTTGTGATGTTTATTTGAATGATATTTGAACATGTAATGATTTGTGTGGCGTGGCGAGTGTAAGCCAACTATCTTTTCCGCTTTCATCCCTATTTTTACATGAGATGTGCAAAGGTACCAAACTTGCGATCATTCCAGAATGGGCTTATATCTTTAAGTCGTGCCTCGACACGTAGGAGATATAGTCCCATCCTGGGCATTACAACTCTAGTGCTTGCCGTCCCTGGGAGGTGGACGAACAGATCATTGCCCACCTTTAAGTACTTGCCTTGGGCGGGAGCTGTAGAGGAGGAAGGTTGGTCATTGGCCACCTCCTCCCCGGCGGGCTCCCTGGTGGCTTCCTCGGCAGCAGCCTTACTCGTCTCCCCGGCAGGCCCCTTGGCGGCCTCCTCGGTAGCAGCCTTACGGGCCTCCCCGACAGGCACCTCGCCGGTCTCCTCGGGAGGCCCCTTGGCGGCCTCCTAAGTGGCGGACATGGCGGCTTCCCCAACCGCGATCTTGGTGGCCTCAGCCTCGGCATCCTTGGCGACCTCCTCGATGACAGCATTGACGTCCACCTGGTCCATCGAGGGAGAGTCTGGAAACTAGAAAGGAGAATGAAGCGAGGCCTAGATCAAAAGTTCAGAACAAAGAAAAGAAAGAACATCACATGGCAGAGATAGCAAGAGATGGGAGGCAGGCAACTTACCCGTGCTGAGCCGAGGAGAAGTGGTTCCCTCCTTGCCAATGTTTGTTGCCAGGAGAGAGCCACCAGCACCCAGGCTTTCCCCTCTTTCTCCGTGCGCGTGGGCTCTGCGGTAGATGCCCTTGCCGGTGACACCCGTCTGGGTGGCGTTGTCGACGGGGACGGCATGTCAGGGGCGGCCCTCGGTGGCTCCTCCTTTTGCCGCTCTCCTCCTAAAAACATGGCAAGGTTCGCACCAAAGATACACACCCCAATGCCCGTCGATGGGGAGTGAATAACGGACTCACACTGGGGGCTGGAGCGAGGGCTGCGCTGAGGACTATTGTCCGGGCTGATCACCACCAATGCCGGCGTGCGCGGAGCTCTCGCCGAGCGATCATCACCCGTCGTCTCCATGTCGCTGCAAAGATAGAATCAAGTCAGGGAAAGATAGCGCAAGCGAAGGGTCAGGAGATGATGAGGGGCAAAGTACTTACTCATCCTCCTCCTCCTCTGGCCTTCTCTTCCTATTCGGACTAAAGGACCCGAGATCGAAATCGGCCTCCAGGGTGACGTCCGCAAGCGGACGCGAAGGGGATGGGGTCCTGGGCCACTTGGACGAGGAAGAGGTGGCGGCCGCGGCCTTCTTCGCTGTCGCAGCCCTCGTGTGGCACACGGGCTGTGCCTGGGCCTGTTGCCACTGTGTGGTCTTGCCGGGCCGGACCGGCTCGCCAAGCCAGCCCGCCGCAGGGCATGTTTCTTCCCTGGGGCAGGGGAGTCCTCCGCATCGATCTCCTCTATGGCTGACTCCTCGACTGCTTCTTCAACAAGGGGAACTCCAGTGCCGCCGCCACTGGCCTCCCTAGCGGACCCCGCCCACTCGCCAGATTCCTTCTCCTCTGCGGCCATGTCGGCCTGCTACCTCTTGAGCATGCGTTGGTTTTCCCTTGAAGAGGAAAGGGTGATGCAGCAAAGTAGCGTAAGTATTTTCCTCAGTTTTTGAGAACCAATGTATCAATCCAGTAGGAGACTACATGCAAATTCCTTATACCTGCACAAACAAATAAGAACCTTGCAACCAACACGATAAAGGGGTTGCCGATCCCTTCTCAGCCACTTGCAAAATTGAGATCTGAAAGAGATAATAAGATAATATTTTTGGTATTTTTGTTGTATAGATTGAAAAGTAAATAATGCAAAATAAAAGATAACTAGTAGATGAAAGATTAATATGATGGAAGATAGACCCAGGGGCCATAGGTTTCACTAGTGGCTTCTCTCAAGATAGCACATCCTTACGGTGGGTGAACAAATTACTGTCGAGCAATTGATAGAAAAGCGCATAGTTATGAGAATATCTAGGCATGATCATGTATATAGGCATCACGTCCGTGACAAGTAGACCGAAACTATTCTGCATCTACTACTATTACTCCACACATCAACCGCTATCCAGCATGCATCTAGAGTATTAAGTTCATAAGAACAGAGTAACGCCTTAAGCAAGATGACATGATGTAGAGGGATAAACTCATGCAATATGATATAAACCCCATTTTTTATCCTCGATGGCAACAATACAATACATGCCTTGTTGCCTCTGCTGTCACTGGGAAAGGACACCGCAAGATTGAACCCAAAGCTAAGCACTTCTCCCATTGCAAGAAAGATCAATCTAGTAGGCCAAATCAAACTGATAATTCGAAGAGACTTGCAAAGATATCTTAATCATGCATATAAGAATTCAAACAAGAACCAAATATTGTTCATAGATAATCTTGATCATCAACCCACAATTCATCGGATCTCGACAAACACACCGCAAAAAGAATTACATCGAGTAGATCTCCAAGAAGATCGAGGAGAACTTTGTATTGAGATCCAAAGAGAGAGAAGAAGCCATCTAGCTAATAACTATGGACACGAAGGTCTGTGGTAAACTACTCACAACTAATTGGAGAGGCTATGGTGTTGATGTAGACGCCCTTCGTGCTTGATGCCCCCTCCGGTGGAGCTCCGGAACAGGCCCCAAGATGGGATCTCACGGGTACAGAAGGTTGTGGCGGTGGAATTAGGGTTTCGTGGTGCTCTCGGATGTTTTCAGGGTATATGGGTATATATAGGAGGAAGAGGAACGTCGGTGGAGTTATGGGGGGCACGAGGGTGGGGGCGTGCCTATCCCCCTGGGCGCGCCCCTGCCTCGTGGCCACCCCGTGGCTTCCCTAGCATGTACTCCAAGTCTTCTGGGTTGCATTTGTCCCAAAAACGATCCTCCCGAAGGTTTCATTCCGTTTGGACTCTGTTTGATATTCCTTTTCTATGAAACACTGGAATAGGCAAAAAAAACAACAATTTGCACTAGGCCTTGGGTTAATAGATTAGTCCCAAAAATAATATAAAAGTGTATAATAAAGCCCATTAAACATCCAAAACAGATAATATAATATCATGGAACAATCAAAAATTATAGATACGTTGGAGACGTATCAAGCATCCCCAAGCTTAATTACTGCTCGTCCTCGAGTAGGTAAATGATAAAAACAGAATTTTTGATGTGGAATGCTACCCAACATAATTCTCAATGTAATTTGCTTTATTGTGGCATGAATGTTCAGATCCAAAAGATTCAAGACAAAAGTTTAATATTGACATAAGAATAATAATACTCCAAGCATACTAACAAAGTAATCATGTCTTCTCAAAATAACATGGCCAAAGAAACTTATCCCTACAAAATCATAGAGTCTGGCTATGCTCTATCTTCATCACACAAAATATTTAAATCATGCAGAACCCCGGTTTTAGCCAAGCAATTATTTCATACTCCAATTTTTTTGAACTTTTCAACTTTCACGCCATACATGAGCGTGAGCCATGGATATAGTACTATAGGTGGAATGGAGTGGTGGTTGTGGAGAATACAAAAAGGAAGAAGATAGTCTCACATCATCTAGGCATATCAATGGGCTATGGAGATGCCCATCAATAGATATCAATGTGAGTGAGTAGGGATTGCCATGCAACGGATCCACTAGAGCTATAAGTGTATGAAAGCTCAACAAGAGAAACTAATGAAGGAAATATGCCCTAGAGGCAATAATAAAGTTGTTATTTATATTTCCTTATATCATGATAAATGTTCATTACTCATGCTAGAATTGTATTAACCGTAAACTTAGTACATGTGTGAATACATAAACAAAACAGAGTGTCCCTAGTATGCCTCTACTAGACTAGCTCATTGATCAAAGATGGTTATGTTTCCTAGCCATAGACATGAGTTGTTGTTTGATCAACAGGATCACATCATTAGGAGAATGAAGTGATGGACAAGACCCATCCGTTAGCTTAGCAACTTGATCATTTAGTTTTATTGCTATTGCTTTCTTCATGACTTATACATGTTCCTATGACTATGAGATTATGCAACTCCCGAATACCGGAGGAACACCTTGTGTGCTATCAAACGTCACAATGTAACTGGGTGATTATAAAGATGCTCTACAGGTGTCTCCGAAGGTGTTTGTGGTGTTGGCATAGATCGAGAATAGGATTTGTCAGTCCGAGTGTCGGAGAGGTATCTCTGGGCCCTCTCAGTAATACACATCATAATAAGCCTTGCAAGCAAACGACTAATGAGTTAGTCATGAGATGATGTATTATAGAACGAGTAAAGAGACTTGCCGGTAACGAGATTGAACTAGGTATGATGATACCAAGGATCGAATCTCGGGCAAGTACCATACCGATGACAAAGGGAATGGCGTATGTTGTTATGTGATTTAACCGATAAAGATCTTTGAAGAATATGTAGGAACCAATATGAGCATCCAGGTTCCACAATTGGTTATTGACCGGAGATAAGTCTCGGTCATGTCTACATAGTTCTCGAACCCGTAGGGTCCACACGCTTAACGTTCGATGATGATTTGTATTATGAGTTATGTGATTTGATGACCATCGTTTGTTCGGAGTCCCAGTTGAGATCACGGACATGACGACCAGTCTCAAAATGGTCGAGACGTAAAGATCAATATATTGGAAGGCTATATTCGGACAACGTAAAGGTACCGACTGAATCGGGTATTTTTCGGAGTATCAGGGAGTTACGAGAATTCGTATTGGGCCTTTATGGGCCATACGGGAAAGGAGAGAAAGGCCTCAAGGGTGGCCGCGCCCCTTCCCCATGGACTGGTCCGAATTGGACTAGGGAAAGGGGGAGCCCCGTTCCTTCCTTCTCCTTCTCACTTCCCCTTTTCCTATTCCATGTGGGGTGTGGAATCCTACTAGGACTAGGGAGTCCTATTAGGACTCCACACTTTGGGTGTGCCCTATGAGGGCCGGCCTCTTCCTCCCTCCATCCTTTATATAGGTGGCCAGGGGGCACCACATAGACACACAAGTTAACATCAGTTTTAGCCGTGTGCGGTGCCCCCCTCCACAGATACACACCTTGGTCATATCTTTGCAGTGCTTAGGCGAAGCCCTGCGCCGGTAGCTTCATCATCACCGTCACCATCAGTCGTGCTAACGAAACTCCCCCATGACGCTCAACTGGATCAAGAACTCGTGGGATTTCATCGAACTGAACGTGTGCTGAATGCGGAGGTGTCGTATGTTCGGTGCTTGGACTGGTTGGATCGCGAAGACGTGTGACTACATCAACCACGTCACTAGACGTTTCCGCTTTCGGTCTACGAGGGTACGTAGACACACTCTGCCCTCTCATTGCTATGCTTCTCCTAGATAGATCTTGCGTGATCATAGGAAATTTTTGAAATACTACGTTCCCCAATAGTGGCATCATGAGCCAGGTCTATGCGTAGATGATATGCACAAGTAGAACACAATGAGTTGTGGGCGATAATAGTCATACTGCTTACCAGCATGTCATACATTGATACAGCGGTATTGTGAGATGAAGCGGCCCGGACCAACATTACGCGCATTCTTACGCGAGACTGGTTTCACCGTTAGGAGCACTCATTGCTTAAAGATGGCCGACGGGTGTCTGTCTCTCTCACTTTACTTCAATCGAGTGTGGCTATGCCCGGTCCTTATGAAGGTTAAAACAACACACTTGACAAAAAATCGTTGTGGTTTTGTATGTGTAGGTAAGAACAGTTCTTGCTAAGCCCGTAGCAGCCACGTAAAACTTGCAGCAATAAAGTAGAGGACGTCTAACTTGTTTTTGCAGGGCATGTCGTGATGAGATATGGTCGAGACGTGATGAGTTATACGTTATTGTATGAGATGATCATGTTTTGTAAATTATCGGCAACCGGCAGGAGCCTTATGGTTGTCTCTTTATTGTATGAATTGCGAAGGCCATGTAATTGTTTTACTTCATCACTATGAGTTAGTGATAGTAGTAATAGCAATAGTTGGCGAGATGACCACGACGCTACGGTGAAGATCATGGTGTCTAGTCGGTGACGATGGAGATCATGATGATGCTTTGGAGATGGAGATCAAAAGCACAAAATGACGATGGCCATATCATGTCACATATTTTGATTGCATGTGATGTTTATCTTACTATGCTTCTTATTTTGCTTAGTACAGTGGTAGCATTATAGGATGACCCCTTACAAAATTTCAAGGTACAAGTGTTCTCCCTGACTATGCATCGTTGCGAAAGTTCGTCGTGCCAAGACACCACATGACGATCAGGTGTGATAAGCTCTACGTTCAAATACAACGGGTGTAAGACAATTTTGCACATGCAGAATACTCGGGTTAAACTTAACGAGCCTAGCATGTACATACATGGCCTCGGAACACTGGAGACCGAAAGGTCGAGCATGAATCATATAGTAGATATGATCAACATAAGATGTTCACCATTGAAAACTAATCCATCTCGGGTGATGATCGGATATGGTTTAGTTGATTTGGATCACGTGATAATTTAGATGACTAGAGGGATGTCTATATAAGTGGGAGTTCTTAAGTAATATGATTAATTGAACTTTAATTTATCATGAAATTAGTCCTGATAGTATTTGCAAATTATGTTGTAGATCAATAGCTCGCGTTATAGCTCCCCTATGTTTTTGATATGTTCCTAGATAAAACTAAGTTGAAAGATGTTAGTAGCAATGATGCGGACTAGGTCCGTGATTTGAGGATTATCCTCATTGCTGCACAGAAGTATTATGTCCTTGATGCACGGCTAGGTGACAAACCTATTGCAGGAGCAGATGCAAACGTTATGAACGTTTGACAAGCTCGGTATGATGAGTACTTGATAGTTTAGTGCGCCAGGATTTACGGCTTATAACCGGGACTTCAAAAAGTTTTTTTTTGAATGCCACGGAGCATATGAGATGTTCCAAGAGTTGAAAATAGTATTTTAGACTCATGCCCGTGTCGAGAGGTATGTGACCTCTGACAAGTACTTTGCCTACAAGATGGAGGAGAATAGCTCAACCAGTTAGCATGTGCTCAGATTGTATGGGTACTACAATTGCTTGAATCAAGTGGGAGTTAATCTTCCAGATAAGATAGTAATTGACAAAGTTCTCTAGTCACTATCACCAACTTACTAGAACTTCGTGATGAACTATAATATGAAAGGAATGACGAAAGTAATTCCTGACCTCTTCGCAATACTGAAATCAGCGAAGGTAGAAATCAAGAAAGAGCATCAAGTGTTGATGGTTAACAAGACCACTAATCTCAAGAAAAAGGGCGAAGGGATAGAAGGGGAACTTCAAGAAGAATGACTAGAAAGTTGTCACTCCCGTGAAGAAACCCAAAGCTAAACTCAAGCCTGAAACTAAGTGCTTCTACTGCAAAGGAAATGGTCACTAGAAGTGGAACTGCCCTAGATACTTGGCAGCAAAGAAGGATGGCAAAGTGAACAAAGGTATATTTGATATACATATTATTGATGTGTACTTTACTAGTGTTCATAGCAACCCATGGGTATTTGATACCGGTTTAGTTGCTAAAATTAGTAATTAGAAACGGGAGTTGCAGAATGAACAGAGACTAGATAAGGGTGAAGTGACGATGTGTGTTGGAAGTGGTTCCAAGATTGATACAATCATCATCGCACACTCCCTATAGTTTCAGGATTAGTGTTGAACCTAAATAAATGTTGTCTGGTGTTTGCGTTGAGCATGAATATGATTTGATCATGTTTATTGCAATACGTTTATTCATTTAAAGTCAGAGAATAACTTTTTTCTGTTTACATGAATAAAACCTTCGATGGTCATACACCCAATAAAAATAGTTTATTGGATCTCGGTCGTAATGATACACATATTCATAATATTGAAGCCAAAATATGCAAAGTTAATAATGATAGTGCAACTTATTTGTGGCACTGCCGTTTAGGTCATATTGGTGTAAAGTGCATGAAGAAACTCCATGCTGATGGGCTTTCGGAATCACTTGATTAATCAATCATTTGATGCTTGTGAACCATGCCTCATGGGCAAGATGACTAAATACTCTGTTCTCTGGAACAATAGAGCGAGCAACAGACTTATTGGAAATAATATAGACTGATGTATGCGGTCCGATGAGTGTTGAGGCTCGCGGTGGGTATCATTATTTTTTGACCTTCACAGATGATTTGAGCAGATATGGGTATATCTTCTTGATGAAACATAAGTCTGAAACATTTGAAAAGTTCAAAGAATTTCAGAGTGAAGTAGAGAATCATCGTAACAAGAAAATAAAGTTTCTACGATCTCATCGCGGAGAAGAATATTTGAGTTACAAGTTCGGTCTTCATTTAAAACAATGTGGAATAGTTTCACAGCTCACGCCACCCGGAACACGACGGCGTAATAGTGTGTCCGAACGTTGTAACCGTACTTTATTATATATGGTGCGATCTATGATGTCTCTTACCGATTTACCACTATCGTTTTGGGTTATGCGTTAGAGACAACTGCATTCACGTTAAATAAGGGCACCATCTAAATCCGTTGAGACGACGCCTTAAGAACTGTGGTTTGGCAAGAAACCTAAGCTGTCGTTTCTTAAAAGTTTGGGGTTGCAATGCTTATGTGAAAAAGCTTCAGCCTGATAAGCTCGAACCCAAATCGGAGAAATATGTCTTCATAGGATACCCAAAGGAAACGGTTGGGTACACCTTCCATCACAGATCCGAAGGCAAGATATTCGTTGCTAAGAATGGATCCTTTATAGAGAAGGAATTTCTCTCGAAAGAAGTGAGTGGGAGGAAAGTGGGACTTGATGAGGTAATTGTACCTTCTCCCAAATTGGAAAGTAGTGCATCACAGAAACTAGTTCTAGTGATTCCTACACCAATCAGCGAGGAAGCTAATGATGATGATTATGAAACTTCAGATCAAGTTACTACTGAACCTCGTAGGTTAACCAGAGTGTGTTTCGTGCCAGAGTGATATGGTAACCCGGTTCTAGAAGTCATGGTACTAGACCATGATGAACCTACGAACTATGAGGAAGCGATGATGAGCCCAAATTCCACAAAATGGCTTGAGGCCATGAAATCTGAGATGGGATCCATGTATAATAACAAAGTGTGGACTTTGGTTGACTTTCCCGATGATCGGCAAGCCATTGAAAATAAATGGATCTTTAAGAGGAAGACTGACGCCGATGGTATTGTTACTATCTACAAAGCTCGACTTGTTGCGAAAGGTTTTCGACAAGTTCAAGGAGTTGACTACGATGAGATTTTCTCACCCATAGCGATGCTTAAGTCTATCTGAATCATGTTAGCAATTGCCGCATTTTATGATTATGAAATCTGGCAAATGGATGTCAAAACTGCATCCCTTAATGGATATCTTAAAGAAGAGTTGTATATGATGCAACCAGAAGGTTTTTGTCGATCCTAAAGGAGCTAACAAAATGTGCAAGCTCCAGCGATCCATCTATGGACTGGTGCAAGCATCTCGGAGTTGGAATATATGCTTTGATAAGTTGATAAAAGAAGTTTTATGCAGACTTGCGGTGAAGCATGTATTTACAAGAAAGGTAGTGGGAACACTACAGCCTTTATGATAAGTATATGTGAATGACATATTGTCGATCGGAAATGATGTAGAATTTTCTGGAAAGCATGAAGGAGTGTTTGAAAGGAGTTTTTCAAACAAAGACCTCGGTGAAGCTGCTTAGATATTGAGCATCAAGATCTATATAGATAGATCAAGACGCTTGATAAGTTTTTTCAATGAGTACATACCTTGACAAGTTTTTTGAAGTAGTTCAAAATGGAACAGTCAAAGAAAGAGTTCTTGCCTGTGTTGCAAGGTGTGAAGTTGAGTAAGACTCAAAACCCGACCACAGCAGATGATAGAGAAAGAATGAAAGTCATTCCCTATGCCTCAGCCATAGGTTATATTAAGTATGCCATGATGTGTGCCAAACTTGTTGTGTACCTTCCCATGAGTTTGGTAAGGAGGTACAATAGTGATCCAGGAGTAGATCATTGGACAATGGTCAAAATTATCCTTAGTTACTGGATGATTAAGGAAATGTTTCTCGATTATGGAGGTGATAAAGAGTTCGTCGTAAAGAGTTACGCCGATACAAGCTTTGACACTAATCCAGATGACTCTAAGTATCAATCTGGATGCGTATTGAAAGTGGGGGCAATTAGCTAGCGTAGCTCCATGCAGAGCATTGTAGACATAGAAATTTGCGAAATACATACGGATCTGAATGTAACAGACCCGCTGACTAAACTTCTCTCACAAAGCAAAACATGATCAGACCTTAGTACTCTTTGGGTGTTAATCACATGGCGATGTGAACTAGATTATTGACTCTAGTAAACCCTTTGGGTGTTGGTCACATGGTGATGTGAATTATGGGTGTTACTCACATAACGATGTGAATTATCGGTATTAAATCACATGGCGATGTGAACTAGATTATTGACTCTAGTGCAAGTGGGAGACTGAAGGAAATATGCCCTAGAGGCAATAATAAAGTTGTTATTTATATTTCCTTATATCATGATAAATGTTTATTATTCATGCTAGAATTGTATTAGCCGGAAACTTAGTACATGTGTGAATACATAGACAAAATAGAGTGTCCCTAGTATGCCTCTACTAGACTAGCTCATCGATCAAAGAAGGTTATGTTTCCTAACCATAGACATGAGTAGTCGTTTGATCAACGGGATCACATCATTAGGAGAATGATGTGATGGACAAGACCCATACGTTAGCTTAGCAACTTGATCGTTTTGTTTTACTGCTATTGCTTTCTTCATGACTTATGCATGTTCCTATGACTATGAGATTATGCAACTCCCGAATACCGGAGGAACACCTTGTGTGCTATCAAACGTCACAACGTAACTGGGTGATTATAAAGATGCTCTACAGGTGTCTCCGAAGGTGTTTGTGGTGTTGGCATAGATCGAGAATAGGATTTGTCACTCCGAGTGTCGGAGAGGTATCTCTAGGCCCTCTCGGTAATACACATCATAATAAGCCTTGCAAGCAAATGACTAATGAGTTTGTCATGAGATGATGTATTACGGAACGAGTAAAGAGACTTGCCGGTAACCAGATTGAACTAGGTATGATGATACCGACGATCGAATCTCAGGCAAGTAACATATCGATGACAAAAGGAACGATGTATTTTGTTATGCGGTTTGACCAATAAAGATATTCGAAGAATATGTAGGAACCAATATGAGCATTCAGATTCCGCTATTGGTTATTGACTAGAGATGAGTCTCCGTCATGTCTACATAGTTCTCGAACCCGTAGGGTCCGCACGCTTAACGTTCGATGACGATTTGTATTATGAGTTATGTGATTTGATGACCGACGTTTGTTCGGAGTCCCATATGAGATCACGGACATGACGAACAGTCTCGAAATGGTCGAGGCGTAAAGATCAATATATTGGAAGGCTATATTCGGACAACGGAAAGGTTCCGAGTGATTCGGATATTTTTTGGAGTACCGGAGAGTTACGGGAATTCGTATTGGGCCTTAATGGGCCATCCGGGAAAGGAGAGAAAGGCCTCAAGGGTGGCCGCGCCCCTTCCCCATGGACTGGTCCGAATTGGACTAGGGAAAGGGGGCGCCTCCTTCCTTCCTTCTCCTTCTCCCTTCCCCTTTTCCTATTCCTTGTGGGATGTGGAAACCTACTAGGACTAGGTAGTCCAAGTAGGACTCCACACTTTGGGCGCGCCCTATGAGGGCCGGCCTCTTCCTCCCTCCATCCTTTATATACGTGGCCAGGGGCACCCCATAGACACACAAGTTAACATCAGTTCTAGCCGTGTGCGGTGCCCCCTCCACAGATACACACCTTGGTCATATCCTTGCAGTGCTTAGGAGAAGCCCTGTGCCGGTAGCTTCATCATCACCATCACCACGCCGTCGTGCTGACGAAACTCTCCCGTGACGCTCAACTGGATCAAGAACTCATGGAACGTCATCGACCTGAACCTGTGCTGAACGCGGAGGTGCCGTATGTTCGGTGCTTGGATCGGTTGGATCGCGAAGATGTTCGACTACATCAACCGCGTCACTAGACGCTTCCGCTTTCGGCCTACGAGGGTACGTAGACACACTCCCCCCTCTCATTGATATGCTTCTCCTAGATAGATCTTGCGTGATCGTAGGAAATTTTTGAAATACTACGTTCCCCAACAACTAAGTGGGTGTGCATCCAACTTGCTTGCTCACGAACACCTAGGGCATTTTGAGGAATCCCATCATTGGAATATACAAGCCAAGTTCTATAACGAAAATTCCCACTAGTATATGATAGTGACAAGACGAGAGACTCTCTATCATGAAGATCATGGTGCTACTTTGAAGCACAAGTGTGGAAAAAGGAAAGTAGCATTGCCCATTCTCTCTTTTTCTCTCATTTTTTTCTCTTTTTTTATTTATTTTTTTTTATTTTGGGCCTTTTCTCCCTTTTTTTATGGCCTCTTTTTTTTCTCTTTTTTCTTTCATCTGGAGTCTCATCCCGACTTGTTGGGGAATCATAGTCTCCATCATCCTTTCCTCACTGGGACAATGCTCTAGTAATGAAGATCATCACACTTTTATTTACTTACAACTCAAGAATTACAACTCGATGCTAGAACAAAATATGACTCTATGTGAATGTCTCCGGTGGTGTACCGGGATGTGCAATGAATCAAGAGCGACATGTATGAAAATTTATGTATGGTGGCATTGCCACGAATACAATGTCAACTACATGATCATGCAAAGCAATATGACAATGATGAAGCGTGTCATAATAAACGGAACGGTGGAAAGTTGCATTGTCAATATATCTTGGAATGGCTATGGAAATGCCATGATAGGTAGGTATGGTGGCTGTTTTGAGGTAGGTATATGGTAACAGCGAAAGTTGCGGGGTACAAGAGAGGCTAGCAATGGCGGAAGAGTGAGAGTGCGTATAATCCATGGACTCAACATTAGACATAAAGAACTCAAATACTTATTGCAAAAATCTACAAGTCAGCAAGACAAAGTACTAAACGCATGCTCCTAGGGGGAGGGTTGGTAGGAGTTAACCATCGCGCGATCCCGACCTCCACACAAAGCAAGACAATTAATAAATGAATCATGCTCCAACTTCATCACATAATGGTTCACCATACGTGCATGCTACGGGACTTGCAAACCTCAACACAAGTATTTCTCAAATTCACAATTACTCTACTAGCATGACTCTAATATCACCATCCTCATATCTCAAAACAATCATCAAGTATCAAACTTTACATAATATTCAATGCACTTTATATGAAAGTTTTAATTATACCCATCTTGTTTTATAACCAAAGAAAATTACCATGCTGTTCTAAAGGACTCTCAAAATAATATAAGTGAAGCATGAGAGATCAATAATTTCTATAAAATAAAACCACTGCCGTGCTCAAAAAAGATATAAGTGAAGCACTAGAGCAAAACTATCTAGCTCAAAAGATATAAGTGAAGCACATAGAGTATTCTAATAAATTCCGATTCATGTGTGTCTCTCCCAAAAGGTGTATACAGCAAGTATGATTGTGGTGAACTAAAAAGCAAAGATTCAAATCATACATGACGCTCCAAGAAAAACACATATCATGTGGTGAATAAAAATATAGTCTCAAGTAAAGTTACCGATAGACGAAGACGAAAGAGGCGATGCCTTCCCGTTGCATCCCCAAGCTTAGGCTTTTGGTTGTCCTTGAATTTTACCCTTGGGGTGCCTTGGGCAGTCCCAAGCTTAGGCTCATTCTACTCTTTTTTCCATAGTCCATCAAATCCTTACCCAAAAACTTTAAAACTTCACAACACAAAACTTAACAGAAAATCTCGTGAGCTCCGTTAGTATAAGAAAACAAACCACCACTTTAAGGTACTATATTGAACTCATTATTTAGTTATATTGGTGTTAAACCTACTGTATTCCAACTTCTCTATGATTCATACCCCCCCCCCCCGATACTACTCATAGATTCATCAAAATAAGCAAACAACACACGAAAAATAGAATCTGTAAAAAACAGAACAGTCTGTAGAAATCTGTAACTTTCGAATACTTCTGTAAATATAAAAATTCTGAAATAAATTGGTGGGCGTGAGCAATTTTTCTATTAATCATCTGCAAAAAGAATCAACTTAAAAGCACTCTCCAGCAAGAATGGTAGCTAAACTCGTGAGCGCAAAAGTTTCTGTTTTTTACAGCATGATCGCAAAAGACTTCGCCCAAGTCTTCCCAAAGGTTCTACTTGGCACAAACACTAATTAAAACACAAAACCACATCTAACCAGAAGCTAGATGGATTATTTATTACTAAACATAAGTAAAAGCAAAGAACAAAAATAAAATTGGGTTGCCTCCCAACAAGCGCTACCGTTTAACGCCCCTAGCTAGATATTGAGATTTCAATGATGCTCACATGAAAGACAAGAACTGAAGCACTAAAAAGAGCATCGTAAAGAATGTGAAAATCACATCTAAGTCTAACATACGTCCTATGCATAGGCATTTTATAGTAAAACAAATCATCAAGGCAATCAATTCCTCGTATATGCACGGAAGAAGAAAGAAACAGCAATCACAACATAACGAGAGGTAATTTAGTAACATGAAGATTTCTACAACCATATTTTCCTCTCTCATAATTATAGCATGCAGGATCATAAGCAAATTCAACAAAATAGCTATCACAAAAAAGATTCTCAACACGATCCACATGCATGCGAAGCTGACACTCTTCCAAAATAGTAGGATCAACATTAACTAAAGTCATGACCTTTCCAAACCCACTTTTATCAAAAAATTCATAAGATTGAACATTCTCAAAATATGTGGGATCTAAAGTTGACACTCTTTCAAACCCACTTTCAATATTATTGCGAACACTATTATCAATCTTACATTCATTATGGGGTTTAAATAAATTTTCAAGATCATAAGAAGAATCACCCCAATCATGATCATTGCAACAAGTAGTGGACATAGCAATACTAGCATCCCCAAGCTTAGGGTTTTGCATATCATTAACACAATTGTAATTAATTGAATTTACAATAGTATAATTGCAATCATGTTTTTCATTAAAAGAGCTATCATGAATCACTTCATAATTTTCTTCTTTCAACACTTCATCACAATTTTTGGACTAACGAATTTCAAGCAAAACCTCATAAAGATAATCTAGTGAACGCAGCTCACTAGCAGTTGGTTCATCGTAAATGGATCTCTTAAAAATATTAGCAAGTGGATGAGGATCCATAAATCAGCAAGAGAAGATGCAAGCTAATAGAGGGCACATGGAAACACAAGCAAACAGAAAGGCGAACAGAAAAGGGGCGAATAAAACGGCAAAGGTGAAGTGGGGGAGAGGAAAACGAGAGGCAAATGGCAAATAATGTAATGCGAGGGATAAGAGTTTGTGACGGGTACTTGGTATATAGCTTGTGCGTAGATCTCCCCGGCAATGGCGCCAGAAATCCTTCTTGCTACCTCTTGAGCATGCGTTGGTTTTCCCTTGAAGAGGAAAGGGTGATGCAGCAAATTAGCATAAGTATTTCCCTTGATTTTTTAGAACCAATGTATCAATCATGTAGGAGACTACACGCAAGTTCCTCGTACCTACACAAACAAATAAGAACCATGCAACCAAAGCAATAAAGGGGTTGTCGATCCCTTCTCGACCACTTGCAAAAGTAAGATCTGAAAGAGATAATAAGATAATATTTTTGGTATTTTTGTTTTATTGATTGAAAAGTAAATAATGCAAAATAAAAGATAACTAGTAGATGAAAGATTAATATGATGGAAGATAGACCCGAGGGCCATAGGTTTCACTAGTAGCTTCTCTCAAGATAGCAGATTCTTACGGTGGGTGAACAAATTACTGTCGAGGAGTTGATAGAAAAGCGCATAGTTATGAGAATATCTAGGGATGATCATGTATATAGGCTTCACGTTCGTGACAAGTAGACCGAAACGATTCTGCATGTACTACTATTACTCCACACATCGACCGCTATCCAGCATGCATCTAGAGTATTAAGTTCATAAGGACAGAGTAACGCCTTAAGCAAGATGACATGATGTAGAGGGATAAACTCATGCAATATGATATAAACCCCATCTTTTTATCCTCGATAGCAACAAAACAATATGTACCTTGCTGCCCCTGCTGTCACTGGGAAAGGACTCTGCAAGATTGAACCCAAAGCTAAGCACTTCTCCCATTGCAAGAAAGATCAATCAAGTAGGCCAAACCAAACTGATAATTCGAAGAGACTTGCAAAGATATCTTAATCATGCATATAAGAATTCAGACAAGAACCAAATATTGTTCATAGATAATCTTGATCATCAAATCACAATTCATTGGAACTCGACAAACACACCGCAAAAAGAATTACATCGAATAGGTCTCCAAGAAGATCGAGGAGAACTTTGTATTGAGATCCAAAGAGAGAGAAGAAGCCATCTAGCTAATAACTATGGACCCGAAGGTCTGTGGTAAACTACTCACAACTCAACCGAGAAGCTATCGTGTTGATCTGGAAGCCCTTCGTGCTTGATGCCCCCTTCGGTGGAGCTTCGGAACAGGCCCCAAGATGGGATCTCACGAGTACAGATGGTTGCGGTGGTGGAATTAGGGTTTCGTGGTGCTCTCAGATGTTTTTAGGGTATATGGGTATATATAGGAGGAAGAGGCACGTCGGTGGAGTTACGGGGGGGCCACGAGGGTGGGGGCGCGCCCCCTGCCTCGTGGCCACCCCCTGGCTTCCCTGGCGTGTACTCCAAGTCTTCTGGGTTGCATTTGTCCCAAAACCGATCCTTCCGAAGGTTTCATTCCATTTGAACTGCATTTGATATTCCTTTTCTGTGAAACACTAAAATAGGCAAATAACAGCAACTTGCAGTGGACCTTGGGTTAATAGGTTAGTCCAAAAAATAATATAAAAGTGTATAATAAAGCCCATTAAACATCCAAAATAGATAATATAATATCATGGAACAATCAAAAATTATAGATACGTTGGAGACGTATCACGGCCTCGTCCTCCATGGTGCCGAGGCTACTGGCCTTCGCGGCAAGTGTTGCCTCCTCCGCCCTGGCGGCGATATACGCAAAATCGTCCTTGGTGGTGGGGTGGGTGAGCTGCGGCTCGTCACGAACGTACCTCTCCGACAAGTTGTCGAAGAATGTCTGTGCCAGCTCCGCTTTTCGATCGGCCCAGGATGGATCGAGGTCGTGCGTGTCAAAACCGGCATCATGGCGATGATGGCGGTCAAACAAGAGTTGTTGCTCAAGGGGACCACCCACGCTGGCAACCCAAACAGGTTGTCGGGCTCGGCGGCCCTGGTGGCCATGTCAGTCTTCTCGGACTTGCTGGTCCTCTCGACCCTGCCAACCTCGTCAACCATGAGCTAGAAGAGCCTCTGGTAAAGATGGGCGTGCTGCAACACCGTGAAGTTTTGGTTCAAGCCGGGGTGAAGCCTCATGATGTCGGCCGCATTCCTGAAATCTCAGGCCGGCCTCCCCTTATTGTGCAATGGGGCAATCCGGCGGAAGATGAAATCGGCCCCAATCATTTAGAGGGTGAGCCCGGCTGAGGCGAGGCGATGAATCTTGGTGGTAGCAATCGTGAGCTTCTGGTCATCGGCGTCGAGCTCGCCCCAGTCCTTGCTGTGGACCGGCGACTTCTGACGGACCCGGCAAAACTCCGGCGGATCCGTCTCCTCGATCCAGCTCAACCGGCTTCGCCACTCGTTCCACCTCTCCTTCTGAGCACCCTCCGCGTACGTACCCTTGATCTGGGGCCTCGGAACCCAAGCAATGCAGCCAGAGATGGCGCCCCCTAATTGGATACAAGGAGTGAAGTAATAGCGGAAGAGCGTCGTGCAGGGGAGCACTCCGGCAAAGCCCTCGTAAAGGTGGTCAAAGAAGGCCATGCACGCCACGGCGTTCGGCATAAGATCCAGAAGGTGGAAGCCATAGGTGTGCATCACGTCACTAAAGAAATCTGAGAAAGGGGGGCAGAGCTCGCAGGAGAAGTAATCGACAAAGAAAGGATATCGATTGGACTGGGCTTGGCGAAAAAGGCAGGGACGACGCGCGTGGCGGGATGCCCAGTCGTCTCCCTCCCCCACAGGCACTTGAACTTGTCCCTAAGGGTGAGCGCATCGACCGTTGGGGAGAAGAGGGCGAACTGCGTCCGCAGCTCCACCGACTCGCTCTCCGGCGCCTCCTCCCCCCCGGCATTCACCCTCTTCTCCGGCGCCACCTTCCCCCCGCGTCCTTAGCCGCTCCCTTACCCTTGCCTGCCTTGGGCGCCATGGCGGCTGAGAGGGGGCGAGGGATCAAGAGAAATAAGGGTGTGGCAGTGGCAAGCAGAGGCAAAAGCTCTCGTTTGCGCTTGAAGAAGAAGAGGCGAACGGCGGTTTCGAGATTGGAAAAGGCGCAGAGGGTAAATGAGCAGCGCTCCTGCGGTTTCCTATTTTATGGGGAAGATGCGGGCCGCCTCTTTGCTGTTTACCGCGACGTGATGCAAGCATGCTACAACCGTTCCACGCACGACCCCCACGTCACGCACTCAATGCGGGTCGTGGGGAAGCGCAACTGGTGAAGAAATCACCGCAGTTAAAACTCTGCCATGCATGCCCGCGCACCGTTCTAGGCCTGGCCCAACAATGCTTCGCGCTTATGTGTGGCCTTGTGCAGGGGCAGTCGTAGACACACCTACGGCTGTGCTTGGCGGGGCAGAGGAAGGAAAAGCACGAGACTATCAAGGCAACACTCAAGCCAGAGGCATGGAGAGCAGAGGGGCAAGACGGACTCCCCCCGGCAACACCCTTGCCAGGCCGGCCTACATGGCCCCGGCAAGAGCCTTGTCGGGGCGACTTGCCCAAACACCAGCAAGGCCGCCACCCTTGAGACTGAAAACTCTGGCACCATCAACAATGTCAAGACCAAGATTCAGGGGCACCTGCGTGGTGGCATGCAGGTCTTTGTGGAGACCAAAGGCCTATGAATCTAGAGGAGGACCAGAAGATGAAGACATGATCGGAGACCCCCGGCAAGATCCTTGCCGGAGATGGCCACGAGACCCCGGCAAGACCCTTGCCGGGGGCGTCTTCGGGGCCACGGTCAGGCCCGCACCTGCCAAGGTTTCACTACCCCGCGACCGTTCCAGCGTGGCAACCAGCTGGCCAACTAGTCAAGCACCTGCGTGGTGGCATGCAGATGTTCGTGAAGACCCTGCCACCGCACCAGCACAGTGACCAGCCAGCCAGCATGGCATTGCATGCCTCGTCAGCCTAGACGCGTGTCGGAACAAGGCGAGGCGGCGATGGACGGGACCAGCTTTGTTGCCATCTCCAATAAAGCAAGAGGGCATGTAGGTGGCGCATTAAATGCGTTTATCCTATGATATCAAGTGATAAACTTGTACACTATAGATACTTTCCACCTCATGTGTGCCGCTGTGGCGACCCCTTTGCCATATAAAAGGAGGCCTGAGGCGTACAGTGTAAGGATTCAGACTTCTTGGACAAGGCACGCATATTAGCCAGTTAAAGAGCTCAAGAACACAATATAAACACAGACAAGCGGGACTAGGGTTTTACGCATCATTTGCGGCCCGTACCAGGGTAAATATTCCCACGCGTTGATCGACTAGGCATGCCTTTCGTGCAGCACTATGCCCCGCCAACCGTAGTAGGGGTCCCCGGGATACCATAAGTGTCGTTCCCCCGACACACGTAGGCAGGTCTATGTATAGATAAAGTGTCGACGGGGATTGTGTGTGCGTATGCATATGAGAAGAAGAGTGCTTCTGATAAAAGTTAGTGAAAATAGTCGTAAATGGTTGCGAGAGGGCGGGAGGGTGATATCAAGAGCATGTGTGCGAGAAAGACACCTTGGGAGAGAGTGTGTGAGCATGTGTGAGAGACCACTGATGGATATACACTGTGTGTGCGTATGTGTGCGAGAGAAAGTAATCGCGTGTTTGAGGAGGGCTCTATGGAGAGTGAAACTACACATAAAAGACTTATGTACACATTGATTAAAAATATAAATTGTATCCAAATATTAGAATAGGATCATGATATTTGCAATTCACATAAGGAACGGTCATTGATCCATTAGACATCTCTATTCTATCGAAATTGAGCATGTCCATGTTATTATTCGACATAATTGATCCATAGAGTCAATATTTTGAACTCCAGACAATGCATCGCTTTAGCAATTCGAATATAAATGTGAGTATAGTTCATGTTGTGTGTGTAAAGCACATTATACATACGAAAGTTACACAATAAACATTACAAATAGCTAGCTAGGAACTAACATACATTTGAATTCAACTTAAGGTGGCTTAAAAAATCGAATTCAACATGAAGTCTATTCAATTATATGAATTCGAGATCACGGCATTTGTAAATCATACCTAAAATATAGGGGCACAAATATTTGCTCTTCTTTTGTAAATAATAGCATATATAGTTGTGTACCAAATAGATTCAAATTTACCTCTTCCATTCAAGTGTCAAAATTTTAAAAATAAATGCATAATTTAACGAGGTTTTCAAACATACAAGGTCAAATTTAACGTTCTGTATTTAGGTCAATCCTCAAAGTTCAAGAGTACTCTAAACGTGAATGCTTCTATTTCAAAATTTCGAACGAAGCGCCAAAAGAGCCTCTACTCGCCGAAACTGTGGGAGACCAATGTTTGGTAGAAGGAAATTACTTTTATAAGTCCGACCCGTGAAACCTATAGGTTTGACATCCAAAGTTCTAAATCGGGGTAGGTTTGTGACTTCATCTAGACGCCACGCAACCGCCTCTGAAAAACATTCATACATCGTGGCCGCCTAAACACACATGCACTCGGCCGAAATTGCTCCCACCCACTATTTCGGACAGCTAGGATACCGTCCTACCCCCGACCCATAGTAGGTCCGAAATTTAAGTAGGAGCAAAGTTTGTACTTTCCCCAAATTTCTAACAAGCGCGTCCCATCTATTCAAAAAACAAAAAAAAATACTACCTCTCCACCAGCCACGAAACCCCGACATCCTCCGTCCGCCACCCCATCCCACCCATCAACCGCCGCCCTCCTCCATCACGCCGGAGCCGATACCCCGACGTCATCATCCACAGCAACCGCAAGTGCAATACCCTCCACGGGTAGTAGTTGAAGACGACGCCGAGCTGCCTCCAGGACGCCGACGTGCACCGTACCCGAGCCAGTTCAAACACGCCATCCTACTCCTCACTGTTGTCGCTCCAACTTTGCGATCGTCCACCAGACCGAGTTGTTCTCGCAACGCCGTCCTTCGCCGCCTCGGATCTGCTTCCCCTCCGCCAACAGACGGCCACCGCAACACAGTCAACAATTTGGCCATGGATTCGTCCAAGGCTCCACCCTTGTCCAACAGATCGGTTCCCGCAGTAAAAGAAAAAAAGAAAATAGCCGCGACATTTAGAGGACACAGCACTGGCAACCGGAAATGGTACTCCTCTTCCCTTATTAGTGCAAATCTTATGTGTCTGCTTGCATGGTATTCATCCCACAGAAAACACTATTTGACCGCTTCTTCCTGATACTAGATGTTCCTAGTAACTCGTGATGCACAAGGTTTCTCCTCATATACTATTTCACCTTAGCTAGAGGTCCGTCGCCCCCCTGGATTTCAATTCCTGGTCAGATGATTCCCAATTAAAGGAAGCATTCCCCAGCGTTACAGGCGCTAGTACGCCTATTACGCCGGGGAAGCACCGCCTCGGTGTTTATCTTAGGGATGTGTGGGGCCTAAGAGCTGATGGCGCCCGATCTGGAGGTCAGACGGGATTAAAGGGATGGCCGGGGGCGCTGCCAAGCATGGCGGTGGTGTGAGGTTGAGAGGAGGGCGGGGTGGCGGAGGGAGGGGTCTGGGCCGGTGGTCGCTGGCGGTTCGAGAAAGATCGTGAACAGTGACTGGCGGGAGGTAGACAAAGGCCATCTGCCCATTCCTTATAGATTGGACGGTTCATAAAAAATTGACTAACCTATTTATTTTCAGTCGGCTATTATTTTGATAGGACCACATGTGGTGGTGTGCTGGAGGAGTACCTGCATTTCCCAGCCATCCCTGTGCTCATATATTACAAAATCATACGAAGTAGAATCTAATTTTATTTGCCATGCCATGTAGTAGAGCTATCATATGTTCCCTGTCATTTATATTTTAGCCATCTGCTATCTACTACTTTTACAGTGCACTAGTTTGGCACACACTTCACCCATACTCTCACTATTGTGTTTTTATGCATGGGTATTTCCGACCCTGCCTTGACAGAAGCACAAAATAAAAGAGAGAAGTCGCTCCTACTTTCTTCGCAGGCAGGCAAGACACGTCTCTGTGTTATAAAGGGTGCAGTGTCAGCAGATGGAGAC
The DNA here is from genome assembly GCA_902687465.1 of Secale cereale. NCBI lineage: Eukaryota > Viridiplantae > Streptophyta > Magnoliopsida > Poales > Poaceae > Secale > Secale cereale. Next base: position 361,209,980 of record LR738711.1, read on the forward strand.
GGTAAATGTAGCTATGGAGTTGATGACCTCGCTCGCCATGAACAACCATCCCAGGTGCTTGCTTTAACTTTGCGGTGTCATATGTGGTTGCATGTTGCATATGGTATCTAGCTTGTATTCGAAAGGCCGAAGTCGGTCTTTATTAAGGTAAGGAAAGATATATTTTACATGAACCACCATCCCGGGAGCACCAGAAGACAAATAGCTAGTCAGGGCACTGGCCGAGCCAGTGACAAGCCCAGCACAGAAAGGCATCACCTGGAATCCAACTAAAAAGCCATTATGGTGGCGAAGCAGCCCACCTCCTACCAGGCTCTCAGGTCCTTGATGATCATTCTCACCACTCCAGCCGAATGTCTAGCTTGTATTGCTTCCAATTTGGTTAAATTGCATCTGCTTAGCTTACACATTATACCTTTGAATATGACATGCCTTCCTGTTTTTTGGTGCATACTAGTACATATGTCTATTAACCATGTTCTTACATCAAACTAATGTTCTTGTGTATCCCTCATCAATCACTTATGATGAGATAGTCACGCCAATGGGTTACTGTGGGAAAGTATGATCATTTAAAAAATGTTGTGTTAGCCTCCCCACATGATTCTCAAGAAACAGCTAGGCTAGATGAAGATAGTGAACGTAGCTCTGTAGTTGATGACCGCATTTCCCATACACCAGCATCGTAGGTGCTTGCTCTAACTTGGCAGCGTGATATGTGGTTGCATGTTGCATATGGTGTCTAGATTGTAATTCTTCCAAACTGGTTAAATTGCATGTGCTATTCTGCTTAGTTTATACATTATACCTATTAATGTGACATGCCTTCCTGTTTTTAGTACATAGTACATCTATCTATTAAGCATGTCCTTACATAAAACTATTGTGTTTTTGTATCCCGCATCAATCAATATGACAAGATACCTTTAGTATATGTGGTGTGATATTAGTTGCATCTTTCATATGATTTACAGCATGTGCTGCTTCTAATTTGTTGAAACGCCATGTATGATGGGACGCTTTTAACTTGGCAGAGTCATATTGGTTGCATCTTTCATGTGCTGTCTAGCTTGCATTGCTTCCTATTTGTTGAAATGGCTTCTTCTTAGTTTACACAAATAGTTATGAATATGCCATGTATCCTGTTTTTCGTACATATTCCATCTTGGTATCATGTGTTTGCCTTACATCAAAGTAGTGATTGTCAGTATCATGCACGAATGAGTTCTGAAGAGTGAATTGTATTGCTTTTTCTTGTCGGTTTTACTTGACAATTCAAAATCAATAAAGCTGAAGCAAATTAGCAAGGAAGTAGATAAAGGTGCTCCTTCCAAAAAGAGGGCCTCTACATATTCCACTTCGCCACCCCCCCCCCCAAGAAGATTCGCAAGACAACACATGCATAAACACTCAATGTAGCTGTGTTGATGATCAGCACGTCTCCCCTAGTGCACCATCACAGGTGCTCCCTCTAACTTGGCATTGTTACATGTGATTGCATGTTATGTATGATGTCTAGCTTGTATTGCTGCTAATTTTGTTGAATTCCATTTGCTTACTTTACACATTATACTTTTGAATAAGACACGTGTTCATGTTTCTAGAACATACAATATATGTCTATCACACCATGTTCTTACATCAAAGTACTACTATTGTGTAGCCTGCAACAATCACTTATCACAAGACACGTTTGACTTGGGAGTGTGATATAGGTTACATCTCGCATTCTTTTATAGTTTGTACTACTTCTAATTTGTTGAAATGGCACTTATGACGAGACAGTTTTAACTTGGTAGAGTGATATTCGTTGCATCTTTCATATGGTTTCTAGCTTTCATTGCTTCTAATTTATTGAAATGGCTTCTGCTTAGTTTACACATCATAGTTGTGAATATGCAATGTTGTTCTTTTTTCTTATACATTCAATCATACTATCATGCGGTCGACTTACATTAAAGTAGTGCTCGTCAGCATCCTGCATCAATGAGTTCTGAAAAGCGAATTTTGATTCATTTTTCTTGTGGGTTTGACTTGACAAGGCAATACAATTAAGAAATAGGAATGAAAAAATAAGGCAGGGACTGATGGCGGTCTTCTAGCGAAACCGGCATCCCAGGTGCTTTCTCTAGCTTGGCAGTGTAACATTGTCTTACATGTTGCATACAGTGTCTCACTTGTATATTGCTTGTAATTTGATTAAATTACTTCTACTTAGTTTACACAAATAGTTTTGAATATGCCATGTCATCCTGTTTTTCGTACATATTCCATCCTCGTATCATGTGTTTGCCTTACATCAAGGTAGTGATTGTCAGTATCATGCATGAATGAGTTCTGAAGAGTGAATTTTATTGCTTTTTCTTGTTGGTTTTACTTGACAATGCAAAATCAATAAAGCAGAAGGAAATTAGCAAGGTTGTGGATATTACACATCATAGTTCTGATTATCTCATGTCGTCCTATTTTTCATACATATTACATCATCCTATCATGTGGTTCTCTAACATCAAAGTTCAGTTTGTCTATATCACGCATCAATTTGTTCTGAAGAACTAAATTTATATTCCTTTTTCTTGTTGGCTTGACTTAACATGGCACAGAGAAAGAGGAAGGAACACAAAAAGACAGGGGATGGTGTTAGTACTAAGGACACACGGAAACAGGAGCAGAACAATTATGCGGATTCTGCTGGTACGGATGGTGCAATAGAAGGTCAAAGTCCAGCGGAAAATTGTACAAACGCGGTATCCCGTGCTACATGAGCTGCAAAACAGGCTAAACAGAAACTAATAGCTGCCACCAAACAAGCATAGGCAGCCCTAGTTGTTGCAACACCTTCCACAGTACCACCAACTCCACGAGTTACTCGTTCGGTAGCTCTGCTAGCGACAAGTTCCCAAGCTACCTTGCCACCTGACACTACTTCTGAAGCACTCTTGCCACAAGACGAGTTGGCAAGATCAGATGAACCTTGTGAGCTTCAACGGGAAGAAGGTAGTTGCTGGAATCAAGTTACAGTTGCATGCTTCTTTATATGTAGTCTCACAGTTTGATGTACACTAACACTTCCTATGTTCGTTGTTGGACTAGCACCAAGGCGCAAGAGGAAACAAACATCAGGGATAATGTTCGATAGGTTAAATAAATATAGAGGAGGAAGAATGGAGATCCGTTTTGATGGAGGTTTAAAAAGGCCATGTGATGCTACATAGTCAGCCAAGTTAGTATCAGAGGCATCGGTTGTCATTAGGTGTCATGCACATATCCTCCCAACATGGATTCAGTACAGGAATGAAAAAGACAAAACCCAGTTCAACAACTTCCTCGACCATTTATCTGTAAGTATGGTTATGTATGTAAACTAGTAATAGTGTTTTGCTTTGTCCCATACTTTCTAGGTTACTGATAATGAGACTCTCATAATTTTTAACAGATGAGATTCAATTTGGATAGCCAAGATGATGCAACCAGACAAGCTTGCACCCATGTTTTCAAGTCTACTCTACGACAGTACCGGTATAACTTGAGGAAAACTCACTTTGAAGGCAAGGCTAACAGTGAACTTGCCCAAACATCTCTAGTGGAAAATATATCGGAGGAAGATTGGAGAGGCCTCGTTAAACACTGGTCTGGTCCAAAGTATCAAGTATGTTATACGTATGTGATCAGATCACATGTTTAACTCCTATTTATGCATGTGCCTCGCAAATCTATCTTCTTGTAGGTGAACTGTTCAAAGAACAAGGCCATCCGTACGAAAGTGAAATTCCAACACACAACACGATCTTGTAGCTATATTGCACACTGCGAGGCTCTTGTAATTAGCTGATGTTTCACTCTTTTTGTTGTGCCATATTATCATATCTATATTGACTTGTTCGAAATGCAGAGGAAAGCCCGCAAGGACCAAAAAGTACATGAACCAAATGTTGTGGAAATCTTCAAGGACTGTCACACCAGCAATACGAAAGGCATGACTACACCAGACAAAGCCGCTATTGTAAGTCCTTAATCCTCGTGCCTTTTAACTACTACTTACTCTGCCTCATGCATTGAACTGCAAGGTTTGCAGCCAATGTCTATTACTCTTTTGAATTTTATACACAATTGTCTTAGCGTATCATTGCACCTTACAAGGTTTAAAAGAGAGGAGTGATGTTCCTTTGATCCTGATCTGTAATCTAGTTCCGTGCTGGACTTGCCCACACAACGTTACAATTGCATGTTTGTCTGTTCTGAGTTGTTTTGTGATATGAATGATGCCATACTATGCTTACCGTAATATAAACTTTGTCTCTTTATCCTTAGCTGCCAATACAATGTGAAGAAATAGACAATACATTAGCCATGGTACATGGTCATATGTTTGGAACCTGGTTTTATTATGTACTTTGCAGTAAAATACAACTAATATTTTACAGGGGTTCACCAGAATAAGTTCCGTATATAGACCAAAGCTATCTTGTTTGGTTTTAATGGCTCCTTAATATCTTCAGTTCTGGTACTACTAATGTAAAAACTCAACTTTTCAGCAAGCTATGGAAAAAATGGTGGAACCGCCACCTTCTGAAGGTGACGAGGCAACTATAACCGCAATGTCACCTCTTGCTACAGTGGGTCAGTACATGTCCACTAACAGTGCCAAAAGCATGTTCATGCGTAATACTAGGCTGGTTGTTAAGGAAATCTCGTCCAAACTGCCTCATGATCAAGATATGCAGGCTCAAAAAATGCTATATATGCGCTCCAGACACAAGTCCATTCCCTAACAGAGACCCTTTGTGAAACAAGGAGAGCCATTTTTCGATGTCGTCAAGATATGCATGGTTTTAAAACCAGACTATCAGACATTTTATATGTTGTTCAGGAGCCTAGGAGAAATGAAGGCGAAGGTTATGGTGCTCCATCAGATAGTACAACATGAAAACATAACAGTCAAGTCAAATGAACTGAGCTTCTGAACTTCTGGTGGTGCATTTATCTGCTAGACTATTAACTTTTATGTCAACCTTCCTTTTGTTTTATGGTTGTAATTTGTTTTGTTGTGATACAAAATTTGTTCTTAATGTGCAGCCATCGGCTGAAGAAAACAGCAAGCCATTTTTGTATAGTGTAGGGTGTTCCCTATATTTGCACTGGTGGAAAACTTTGATCCCCAGTGGATGTAATATGTGCAATTGCCTTAATAGCCTAGCATTAGTTTCGTGCTCATATATTTCCTAGTATTTTTTTCCCTGGTCTGCCAATGGACGCAACAACCATGGGCCATATACGGACCGTGGTAACCTTGAGCCTGCTACAAGCCCTAGGATCCATGGGCCTCCTACGGTTCGTTGGATAAATGGTCTCCAACAGGTCGTAGAATCGGTGGGCCTTGGGCCGTCAGATAAATGGGTCCACATGGGCCATAAACGAGCGTAATTTGTATTGGGCCAGCACCTTAATGGGTCGTTAACAGGTCGGAAGACTGCAAAGGCTTAATTCTTTCACGGGCATGATAGGTCGTTAATGGGCCAGAATATAGGACGGACTGGAAACGGCACAATGGTTTAACAGGCCACAAATGGGCCGATTTTAACCATGGCCCGAATTTGGCCCATTAGGGGAACAGGCCAGTAATGAGCCGGAAGTAATCGAGGGCCAGAAAGGAGCCCAAGAATGTATGGGCCATTAGTAGGCCGAAAGCTAACACAGGCTGGAAACGGCCCATGTGAATCATGGGCCGTTAACGGGTACAAAGAAATTTACTGTTCATTATGGGCCAGGGTCATCGTGGGCCACTAAAGGGCCTAAAGATATGAAAGGCCTCATATGGGCCGAAAGACGTTGTGGGCTATACATGGGTCGAAAGTGAAACGGGCTGGTGTTATATTCGACAGCCCACATGACGCTGTTGGGCCAATAACGGGAAAGGCCCTAACGGGCCATGAGTTATCGGGCCGTATAATGGGCTATATGCAAATAGACCATTAACAGGCTTTACATGGGCCGGCCTGCTAACTTTTGACCAAGTCAAACAGGTCGGCATTTATAAGCTAAATAGGCCAGTGTTGGGCCGTCGCATGTGTCGACATATCATACGCGCTTATCTGACCCAATGACGAGCTGACACGTGTTTCCTTCGGCAAATGAGAATTTTACACGTGGAAAATCCCCATTGGTCTGGGCTGTTAACGGGTTATCAGATCAAAAACCAGACCCGATAGCTTAACGGCGACCCATTACGGTGGATCCCACGTGCCGGTTACCCTTGAGGAAAGCACTTCCATGACACGTCATTCATCGTCATGGAAGTGCACACTTTCGTGATGATAATTTTGGTATTGTCATGGAACACTTCTACGACAGCACAGGTATGACTATCTTGATTCTGTCATAAATTGGTCATGGATGTACATACATACAGAAAACGTGACCTACTGTGACAAAACGCATTATCACGGAAGTGTTTTTTTTGTAGTGTAACCACCACGCGGGATCAGATATGGGCACTCGGCATCGTACGTTTCTTCTGAAAGCTCTGTCAGATGTCCAGTTCAGCATTGTGGGCATGTCGGTCCAGTGCCATCCAGGATGAGGTTGTGCTCGTCCCGGTTGGTCGCATAATGAACTGGAGTGCAAAGGGCGATGGCCCAAGACGCCAGAGCTCTTAGGATGTAGACCAACAGGGACCTCTCTATGGAGCGTAGGTAGGACTATGATATGTTGATCTTATGAGGCCGGCCATGAACTAGGAAAGTGTGTCCGACCAGAGTAATCAAGCCTGTTGGGTAAAGTGGTGCACCCCTGCAGGGAAGTTATCTATTCTAATAGCCGTGTCGACACTAATGGATGCTCGGAGATGTATTCCGGTCTATTACAACTAGAAATGGATACTTGAGACATGAGGTGGATATGATGGCTCTGGGATTGCTTTCTCGTATGGATTCGAGGAAGGATCTCTGGGTGTTAATGCTACAACATACTTATTACTTTTGCTATGTTACTCTTATCTCTTCTGATGTTGCAAGATGCTTGAAGATGCTAGTCTTTGATAGGCTAGGCATTCCCCTCTATTCTAGCATTATGCAGTTTGGTCAACAGAAATAGCTCATTCCTTTCATATTGATGCATACTTAGTCTAGATATGATGCTTGTGAGTACTTCAGATGAGTACTCGTGGTTGCTTTGCTACCCTTTTTCCCTTCTTTCTTCTTTCCTTCTGGTTGTTGCGACCAGATGACGGATCCCAGGAGCCAGCTGCCACCACCGACAGCTACTACTACCCAGACATTGCCTACTACTACATGGAGACCATTGACAACCAGGAGTAGGTAGGAGGCTCCTAGGCGGGAGGCATTTCCTTTTCGATCATTATTGATTTTGTTCTAGCCTTCTTAAGGCAACCTTGTTTAACTTATGGCTATACTCAAATATTGTTGCTTTCGCTGACTCGTTTGTTTTGAGGTTATGTATTCGAGCCCTTGAGGCCCCTGGCTTGTAATATGAAGCTTTTATTATTTCATTTTGTGTATAGAGTTGTGTTGTGATGTCTTCCTGTGAGTCCCTGGTCTTGGTCATACACATTGGCGTGTATGATTACTGTACGGTCAAATTGGGGGTGTCACACGCCCGTTCGGCTAGGAAGGAAAATGGAGAACCACTGCGATTGTACTTCTAGCTCGCCTGGTTAAGTACCTCAGTGGACAAAGTCGAAAACTGACTATCATAATATGCGAGCCGAGAACTGGTCGGCAATCCGATGACAAGTGTCACACTAAAAATCGATGGAGGTTACCCCATGTTATACGAAGGGTTTGTCTTCACACAATCCACATGATAATGGCCACCAACTCACCCGCCTGAACATCACACAACACAGGGGGCTAGTCACTAGCCTCGTAGTCAAGATCCTATGGCTAAGTGAAAGAAATAAAGTTGCATAGTCCGATTTCCTTGTTCCCCTCATGCACTACCACCTCCGAGCACCGAGACATAGACTAAGGCTCAAAGTGTGGAGGTAGGAACACACCTTCTAGCATCTACAAGGGGGTGAAGCTAATGACTGGTAACTTTCAGACTAAAACAGCCGCACGGGAGTCAACATAATTTAAAAAAAGCATGATAAACCATGCAACATACTTGCCTCTTAAATCACACAAGTTTCACTATTATCGATTACATGATAGCACATCTTTTGTGCATTGGGCCTCTATTGCCTGAGCATCATCCATTACAACGGGAAAATACATCTCAGGGCAACTATCCTCCTTCCCAATAGGTGTAGGTATTGTGGCCATCTTGGCCGGCTTGATCTTCGGAAAGTGCACCATGGTCTTTCTAAAGGCTATCCGGGCTCCCTAAATGCATATGGAGTGCTTCATGATACGTCCCCAATGTATTTATAATTTTTTGATTGTTCCATGTTGTTATATTATCATTCTTGGATGTTTTACAATGATTTTGTAGCAATTTTATATCATTTTTTGGGACTAACCTATTGACATAGTGCCAAGTGACAGCTTTTGTTTTCTACTTGTTTTTTACTTTGCAGAATATCAATATCAAACGGAGTCCAAATGCAATGAAACTTTTTGGAGAATTTTTTTGCACCAAAAGACATCCATAGGGCCAAGGAAGTCCACAGGAGAGGGCTCGTGGGGCCCACGAGGCACCAGGGCGCGCCCCAGCCTGCTAGTGCACCCTGGTGGGTAGTGGGGCCCATGGGGGTCCTCTCCACCGCCTCTCAGCTCTATCAATACTATGATATTCCAGAAACCCTAGGGGAGTCAGAGAAAAATAGTTTCGGCCACTACAACTTCAAGACCCACGAGATCCAATCTAGAGCCCTTTCCCGGCACTCCGCCGAAGAGGAACACTAGCACGAAGGGGTTTATCATCTCCATTGGTTCCTTTCCGATGATGCATGAGTAGTTTACCATAGACCTACGGGTCCATAGGCACTAGCTGGATGGCCTCTTCTCTCTTTTTGATCTTCAATACAATGTTCTCTTCGAAGATCTATTTAATGTAACTCTTTTACTATGTGTTTGTTGGGATCCGATGAATTTGTGAGTTTATGATCCGGTCTATTTGAATTTATATCCATACATGATTATTATAGCCTCGTATTTCTTCTTCTATATTTCGGTTTTGTTTGGCCAACTTGATTGATTTATCTTGCAATGGGAAGAGGTGCTTTGTAATGGGTTCGATCTTGCGGTGCTCAATCTCAGTGACAGAAGGAGACATGACATGAATGTATTGTTGCTATCAACGATAAAATTTTGGGGTCTATTCCTACATGAATAGATCTTGTTTACATCATGTCATCGTTCTTAAGGCATTACTCCATTTCTTTATGGAACTTAATACACTAGATACATGCTGGATAGCGGTTGATGTGTGGAGTAATAGTAGTATATGCAGGTAGGAGTCCGTCTACTAATCTTGGACGTGATGCCTATATACATGATCATTGTCTTGGATATCGTCATAACTATTGACTTCTCTATCAATTGCCCAACAGTAATTTGTTTACCCACCGTATGATATTTTCTCGAGAGAAGCCACTAGTGAAACCTACGTCCCCCGGGTCTATTTCTCATCATATACTTGCATATCTATATTGCTATTTGTGTTCCCAATTTATTTGCTTCTTTTTTCAGATCTATATTATCAAAAACTCAAAAAATACCTTGTTGCGTTTTATTTGATTTTATCTTATTTGCATCTATCAATCTATCTTTTTATCACACCACCTTACCCACGAGGGGTTGACAACCCCTCTACACGTCGGGTTGCGAGGATTTGTTGTTTGTGTGCAGGTGCTGCTTACATAGCTTGCTTGGTTCTCCTACTAGATTATTAACCTTGGCTTCATAACTGAGGGAAATACTTACTGCCGTTGTTCTGCATCATCCACTCCTCTTCGGGGAATTTACTAACGCGTTTCACAAGTAGCAGGAAGAATGTCTGGCGCCGTTGCCAGGGAGGATCCAGTCAAGATCTATCAGGTTCTCACACATAAACTCTCATATCCTTGCAATTTACATTATTTGTCATTTGCCTCTCATTTTCATCTCCCCATTTTCTAAAACGTTTTTACAAAAAACACAAAAATATTTGCCGTTTTATTTTCCTTTTTCCGTTTGTCCTTTCCGTGCCAGATATATTGTTCTCTTGTGTTCTTGTTTGTGTAACCATGATGTCTCAAGAAAACACCAAGTTGTGTGATTTTTCCAACACTAATAACAATGATTTTATTAGTACGTCAATTGCTCCTCCCGTAGCTAGTGCGGAATCTTATGATATTAATGCCACTTTGTTGAATCTTGTTATAAAAGAGCAATTTCCGGTACTCCTAATGAGGATGACGTGTCCCATTTGAACACTTTCATAGAATTGTGTGATATGCAAAGGAAGAAATATGTGGACAATGATATTGTGAAGTCGAAATTATTACCGTTCCCTTTGCATGATCGTACTAAAATTTGGTTTTCATCTTTGCCACGTAATAGTAAGTATTCCTGGGATAAGTGCAAAGATGCTTTTATCACGAAGTATTTTCCTCCCACAAAAATTATTTCTCTTAGAAATCAAATCATGAATTTTAAGAAACTTGAGCGTGAACATGTTGCCCAATCTTGGGAAAGAATGAAGTTGATGATAAGAAATTTCCCAACACATGGTTTAAGTTTTTGGATGATCATACAAAAAAATTATGCGGGGTTGAATTTTATTTCTAGAAATCTTTTGGATTCCACCCCGGGTAGTACTTTTATGGAGATTACTTTGGGTGAAGCTACTAAATTTCTTGATAATATTTATTATGGCTAACTATTCACAATGGTGTGCTGAAAGAGCTCCTACTAGTAAAAATGCTAATTAGGTTGAAGAAATTAGCACTTTGAATGTTAAAGTTGATGCTCTTATGAAGTTGGATGCTAGTAAAAATGCTCCTATTCATCCTAATGATGTGCCTTTGTCTACTTTTATTGAGCAAAATAATGATCCCATAGATGTGAATTTTGTCTCGCAAAACAACTTTAATAATAATGCTTATAGAGGTAATTTTAATCCTAGGACGTTTCCTGGAAATTCCTCTACTAGTTATGGAAATTCCTATGGTAATTCTTATAATAATAATAATAAGATTCCCTCTGATCTTACGAATAATATTAAATAATTTATCAACGCGCAAAAAAAATCAACACTATGATTGAAGAAATGTTGAATAATACTGATGACATGGCTAGAAGCATTGATAGAATTTCGGATGATGTAGAAAATGTCAAGATTAAGAAAATTCCACCCAAAGTTGACATCAATGAATCAGTCAAAGCTTTAAATGTTTCTATAGATGAAAGTAAGAAAAGAACCGCTATGCTTAGAGCTAAAAGAGATTTTTTAGAAGAAAAAAAATGTTTCCCTATTGCTTTCACAACAATGATGAAGAATTTAAAATGATTGGTGTTTCTCCTATTGATTCCTTGTTTAGTGAAATTTAAAGTGATGACGAGGGAACTAAAGAAGAGTCAACTTTAGTCAGAAGGTGTTCCCATGTTTTGGACGGTGAAAATCTTATTGAAATATTTCATGAAAGTGAGTTCATAGAGGTAAAAACTTTAACTAGTGATGTGCCCACTCCTTTGGATGACAAAGACTTTAATTATGATAGTTGCTCATTGATTGAGCGTATTTCTTTGCTGCAATCTATGATCAATTCACCCATTGCTTATGAATAAAACAAATCTTTTACTAAACATTTTGCCGAAGCAGTAATGAAATCTTTGGAATAAAAGCTAGAATTAGAGATTTCTACTCCTAGAAAATTACATGATGAATGGGAATGTACCATCAAAATCAAGATAAAAAATTATGAGTGTTATGCTTTGTGTGATTTTTGTGCTAGTGTTTCCACAATTTCGAATTCTCTATGTGATGTGCTTGGTCTTATCAATTTGGAAGAGTGTTCTCTTAATTTGCACTTGGCGGATTCTACTATTAAAAAGCCTTTGGGAAGAATTAATTATGTTATTATTCATACAAATAGAAATTATATGGAAATAGACTTTATTCTTCTTGATATTGATTGCAATCTGTCTTGTCCAATTATTCTTGGGAGACCGTTTTTACAAACTATAGGTGACGTGATAGACATGAAAGAAGGGAATATCAAGTTTCAATTCCCACTAAGAAAGGGTATGGAACACTTCCCTAGAACCAAGATTAAATTATCATATGAAGCTATATGAGGGAAACCTATGGATCCACCCAGAAAGATGACATCACGTAAGAGTCTATGCATTATGCCTAGCTAGGGGCATTAAACAATAGCGCTTGTTGGGAGGCAACCCAATAGTTATCTTTTTGCTTTTTGGTTTTTATTCTGTTTCAATAAATACCCATTATTACTTCTATAATGATTGTGCTTTTGGTGTTTTAATTAGTGTTTGTGTCAAGCAAAGCCTTTGGGATTGATTTGGGTGAGAGTTGATTTCATTCGGTGCATCAACAGAAATTTTCACGTCCAGTAGCAGAATTGTTGTCAATTGCTAGAGCGTTAAAAATTGTTGAAATCTTGACAGATATTTTATATACAAATTTCACACGTTTGCCTAATTTTTTAAAAAAAATAAGTACAGAAGTATGACAAAAAATATGTCTTTACAGACTGTTCTGTTTTTAACAGATTCTGTTTTCATTGCATTGTGTGCTTATTTTGATGAATCTATGGTTTGTATCGCAGAGTATAAGCCATGGTAAATTTATAAAACAATAGGTATAATGTAATAACAAAATTTGAATGGTTTTTCTACAGTACTTATAGTAAAGATGATTTTTATTATACTAACGGATCTCACGAGGTTTTGTTAAGTTTTGTGTGATTGAAGCTTTCAAGTTTTGGGTGAGATCGGGATGGATAAAGTAATAAGGAGTGAAAAAAGGCTAAACCTGGGGATGCCCATGGCACTCCAAGGTAACAAGGAGTATCAAGCAACTAAGCTTGGGGATGCCCAGGTAGTCATCCCCTCTTTCTTCTAACAAACATCGGTATTTTACTTGGAGCTATATTTTTATTCCTCACATATCATGAGTTTTGCTTGGAGCGTCTTGTATTATATGTGTCTTTGCTTGTTTTTATTTTTAGTTTGTCACAATCATCCTTGCTGGACACACCTTTTTGAGGAAGCCAAAATTATGCTATGATTTATTAGAATCGCTCTTTATGCTTCACTTAAAAAAATTAGAGCTATGGAATTGCTCTAGTGCCTCACTTATATCTTTTTGAGCACGGTGGTGCTGTTATTTTTAAGAAATATGCTCTCATGCTTCACTTAGATTATTTTGAGGATTAGTAGAAATTTTGAAGAAATCCTCTCATGCTTCACTTATATTATTTTGAGAGATGAAACTTTAAATAAACTTGTGCTCTCGTTCTTCACTTAAATTTGTTTGAGAGCTTGTTATTTGCAATGGCAATATGCTTTAAAAGAATTTGGTCCTAAAGTGATAGATATCCAGGAAAGATATAATAAAACTTTCATGAAGATCATTGGATATTAAACTTGATTCCTTGCAATAGTTTTGCGATATGATGATAGTGATATGTGAGTTATGTTGGCGAGTAATTATGCTTTAGTAAGAATATTAGTGTTAAGGGTTGTGATTCCCTATGCAAGCATGTTAATTGAATAGTTATGTAATTAAATTACATCCTACTTGTGTTTCATTATTCGGTGTTAATTAGTTATGTTTAATGCTCTTTTATGATGGTTTTCGTTCCTTAGTTGTTCGCTTCTCAATCTATTTGCTAGCCTTCACTTGTACTAAGCGGGAATGTTGCTTGTGCATCCAAATCCTAAAACCCAAGTTGTGCCAAATGAGTCCACCATACCTACCTATATGTAGTATTTCCATGCTGTCCTAAGCAAATTTGTATGTCCCAACTCTAATTTTCAAAATAAACTTATCTTTTGTGTGCCCATACCGCTCATGAAGCGGCGAGGGGTGGCCAATATTTTCCATGCTAAATAGGTTATTCTCAATATGAGTGTTTATTCACTTGTCATTGCACGAGTGTGTGGAGATAATAGGGATGCCCAGTCCCGAAATGCAAAAGTTGCTATAATAAATTCCTTGGTATGTGTTGTTATGGAAGGCGCCCATGGATACGGTTAGCCATGGATTTTGAAAGAATGGTGGAAAGGAAATAAACTTTATTTTTATGTTTGGGAACCACCTATGATTTATTTAGGATGGAAGATATTGGGAACTCTTAGTTGTTTTCGTTGAGAGAAAAGCATGCCACCCAAAATAATTTTATCTCTCAATTTAGGCTTTGAGCTCTGCCACCTCTACAAATCCCTACTTCCCCCTGCGAAGAGCCTATCTATTTACTTTTATGCACACACAAAATGTTGAGTCTCCATCTTCTCTTATAAAGCACCAACTACGGAACACTATTATCACACTTGAGCATTGGATGTAGCTAATATTTTGATGTGTTGCATGAATGGATCAATGATTGAGCATATTGGGCTAGGGATAACTTTCTTTCGCGTTGATATTTTGAAAGACATGGTTGCTTGTTGATATTGCTTGAGTATTAATGTCTTCATGTCAAATTATAGACTATTGCTTTGAATCATCTAAAGTCCATATGTCCATGCAACAAAGAAAAGAATATGATGAACATGTTAGGCAGCATTCTGCATCAAAATTTTGTTTTTATCATTTACCTACTCGAGGACGAGCGGGAATTAAGCTTGGGGATGCTGATACATTTCCAACATATCTATAATATTTTTTATTGTTCCATGTTGTTATATTATCATTTTTGGATGTTTTACAATCATTTTCTAGCAATTTTATATCATTTTTTGGGACAAATCTATTGACATAGTGCCCGATGCCAGTTGTTGTTTTCTGCTTGTTTTTTACTTTGCAGAATATCAATATCAAATGGAGTCCAAATGCAACGAAAGTTTTTAGAGAATTTTTTGGGCCAGAAGACATCTAGAGGGCCAAAGAAGACCACGAGAGAGGGCCTATGGGGCCCACGAGGCACCAGGGCGTGCCCTAGCCCCCAAGCATGCCCTGGTGGGTCGTGGGGCCCATGTTCGGTCCTCTCCATCGCCTCTCGGCTCTATATATACTTAGATGTTCCGGAAACCCTAGGGGAGTCAAAGAAAAAATGTTTCAGTCACCACAAGTTCCAGAACCACGAGATCCAATCTAGAGCCCTTTTCCGGCACTCCGTCAGAGAGGAACATGATCACGGAGGGGTTCATCATCTCCATTGGTGCCTCTCTGATGATGCGTGAGTAGTTTACCACAGACCTACGGGTCTGTAAGCAATAGCTAGATGGATTCTCTCTTTTTTTGGTCTTCAATACAGTGTTCTCTTCGGGAGATCTATTTGATGTAACTCTTTTGCAGTGTGTTTGTTGGGATCCTATGAATTGCAAGTTTATGGTCAGATCTATTTTCATTTATATCCATACATGATTATTATAGCCTCGTATTTCTTCTTCTATATTTCAGTTTTGTTTGGCCAACTTGATTGATTTATCTTGCAATGGGAAGAGGTGCTTTTTAATGGGTTCGATCTTGAGGTGCTAAATCTTAGTGACAGAAGGAGACACGACACGCATGTATTGTGGTTGATCTGCAGGGTATGTCGCGTGCTTCATGCGATGTGGCAAGGGGCGGAGGTTCGTGGTGCATGGTGGGGCGAGGTCACACAATGCGCATTGGCACGGTTCAGGCGGTTTGGTCGAGGCACCGGCGAAGTGTGGTGTGGATGCGGTAGGGTACGCATCTTGGGCTGGTAGCTAGGGCGGACTCCTTCGGCCTCTTTGTATCAAGACCGGCCTGGTGGCGGCTCTTGGCAGCGACGTGCAGACGAGGCATCTCTTCCTGATGTGGTGATGTGGTTGTAGTTTTGGGCTGACAAGGTGGAGGACGCGTGGAGGTACAACGAGGGAAGGCGGGCTGCCGGATTGGTTGTCGACCGGAGGACTATGAGGGTTGGGTGAAAACTCGTCTCTAGCCATGTCCAGAGCCTTTCACAGCGTTGTCCATGGATGTCATAATCTTCTTGAAGGCATCGGCAGGATGCTCACTCTTCTTCTGTGAGGTACAGCTCTGGGGGAAACCCCAGACCTAGCGGGCCGGTCGTTGGCGGCATATTAGCATCGCTTACCTCTCGAGGGCATCGATTTTGGAGTTCAATCCGGTCAGAGGGGCCACTTGGTGTCTTGGGAGGTTGGTGGTAGGCGTCGATGTGGCGTCAAGGCTTTTGTGGCAACGATGATGGGGCAAGTGAAGTCAAAGGCATTGCGGTGGTAGTCGGCTCTTCTCCGTCGTGTTCGTGGGATTACCTCGATTTGGTTGTTGTGGTGAAGTCGGAGTTGCTGCTGCGGGGCCCCTATGGCAATGATGATAGGCAGTAGGTGGTCCGTTCGGTGGTCTTCACGACGCCATTCTTGCTTGGTTCTACTTTGGATCTTTCCTTCAGATTCGGAGCTGCGTCGCCCTTGATGCGGGTGCCTGACACTACTAGAAAAAGGGCTATATATGGGATTGACACTAATGGCGCACTACTAATGGCGCACCACCTTCTGGTACGCAATTAGAGTTGAATACACTAATGGCGCACCTGGCTCAGGGTGCGCCATTAGTATAAAAAAAAATTCATTTTTCGAACATACTAATGGCGCATCCAGACACAGTGCGCCATTACTAGTTGTAACTAGTAATGGTGCACCAGTCACAGCGTGCGCC
This sequence comes from Secale cereale, assembly GCA_902687465.1. Lineage (NCBI taxonomy): Eukaryota > Viridiplantae > Streptophyta > Magnoliopsida > Poales > Poaceae > Secale > Secale cereale. The sequence goes on from LR738711.1 coordinate 361,226,753, forward strand.
ACTACTGTTGTTTTTTTATTATATTTTTTATTCTTTTTTTTGCAACACTACTAATGGCGCACTGTTCCACAGTGCGCCATTACTAGTTTAAACTAGTAATGGCACACTTTGGGACAGTGCGCCATTAGTATGTTTTTTTTTGTTTTTTTTTTGCAAAACTACTAATGGAGCACCACCAGAAGGTGCGCCATTAGTAACCTGGGTTACTAATGGCGCATTTTGAGGTGGTGCGCCATTAGCAAGTGGCACCAATAAGATATTTTGGACAGCCACTCCTACCCACACTCACTTTCTCCCCACTTCATTCTCTCCACCTCCTCCTTGTCTCGGGTGCCTCCTCTTTTTCACCTCATTTCCACCATAGATTCATTCAAATTAAGTGGTTAAATTACCTTGTTTTGATAGGTAAGTAAGGGGGGAAGCTATATTTATGTTGTTCTCCCTACAACAATGTGCACATGCACTTTTTATGGCCCAGCTAGATCTATGTATGTTCATGGTGTTGCATATGTTTGTGGTGTTGCATATGTGTTTGTGTTTGGAGGTGTACCGGTATTTGAAATGCGATAGTTGCCAATATTTTGCCGGAATGTTTATTCATTTCTGTTTCAGCGAGAATTTTGGCATTAAGCATTCTTTTTGGTCCTACTTTTAGGGAAAGTCATGCCAAATTTTTTCTTGGTTCTAAAATATCGTTTTGCTCT
>LR738711.1:361233188-361306005 GCA_902687465.1 Secale cereale
CGAGCCCCTCGACTCTGCCGCGTCCTCGCCACCTTCGTCGAGCAACAATGCCGCCGCCCGGAGCTACACCGGCGACCAATCCAGAGGCAGGTAGCCACCACTCCTCCCTCCTTCCTCTCGCATCCTCTCTTTTTTCCAGAGCATGTTCAAGTTTAAATATCTGGTTGTTCCCCTGCATTTTAAGAAATTAAGAGGAACTTGTCATATAGGGGCAAATTAATCTTACTTACAACTTGCATAGCCAGCATTTCCCACATATTTGATGTTCATTCCCTAAGTGTACTATTGCTGCCATTACCTTCCAGTTCCAGATGTCCCATTTCTCTTGGTTGTATGGGTGTCCCTAATTTTAGGGGTTTTAACTTGGCCATGGTGGCCTCTTGGAGTAAAAGATTCGTTGATGATAGGCCTAGTGACTGGAAGAATGTTCTTTGGTTCAAGTATGGTACTGACAAACCTAACATTTTGTGGGCTTACCCAAGGTCTGGGTTGGTGTTGTTTTAAAGCTATTATTTATGAGATGTGTAGATGAACAGAGCTACAATAGTTGGCTTGAATTGTTGTCTTTGGTTCAAACTAAAACCCCCTTCTTCTGACAGTGATACTCCTATTTGGATGCTTGAACCTTCTGATGTATTCCCTCCGTCCCAAAATACTTGTCATCAAAATGGACAAAGAAAAGATGTATCTATTAGAATTAAAATACATTGCCTTCTGTTTTCTAGTTTGTTAATTAAATTCAGTTAACTCCATGCAGTTACTAATCCATAGGCAGCATATCGTCTTTGTTTACTGTTGCAGTTTAGTAGCGTGTCTTTGTTAATTAAATTCAGTTAACTCCATTAGTTAACTTCATTCAACTTATTATTATAAAAAATGTTATAACTATTTGTAGTCAAACTTCTTACCATCCGAGTCAAACTACATGTTAATTGAGTATTTTCACAGTCTCCAATGTGACTTCTGACCATTGCTTTATTTGAAAAATATGTTCTCTTTCGTAATGGATCTTATCAATGTGGTACTGTCAAAAGACACAAAAAGCTGTTGATGTAACTGCAAGCACATGAAAGAGCTCATCTATATGTCATCTTCATACATATACTTGATACAGTTAACTAGTTTCAGCTTCAGTACACTGAGATTTTAGCTTAGTTGTCTTACAAATTAAAATTGGTCAGTGAATTTTGTGTTTTCTTGCTTGGAAGTGACTGCCACAATATTTTGGTAGATTTGTGAATCAAATCAACAAGGTCGATCTGATTTATGTGATGGGTAATTGAAATTGAAATTGACATGTCTTGTTCTTATTACTATATCATAGCGACAATAGATACAGATTCATGTTCATGCACATAAGCTTGTTATTATTGCTGCTGCTTTAATTTGTTTGTACTGTAACATCTTATAGCTTCACTGGTCCAATCATCTACTGGAAATATCCATGTTTAGACATGGCAGATTTCCCCACTTTGCACTGCTGGGTTTTGTCTCCGACCATCGTGTCATGATGATTTTGCAGGTACCCCAGGAGGCCCTTGAGTTTGCTGGAATGTCGATTAACTTCCGTTCCGGCAAATTCGGGTACTCCATATGTCCTATTTTCAGCAAAGGTCATGCTGAAATTTTCCGTGAATTTTAGCATGACTTTGCTAAAAATAGGACATATGGGGTACTTGTGACTAATGCATGGGCCGGGGTATCTTAGTAGTTAATTCAGTAGGATCAACTGCCTCTTTATTCTAGCTACATTAAACCATAGGCGGCAATAGAGCCAAGTGATTAGGCCCAACTTAGAATTCTCCTTCCCAGCTTAGCTTTTAGGATGCCTCGGTGTCGACAAACCATAAATTATAAAACCTTGGCTTTTAGGGTGCCTCGGTGTCGATAAAAACCAAAATGATGAAAGCTTAGGCTTTTAGGGTGCCTCGGCGTCGAAAAACCCTCAATGATAAAAGCTTAGCTTTTAGGATGCCTCGGTGTCGACAAACCCTAAATGATGAGACCATGATCTTGTTCCTTGACAATAACCAACTTTTGACCAAACTTTTTTCCTATTTAGAGAGAAACATGGCCAACAACGATGAGGCCGGGGGTTCGGGCGGCAAGGCATTCTGGGAGCTATCCCAGGAGATGGAGGAACAACCTCACTTGTATGAGGATGCCGCCTTCCCCACCGATCCTGAGACCACTGATGGTACCGCCGAGGATGACCCCACTGATGGTGCCGCCGAGGATGCCGATGGTGCCGCCGAGGATGCCACCACTGATGATGGCGGCGCACGCACAGATGGCAGCCAACCGAAGAGGCAACGGAAGGACCGGCGCCCGACCGTGCTCCGCACCCTCAAGGAGGAATTTACTGAAGTGGACTCCGACGGGAATCCAACGGCGCCCGAACAAATAGTCAAGGGGTACTCGGTTCAGCTCGGGTGCATTCTCCGGAGCACCGTCTCGATCAACACCGAGAACCTGAGGCATCCTGACCGTGGGAATTTGCGCGACCTCCTCTTCACGAAGCTGCACGAACGATACAAGTTCCCGACTGAATTTGAAAACACAAGCCTCAAAGGGAATAAAGTGAACAATACCGCCCTCACGAAGATGAGCACGGCCCTGTCTACTTGGGAAAGCAATGTGAAGAGAATGATCGAGAAAGGTGAGAGTTATGAGAAGATCAAGGAGAAAAATCCTTCGATCACCGAAGATGACTACAACGACTTCAAGATCAAGTGCTCGAGCACCGCAACCTCCGAATCAAGTCAGTTGGGGAAAGAAATGTGGGAGCTGAACTTAGGGGAACACACACTCGGTCCCGGCGGTTACAGAGTGGCGGAGCCTATATGGGACAAGGAGGAGGTGGACCGTGCCGAGCAAGGCCTACCGCCCCTCTTCGATAAGTACGGTGACAAGCAGACCAGGAACTTTGTCAGGGCACGGTACAAGAAGGACCCGAAAACAAAGGAGCTTACCACGGATCCGAAGACCAGGGCGCTTGAGCTTGTTCTGGTAAGGAATACACCCCCGCGTAATTAGCTCCATATGGTTTCATTCTAATTAATGAAGCCAAATTTCTAAATGGTTCACATTCCTTTCGCAGGCGACTGAAAGCAGTAGCGCGGGGTCGACTAAGAGCAACCCTTGGGACACCACTCTAAATAGGGCGTTGAATGTAATGAAGAAAAAGGATAAGCTCAGTAAGCCGACGTCAGCTGGTCGTGTGGCCGGCAAAGGCTTGTCCACAAAATGGTCGTCATACTATAACGCTGGTGGGCGAAAGGAGAAAAAGACCAGCTCAGAAAGCCAGGCGCGCGAGGTTCAAGAACTCAAGGCACAGGTGGCACGGATTCCGGAGATTGTCCAAGAGCAAGTGCAACAACAACTCGGAGCGACGATCACCGCCATTGTGCCTACCTTGATCGAGGGGTTGCATGCGTGGATTGCGGGTGGCCAACGGGGGCCGCCCCCGATTCCCAGCTTCACGGCCAGCAACTCGCAGAACGCGATGGCGGGGCCATTGGTGTCTCCGGCGGAGGCGGCATTGGTGTCTCCGACGCCGGCATGGGAGCTTAATGCACCCCGGGTGTACGCCGGCCGGCACCTCTGCAGCAAGCGGCCCCTCCGTCAACTGCACGCCCGCTGTTGGCGGTGCCTCGACATTAGCCAAGCTCGACGCCATCATCATGGTAACTAATTAAGCCTCTCTTGGCCGAGGACTTCATCTCCTTGCCTTTGAATGGGCATCCCTGACGCCCTACATGTTTTTGCAGGGCGCCGCCGACGTTCCGTGCACTCTCCTGCACTTCGTGAACAACGAGTTGGTCGATGTCGCCAAGGGCAAAATCGTTCAACCGGGCAACCCCGTGTTCCACGGTACTAGGATGCCACCCAACCTGTTTAGGGTTCAACTGGTTCGGGTGCTGTCAGGCTGCGACGAGTTGTTACCTCCGATTCGACCCGTCGGGGCCGACGATGATGACGTGATGACCCTCAGCGCCTGCCTGAGCTAGCCCCTGCTTTGGCCGAAGAGCCAGATTCGTTTGGGGGCGGGGGACACCACCCCAAAGATAACACCGCCAGTCGTGCCGGCGCCAAGTAGGCCCCATGGCAAGACCGCCGCAATGGTGCCGGACATCCCTATGCCACTGGATCCAAACATGCATATGGCACAGGATCCGAACGACGACGACGACAACGACGATGATACATTTGCCAACGTCGATCAGTACTTTGCCGATCATGGGTACGGTGGCGACTTCATGGGGCCTCCTTCTCAAGAACCCAACCCTACAAAAGACGTGCGCGATCTAGCTGGTACCGCGGAGAAACCAAGTTGCAACAGGCGTCGTCTGCCGTTCAGTTCTTAGGAGACGCTTACAGCTGCCGACTTCACCGAGCCTCAGATAGGCGAGGTGCGAAATATTATCAGCCCCAACACACTCAAGAAGGCGGTCTGTGAGCAGAACTCGGTCCCATTACAGGAGAAGAAGAAGACACGCAAAAGAAAGACTAACAAGGGTGCGAGCTAGCCGGCACCGAGTACGATCCGTGCTCAGGACGGGCCACCTTCACCTGAGGATGTAATGAGGAGGGTGCATGTGGCGGGTAGGCCGATGCTATCGAGAAATATGCTCGATGCTGCAACCGGTGCTATGCGGAGTCTGCATGACAGTGTTCCTTATTTGGAGAAGCGGCGTCTCAGAGAGAAGGATGTGGCATACCCGGTTTTCGCGGCTAAGGTGCCAGAGGGCAAGGGCTTTGTGGATAACTCCATCGGGGGTACGATCGTCCTGTGGTTTGATGACATCTATGCTATGTTAAACCTTCATCCGCTGCACTACACCTTCGTTCGGCTATTTTCGCTGAGTATGGAGATGCGGATCATTCGTGACAAGACCCCGGACATCGTGATAGTCGACCCCTTCTACATGCGTGCCAAGATCTTGGGCAGCGCTGGGGACCGACAAGTCGCGAGTTCTTACCTCGAAGGCATCATTCTGGCAAACTGAGATAAGGATAACTTCCTCGTGCCTTACTTTCCCGAGTAAGTCCTCCCCTCAACCGCCCCGTAACATATGAATTCTTAGATTTCGATCGTTTTTCTTTTAACATTTCGTGTTTTCTGCAGTGACACACATTGCACGCTCATCCTCCTAAGCCCCAAATATTCCATGGCCACGTATTTCAACTCGGACCGTCAGTCGAACGTAGACTACACAAATGTCAAGAAGGTTCTTGATGATGTTCTCCCCGGCTACGCCAAATCTGGAGGCACCTTCACCAGGCCTATTCGTAAGACCGGCAAGCATGTGTTCTCCCACAATACGACGTTCTGCTGCGTCAAGCAGCCGCCTGGCGGTCAGAAGGGTGCCTACTATGCCATCCATCACATGCGGGCGATTGTACGGGGCCATCATCAACTTCTGCTACTGAGTAAACTCAAAGATTGGGCCGCGAGCGTGTCGGCAATCCAGGACGCGGACATCAGACAAGAATTCTTTCTCATCTAGTCGGAGTTTGCGGAAATCATCCATCAAGATGTCCTTTGTACCTCGGGGCAGTTCTACCTCAGAAATCAACCGTCCAACAGTGACATCGACACAATGCTACAAATGCAGGCTGACAATGCCCGCGATTACATGACTCCCACGATAGACGGCGGCTTCATCCACGCTCCGGTCCCTTGAGTCGAGTCGAAAGTAGTGATGCTGTGTCTAGTTCTGAAACATCGATTGGCTCATGTTGTAATTAAACTTTAATGAACTTGTAGTATGTCTCTTTGGTTTTGACTGTTGTTCAACTTAGATGTAATCGATGCTATTAATGTCTTGCTTTTCTCTTCCAATCGTTCTGTTGCATACTTATATATTGCTTATGTATTGTCTGTGAATTGGTACTAACGTTTCGTTTCGCTAGTGCATAGCGATGTCGTCGTATGTCATGTACAAGGGTAAGGTTCCCGGAGTCTACGACGACTGGGAGGAGTGTCGGAGACAGGTTCATCGATTCAGCGGTAACAGTTACAAAGGGTACACCACTAGGGCCGAGGCGGAATCTAGATACGCCCGCTATCTAGCGAGAGAGGGGAGGGAGCGTTGGAGGAACCGGATGAAGACGAGTTTCATCGTGATGATGCTCATCGTGATGACCGCAGCTCTCTTCTATGTGATGGTAGTTTAGATGATCGATATCGACTTGTAATGTGAAGACAAACTCGCTACTCGCGGTCTCGAGACTTGTAATATAATGTTCTATCTTTGTTCGGTCTTTTGAATTCGGAGACTAATATGATGAATTGTATTCGGAGACTAATATGATGAATTGTATTCAGAGACTAATCTTTTATTGTATTCGATGAATCTGGTGTTGATGTGTGTTGTCTATATTTTGTCCAATAATACATTTTGTAACCTGTGCAAAAAACATAAAATTAAAAAATAAATAAATAAACCTAATATTCATACTAATGGCGCATCACATCACAGTGCGCCATTAGTATGCCAAAGGATACTAATGGCGCATCATTAAACAGTGCGCCATTAGTATGCAAAAGTTACTAATGGCGCATCATTAAGTAGTGCGCCATTAGTATGCCAAAGCACCTGGGTATATATGGCCCCCTGGGAGGCATACTAATGGCACACCGTGGTATATACTAATGGCGCGTCTGTGGTGCGCCATTAGTATACCAGATACTAATGGCGCACCAGAGGTGCGCCATTAGTAAAATATACTAATGGCGTGGCACTAATGGCGCACCACTAATGCGCCATTAATGGCCAAAATAGGTGCGCCATTAGTAGGCCTTTTCCTAGTAGTGTGAGTTCTAACATGGATCTTCATGTATTCCTACACGGCCTTTGTGGTGAGGGTTGGGTTGGCGCTCGTTCACGGCAAAGTCGGAGTCGCTTGCACAAGGATTAGGGATGGTGACGCCTGATTGGGGATAAGTGATGACGATGACGCTTGTTACGCCCCCGATTTGACCGTACACTAATCATGCACGCAAATGTATACGACCAAGATCATGGATTCATTGGTAGATATCACAACACAACTCTAGACACAAATTAAAGTCATACAAGCTTCATATTACAAGCCAAGGACCTCGAGGGCTCGAATACATAAGCTCGAAAGTGCAATAGTCAGCGGAAGCAACAATATCTGAGTACAGACATAAGTTAAACAAGTTGCCATAAGATGGCTAGCACAAACATGGATACATATCAAAAAGGGCAAGGCCTCCTACTTGGGAGCCTCCTAACTACTCCTGGTCGTCGGCGGCCTCCATGTAGTAGTAACCTCCATCTGGGTAGTAGCAGTCATCAGCGGTGGCATCTAGCTCCTGGGCTCTACCATCGGGTTACATCATCCGAGAAGAAAAGAAAAGGGGGAGAGGGATCAAAGCAACCATGAGTACTCATCCAAAGTACTCGCAAGCAAGGATCTACACTACATATGCATTGGTATCGGTAAAAAGAGGTCATACCTGTGGGCTAAACTGCAGAATGCCAGAATAAGGGGGATAGCTAGTATTATCAAAGACTACGCTTCTGGCAGCCTCCATCTTGCAGCAGTAGAAGAGAGTAGCTGGAATGGTAATAGGTATCATCGTATACCATAATCCTACCCGGTGATCCTCTCCTCATCACCCTGTGAGAGAGCAATCACCGAGTTGTATATGGAACTCATCTGGGTGTGTTTTACTAAGTATTCAGTTCTAGTTATCAGAGGTCGGAATACAGCTCCAAGTCATCCTCTTACCGTGGACACAGCTCTTCGTATAGATCACTCCCCTACAGGGGTGCACCACATAACCCGACACACTCGATCACTCTGGCCGGACACACTTTCTTGGGTCATGCCCGGCCTCGGAAGATCAAAACGTCGCAGCCCTACCTAGGCCCGACAGAGAGTTCAGCACGCCGGTCTATATCCTCAGCGCGCAGGGGTCTTGGGCCCATCACCCTTTGCACTCCTACACGTTGTGAGGGCGGCCGGTGAGAAGACTTGGCAGCCTCTGATACGTCTCCAATGCATCTATGATTTTTTATTGTTCCATGCTATTATATTATCAAGTTTGGATGTTTTATATGCATTAATATGTTATTTTATATTATTTTTTGGACTAACTTATTAACCAGTGTCCGGTGCCAGTTTCCGTTTTTTCCTAGTTTTTGGCTTTCACAGAAAAAATATATCAAATGGAGTCCAAATGGAATAAAACTTTACGATCATTTTGCTTAGACCAGAAGACACCTACGAGACTTGGAGTAGGGTCCAAGGGAGCCACGAGGAGGCGACAAGCCGTAGGGTGCGCCCCAGGGGGGGCGCCCCCGGGGCTTGTGGCCCCCTCAGGAGTCCCCTGCATCGACTCTTTGGCCTAGAAATTCCCAAATATTCCAGAAACCCTAGGGGAGTGGCCAAAAATACTTTTCCATAGCTCTAGATCTCTTTTCCTGTGAGATCCCATCTTGCGGCCTTTTCCGGTACTCCGCCGGAAGGGGGTTTGATCATGGAGGCATCTACATCAACCTTGCTACCCCTCCGATGATGTGTGAGTAGTTTTCCACGGACCTACGGGTCCATAGCTAGTAGTTAGATGGCTTCTTCTCTCTCTTTGATCTTCAATACAATGCTCTCCTTGATGTTCTTCGAGATCTATTCGATGTAATCTTATTTTGCGGTATGTTTGTTGAGATCCGACTAATTGTGGATTTATGATCAGATCATCTATGAATATTATTTGAGTCTTCTCTGAACTCTTTTATGCATGATTAAGATATCTTTGTATTTCTCTTCTATCTATCGATTTGGTTTGTCTAGATTGGTTTTTCTTGCAATGCGAGAGTTGCTTTGTGATGGGTTCAATCTTGCGGTGTACTTACCCAGTGACAGAAGGGGTGGCGAGTCACGTATTGTATTGTTGCCATTAAGGATAAAAAGATGGGGTTTATATCGTATTGCATGAGTTTATCCCTCTACATTATGTCATCTTGCTTAAGGTGTGACTCTGTTTTCAAAACTTAATACTCTAGATGCATGCTCGATAGCGGTCGATGAGTGGAGTAATAGTAGTAGATGTAGGCAGGAATCGGTCTACTTGCACGGATGTGATGCCTATATTCATGATCATTGCCTTGGATGTCTTCATAACTTTGCATGGTTCTATCAATTTCTCAACAGTAATTTGTTTACCCACCATATGCTTTCTTCGAGAGAGAAGCCTCTAGTGAAACCTATGTCCCCCGGGTCTATTTTCCATCATATATTTCCAGATCTATAAAACCAAAAACCAAAAAATACCTTGCTGCAAGTATTTTGTGTTTACTTTATTTTGCCTTTTACTCTTTTATTTTAAATTTATCTCTAACAGATTTTACACTTGTAAGTGACCGTGAAGGGATTGACAACCCCTTTTCCGCGTTGTATGCAAGTCTTTGTTAGTTTGTGCAGGTGCATAGATTGGAGACTTGTTTGTGCCTCCTACTGGATTGATACCATGGTTCTCAACTGAGGGAAATACTTATCTCTACTTTGTTGCATCACCATTTCCTCTTCAAAGGAAAAATCAACACAAGATCAAGAAGTAGCAGCCTCCATTACAAAGGAGGGTGATTTACGCGGTCCAACTCGGCGCGCGTCGTTCACGTCTAGAAAGCTTCGGCTGATACTACGACACCGGTTTCCCATATCTTATCCCGCGTGGTAGTTAGTGTGTATAGGCCAATAACCAACTCATATCAAATATTGAAACTCGTTATGCGTGTTATTTTGAAATAACCGTGGACAACGACCAGGGACCAGGCCTGAAGGAAATATTCCCTAGGGGCAATAATAAAGTTGTTATTTTATATTTCCTTATATCATGATAAATGTTTATTATTCATTCTAGAATTGTATTAATCAGAAACTTGATACATGTGTGAATACATAGACAAAACGGAGTGTCCCTAGTATGCCTCTACTAGACTAGCTCGTTGATCAAAGATGGTTGTGTTTCCTAACCATAGACATGTGTTGTCATTTGATCAACGGGATCACATCATTAGGAGAATGATGGGATGGATAAGACCCATCCGTTAGCTTTGCATAATGATCGTTTAGTTTTATTGCTATTGCTTTCTTCATGACTTATCTGACTATGAGATTATGCAACTCCTGAATACCAGAGGAACACCTTGTGTGCTATCAAACGTCACAACGTAACTGGGTGATTATAAAGATGCTCTACAGGTGTTTCTGAAAGTGTTTGTGGTGTTGGCATAGATCAAGATTAGGATTTGTCACTCCGAGTGTCGGAGAGGTATCTCTGGGCCCTCTCGGTAATACACATCACAATAAGCCTTGCAAGCAAATGACTAATGTGTTAGTCACAAGATGATGTATTACGGAACGAGTAAAGAGACTTGTCGGTGACGAGATTGAACTAGGTATGATGATACCTACGATCGAATCTCGGGCAAGTAACATACCAATGACAAAGGGAACAACATATGTTGTTATGCGGTTCGACCGATAAAGATCTTCGTAGAATATATATAGGAGCCAATATGGGCATCCAGGTTCCGCTATTGGTTATTGACAAGAGCGGTGTCTCGGTCATGTCTACATAGTTCTCGAACTCGTAGGGTCCGCATGCTTAACGTTTCGTTGACGATATAGTATTGAATGAGTTATGTATGTTGGTGACTGAATGTTGTTCGGAGTCCCGGATGAGATCACGGACATGACGAGGAGCTCCGGAATGGTCCAGAGGTAAAGATTGATATATACGATGATATGGTTAGGCCAAGGGGTCAAGCCCACGGGGCATTAAGTTGGTGCAAAAGGAGTTTTGCGGAGGCCGGGGGGCCAAACGCCGGAGACCCTGGTGTCTGGCCCTGGGCCAGACGCCGAGACCCATGGCGTCTGTGCCAGATGCTAAGGATTGTGGTGTTTGGTCCTGGAGTCCGAATGAGACTCTTGCCTTTCGGGCAAAACCGACTTTGAGGAGGCTTTTGCTCCAAGTTACGACCCTAGGGATCAACATATAAATAGAGGGACGGGGCTAGTACCTGTAACACATCAAGATACACCAAGCCGTGTGACGGCAACCCCGACCGTCTAGTTTATCCTCCGTCTAGTTTCTATAGTGCTTGGCGAAGCCCTGTAGAGATTGTTCTTCATCAACAACCGTCACCACGCCGTCGTGCTGCTGGAACTCATCTACTACTTCGCCCATCTTGCTGGATCAAGAAGGCGAGGACGTCATTGAGCTGAATGCATGTGGAACATGGTGGTGTCGTATGTTCGGTACTAGATCGGGCCGGGTCATGAAGGTGTATGACTACATCAACCGCGTTGATAAACGCTTCCGCTTTGCGATCTTCAAGGATATGAAGATACACTCCCCCTCTCGTTGCTATACATCTCCTAGATATATCTTGCGTGATCGTAGGAAAAATTTTGAAATATTGCGTTCCCCAATAGTGGCATCATGAGCCAAGTTTATGCATAGATGATATGCACGAGTAGAACACAATGAGTTGTGGGCGATAATAGTCATACTTTGATTCAGCGGTATTGTAAGATGAAGCGGCCCGAACCGACATTATGCATACGCTTACGCGAGACTGGTTTCACCATTACGAGCACTCATTGCTTAAAGGTGACCGGCGGGTGTCTGTCTCTCTCACTTTATTTGAATCGAGTGTGGCTACGCCCGGTCCTTATGAAGGTTAAAACAGGACATACTTGACGAAAAATCGGTGTGGTTTTGTATGCGTAGGTAAGATCAGTTCTTGCTAAGCCCGTAGCAGCCACGTAAAACTTGCAACAACAAAGTAGAGCCGTCTAACTTGTTTTTGCAGGGCATGTTGTGATGTGATATGGTAAAGACGTGATGAGTTATACATTATTGTATGAGATGATCATGTTTTGTAAATTATCGGCAACCGGCAGGAGCCTTATGGTTGTCCCTTTATTGTATGAATTGCGAAGGCCATGTAATTTCTTTACTTTATCACTATGAGTTAGTGATAGTAGTAGTAGCAATAGTTGGCGAGACGACCATGGCGCTACGATGAAGATCATGGTGTCAAGCCGGTGATGATGGAGATCATGATGATGCTTTGGAGATGGAGATCAAAATCACAAGATGATGATGGCCATATCATGTCACATATTTTGATTGCATGTGATGTTTATCTTATTTTGCTTCCTATTTTGCTTAGTACGATGGTAGCATTATAAGATGATCCCTTACAAAATTTCAAGGTACAAATGTTCTCCCTGAGTATGCACCGTTGCGAAAGTTCGTCGTGCCGAGACACCACGTGATGATCGGGTGTGATAAGCTCTACGTTCAAATACAACGGGTGTAAGACAGTTTTGCACATGCAGAATACTCGGGTTAAACTTGACGAGCCTAGCATGTACAGACATGGCCTCGGAACACTGGAGATCGAAAGGTCGAGCGTGAATCATATAGTAGATATCATCAACATAAGATGTTCACCATTGAAAACTACTCCATCTCACGTGATGATCGGACATGGTTCAGTTGATTTGGATCACGTGGTCATTTAGATGACTAGAGGGATGTCTATCTAAGTGGGAGTTCTTTAGTAATATGATTAATTGAACTTTAATTTATCATGAACTTAGTCCTGGTAGTATTAGCATATCTATGTTGTAGATCAATAGCTCGCGATGTAGCTCCCCGTTTATTTTTATATGTTCCTAGAGAAATATAAGTTGAAAGATGATAGTAGCAATGATGCGTACTTGTTCCGTGATCTGAGGATTTTCCTTATTGCTGCACAGAAGAATTATGTCCTTGATGCACCGCTAGGTGACAAACCTGCAGATGCAGACGTTATGAACGTTTTGACAAAAGCTCGGTATGATGACTACTTGATAGTTTAGTGCACCATGCTTTACGGCTTAGAATCGGGACTTCCAAAATGTTTTGAATGCCACGGAGCATATAAGGTGTTCCTAAGAGTTGAAATTGGTACTTCATACTCATGCCCGTATCAAGAGGTATGAGACCTCTCACGCTACTTTTCCTACAAGATGGAGGAGAATAGCTCAACCAGTGAGCATGTGCTCACATTGTCTGGGTACTACAATCACTTGAATAAAGTGGGAGTTAATCTTCCAGATAAGATAGTGATTGACAGAGTTCTCTAGTCACTATCACCAAGTTACTGGAACTTCATGATAAACTATAATATGCAAGGGATGACGAAAGTAATTCCCTAGCTCTTCGCGATGCTGAAATCGACGAAGGTAGAAATCAAGAAAGAGCATCAAGTGTTGATGGTTAACAAGACCACTAGTTTCAAGAAAAGGGCAAAGGGATAGAAGGGGAACTTCAAGAAGAATGACAAGCTAGTTGTCACTCCCGTGAGGAAACCCAAAGCTAAAATCAAGCCTGAAACTAAGGGCTTCTAGTGCAAAGGAAATGGTCACTGGAAGTGGACCTGCCCTAGATACTTCGCAGATAAGAAGGATGGCAAAGTGAACAAAGGTATATTTGATATACAGATTATTGATGTGTACTTTACTAGTGTTCATAGCAACCCCTAGGTATTTGATACCGGTTCAGTTGCTAAAATTAGTAACTCGAAACGAGAGTTGTAGAATGAACAGGGACTAGTTAAAGGTGAAGTGACGATGTGTGTTGGAAGTGGTTCCAAGATTGATATGATCATCATCGCACACTCCCTATACTTTTGGGATTAGTGTAGAACATAAATAAATGTTATTTGGCATTTGCATTGAGCATGAATATGATTTGATCATGGTTGTTGCAATACGATTATTCATTTAATGTCATAGAATAATTGTTGTTATGTTTACATGAATAAAACCTTCGATGGTCATACACCCAATGAAAATAGTTTGTTGGATCTCGATCGTAGTAATACACACATTCATAATATTGAAGCCAAAATATGCAAAGTTTATAATGATAGTGCAACTTGTTTGTGGCACTGCCATTTAGGTCATATTGGTATAAATCGCATGAGGAAACTCCATGCTGATGGACTTTTGGAATCACTTGATTATGAATCATTTGATGCTTGCGAACCATGCCTCATGGGCAAGATGACTAAAACTCCGTTCTCCGAAACAATGGAGCGAGCAAGTGACTTATTGGAAATAATACATACTAATGAATGTGGACCAATGAGTGTTGAGGCTCGCGGTGGGTATCGTTATTTTCTGACCTTCATAGATGATTTGAGTAGATATGGATATATCTACTTGATGAAGCACAAGTCTGAAACATTTGAAAAGTTCAAAGAATTTCAGAGTGAAGTAGAGAATCATCCTAACAAGAAAATAAAGTTTCTACGATCCGATCGCAGAGGCGGATATTTGAGTTATGAGTTTGGCCTTCATTTGAAACAATATGGAATAGTTTCGCAACTCACGCCACCTGGAAAACCACAGTGTAATGGTGTGTCCGAACGTCGTAACCCTACTTTATTGGACATGGTTCTCTCTATGATGTCTCTTACCGATTTACCACTATTGGTTTGGGTTATGCATTAGAGACAGCTGCATTCACGTTAAATAGGGCAGCATCTAAATCCGTTGAGACGACGCCTTATGAACTGTGGTTTGGCAAGAAACTAAAGTTGCCGTTTCTTAAAGTTTGGGGTTGCGATGCTTATGTGAAAAAGCTTCAACCTGATAAGCTTGAACCCAAATCGGAGTCTTCATAGGATACCCAAAGGAATTTGTTGGGTACACCTTCTATCACAGATCCGAAGGCAAGATATTTATTGCTAAGAATGGATCATTTCTAGAGAAGAAGCTTCTCTTGAGAGAAGTGAGTGGGAGGAAAGTAGAACTTGACGAGGTAATTGCACCTTCTCCCGAATTGGAAAGTAGTTAATCACAGAAACTACTTCCAGTGATTCCTACAGCAATCAGTGAGGAAGCTAATGGTGATGATCATGTAACTTCAGATCAAGTTACTACTGAACCTCGTAGGTCAACCAGAGTACGTTCCGCACCAGAGTGATATGGTAACCCTATTCTGGAAGTCATGCTACTAGACCATGGTGAACCTACGAACTATGAGGAAGCGATGATGAGCCCAGATTCCGCGAAATGGCTTGAGGCCATGAAATCTGAGATGGGATCCATGTATGAGAACAAAGTGTGGACTTTGGTGGACTTGCCCGATGATCAGCAAGCCACTGAGAATAAATGGACCTTCAAGAGGAAGACGGGCAGTGATGGTAGAGTTACTATCTACAAAGCTCGACTTGTCGAAAAAAAATCGAAAATTCAAGGTGTTGACTACGATGAGATTTTATCACTAGTAGTGATTCTTAAAGTCTGTCTGAATCTTGTTAGCAATTGCCGCATTTTATGATTATGAAATCTGGCAAATGGATGTCAAATCTGCATTCCTTAATGGATATCTCAAAGAAGAGTTGTATATGATGCAACCAGAAGGTTTTGTCAATCCTAAAGGTGCTAACAAAGTGTGCAAATCTCCAGCGATCCATCTATGGACTGGTGCAAGCATCTCGGAGTTGGAATATACATTTTGATGAGTTGATCAAAGCATATAGTTTTATACATACTTGCGGTGAAGCCTGTATTTACAAGAAAGTGAGTGGGAGCACAACATTTTTTATAAGTATATGTGAATGACATATTGGTGATCGGAAGTGATGTAGAATTATCTAGAAAGCATAAAGGATTGTTTAAAAGGAGTTTTTCAATAAAAGACCTCGGTGAAGCTGCTTACATATTGGCCATCAAGATCTATATAGATAGATCAAGACGCTTGATAAGACTTTGGATGAGTACATACCTTGATAAGATTTTGAAGTAGTTCAAAATGGATCAGTCCAAGAAGGAGTTCTGGCCTGATTTGTAAGGTGTGAAGTTGAGTAAGACCCAAAGCCCGACCATGGCAGAAAATAGAAAGAGAATGAAAAGTCATTCCCTATGCCTTAGTCATAAGTTCTATAAAGTTTGCTATGCTGTGTACCAAACCTATTGTGTACCTCGCCCTAAGTTTTGCAGGAGGGTACAATAGTGATCCAGGAGTGGACCACTGGAGAGCGGTCAAAATTATCCTTAGTGGAATAAAGGAAATGTTTCTTGATTATGGATATGACAAAGAGTTCGTCGTAAAGAGTTACGTCGATGAAAGCTTTGACATCCATCTGGATGACTCTATGTCTTGATCTAGATACATATTGAAAGTGGGAGCAATTAGCTAGAGTAGCTCCGTGCAGAGTATTGTAGACATAGAAATTTGCAAAATACATACGGATCTCAATGTGGCAGACCCATTGACTAAACCTCTCTCACAAGCAGAACATGATCACACCTTAATACTCTTTGGGTGTTAATCACATAGCGATGTGTGAAAGTGCGTTATATCGACTAGAGGGGGTGAATAGACGATTTTTATGAATTCTTCACTGAGGAAAGTGCGGGTGAGGAAATTCCTTAGCGAAAAACTACTTGCAGCGGAATAAGTACTCAGAAGAAAACATAACAGAACACAAGCATGGTCATCATGATGAAATGAAGACAAGCATAGAGTACAGAAAGCGTAAACACTGGATAACACAGAATGAAGACAAACAGACTGAAGAAATTGAACAGAGGAAATTGAGAAAGTCTTCAGTCAGAGTCTTCAAACAGATATGAACAAGCACACAACATAGTTATGAGGAAATGAAAGAGTTGACGAAATAGAACCAGTAAGCTTGGTGAAGACAATGATTTGTTAGACCAGTTCCAACTGCTGTCTCAGTTGTACATCTGGTTAGGGCGGCTAGGTATTTAAACCTGAGGACACACAGTCCCGGACACCCAGTCCTGGACACACAGTCCAAGACACCAAGTCCTCACCGTATTCCCCTTGAGCTAAGGTCACACAGACCTCACCCAATCACTCGTGGTAAGTCTTCACAGGTGACTTCCGAACCATCACAAACTCGATCACTCGGCAATCCACAATTCCTCTTGGATGCTCTAGACCATGACGCCTAACCGTCTGGAAGAAGCATAGTCTTCAAAGGTAACAAGTCTCAGATCCACTCAGGATCAATCTCTTCAGTGATGCTCAATCACTTTGGGGTTTGTAGGTGTTTGGGTTTGGTTTTGGGTTTTTCCTCACTTGATGATTTTCACTCAAAGTCCTCGGAAGATGGGTTGCTCTTATGACAAGTGTTAGTTTCTCTCGGAGCAGCCAACCAGCTAGTGGTTGTAGGGGGTGGCTATTTATAGCCTAGGGAGCAGCTCGACATGATAAGAAATAAATGCCCTTAATGATATGACTGTTAGGTAGGTAGATATTTTGGAACAGCTGGCGCGTAGCACAGCAACGGTCGGAAATTTGAGTATCAAATTCCTCAGGGCTATCTTGTTCCTCAATTGTAGGAAATCCGCACTGGTGAATTCCTAACTCCTCAGTCAGAACAAATTCCTTAGAGACCAGAAGAACTTCGTCTCTGGCACTGAAGAATATGACTGAATTGTATGCCATTTCCAATGGCTTCACTCGAAGGGATTGGTAGGTGTAGGATTTTGAGTTGAGCATCAAATGGAAATTTTTCCTTAGTATTTCCTCGACCCCCTTTAACAGTACTGTGTTTCCTATGACTCAAGAAAGAGAAAAATGAAACTACCAAAACAAAAGTCTTCACGCTTCATGTTCCTCAAATGAATACCAAGTCTTCAAGGTCACACCAATTTCTTCACTTTCAAAGTCTTCAGAAATTCTTCAGAAATCCAAAGTCTTCAGTCGAAGAACTTCATTTTTAGGGGGTCGGCTTTCTTTGTAAATATCAAACTCCTCATAGACTTATAGACATGTGTACACTCATAAACACATTAGTCCCTTAATCTATAAGTCTTCAATACACCAAAATTACTAAGGGGCACTAGATGCACTTACAATCCCCCCCCCCCTTGGTGATTGATGACAATATAGGTTAAGTTTTCAACGGGGATAAACATATGAAGTGTAAATACTGATATTGAGTAATTTTATTGCAAGATATAGAAGAACTCCCCCTGAAGATGTGCATCGTGAGGAATTTGCTTTTGAAGCAATGCACACTTGAAGAGTAGAATCATGGAGATCTCCCCCTATATCTTGTAATTCATACACGCATTTGACATATAATATAAAGAATTTGAAATGCATGATGAAATATGGTGACTAATGTAATTCAGCATGCGTGCATAAACATTAATAAGGAATAAGCATGCAGAAACACCACAGCAAAAGTATCAAGTCACCATAGAGTTTAAGTTCACAACTCGATCCAGCAAAGTCATCAGAAGAACGAGAGTTGTAACTTAGCAAAAAAATTCCCATATAGATAGACCCACTTGAAGACTAACTCAAATTTCTCCCCCTTTGTCATCGCATGACCAAAAGGATCAAAACTGAGAGCTAACGCCCCTGAAGAATCTCAAGTTGATGAAGGAGCGCCAGCGTTGTTGGGGTCGATGGTTGATGTAGGGCCTACCGTAGTGTCGTCCAAGTCTTCATACTCGTTGGTTTCGTGCGATAAAGAATAGGAGCTGGCCAGCAAGGGAGGAACCTTGACCTTCTTGTATTTCTTTGGTGGAGGAGCAGACCAGTCAAAGTCATCCTTGAGACCCATTTTCTTCAGATCTTCTTCGCCATAAAGGTGAGACAGAACAGCCCAGGTACGGTTGAGGGTTTCATGGAGGTAGTAATGGTTTTTCTTCACTGCATTATGTGTAGAAGTCATGTTGTGAAGAATAGAACCAAACTAACGCTTGACCCATTTGTGATTGCGATCAACCTTCTGGTGAAGACTGAGGAGAAGCTCACGATCAGTCATTACCCTGGGAGTTGTGCCTTGAGGGTATTGCTTGGGTGTGTTGGCGGAAGAGTCATGGGTTGCAGAGTCGTCATTGGTGGAGTAGGATGCAGCTTTGCGAAATTTACCATCCAATGGATGAATGCCTTCATCAATAACAGCAGAAGCCTTGCCCTTGTCATCAGCTGAGGAATATGTCCGTTTGAGGACTTCAATCGGGGGCAAGTAGCTGCAATGATTTAGTGTGTCAGCTTTGTAGTTGACTGAAGACCTTGCTCTGATGAATCTCAGAATCCACGGAGCTTAAGGCTTTAGGTTGAAAGGGGACAGTGCAACATTTGCCATATTCCTCATGAAGAAATCATGGAAGTTGACGGGGACGCCATGGATGATGTTGAATAGCATATTCTTCATGATGCCAACGACTTCTTCATCATTCGAGTCGTGGCCCTTGATAGGACTCAATGTCTTCATCAGAATGCGATAGACAGTCCGAGGTAGAAATAGCAATTCCTTCACGAGGAATTTGGTTCTTGGGGCCTGACCTGGCTTCAATGGCTTCATCAGCACTTGCATATAGTGATCTGTAAGCTCAGTTTCTTCGTACATGCAGCGAGCAGCTTCGGTGGGAGGACTGAGAGGCAAAGCTTGAAGTAATTCAGTAGCTGGTGCCTTGTAGTGAGTATTTTCGGTCATCTAGTCCAGCACCCATGAATTCACATCTTCAGAGTTTCCGGTGATGTGCAGCGTTGCATAGAATTGAAGAATGAGTTCTTCATTCCAATCACAAATGTCAGTGCAGAAACCTAACAGTCCAGCGTCGTGAAGAACACTGAGGACTGGCACAAAGCACGGCAGATATTCCATATCCACATGAGGAATGTGCTCATGATCGAAGACTTTGTCTTTGTTGAACAGCACTGAGGAATAGAAATTTGCCTGGCTGGCAGTCAGAAATGCCTCTTCCTAATGCGAGCAGAGTCATAGGGGTCGTAGTCAGTGAAGAATACGTGCTCGTTGAAGAAATCAGCCTTTTTGAACGTTTGCTTCCTTGAGAATGGATCCTTTGTCTTGGGTTGAGGAGTGTCAGTCAGTTGCATCACAACCTCAGGATTCGCAATCTCAGGTTCTTCGGGCTGAGGAATTTCTGGTTCCCCTTCAGTGGCAGTCTGAGTCTTCATGGATTCAGCAGTAGCAGTTTCTTCAGCACTAGGGGCTGGAATGTATTCATGGACAGATGGTGTGGGATGAGTTTCTTCAGAGCCCAAAGGAACAGTATGTGCTGGGGACTGAGGAATTTGTTGCAGTGGCATGAACAGAGGGGAGTTGGGATGCTGACTATCCCAAAAGTCATCATTCATCAATTGAGTAGCACTCCCAATGTCCACATCAGAATCTTGTTCGTCCAATTTCTCAACGCCGGCCTCTTCAGCAGTGAACTGAGGCATAGGCGAGGAGACAATTGGTGTTGAAGGGATTGCATCCACTTCAATTTCTTCATCCGTCTGCTCTGAGGAAGCAGCAGAGGGAATGTCTTCTTCTGATTCGCTTGGAATCACATATTCTTCATCAAACGGAACAAGTTCCTTTGATGGCATGGTTGAAATAGGAATGGCATCAATTGGGTTGTCAACTGAGCTTGTCAATGGCTTCATCTTCTTCAGAGCTGAAGAATCTCATGAAGTTGATGCCTTCCTTGTCTTCACAGCTGCACGCTCTGTAGCCTTGGTCTTCTTCAAATCTGATGCATATGGAAGGATTGGAGTTGGAGTAGGCGCAGGAGGAACAGAGGAATTTGGTTGAATTTCTTCAGGCACAAGCACAGCCTTTGGAGCTTCAGCTAGCCTGACATTTTCTTCAGGCGCAACACTAGAGGTTGCCCTGGCAATTTCTTCAGCGGCTGGAATGGAGTCATCAGCCTTGGTATTCTCATTTTCTTCAGCAGCCTGATGTTCTTCAACGGTTCTGGCATGTTCTTTAGTAGACTGAACAGATGCTTCATCCTGAGGAATTTCAATGTGCGTTGGTCGTGCAACATTTGAAGAAAATCCTTTTGTCAAATTCACAAATCTGACTTTGGCGCCCATCCAGTCTGCACGGTATGCATCAAATTCATCACTGAGGGTTTTGATTTTGCATTGAAGCTTCACAAGTTCATCAGTTGTCATGTTGACAACATTTTTCTTCAGGTAGCGCTCCTTCTTGTACTGTGCTTTCTTCGTCTGCCTGGCCTTTTCAAATTTCCACTTTTCTTCGCCTATTAAGGCGGTCAACATGTGAATTTGGCCAGGAGTCAAATTGAAGTCAGGCATAGGAGTGTTGGGATCCTGATGCCATAGATCAATGAAGTCGAGGATCACTTTCCGATCCAAAAGCAGTGGCACAGTGCTTCCTTTGGCTCTAGCGGCCCTGTGTTGCCTGTCTCTGATGATTTCAACTAGTTCTTCATCATCAGCTTCGTCATCATCAGACGGCACTTGGAAAGCGACTTGCTTCTTGTGAGGACTTGGGCGCGAACCTCGTCCAGCAATGGTCTTTTTCTTCAATGGAGAGGGGCCAGCTGAGGCACTTGGAGCAGCCGAGGAACTTGCTGAGGCTCCTGAGGCAATAGATATGACCGCAGTCCTTTGACATGTGGCGAGATGCACTATGTAGAGGATTTTGTCGGAGCATCTGAAGATTTTGGCGGAGGAGTTGAGGACTTTGGAGGAGCAGGAGCAGTTTGAGGAGTTGGCCGTGAGGGCTTTCAGGAATCTGGCCGTGAGGGCATTGCTGAGGAACTTGGCCGTGAGGGCATTGAAGATGAAGCACTTGGCTTATGAGCAGGCTTCTTTGCCATGGCCTTCTTCGGCTTGCTAGCAGAGGCCTCAGCAGTGGCAACTGCAGCAGAGTCTTCGTTGAATTTCCTCACTGCTTCTTTTGCTTGTTTGGCCAACTTGGCCTGGCGCTTGGCCCATTCATCAGGATAATCCTCACAGCGCTTGAGGCTAGTGGGATCTGCAACTTGGCCATGTGCCAATGGAGGTCTTGGGCATGGAGGATTGAGTGCGAATTTCTTCATGTACTTGGGAGTTACATACATGTACTCCCTCCACTCTCTTGCCCATCTCCTCTCTATCCTCTGTATGCGCACTTTGCGCTGATTTTTGTCCTCTTTTCCGTACTTTGCCTCATCAGGAGTGCAGTAGTCAGCATAAATGTCTTCGGGGATTTCGAAAGCAGTGTTGACCTCAGGCCTCTTTCCTCCTTTTTGTGGCTTCTTTCCATTAGCCATTTTCTTCAGACTAGGAATTTGAACAATGGAATTCTCTGGAGAAGTATGCAACTTTTCTTCGAGGAATGCTGCAAATGAGTTAAGTTGATGAGAACCTAGTGATTCAGCAGCGGACATAAGTACCTGTGAACAGAGTATAGTTGCGAGGAATTTGGAGAGGTCATATGCATTCTCAAAAGGTTTTGTAAAAAGAACAAGTTTGAGGAATTTGACCAAATGAGTCTTGAAGAATTTCACTAAGCGTTCTTTGTCTTAGCTTCCAGAGTTGTATAGATTGAAAATCCACACAATTGAGGAATCTTGAAGAAAAACATAGCTCAGAGAAATGAATCAAGAACAGATGACATGTGAGGTGTTTAGTGTGTGAGGATTTGAAGAAAAACACCTTTGAGGATTTTGTAGAAACATTCGAATCAAAGAGGGCAGTAAAAGTA
This sequence comes from Secale cereale, assembly GCA_902687465.1. Lineage (NCBI taxonomy): Eukaryota > Viridiplantae > Streptophyta > Magnoliopsida > Poales > Poaceae > Secale > Secale cereale. Next base: position 361,255,727 of record LR738711.1, read on the forward strand.
ACTTTCAATTACCCTGGATGAAGAACACGACGAACTTTGAGGTGGAGAACTGAAGTTCATCAGTGCAGATCTTCCACGCCCTAACTTGGCTGAGGAAGACAGCTACGGCGGCGGCGGACGGAAGAAATCCGCGGCCGGCGCGAGTACGACGGCGACGAGGTCGAGGCAGTGAAGCTCTTCCTCACCGGCGACGATGAAGTAGCGGCGGCGCTAGGGTTGGAGAAGCTCGAGCGGGAGCAGAGATCGAGCGGAGTAAAAGTGAAATGCGGAAGGGGAGGGGGTATTTATAGTGGAGATGAATAACTCTTCGCCCGAAGAATTTGGACGAACGTGCCCCTGACCCTTCTCATTCGCTCGACATGTGTCACCCACGTACTGAGAAGTGGAGATCGTGTGAGATCATGGGTGAATAGATAAGTATTGTCGTGGGATGCAGAACGATTTGAGCGGCATATGTCGGAAATTTGGACAAGATAATTTTTAACGTTGCGTTCGCAAATTCTTGAACTGTCAAGGACACAGTGAAGATTTTGAACGAGTTTCAAATAGAACACATATGATGAATTTGTGAATAGAATGGGTTGAGTTTAGCATAGAGGGGGAAGGGTCCGATCACATTCACTTAGCAGGAAAAACAGCTTGAAGAATTAGCAATAAGTGAATGTTGTAGAGGACATAAACTCATATATATATATAGCCAATGAAAAAAATGACGGAAAAGGTGAAGAAAATGCAAAGTTGAAGAATATGAACAACTGAGGAATTTCAGAAAACTCAAATTGAGGATTTTTCAAATTTGGTGGTGGCGTGACACACCGTATAAGAATGTTGATTTCAGACACCGCATACAATTTTCGTAGGGTTCTGGGAATCAAATTCTTCGTTAATTTCTTCACACTTAGAGTGTTATTCATCATTGATTGAAGAAAAACATTTCTTCATGTGTTGCACATCTAAGTCATCAATTTTGCATAAGTGTTAGGATGAGTGTCCTATTCAAAGAACATTCAAAGATTCTAAGATATTTAGCTCACACCGCAACTTGCTAAATCTCTTCTCATCCAAGGGCTTTGTGAAGATATCAGCTAGCTGTTCTTCAGTCTTCACATGCTCAATAGAAATGTCGCCCTTCAACACATGATCACAAAGAAAATGATGACAAATCTAAATGTGCTTTGTCTTCGAGTGTTGAACTGGGTTCTGAGCAATTTTGATGGCACTCTCATTGTCACAGAAGAGAGGCACATTCTTCACGTTGATGCCATAGTCCTTGAGAGTTTGCTTCATCCATAGCAATTGAGCACAGCAAGAACCAGCAGCAATATACTCAGCTTCAGCAGTAGACAGTGATACGCAGTTCTATTTCTTCGAAGACCAACAGACCAAAGATCTTCCGAGGAAGTGACATGTACCAGATGTTGACTTGCGGTCCACACGATCACCAGCATAGTCAGAGTCTGAATATCCAATGAGATCAAAAGCCGAGCCCTTGGGGCACCATAATCCAAGTGTTGGTGTCTGAGCTAGATATCGAAGAATATGTTTCACAGCCTTATGGTGTGATTCCTTCGGTGTAGCTTGAAATCGGGCACACATGCAAACACTAAGCATTATATCTGGCCTAGATGCACATACGTAAAATAAAGAACCAATCATGGAGCGGTATACCTTATGATCGAAGTCAATACCAGTTTCATCAGTGCACAGATGGCCATTTGTGGGCATAGCAATTTTGACGCCTTTGCAATCTTGCATGCCGAATTTCCTCAGTACATCCTTGAGGTATTTCTCTTGAGATATGAATATGCCATTGCGTTGTTGACGAATTTGAAGACCTAAGAAGAATTTCAATTCACCCATCATAGACAGTTGATATTCTTCACTCATCATATAGGCAAATTCATCACTATAACATTGGTCAGTACAGCCAAAGATGATATCATCAACATATATTTGGCACACAAATAATTCACCATCATAAGATTTAGTGAAAAGAGTAGGATCAAGTTAACCGGGTTTGAAGCCGTTCTTCATGAGGAATTCCTTCAAAGTATCATACCACGCCCGAGGGGCCTGCTTGAGGCCATAGAGGGCCTTATTGAGTCTAAAGACTTTGTCAGGATTCTTTGCATATTCAAAACCTCGGGGTTGAGCAACATATACTTCTTCCTCAAGCTTACCATTGAGGAATGCACTTTTCACATCCATTTGATATAGAGTGATATCATGATGGTTATCATAAGCAAGTAATATGCGAATAGCCTCAAGTCTAGAAACAGGTGCAAAAGTTTCATCGAAATCAATTCCTTCAACCTGTGTGTAGCCTTGAGCTACAAGCTGTGACTTATTCCTTACCACAAGGCCATTTTCATCTTGCTTGTTGCGGTAGATCCACTTTGTGCCAATGATATTATGCTTGCGAGGATCTGGACGTTTGACCAGTTCCCACACGTTGTTGAGCTCGAATTGATGTAATTCTTCTTGCACAGCTTGAATCCACTCAGTCTCCATATATGCTTCATCTACCTTAGTGGGCTCTGTGATAGAGACAAAAGCGAAGTGCCCACAAAAGTTAGATAAATGAGAAGCTCTTGCGTGTGTAAGAGGACCTGGTGCTTCAATGTCATCGATGATTTTCTCAATCTGCACTTCTTTTGCAACGCGAGGATGAGCTAGTTGTCGTCGAGGAATTTGGTCAGCATTTTCTTCAGCACCATTTTCTTCAGCATTTTCTTCAGGTGCATTAGCTCGACGTTCTTCACGTTCTGGAATGCATTCTTCAGCAGATTCTTCAGTCTGAATGACATCCTCAGTTGCCTTGAATTTGATAGTTTCCTCAGGTGCTGGTTCATCTGTCAGAAAAGGTAGGTGATCTCTTTGTGAGCCGTTAGTTTCATCGAACCGCACATCTACAGTTTCAACAACCTTGTGAAGAACGTTGTTGAAGACTCTGTAGGTGTGCGAGTCCTTTCTGTAACCAAGCATAAACCATTCATGTGCTCTCGGTGCAAATTTTGAGTTGTGATGAGGATCTCTAATCCAACATTTAGCACCGAAGACTTTGAAATAACTCACATTGGGTTTCTTGTCAGTGAGGGGTTCATAGGCAGTCTTCTTGAAGAATTTGTGAAGATATACTCATGTGGCACGCAGTATCAATTGCATCAATCCAGAAACGACGAGGCGTTTTGTATTCATCAAGCATAGTGCGAGCCATCTCAGCAAGAGTCATGTTCTTGCGCTCCACGATGCCATTCTACTGAGGAGTATAAGGAGCAGATAACTCATGAGTAATACCAAGTTCATCAAGATAGTCATCAATACTAGAGTTCTTGAACTCGGTTCCATTGTCACTTCTGATGTGCTTGATCTTCACACCAAAGTTGGTTGAAGCCCTCGAGGAAAATCATTTGAAGACTTCCTGCACTTCATGTTTGTAAGTAACATTGTGTACCCATGTGTATCAAGAGTAATCATCAACAATAAAAAAGCCATATTCAGAAGCATCATTTGAAACTGCAGAATAATGGTTAGGACCGAAGAGATCCATGTGAAGCAATTCAAATGGTCGAGTAGTAGTCATGATAGTCTTCGATGGATGCTTGGCCTTGGTCATTTTTACAGCTTCACAGGCTCCGCATAAGTGATCCTTGAGGAATTTGACATTCTCAATGCCAATGACGTGCTTCTTCTTCGCAAGCGTGTGCAAATTCCTCATGCCTGCATGACCAAGTCGTCGATGCCATAGCCAGCCTTCTGAAGCTTTTGCAAGTAGACACACAGCTGGTTGAGGTCCTGTAGAGAAATCAACAATATATACAAGTCTCCTCTCCTAAAGCCTTCGAAGACTTTGGAATTGTCAGATTCCACGATCACAACACAACGGTACTTGCCAAAGACTACAACCATATCAAGATCGCAAAGCATTGAGACAGACATGAGGTTGTATCCTAAGGACTCGACAAGCATGACTTTGTCCATGTGTCGATCCTTTGAGATCGCAACCTTACCTAGACCCAATACCTGACTTTTTCCTTTGTCAGCGAAGATGATATGCTTCAGATGAAATGGAGATAAGGGAGCATCCATCAGTAGATTCTTGTCACCAGTCATGTGATTTTTACATCCACTATCGAGGACCCACTCGGAGGCTTTGGGTTGATCATCCTGCAGATGAATTAGTGCAGCTTACAAGCACATATACTTCATCAGTGAATAATATGACATCAATTCATCAGATCAATTTCATGAAGCAATGCAACAGATAAAGCAGTATGAGGACGTGAGAAATGAGAGTTCATTTCTTCATGATTAGCCTGCGTCCTTTCAGGCAGTTTTCAGGTCTCCAGCAAATTCTTCATATGTTAGAGCATGTCTGGAGACCTGACCCTGCAGAAGAGATTAGTTCTTTTTCTTCACCACCCACATCTGAAGGGGTGGCAAAGAGTTCATCATTGTCGTGGAAATAACACGGCAGATGTCTGGTTTAACGGACTTGATAATGGAACCATCGCACGGGTTAGCTTGAAGGGGTTAAAAGTACACAAAGGACACAGAGGGTTTATACTAGTTCGGCCCCTTCGATGAAGGTAAAAGCCTACGTCTAGTTTAGTTTGGTATTGCTTGGGCGTCGATGAACAGGGAGCGGATCGCTTGCCTGTGTCTCGACGGGTTGTTTCTTGCTTGTCCCTGAACCATCGCCGGGTCGTCCCTTTATATAGAGGTGACGCCCGGTCCGGTTTACAGAGTCCCGAGGCCGGCTCATACTTGTGTCCGCCTCGGTCTCTGCTCTTTCTTCCTTATCTCTCAAGTTACATGATCAGGCGGTTTACAAACCGTAACTCTATACATGGGCCCTAAGATCTTCATGGGCCGTAACCTCTACTAAGTATTACAATGATACAATAATATTACCATAATCCGATTTACACTAGCCGGTTCATACCTGCTAGTAATATCCCTGACATTAGGCCCCAGAATGATTTGAACTTGTTCACATCAATCTTCCCAGTCTTGCATAATCTTCCTTCTTATGTCTTCTCATTTTTGTAAACCGGCCATGAAGTCATCCTGGAAAGTCACTTAATTTAACCATGACATCACTTCCGCATTTAACACACCCAGCTGTCTATCGGCTTTGTTTAAAGGCCATCCCGAGAATCGAGGCGACAGAGGATCTTTATCCAATCTTTTGCCTCCTCAAATCTCGCGCATGTCGTTTCAACTCTGCCCTTCTATAAATACCGCTGCCTCCGCTCTTTATCTCCTTCCGTTCGTTCTTCTTCCTCCGTCACCCGTTGATCTCAAGTCTTCGCCGTCGTCCGTCGAATCCAAGTCTTCCCCGTCGTCCGTCGAATCCAAGTCTTCGCCGGCCGCTGCATCAACCTGAGTGCGACCAGAGAACCTCTGCCGCCGCTTCTTGCTGTTCCAGGTATTTCATCTTCCTCGCTGTAGATCTATAGCTCTAGGGTTCTTCCTCGGCTCCCCGCCATTAAACCTTAGTGATAGCTTCATCTGTCCATCGTAGGCGCCAAGTTCGCAGCAATTTCAGCCTTTAAATCTTGCCCTTAAACTTGCTTTTGTTTCGCTGCTGTATGCTTTAGATCTCATCCTTTAGATTTATCTGCTTTGTATAAGATTCTTACAGTTCTTCCTGTAATAGTCTTGTATTTACTTTTCCTTTCCCTGGGTGCTCAGATCTGTTTTACTTTAGCTGTCTAAGAAAACTTGTTTCTTCACCTTTGTAGATCTGTAGAGTATTCTCCGGTTTAAATAGTCATATGCTGCTTCTGTAAAAATTCAATGGCGAACACGACGGTTTAGCTTTTTTCTCTTTTGTTGTCATGAACCGGTAATAATACATTTTCCTGTTTTATTGCCGGGTTAGCCATATCATTAGTCCCTTGTCTAAACCGTTGCGTGATCCTTGCATATATCTTCCGGCTTATGCCATTGTATTCGAGTAATCCGGGTTTACACTTTACCCTTTCAGCACTTGTTCTTCTGCTGCTATGGCCATACAGTTTGTCTCCTGCAACTGGGTTCCTTCCGTTATCACGGAACAAGATTTAGTCAATGTTGCTGCAATCGGCACTTTAGGCCCTCGATCCATTTTAAAATGGCGGGCCCCAGGAGATGAATGTCCTCCTACTCCCAAAGAGGGGGAAGTTATCGTCTTCTTTGACCATATTGCTCGGGGCTTTACTCCTCCCGGTTCGAGGTTTTTCCGGGATGTGCTTGTCGCTTTCCAGCTTCATCCTCAGGACATAGGTCCCAACTCTGTTTCCAACATCTGTGATTTCCAAGTGTTCTCTGAGGTGTATTTGCAAGAAGAACCGTCAGTCGACCTGTTCCGGGATTTTTTCCACCTGAACCGGCGAACTGAATTCACTAGTGGACCTCATCAAGAACTGGGCGGGGTCAGCATTCAGAAAAGAAAAGATGCAGTCTTTCCTCATGCCGCTCTCCACACACACCCCAAGGATTGGAATAAATCTTGGTTTTATTGTATTGACACTTCACCTGAAGGGGAAAACCCATTGCCGGGTTATCGCGAGCACCGTCTTCCGGAAGATCACCCCTTGCCGCAGCGCCTCAGCTCCTCAGAGCGGCCCCGGTTTGCTTCTCAACTTTCCAGGTTAAAGGCCTTTATGGCAAATGGCTTAACCGGAGTGGATTTTATGCGTTGCTGGATCTCTTGGAGTATCCTTCCCCTGAGCCCGCGTCCAAGCTTGATGTATCAATATTCTGGTAAACCGGATGATCCTCAACGTTTTTCTAAGGACAAACTTTCTGAATCGGAAGTCACTGAGTCTGCTAAGAAGATGCTTAATGTCACCTTAGAAGAATGCAGCCAAACCGGATTGGCTCCATATTACAAGAAAAACAAGCTGCCTGCAGTACGTCTTACTCTCTTTCATATGTTTGTAATCCGTTCCTTTAAATCGTTCTTTCAATTATCCTTCACCTTTTGAACAGGCCGATGACCCCTTTTGGAAGAGGAAGCCACAAGAGAAATCCGGAAAACAGCCACGGCGGAAAGCTTTCGCTATCAAGAAGAGAAAGGCGGCTGCTGGCTCTGCTTCACATGCTGAAGATGACGATCCGGACTCTGAGGTATGAGTTAATCCGACTTTAACTTGTTCACTTTTATCCATATTTGTATTTAACGGTAACTTTTCACAGGAGTTGGCTGAAGGAGATAAACCGGCCGAGATTGAGGTAACTATCCTTTCTTCCGATTCAGAACTACTTCCACAAAAAAGTCGTCGGACAGTTCGGAAATATCAGTTTTCTCACCCTTATGCTCAATTGGATCCCAATTTTCTTTTGAAGAAACAGCAACATGAAGCCCTTCGCCGGACTACCCGCCATAGCGGCCTCGCAGTTGACTCATCTGGAATCTCTCTTACTCCAGCTCGGAGGCGCCGCTCTGAGGTTATACTTTCTCCAACTCTTCTTCATCCCAAGGCCGGGCTTATACGCAAACCGCTTAAACCGTCTAACCCTGATTATCAGGATACCCCCTTATCTTCTTCCGGCGAATCAACTGCCACACAACTCCCACCTCTGAAAATTGTCCCAGGGTAAGTCTTTTAATTTATTCGGTTTATGATTGCACTTTGCTTTACAGTTCTGACTTGTTTTTCCAACTTCTTTCAGCAAGCCAAAGCCTAGCAAAAAACCGAAGGCCAACAAACTAGCTGCTGAGACTGCCATTAATGATCCGGCGGTTGATCCGGATTCAACTATCCCTCCGGAAAGCGAGCCCACAATTCCGCTTGAAGATCCCGCTCCTATGGATCATACCACTGCACCTGAGAATCCTAATACTGAGAACGTTCGTGAACCGGCAAGTCCTGCCCGGGCCAACTCTCCTCAGATCAATCCGGCTCCTGCCAGCCCGGTTCACACTGCAACCCCACCACCAACGACTGCTTCTCCGGAGGTTCAAGTAACCGGCACAGGTTACACTGCTCCTGCTGAGCCCACTGTCCTAGCCAAACATATGGCTAAAGCGGAGAAATTGCAGCAAGAAAGAAGTAAATGGAGTACAGAGCTGTCTAGCCTTGCCGACATGAGTGCCCAGGAGCTCTATTCCGGGTACTTGAACCGGCTTCATAGCAGTCGAGATTATGAAGCGGGCTTGGTTAATCTGATGAAGGACAAGTATGAGGTAATCCTTTGCTTTTGATGTTTGCTTTTAACATGCTTCTGCCTATACCATAGTAGCCCCCAAGTTCCGGTTTAGCTACGTCCAGAAGGTGAACCGGTACTTCCTGATTAAACAAATGATCTTACATTAGCCCCCAAGTGCCAGGGGCATAACTTGGTTTATGTGCCTGGGACTTGCCTGACTTTTTCTTTTGATACTTCAACTATCCATTAGCCCCCAAGTGTCAAGTAGACAACTTGTTTGTGTGCTTGAGACTTTGTTTTTGTATTGCTACTGCTTAATGCTTCAACTGCCCATTAGCCCCCAAGTGTCAAGTAGACAACTTGTTTGTGTGCTTGAGACTTGTCTGACTTTTCCTTCTTTCCACTTTGATTTTCCTTGCAGGCTGATTTGAACCGGAGGGCAGAAGAAATTACTGAACTCCGGAACAGACTTGTTGAAACGGAATCTGCTGCTTCTAAGGCCAAAAAGGACTTGGCGCTGAGCTTAAAGAATGTTGAACAACTGAAGAAATTCTTTGAAGAGGAACGGACCGCCTTTGAAGTTCAGAAGAAGGACTTAGAAAAAAGGGCAAAGGATGCTGAAGAAGCCCTTAATTTGGTGTCTGAAGAGTTAACCGGTTTAAAGCGGCAAATAGAATTGATGACTTATGCTGTCTTCGGTAAGTAATTAATCTGTATTCCTGCTTTTATCCTTGCAATTTTAATCCGCTCCGGTTTAACTGTGATGATCATATACAGGGCGCCGTGTCACCCATCTTGGGGATGATTTGCGGAAAAAACTCAAGGCGTGTTACACTTTGGTCGAGCAGCTGTATTCCGGCGCTCAGAGGATCATAAGTGCAACATCTTTCAATAAACCGGCCCCTACGACCATCCAAGGTACATTAGAGAAACTGTCTGTCTTGCCAGTGCGCTTGGAAGAAGTCAAGAAGTCTGCTGCTCGAGCCGGTTCCCTCATGGCGCTTACCAGAGCGAAAGCATGGGTTCCGGACTTTGATCCGGAAGAAGCTTTGAATGGGTATCCCAATACTAAAGAAGACGGATCAGCTTTTACTGCAAAGGATCTCCATGCCTTGACGAAGGAGATGCGTCCTCTTGCCAGCAAACTTGCGGCCGAATCAGATTTATCCAGGTATCATCCGGGGTATGATTTACAGAACGAGCGGGTGGAGCGGCCGATTTATGATACCGTCAATCTAATCCCACCAGTGCGCCCTCATACCTTCGCCCCAGATATCGATCCGTCTGAACTCATCAATGAAGAGATGTACTTTCGTGCCTTAACGAAAATCGATTGGTGCGTCCCTGACTTCCAGCCGCTTCAAGAAGAGGAGGAGATTCCGGAACAAGTTGATATCCAACCGTCGCAGCAGGAGGAAGCGTAATTCATAGCATATCTTTGTAGTTGCATTCTCATTTTGCCGAACAATCTTTAATCTGTTCAGGCTTGCTATGCCTTGTAATAGGATAGCTGAAAACATTGTCCGCTTTGATCCGGATGCTCCGACTTCTTGTTTTAACATTGCCAATTTCAATTTGGTCTAATCATCTGTTCCTGCATAGATAATACTGAAAATATGTCCTAACGGTTTTACCGCTGGACCAATTAAATTGCTCTCACAAAATATATCAAACAAGTGTTTTGTTTGTACGAAAAATAGCTTCATACCTGCCACCAAGCATACTTGATATTCTTAATCCGGTAGAATTTAAAATTTTCTGAAGGAACCTTTGATAGACCCAATGATAATCCCGGGTTTGATAAAAGACACCGGTTTAGATCACACTGAAACTTTGTCAGACATTTGCACATATACTTGGCTTTTGCCTGATGGCTGATCCGGATTATAATGAACACCGGTTTAACTCATACGAGAAAGGTGGCATAGAAGCCAGCCCACTTCGTTTCACATAAGAGGAGTTAGGATAAGCATATGAATAAGCATAGAAATTCTTCGAGGACTTATGAACATAATGGTTAGAAGAATAATGCTCATATTCATAGCCCTTAGCTCTTCCCTACGAAACATAGCTGTTAGCACGATGATATTCATATGAGGACTTTGATCCTTTTGAGGAATTTGATCCACGTGAGGAATTTGGTCCGTATGAGGATCTGAATCCACCTGAAGATTTTGATCCATATGAAGAATTGGATCTGGGGTTCCTATTCCTCACACGAGGTGTCATGAGGACATTCACTTGAAGATTTTCAAGGTGCCTCTTAGGGACCCAGATTTTCTTCATAGGGGGACCATTCCTACAGTTAGTTCCAACATATCTAGCAAATACTTCACCATTCTGATTTTTTAATAGTTTATAGTTGGAGTCAAATGACTCATCAGAAGAATGAGGAGATTCACATGTAAAGCCAGATAAATTGGATGGATCAACTGGAGGTCCCTTTGCAGCAAACCACGGGGTTTTGGGGTACTGCTCAGGCTTCCAATATGTACCATCAGCATTGAGTTTCCTCTCAAAGGCAATACCCTCTTTCCTAGAGTTCCTGTTTAGGTTCTGCTTTTTAAGCACATCACAAAGAGTCTGATGCCCTTTGAGGCTTTTGTACATGCATGTCATGTACAATTCCTTCAGCCCTACATCATCAGTGATACTAGCAATGTCCACAGATGAGGAATTAGTTATAGCAAAGACAGTTGAAGAATTTGTAGCATTAGAAGTATTTGAACATTCAGGTGAAGAATTAGCAGATTCATGTTCAAAGCATTTCAAGCATGGAGGAACAAATTCTTCCTGAGAAGCGATAATTTGTTGAGCAAGTAATGAATCGCGCTCCTTCTGAAGATCTTCATAACTCACTCTTAGCTTTTCAAGATCTTGCTTTCTTTGAAGAAATTCATAAGAAAGCTTCACATGATCAGATAAGAGAGTGTTATGACGACTTTGAAGGGTGTCAAACCTAGTCTGAAGTCTCTAAATACTCTCAGCCAAAGCTTTCGACTGATCCATTTCTTCACCCAACATATCACCGCTCTTATTTAGCATGTATTGAACTTTTTCCAAAGCTCTTTGTTGTTTCGTGGCAAGGGAAGCAAGTTTGACATAGCTGGGTCCAAATTCATCACCAATTTCATCATCACTGGATTCAGATAGATAGCATCCAGTTACCTTAGCATCATTTGCCATAAGGCATGGCGTAGAAGATGATGATTCTGGTTCGAATGTTATCGCTTTGAGAGATTCCTTGAAGTCCTCAAAGCAAGGATCATGACTGGTTCGCTGACCTTCATAGACCTCAGGGAGACGGTCCTAGATAAGCTTCGCATGATCGAGATGCATGATGTTCCTGAACTGATTTTGAGACACACAGGAACAGATGACGTCCTTTGTTGTGAGGTTGAGAAGGGTGAGCTTGTGAATGTCATCAGCTTTTGCCATCTTGCACAGATCGGTAAGACCAATCTCAGTGACGGTCCACAGCTCACTGTTCATCACCATGAGACGCTTCTTCATCATGGCCTTCCACTTGGGATACTCGTGACCGTCAAAGATGGGGCATGACACGGTCTTCATTCCTGTGGTCGACATAACTAAAACTCCAGGCGGTTAAACCAAAATCACACAGAACAAGTGAGTACCTTGCTCTGATACCAATTGAAAGTGCGTTATATCGATTAGAGGGGGTGAATAGGCGATTTTTATGAATTCTTCATTGAGTAAATTGCGGGTGAGGAAATTTCTTAGCGAAGAACTACTTGCAGCGGAATAATTACTTAGAACTAAACATAACAGAACACAAGCATGGTCATCATGATGAAATGAAGACAAGCACAGAATACAGAAAGCGTAAACACAGGATAACACAGAATGAAGACAAACAGACTGAAGAAATTGAACTGAGGAAATTAAGAAAGTCTTCAGTCAGAGTCTTCAAACAGATATGAACAAGCACACAACATAGTTATGAGGAAATGAAAGAGTTGAGGAAATAGAACCAGTAAGCTTGGTGAAGACAATGATTTCTTAGACCAGTTCTGTAATGCCCGGATGTAACACTTTCCCAATATGGCAATATATAAACTTTGGCCTCATCATTTCCGTTCTGGGTTCTTCTTTCTTTTCGGTTTCTTTGTTTTGTCGTGTGCGTGTGTGCATTTCATCCATGTCATATTGTCATGTGCATTGCATTGCTTTTGTGTTATCATTTGCATCCGGTCCCACTCGTCTCTTCCCGTTGTTCGTTTCGAGTTCCGACGCTCTCACACGTGCCCGTGGCATCCCCGAGTCCTTCTGTCGTGTTTGTCCGTGTAACATTTCCGGAATGACGTGAGACTTGTCGTGCGATGTTGTTTTGATACGTGTAGGCCGCCTGTCCAGTTTCGTCGCGTTTGGAGTTCGTTTGGTACTCCAACGGTTAACCTAGTGGGCTAAAAGTACCTCTTCTTTGAGGCCCAAGACCCCCTCCACAACAGCCCACCAACCCAGCACAACCCTTCCCATCATCTCGGTCGTCGAATTGTGATCGCGTGGCCGAAAACCGCTCCCCATTTGAAGTCTCCTAGCTCCTTGTGCCTATAAAAACGTCCCCATGCCATTTTCGTCCAAAACCCTAGCCTCCTCCTAGCTCCAGCCCCGCCTCAGAATCCGCGCCGGACGGACGTGTCCGATCCGGGCCGGACAGTTTTTCCTCCGCCGCCGCTCCCACCGCGCGGGCTCGCCGGGCCCGAGGCCGGCCCCCGCGGCCCGCATCGCCACCGACGTCCGTCGCCCCGTCCTTCCTCAGCGCCGGCCGCCGCGCCGCCACCCGCAGGAGGCCGGATCCCACCCTCCGCCGCCGGGAGGTCGCCGCCGGCCCGCAGCTCACCGTCGGCCGCATCTCCTCCGCCGCCCGAGCCCCAGGCTCCTCCGGCCGCCGCCAGGAGGGCCGCCGCCCCAACCCAAGCAGCCACGCCGCCCCGGCCGCTCCCCCTCGCCGCCGGCCGCTGCGGGCGCCGGAGGGCCGAGAGTCGCCGCCCCGCCGGTCCGCTTGCCGGCCGCCGCCGAATCGAGTGCGCGGCGCCGATCCGATCTGAGCGATCTGCCCCAAACCCTAACGGGCAGCGCCGTTCGCCCGCGCCCGCGGACCCGTTTGACCGGCCCGATCCGCGTTGACCCGCTAGGTGATCCCCTGTTTTTTTTTTTTGCTAAGTCTTTTAGTTATTTTCATTGTCTGATGCATTCTTGTGATAGCAATAACTTTTACTGTGCTTGTCCGTTTTGTGCATATGATATGTCAAAATGATCGTGGTGACATGTACTACGTTTTGTTCCATTGTGTCATGCTTGTTTGAGTCCATCTAGATGTCTTAATCTTCATGACAAGAGTGCTACATGATATAAACTGCTGCTACTAGTTATTCTCATGCCATGTTTGATATGTGATAACTTGATGCATGTTTATCCAAATGAAGCAAATGATATGTCCAAATGTTCATCATGAGATGATCTACATGTTGGTTGTTATAGGATGCATGTTATAGTTCATATTGCCATGTTTATCTCTGTTGCAAAAGTGCATGTGGCTGTTAGGTTTTGTAACTTGTTACGAGATGCCTAGTTGAGGAGCTCATTGCTATTGTTGTGTTTGTCCCCATGTCACATGCTCATATGTTTTAGATTCCCCATCATGTGATCTTTGTTGTGGTGCAAACCACTTGCCATGATATGCTTTTAGGTGACTTAAACATGCTCACAAACATGCCATGATAATGTTACTGTTTTAACACGTAGTGAAATTTCACTAAGTCTGGAATCTGTAATATCCTGATGCTATGTTTGCTTGCTGTTCTAGGCAAATCCATGTTAGTTTTTGGGTGGCCATTGATCATTCCTTGTTGTATATGTTGTTGCCTATACATCCATGCCCTCACATGCTCTTTTGCATTGTTGTAGCATACTTAATTCTTGCTCCCAAGTTGCTATAAAATATTGCTGTCAGGTTTTTAGTGTCATGACCAAAATGTTGTAGCTTGTTGCTATTGATACATGCCTTCTATGGAGTTGCTTCAATGGAGTTGTTTGCTGTAGGATATGTCTACTTCATGTCCATGCTTCTTGTCACCATGTTTGAGTGTTGTAGAGTATATATATCTTGCTTCCAAGTTGCTATGTGGCTGTTAGTTTCAGCTTTGCATTGTTTCTTGTTTCGGTTGTATCTTTTAGTCCGTTGCTCCGTTTTGGGTGAGTCATACATGAAACTTGTGTCGTTTTGCATGTAGATTCATAATATCATCTTGTTAACATGTTTGGAGTATGTTTGCTTGATGCTTGGGTGCATCTTGCACCGTTGCCATGATTATCTTGTTTTGATCATATCTTCTAGACTGTAGCTCCGTTTTAAACAAACTTTATATGAAACTTGACTAGAATTTCGTGTAGATTGTCATGGTGCATGTTAAATTTCTGTTTAACAACTTTAACTTAAGGTTTGTTCAGATCTGGACTAATTTCAAACTATGCTCATGAGGACTTACCGGATTTGTCTTAAGTAGTTTCCGGCCTCATTTAAACCTGTTGTTTCTTGTGTTGTTTCTCTGTGCTTCCTAACTTGCCATGTTTTGCATCCTAAATAGACTTGTCTTGCATCCTACTTACTTGAGCATATCGTCATGTTTCTTGTGTTGTTTCTTTGTGCTTCCTATGTTGTCAAGTTGTGCATCCTGAGTGCATCTGCAGTGCATCCTATGTGCATCTTACATGCATCCTGTAGTTTGTGCATTGCACCTTGTTTGATTTCGTGCCTCGTGTGTTCTTGTGTTGAGTAGAGCCGGAAGCCGTGACCGAGTACGAGAACGAGGTTACTACCGAGGTTGAAAACGAGGAGCCGTCTTACGATCCTGTCGACGACTCGACAGGCAAGATGATCTGACCCAGATATCATTACTATCTTTTCCTATTGCTAGAAGTCTCGCTCTTTATCTTATTGCCTCGATGCCCATGTTTTGTCTGTCAGCCTCCTATTGTAACCATGAATCTGTCTAACCACCCAACCTATGCAAACCTTTGACTGGCTACGTAGGCTTCGCTCAGCCCCTCTTATAGCATTGCTAGTTGCAGGAGAAAATTTGAAGATTCTTGCTTCATGTTGAAGCTTGTTGGGATATCACACTATATAAACTCTTTAATGAAATCATCTATATATTGGTAATGGGTGGAAGGCTAAGCCTCTTGCTTGGTGATTTGTTCCACTCATGCCGCCCTAGGAACCGTATAAACCGGTGTTATGTTCCTTGAGTTTGCGTTCCTCGCATGGTTGGGGTTATGGGACCCCCTCGATAAACCGCTTAGCGCTAAGTCTTTTCCAGCAAGTCCCAACATTGGTACTCCATTCGCCTAACAACTAAAAACTTACCGAGGGAGTAATTAATCCGAGGATTAAATAATCAATCCCCTTGGGCCAGTGCTCGATTTGAGTGTTGGTCCAAACTAGAGTCGTGTGTGGTACCCCCCTTGGCAACTTAGGTTTTGGTCACTGTATGCTGTGCTCACCCGGTCGTGGCCTGAGAGTAGATACGCGCGGCTACTGTCAGGGTGTCGGCACGCCGGGAGGTCTTGCTGGATTAGTCTTACCTTAGTCGGAGTATCTTGAGCACGGGATTCCGAGAATACTCGGGCCTTCCCACCTTGGAGTTGCGACTCCGCGGATCGTGGGCTTGTAATGGGCCAAGTTGGAACACCCCTGCAGGGTTTTGAACTTTCGAAAGTCGTGCCCGCGGTTATGTGGCAGATGGGAATTTGTTAATATCCGGTTGTAGAAAACTTGACACCATGTTCAGAACACACTACCAACGTGAGTAACCGTGACGGTCATTTTCCGAAAAGGGGTTCGGGAAGTGAACACGGTGGGGTTATGTTTGACGTGCTTAGTTAGGATCACTTCGTGATCATTTTAACGCTCGTGGCACTCCTCTTCTCGCTCTTAATACATAAGCTAGTGCTAGTGCAGCTGCAGCCTTTTATTCTTTCTTCAGCCTTGTTCCACACCCAAGGCTTAGATAGTTTTGCTACCCGGGAACGGGATTGCTGAGTCCTCCGTGGCTCACAGATTCTACACCACACCAGATGCAGGTACCATGGTGAGCTACTCAGGTGACGGCACAGAGCTGTACTGGGAGTACGATGAGGAACGTAGTCGTTACTATGTGCACTATCCCGATGATCAGTAGTGGTTTCTACTAGGGGCGATCCGAACCTGTGGCTTTATGTATTTGGTATCTTTCATTTGGATCTTCACCCGTAGTCGGGTTGTGATGTTATTTGGATGATGTTTGACTATGTAATGATTTGTGTGACATGGCGAGTGTAAGCCAACTATATTTTGCTTTTCATCCCTATTTTACATGAGATGTGCAAAGATACCGTACTTGAGATCATTCCAGAATGGGCTTATACCTTTAAGTCGTGCCTCGACACGTAGGAGGTATAGTCCCATCCTGGGAATTACAAGTTGGTATTCAGAGCCTTCTTCGACCTAGAAGCCCCCACTAATTGATCGAATCATTGACTGTTGAGTCTAGGCACACACTTAAAATGTTTTGAGTCCTATATATATATATATATATATATATATATATATATATATATATATATATATATATATATATATATATATATATATATATATATATATATATATATCGGAGAGTAGGATTTCTTTTGCTCCTCATCTCTTTTCACTCTGGTGAGGACTCCTGGCGATTTCTCTTGCCTCTTCTACTCTCAAAATTTCACCAAAATTTTTTTTAGAAATCTCGCGAGTATTGTTTGGATTGTTCAGATGTCTTTGTGACGAGAACATTGTTCTCGATGCCTCCTGTCATTTAGGGGTTGTGGCAGTGTCCCGGGGAGTTGAGCTCCGAGGTGTTGTCGTCACAAATATATCGCATCAGTTCTGGAATACTTAAGACGGCCGACATCGAAAACTCTCCTATGCGGTTAGTGGCAAGATAACCCCGACGTCACCCAGTACTGGGGAGGTAGTTCGGGAGTATTGCCATAGCTTGTATAGTACATGCGTTTCGAAGGTCCAAGGTAGACGGTTTCTGGAAATAACTGGTTATGTGTTGAAGGATGGATACAGCTGGATGTAGGATTAGAGTTGAGTGCGTGATGCTTCCCCTGTATCCCCAACACCTGATTGCATAACTGGAAACTTTCGGAAATTAATAGGTGGGTTCATCTAGTAGCTCGTAGGCATTCTTCCAACGAATGCATGATATGGAGTTCGGGGTTGTACATTGAGTGAAGTAGTTTTATGGCCGTTGTTCCGATCGGGAGTTGCATCTTAAAGGGTCCTTGGCTATGCTGATCCGGGGATTGCAAAACCCTTTTGTAACACGTTCCATAAGCTTTCAGCACGAATATGTCGAACGAAGCTTCTATCTTGTATTTGTTCTATCTGCTCCTTGTTGTTTTTATTTACCTTTTGTTCTCCCAAGTGGCTTCTCGTGAAGATTGTTGTTACTATTAAACTGTGAATTTCATTCGTTCATCTTGTTCGAATGATTCTTGTGAAGACTATGTTGCAATTTCTAGCCGTTGATTCAGCTTATATATCTTTTTCAATCAATGGCTAATAGTTGTCATCTCATTCAGGATGGCTCCTAAAAAGGTTCCCAACGCTAACCCAGAGGGTGAAGAGGTTCCTGATCGTCCTCCTTCCCCTCCTCCTCCGTCTGAGGCCTGGAGAGCAATTATACAAGCGACGAATCAGAACACCCCGATGCTTTTGCAAATGATGCAGAACATTCAAGCAAATCAAGCAAACCAGGGTGCTCATGGGAACCAAGGCCAAGGCAATTTGTTCAACCAACCTCACTTTGCTACGCTCAACCAGTTCTTGGCAAACCAACCAAAGGCATTCAGTTACTGTGTGGACCCTCTAGATGCTGAAGACTGGATAACAGATATCAAGAAGCATTTCGAGTGCAGTAACGTCAGGCCCGAGGACTATGTGAAGTTTGCAGCCTTCCAACTCAAGGACCAAGCCGCTGATTGGTGGCAGCAGTACAAATATTCCAGAGCAGGACGTGTAATCTCCTGGGATGACTTCTGCAAGGACTTTCATTCTCACCACATTCCAACAAGTGTCATCGAGGGTATGCGTGAGCAATTCCGCAACCTGAAGCAAGGCTCTACGTCTGTCTACCAATATAATGTCAAGTTCCAGAACCTTGCCCGCTATGCCAAGCAAGACATCCCAGATGCCAAGAGCAAGATCTATCAGTTCCGTGGTGGTCTGAAGGATGAACTCCAACTAGCTCTCACCCTGTTCGAGCCTGATGAGTTTGATCAATTCTATAACATGGCACTTAAGCAAGAGGCAGCCCAGCTCAAGATGGAAGCTTCCAAAAAGAGGATCAGAGACGATGTTCACTCCTCCTCTTCTTCTCAAATGGTCACAAAGCAACAGAAGTTTTGGCTTCCACCTCCTCCAGTGATCCGAGCTCCCAACAACAACAACAAGAACTCTGGTGGTCGTGCTTTCTCCCACCCACCCAACCCAAGCAATCAGTCAAAGAATCATTTTCAAGCTTCCAAGTCAAGTGCTCCTCACTACCGTCCTCTCTCAGAAGTGGTTTGCAACAAGTGCTCTCAGAAGGGTCATTATGCCAACAAGTGCCCCAACCCAAGGCGCCTTCCGCCTCCTCCACCTGTCAGCACTGCTATTGTCAAGCACAACCCCAAGTCAGCAAGAGTGAATCTGATGAATGCAGCTCAAGCAGAGAATTCTTCATATGTGATACTTGGTAATCTTCCAGTTAACTCTATTCCTGCAAAAGTCTTGTTTGATTCAGGTGCATCACATTCTTTCATGTCAAGACCTTTTGCATTGTCACATGATATGCCATTGCAAGCTTTGCCTAGTCCGATGTTTGTGCTTTCTTCGGGTATGCTTATGAACTCCAACAACTTTGCTCCAAATGTATCTATTCGCATGGGCGATTACCGTTTTCTGGCTTCTCCGTTTATTCTCGGCAATTCCGACATTGATCTTATTCTCGGGATGGATTGGCTTTCTCAGCATGATGCTCACATTGATTGTGCAAATAAGGAAGTCAAGATTACTCATTTCGACAAAGACGTGATTATCTTCGCCTCTCGAGATAACACAATCAGGCTATTCTCTCTCAATGACAAGGGCGAGATTAATGCCATCTCTCAAATTCCGGTGGTCAATGAATACGAGGATGTTTTCCCTAAAGAGCTTCCAGGCATGCCTCCGCATCGTCGAGTTGAATTCGTCATTGAACTCGAGCCTGGTACTGAGCCAGCATGCCGGCGTCCGTACAAGCTTTCCCCTGAAGAGTTGAAGGAGTTGAAGAAACAGCTTGATGAACAAGAGCGTATGGGTCTGATCAGGCCTAGCACTTCTCCTTGGGGTTGTGGTGTCTTATTTGTCAAGAAGAAGGATGGCACGGAGCGCCTTTGCGTTGATTACCGGCCATTGAACAAGAAGACAATAAAGAACAAGTATCCGCTCCCCAACATCAATGAATTGTTCGAGCAGCTCAAAGGAGCTAAAGTGTTCTCTAAGCTCGATCTCCGGATGGGTTATCACCAGATCCGCATTCGTGAAGAAGATATTCACAAGACTGCTTTCAGAACGAGCTACGGTTCCTATGAATATACAATCATGTCCTTTGGCCTCGCTAATGCTCCACCTACCTTCTCGAGAATGATGCACTACATTTTCAACCCCTACACCAACGAATTTGTGCTTGTGTATCTGGATGACATCTTGGTATTCTCCAAGAATGAAGAGGATCACGAAAAGCACCTCCGTCTGGTTCTCGACAGACTCCGTGAACATAAGTTCTATGCCAAGTTCTCCAAGTGCGAATTCTAGCTTGATAAGGTCTTGTATCTGGGCCATATCATCTCCGCTGACGGTATTGCGGTCAACCCCGAGAAATTTGAAGCCATTGTCAACTGGGAACCCCCTCAGAACGTCAAGCAACTCCGAAGCTTCCTTGGTCTTGCTAGCTATTGCAGAAGGTTCGTTGAGAACTTCTCCAAGATTGCCAAGCCTCTCTCCAACTTGCTGCAGAAGAATGTCAAGTACAACTGGTCTCCGGATTGTGATGTGGCATTCAAAACTCTCAAAGAAAAGCTCATCTCTTCTCCAGTTCTTACCCCTCCAGATGAGTCCAAGCCCTACGAAGTATTCTGTGATGCTTCTCTTCAAGGACTTGGTGGTGTGCTAATGCAGGACAAGAAGATTGTGGCATACACTTCTCGTCAACTGAAGCCAAGTGAGAAGAACTACCCCACACATGATCTCGAGCTAGCAGCTGTGGTACACGCCTTGATCACGTGGAGACACCTTCTGTTGGGCAGAAAAGTCGACATCTTCACCGATCACAAGAGCTTGAAGTACATCTTCACACAGCCGAACTTGAACCTTCGCCAGACTCGTTGGGTTGAGATGATCCAAGAGTATGATCCAAGCATCGAATACACACCTAGCAAGGCCAATGTCATTGCAGATGCCTTGAGCAGAAAGGCATATTGCAACAGTCTCCTTATCAAGCCGTTCCAGCCTGAGCTTTGTGAAGCATTCAGGAAGCTAAACCTCCAAGTTGTTCCGCAAGGATTTCTTGCAAATCTTCAAGTTGCTCCTACCTTGGAAGATCAGATCCGTGAGGCCCAACTCAGTGATGCTATGGTGCAGAAAGTGAAACATGGTATTGCAAAGGGTACTACCAAATACAAGTGATATCGCATTGATGAGAAAGATACCTTGTTCTTTGAGGACAGACTGGTGGTTCCCAAGGGTGATCTCAGGAAGCTCATAATGAACGAAGCACATGACTCCCTCCTCTCGATTCATCCTGGAAGTTCCAAGATGTACCAAGACCTCAAGCAATCTTACTGGTGGAGTCGCATGAAAAGGGAGATTGCCCAATTCGTGAATGAATGTGATGTCTGCAGAAGAGTGAAGGCTGAGCATCAACGTCCAGTTGGTCTTCTCCAACCTCTCCCTATTCCTGAGTGGAAGTTCGACCACATTGAAATGGATTTCGTCACTGGGTTTCCCAAGTCCAAGAAGGGGAATGATTCTATCTTTGTTGTCATCGACAAGCTTACCAAAGTAGCTCACTTCCTTCCAGTCAAAGAATCCATCAATGCAGCTCAACTGGCAGAGTTGTACACTTCCAGAATTGTGTCCTTACATGGCATTCCTCAAGTTATCTCCTCAGACCGTGGAAGTTTGTTCACATCCAAGTTCTGGGACTCCTTTCAGTCTGCCATGGGCACTAAGATCCGTTTCAGCACTGCGTTTCACCCTCAGAATAGTGGTCAAGTCGAGAGAGTGAACCAGATTCTAGAAGACATTCTCAGGGCTTGTGTCATATCTTTTGGCATGAAGAGGGAAGATTGTCTTCCGTTTGCCGAGTTCTCTTACAACAACAATTTCCAAGCAAGTGTCGGCAAAGCTCCGTTTAAAATCCTCTATGGCGGAAAGTGGCGTACCCCTCTCAACTGGTCCGAGACTGGTGAACGTCAAATTCTTGGCAATGACTTGATCTCATAAGCCGAAGAAATGTGCAAAATCATACGTGAGAATCTCAAGGCCGCCCAGTCACGTCAGAAGAGTTACTATGACGGCAAGCATCGTGATTTGGCTTTCAACATTGGTGATCATGTCTATCTCCTTGTTTCTCCTATGAAAGGCACCCAAAGATTTGGTATCAAAGGAAAGCTTGCTCCTAGATACGTGGGCCCTTTCAAGATCCTTGGCAAAAGAGGCGATCTAGCCTATCAACTTGAGCTCCCTTCCAACTTCGCTAATGTTCATGATGTGTTTCACGTGTCTCAACTCCGCAAGTGCTTCAAGACACCTGAACGCACCATTCCATTCGAGGAGATTGATCTCCAACAAGACTTGTCTTACCAAGAGCATCCCGTTGCTATTCTTGAAAAAACCGAGCGCAAGACCCACAACAAGTCAATCAAGTTCTTGAAAGTTAAGTGGTCACACCATACCGACCGAGAAGCTACGTGGGAACGAGAAGATCACCTTCGTTCCGAGTATCCTTCCTTTTTCCAGTCCTAGATCTCGGGACGAGATCTTTTCGTAGTAGAGGAGAGTTTGTAATGCCCCGGATGTAACACTTTCCGAATATGGCAATATATAAACTTTGGCCTCATCATTTCCGTTCTGGGTTCTTCTTTCTTTTTGGTTTCTTTGTTTTGTCGTGTGCGTGTGTGCATTTCATCCATATCATGTTGTCATGTGCATTGCATTGCTTTTGTGTTGTCACTTGCATCCGGTCCCACTCGTCTCTTCACGTTGTCTGTTTCGAGTTCTGACGCTCTCACACGTGCGCGTGGCATCCCCGAGTCCTTCTTTCGTGTTTGGCCGTGTAACGTTTCCGGAATGACGTGAGACTTGTCGTGCGATGTTGTTTTGATACGTGTAGGCCGCCTGTCAAGTTTCGTCGCGTTTGGAGTTCGTTTGGTACTCCAACGGTTAACCTAGTGGGCTAAAAGTACGTCTTCTTTGAGGCCCAAGACCCCCTCCACAACAGCCCACCAACCCAGCACAACCCTTCCCATCAGCTCGGTCGTCGAATTGTGATCGCGTGGCCGAAAACCGCTCCCCATTTGGAGTCTCCTAACTCCTTGTGCCTATACCCCATGCCATTTTCGTCCAAAACCCTAGCCTCATCCTAGCTCCAGCCCCGCCTCAGAATCCGCGCCGGGCGGACGTGTCCGACCCGGGCCGGACAGTTTTTCCTCCGCCGCCGCTCCCACCGCGCGGGCCCGCCGGGCCCGAGGCCGGCCCCCGCGGCCCGCATCGCCACCGACGTCCGCCGCCCCATCATCCCTCAGCGCCGGCCGCTACGCCGCCACCCGCAGGCGGCCGGATCCCTCCCTCCACCGTCGAGAGCTCGCCGCCGGCCCGCAGCTCACCGCCGGCCACATCTCCTCCGCCGCCCGAGCCCCAGGCTCCTCCGGCCGCCGCCCCAACCCAAGCAGCCACGCCGCCCCGGCCGCTCCCCCTTGCCGCCGGCCGCTGCGGGCGCCCGAGGGCCGAGAGCCGCCGCCCCACCGGTCCGCTCGTCGGCCGCCGCCGGATCGAGTGCCTGGCGCCGATCCGATCTGAGCGATCTTCGCCAAACCCTAACGGGCAGCGCCGTTCGCCCGCGCCCGCGGACCCGTTTGACCGGCCCGATCCACGTTGACCCGCTAGGTGATCCCCTGGTTTTTTTTTTGCTAAGTCTTTTAGATATTTTCATTGTCTGATGCATTCTTGTGATGGCAATAACTTTTACTGTGTGTGTCCGTTTTGTGCATATGATATGTCAAAATGATCGTGGTCACATGTACTACGTTTTGTTCCATTGTGTCATGTTTGTTTGATTCCATCTAGATGTCTTAATATTCATGACAAGAGTGCTACATGATATAAACTGCTGCTACTAGTTATTTTCATGTCATGTTTGATATGTGATAACTTGATGCATGTTTATCCAAATGAAGCAAATGATATGTCCAAATGTTCATCATGAGATGCTCTACATGTTGGTTGCTGTAGGATGCATGTTATAGTTCATATTGCCATGTTTATCTCTGTTGCAAAAGTGCATGTGGCTGTTAGGTTTTGTAACTTGTTACGAGATGCCTAGTTGAGGAGCTCATTGCTATTGTTGTGTTTGTCCTCATGTCACATGCTCATATGTTTTAGATTCCCCATCATGTGATCTTTGCTGTGGTGCAAACCACTTGCCATGATATGCTTTGAGGTGACTTAAACATGCTCACAAACATGCCATGATAATGTTACTGTTTTAACACTTAGTGAAATTTCACTAAGTCTGGAATCTGTAATATCCTGATACTATGTTTGCTTGTTGTTCTAGGCAAATCCATGTTAGTTTTGGGGTGGCCATTGATCATTCCTTGTTGTATATATTTTTGCCTATCCATCCATGCCCTCACATGCTCTTTTAGATTACTGTAGCATATTTAATTCTTGCTCCCAAGTTGCTATAAAATATTGCTGTCAGGTTTTTAGTGGCATGATCAAAATGTTGTAGCTTGTTGCTATTGATCCATGCCTCCTATGGAGTTGCTCCAATGGAGTTGTTTGCTGTAGGATATGTCTAATTCATGTCCATGCTTCTTGTCACCATGTTTGAGTGTTGTAGAGTATATATATCTTGCTTCCAAGTTGCTATGTGGCTGTTACTTTTAGCTTTGCATTGTTTCTTGTTTCGGTTGTATCTTTTAGTCCGTTGCTCCGTTTTGGGTGAGTCCTACATGAAACTTGTGTGGTTTTGCATGTAGATTCATAATATCATCTTTTTAACATGTTTGGAGTATGTTTGCTTGACGTTTGGGTGCATCTTGCACCGTTGTCATGCTTATCTTGTTTTGATCATATCTTCTAGACCGTAGCTCCGTTTTAAACAAATTTTATATGAAACTTGACTAGAATTTCGTGTAGATTGTCATGGTGCATGTTAAATTGTTGTTTAACAACTTTAACTTAAGGTTTGTTCAGATCTAGACTAATTTCAAACTATGCTCATGAGGACTTACCGGATTTGTCTTAAGTAGTTTCCGGCCTCATTTAAACCTGTTGTTTCTTGTGTTGTTTCTTTGTGCTTACTACCTTGCCATGTTTTGCATCCTAAATAGACTTGTCTTGGATCCTACTTGCTTGAGCATATTGTCATGTTTCTTGTGTTGTTTCTCTGTGCTTCCTATGTTGTCATGTTGTGCATCCTAAGTGCATCTGCAGTGCATCCTAAGTGCATCTTACATGCATCCTGTAGTTTGCGCATTGCACCTTGTTTGATTTCGTGCCTCGTGTGTTCTTGTGTTGAGTAGAGCCGGAAGCCGAGACCGAGTACGAGGACGAGGTTACTACCGAGGTTGAGAACGAGGAGCCGTCTTACGATCCCATCGACGACTCGACAGGCAAGATGACCTGACCCAGATATCATTACTATCTTTGCCTATTGCTAGAAGTCTCGCTCTTTATCTTATTGCCTCGATGCCCATGTTTTGTCTGTCAGCCTCCTATTGTAACCATGAATCTGTCTAACCACCCAACCTATGCAAACCTTTGACTGGCTACGTAGGCTTCGCTCAGCCCCTCTTATAGCATTGCTAGTTGCAGGAGCAGATTTGAAGATTCTTGCTTCATGTTGAAGCTTGTTGGGATATTACACTATATAAACTCTTTAATGAAATCATCTATATATTGGTAATGGGTGGAAGGCTAAGCCTTTTGCTTGGTGATTTGTTCCACTCATGCCGCCCTAGGAACCGTATAAACCGGTGTTATGTTCCTTGAGTTTGCGTTCCTCACACGGTTGGGGTTATGGGACCCCCTCGATAAACCGCTTAGCGCTAAGTCTTTTCCAGCAAGTCCCAACATTGGTACTCCATTCGCCTAACAACTAAAAACTTACCGAGGGAGTAATTAACCCGAGGATTAATTAATCAACCCCCCTAGGCCAGTGCTCGATTTGAGTGTTGGTCCAAACTAGAGTCGTGTGCGGTACCCCCTTGGCAACTTGGGTTTTGGTCACTGTACGATGTGCTCATCCGGTCGTGGCCTAAGACTAGATACGCGCGGCTACTGTCAGGCTTTCAGCACGCCGGGAGGTCTTGCTGGATTAGTCTTACCTTAGTCGGAGTATCTTGAGCATGGGATTCCGAAAATACTCGGGCCTTCCCACCTTGGAGTTGCGACTCCGCGGATCGTGGGCTTGTAATGGGCCAAGTTGGAACACCCCTGGAGGGTTTTGAACTTTCGAAAGCCGTGCCCGCGGTTATGTGGCAGATGGGAACTTGTTAATATCCGGTTGTAGAAAACTTGACACCATGTTCAGAACACACTACCAGCGTGAGTAACAGTGACGGTCATTTTCCGAAAAGGGGTTCGGGAAGTGAACACGGTGGGGTTATGTTTGACGTGCTTAGTTAGGATCACTTCGTGATCATTTTATCGCTCGTGGCACTCCTCTTCTCGCTCTTAATACATAAGCTAGTGCTAGTGCAGCTGCAGCCTTTTATTCTTTCTTCAGCCTTGTTCCACACCCAAGGCTTAGATAGTTTTGCTACCCGGGAACGGGATTGCTGAGTCCTCCGTGGCTCACAGATTCTTCACCACACCAGATGCAGGTACCATGGTGAGCTACTCAGGTGACAGCACAGAGTTGTACTGGGAGTACGATGAGGAACGTAGCCATTACTATGTGCACTATCTCGATGATCAGTAGTGGTTTCTACTAGGAGCGGTCTGAACCTGTGGCTTTATGTATTTGGTATCTTTCATTTGGATCTTCAGCCGTAGTCGGGTTGTGATGTTATTTGGATGATGTTTGACTATGTAATGATTTGTGTGACGTGGCGAGTGTAAGCCAACTATCTTTTGCTTTTCATCCCTATTTTACATGAGATGTGCAAAGATACCGAACTTGAGATCATTCCAGAATGGGCTTATACCTTTAAGTCGTGCCTCGACACGTAGGAGGTATAGTCTCATCCTGGGCATTACAAGTTCCAACTGATGTATCGGTTGTACAAATGGTTAGGGCGGCTAGGTATTTAAACCTGAGGACACACAGTCCCGGACACATAGTCCAAGACATCAAGTCCTCATCGTATTCCCCTTGAGCTAAGGTCACACAGACCTCGCCCAATCACTCATGGTAAATCTTCACAGGTGACTTCCAAACCTTCACAAACTCGATCACTCGGCGATCCACACTTCCTCTTGGATGCTCTAGACCATGGTACCTAACCGTCTGGAAGAAGCACTGTCTTCAAAGGTAACAAGCGTCGGATCCACTCAGGATCAATCTCTTCAGTGATGCTCAATCACTTTTGGGTTTGTAGGTGTTTGGGTTTGGTTTTGGGTTTTTCCTCACTTGATGATTTTCACTCAAAGTCCTCGGAGGATGGGTTGCTCTTATGACAAGTGTCAGTTTCTCTCTGAGCAGCCAACCAGCTAGTGGTTGTAGGGGGCAGCTATTTATAGCCTAAGGAGCAGCCTGACATGATAAGACATAGATGCCCTTAATGATATGACCGTTAGGTAGGTAGATATTTTGGGACAGTTGGCGCGTAGCACAGCAACGGTCGGAAATTTGAGTATCAAATTCCTCAAGGCTATCATGTTCCTCAATTGTAGGAAATCCGCACTGGCGAATTCCTAACTCCTCAGTTAGAACAAATTCCCCAGAGACCAGAAGAACTTCATCTCTGTCACTGAAGAATATAACTGAACTGTATGACATTTCCAATGGCTTCACTCGAAGGGATTGGTAGGTGTAGATTTTTGAGTTGAGCATCAAATGGAAATTTTTCCTTAGTATTTCTTCGACCCCCTTTAACAGTACGGTGTTTCCTATGACTCAAGAAAGAGAAAAATGAAACTACGAAAACAAAAGTCTTCACGATTCATGTTCTCAAATGAATACCAAGTCTTGAAGGTCACACCAATTTCTTCACTTTCAAAGTCTTCAGAAATATTCAAAAATCCAAAGTCTTCAGTCGAAGAACTTCATTTTTAGGGGTCGGCTTTCTCTGTAAATATCAAACTCCTCATAGACTTATAGACATGTGTACACTCATAAACACATTAGTCCCTTAACCTATAAGTCTTCAATACACCAAAATTACTAAGGGGCGCCAGATGCACTTACAATGTGAACTAGATTATTAACTCTAGTAAACCCTTTGGGTGTTGGTCACATGGCGATGTGAACTATGGGTGTTATTCACATAACGATGTGAATTATCGGAATTAAATCACATGGCGATGTGAACTAGATTATTGACTCTAGTGCAAGTGGGAGACTGAAGGAAATATACCTTAGAGGCAATAATAAAGTTGTTATTTTATATTTCCTTATATCATGATAAATGTTTATTGTTCATGCTAGAATTATATTAATCGGAAACTTGATACATGTGTGAATACATAGACAAAACAGAGTGTCCCTAGTATGCCTCTACTAGACTAGCTCGTTGATCAAAGATGGTTGTGTTTCCTAACCATAGACATGTATTGTCATTTGACCAACGGGATCACATCATTAGGAGAATGATGGGATGGACAAGACACATCCGTTAGCTTAGCACAATGATTGTTTAGTTTTATTGCTATTGCTTTCTTCATGACTTATAAATGTTCCTCTGACTATGAGATTATGCAACTCCCGAATACCAGAGGAACACCTTGTGTGCTATCAAACATCACAACGTAACTGGGTGATTATAAAGATGCTATACAGGTGTTTCCGAAAGTGTTTGTGGTGTTGGCATAGATCAAGATTAGGATTTGTCACTCCGAGTGTCGGAGAGGTATCTCTGGGCCCTCTCGGTAATACACATCACAATAAGCCTTGCAAGCAAATGACTAATGAGTTAGTCATGAGATGATGTATTACGGAACGAGTAAAGAGACTTGCCGGTGACGAGATTGAACTAGGTACGATGATACCAATGATCGAATCTCGGGCAAGTAACATACCGATGACAAAGGGAACAACGTATGTTGTTATGCGGTTCGACCGATAAAGATCTTCGTAGAATATGTAGGAGCCAATATGGGCATCCAGGTTCCGCTATTGGTTATTGACAAGAGAGGTGTCCCGGTCATGTCTACATAGTTCTCGAACCCGTAGGGTCCGCATGCTTAACGTTTCGTTGACGATATAGTATTGAATGAGTTATGTATGTTGGTGACCGAATGTTGTTCGGAGTCCTGGATGAGATCATGGACATGACGAGGAGCTCCGGAATGGTCCGGAGGTAAAGATTGAAATATAGGATGATATGGTTAGGCCAAGGGGCCAAGCCCACAGGGCATTAAGTTGGTGCAAAAGGAGTTTTGCGGAGGCCGGGGGGGCAAACGCCGAAGACCCTGGCGTCTGGCCCTGGGCGAGAGGCCGAGGCCCATGGCGTCTGGGCCAAACGCCAAGGATTGTGGCGTCTGGGCCAGACGCCAAGGATTGTGGCGTTTGGTCCTAGAGTCCGAGTGGGACTCTTGCCTTTCGGGCAAAACCGACTTTGAGGAGACTTTTGCTCCAAGTTACGACCCTAGGGCTCAACATATAAATAGAGGGGCGGGGCTAGCACCTGGAACACATCAAGATACACCAAGCCGTGTGACGGCAACCCCAACCCTCTAGTTTATCCTCCATCTAGTTTCTGTAGTGCTTGGCGAAGCCCTGCAGAAATTGTTCTTCATCAACAACCGTCACCACGCCGTCGTGCTGCCGGAACTCATCTACTACTTCGCCCGTCTTGCTGGATCAAGAAGGCGAGGATGTCATCGAGCTGAACGTGTGCTGAACGCGGAGGTGTCGTACGTTCGGTATTAGATCGGGATGGATCGTGAAGGTGTACGACTACATCAACCGCGTTGATAAACGCTTCCGCTTTGCAATCTTCGAGGGTATGAAGATACACTCCCCCTCTCATTGTTATACATCTCCTAGATAGATCTTGCGTGATTGTAGGAAAAAAATTGAAATATTGCGTTCCCCAACAAGGCCCACCTCTCTCATGGGTGGTCCCAACCTGCCCTGCCGCTCTGCCACAAAAAATCACTCGAGGGCTGTTGAGAACCCAGGCCCATCACAACCTGGATGGAACCACCTGCCCCTTCAGCCCCCAGTCCGTGAATCACTCGCGGGTACTCTACGAGCCGACCCTACTTTAGTCACAACATGTATCAAGTATAATATGTACGTATGTATATACCCATGATCAACACCCAACGTGATCACGGCCTGGTAGTATAGCATAGCAGACGAACAAGAATGTAGGGCCACTGATGGAATACTAGCATCCTATACTAAGCATGTAGGACAGTAGGCAAAGTGCCAACAACTGTAGTAACATGGACGGGCTATGCAACAGAATAGGAGCTATCGTATCAACAATAGTAGCAAACCTAATGCAAGACTAAGAGAGAAGAGAGTGGGCGATATCTGGAAGATCAAGGGGGGTTGGCTTGCCTGGAAGCTCGACAGAGAAGGACGGGTCGTCAACACCGTAGTCAACCGGGGCAGCAGCAGTGGCGTCAGTCTCGAAGTCTTACGGAGAGAAGAGGGGGGAGAAACAATAAATACAATGCAAATAGATACATGACATGGCAATAAACGGTGCTAGATGTGATCTAACGCGGTACTACGTGATACTGGCGAAGGGGGAGAACACCCGGGAAAATATTCCTGGCGTTTGGCATTTTCGGACAGATGAAACGAAGGGGGGCGGTTTCATGTTCGCTATGCTAGGGACGGGCGGCAGATGAACGAACTGCGTATTTGGGATCGTCTCGTTTTTCTGAACAACTTTCATGTATAAAATACTTTCATCCGGGTTACGATTTATTTTATATTAATTTTTAAAGTTTTAATTCAATTTATAGAATTAACAGATTTAATTTAACTCAAAAATAGGTTTACTGCATCAACATGACATGAGCATGATGTCAGCAGTCAACAGTGTGTTGACTGGGTCAAACTGACGTGTGGGCTAATCAACTAATTAGGTAGTTAGGGTTAATTAAACAAAATTAATTAGGTTAATTAACTAATTTAATTAATTAATTGACTATTTTAATTATTTATTTTACTCTTTTTTTGTTTTCCTTTTGTCCTTGGGCTAGGCCCACGTGTTTGTGGCCCAAGGCCTATCGTGTGGCGGTTACGGGCGCGGGCGCGGGCGTGCGCCTGCTTGCAGGCCCGAGGCCACCAGGGGTGGCACCAGCCACGGCGGCGGCCGAAGCAGCGCGGCGAGGAAGCGGCCGAGGCCGTAGTGGGCGAAGGGCGCGACCGCGAGGAGTGCGGGGCAGAGCGGACCGGCGCGAGCGGCGTGTGGGTGCCACAGGCAGTGCGCAGTCGGCAATGCTGCAGCAGGACAGCGCGTGGCGACGGTGGCCGCGGGCGGCAGAGGGGAGGAGCGTGGGGCGAGGGTCGGTGCCGGGGTCGTGGTTGACGGCGGGGAGGAGCAAAGAGCAGGGCGGCGCGCTGGCGTGGCGGTGAGACGGGCATGGCAACAGCAGTGCGGGTCGGCGCGGGGGCGGCTGGTGCGGTGCTCGCGTGCAGGAGCAAGCCTAGCGAGCGGTCGAGGTGTGTGCGCGCGTCGGGGAGCAGAGAGGGGGCGGTGATCGTGGCGGGGACAGAGGAGAAGGTGGGGTTCTCACCCCCGTTATCGGTGTACGCCGGCGAGGCTCGGTGGAGCCCGTCGGGGGAGGAAGCGAGGAGGCGGTCCGGCGGGGTCCGGCGATGGCACGGGCGCAGGGCGTCGGGGGCGACACGATCGGGGCCGATCCCGATCCAAATCGGGGGAGGAGAGGTGGATCGGGGGGTGGGGATGCGGTTAGGTTTAGGGTTGGGGTAGACGGATAAGAGTGGCGCGGCTGGGTTAGGTGGGCCGGCGGCCAGCTGGACCATTTGGCCCGGTTGGGCCAGGGATCCCTTTTTTTCTTTTCTTTCTATTTTTTTTCTTTTCACCTTCTGTTTTATTTTTATTTTACTGTTTTTTTTAGTTTCTCTTTTATTTTAGTTTTATAAATTATAAAAGTGGTCCCTAATTTAGTGTTAATAAATATGCTACTGCACCAATCATTTTGGGCAACTAAATAAGATAGTTTAATACTAAAAGCATTTATTTAATTGTTTTACCTACTGTTTTAATTATTTAAGTGCATTTAAACCTTTTATAAAAAATATGGTTTCTCCACCATAATTACTTATGATTTATTTGACACATATAGAACATTGTAGTTTAAATGTTTGAAAACGTTTCTCCTATGACTTTATTTTAAATTTAAATTTGAACAGAATTTAAATCAATCGTGAGGTAATCATGGTGACATGGCATCATTAGTAGAGGGTTACTATACCTTTTTTTTTAATATAAACATCGCTTTTATTCATTGGAAATAACAGTTACATCGTTAACAAGAAAAGTTACAATCTCATTCATAGGTTCCTCGAAACAATCTCTAGTCACAGAAAATTTAGCTAATCTAGCAAGTTCGTGAGCAACTTTATTTGCTTCCCTATTACAATGCTCAAAACTAATACGTGGAAAATCGCAGGATATAAAATAACAATCATCGAAAGCTGTCGCTGCTACTCCCGCTGAATGTCCTCCATTCTTCATTGTGTCAACTACTTCCATATTGTCGGAGTTAACAACCAGACGATTACATCCCGCCTTCTGTGCAAGTGATAAGCCAAATCTTAGAGCCAACGCTTCTGCTGTTAAGACATCTGCACACCAATCCATCCTCCAGTTCCCGCCAATAATGAACCTTCCTTTGTCATCTCTAAGAACAGCCCCTGCTATACCTCTAAGTATGTCCTGATCAAAAGAAGCGTCGACATTCAATTTCACATAACCCATGGGAGGTCTTTCCCATCCCCCTGTTCTAATTGTCGCCCTCGAGGAATGAGCTTTAACATAATTTGCCGCTATAGCACGGGCTGCCATTGAGGTTTGGTATGCATCTTGGGACTTTCCCTCATGAACTAGTGTCCGTCTATTCCACCATAATTACCAGGCTGTTATAGCAATCAATTTATGTGCATCATGGGTACCTACTGTAGATAGCTCTTCCTCTGACATAAGAAGTAAGAACTCAAGAACTGCCTCTCCCACACGATCAATAACACAAGCTTTACTGATGACTTCATGCAATCCCAGTTTTCTCCAAACATCTTGAGGGTAACTATACCTTAATTATCCAGACGTTACAATATTTTTTGTGCTAGCTTGATGAAGCACTCTTTGTAAAAGTGTGTCGGATTTCTGGTTGTGCCGCTTAACGGTTTATGACGGTTTTCGCCAGATTTTGCATTGATTAATTGGGCAATTCTTTTCTACTTAAATAATGAATGAGGCAAATCTTCTGCCTCCGTTTCAAAAAAAAAATTTGAACCAGCAACATGTGAGACACAAGTTCCATCCAGACAATGTAAGTATCCACCAGTACTGCGTATAATTTAGAGACGCTGTGCATAACTTTACAAAGAGAAGGCTTAATCTCTTTCAGATGACATAGATAAACAATTTGAGGAAATATCTGTCAAAGTAAAAGATAAGGATATCCAGTTGCAGCTACTAAAATCAGGATGATGTGAAAATTTCAACCATCCGACCACTTTGCTCAAATTTTTCCCTAGCCAGACTAACGCTGCTTTGGCGGCTGCACTCACAGCTCCAGGCTTTTCTATCCAACATGTACCTCGGTAGCCTTTCTTTCTTATGGTTATGGTTGTAATAGTGGAGTCATTGTTTCCTCGTCACAGTTTAGAGCTCGTCGTGGCCAGACAGATCTGAAGACGCGGCGTCGAGTTTCTGTTGTAGCTCCTGTTATATATATAAAACAAAACTCCATTAGCTCCCAACCTCAATGCAATGAAAGAAAACACATTCGTAATAGGGACAAGAAAGAACCTTCAGCTTCTCTTCAACGCACAGTGCAGGTGTTGACAGTACAGCGACATACCTGGCATAGGAAACAGACAGAGAAATAAGTAACATGGTATGATGTGCATTTTTGGTAATAAGATCAAAGATGTGTCATGATAAATCTACACACTCGCATCTGCTGGGCTCATCGACACCGTTAAGCTCGTTGCTCAGCCCACATCTAAGCCTGACCTGCATAAAAGTTAAGCCGCACAGTTATATTTTAAGACATACAGATAGAAAGAACCGTGCTTAAGGAGAATACAACCCTGAATAACAGCAAGTACCTTTAGGCTTCGGTCAGGACCATTCCAGCATTTGTCTCCATTTGAGAAGTGCATGATCCTGTAGGACTCTTCAAATTTGTCCCAGCGCCTAACCAACAGAGAGTTTCCATTTTCATTTACAGCACTAGGAATGATAACGTAGTGATAGTGCAATGCATGTTTGTGTGCTTCCATGGACAGAATAGGGTATTCAGGCTTGTGAACTTAGGATGCGTTCGGTTGCTCGCATTAGACCCAGCCAGGCCCGGACGGGCAGTTTTCAGCCTGTTTGGTTACCTAGCCCGCATCAAAATCTTGGCCCGCACGAAACTTAAAGCAGTGCTCAGCCAGGCCCGCTAGGAACGGCCGAATCAGCCGTTTCCAGTGAGCCAGGCTCGAGCGACGAAGGGGAGGGGAGGGGAGCGCCGCGCAGCTGCAGGCAGGGAAATGGCGGGAGCGATGGCGCTTCTCCGAGTCCGGCTCCCTTTGCTTCAAAAGGGGGTCACCGCTACTATATTATCTTTATAGATGATTTTTCGCGGTACACTTGGATCTATTTCATGTCTTCTCGTAATGAGGTCTTATCTATATACAAAAAGTTTGCTGCCATGGTTCAAACCCAGTTTTCCACTCCTATTCGAGTTTTTCGCGCAGATTCAGCTGGTGAGTATATCTCCCATGCGCTGCGAGGATTCCTTGCTGAGCAAGGTACTCTTCCACAGTTCTCTTGCCCTGGTGCCCATGCTCAGAATGGTGTGGCTGAGCGCAAGCATCGTCACCTTCTTGAGACGGCACGTGCGATGATGATCGCTGAATCTCTTCCGCCTCACTTCTGGGCTGAGGCTGTTACTACTTCCACGTATCTTATTAACATTCAGCCATCTGCTGCTCTACAGGGCGGCATTCCTCTCGAGCGTCTTTCTGGTCGTTCTCCTGATTATGCGGTGCTTCGCTTGTTTGGTTGCGTTTGCTATGTTTTGCTTGCCCCTCGTGAACGCACCAAACTGACCGCCCAGTCTGTTGAGTGTGTCTTTCTCGGATACAGTGATGAGCATAAGGGCTATCGGTGTTGGGATCCCATCGGTCGTCGGATGCGTATTTCTCGGGATGTGACCTTTGATGAGTCTCGTCCCTTCTACCCGCGTCCATCCTCCTCGGCCTTTTCCACAGAGGATATCTCTTTTCTTACGTTTCCGAATACACCTCCCTCCGTGCCCAGTATTCCTACTCCTCGTCCCACTGTTACAGAATCGACGCCGTCCTCTCCTACGGTTTCTTCTCCCCCCTCATCACATAACTCGCCACCTTCATCATCGATATCTTCACCTTCTGCACCTTCATCACCAATACCTTCCCCTTCTCCACCTTCATCTATACATTCCTCGTCTCCGTCTCCAGTAATTCCACCTCTTCCCTCCTTTCCTTTTCATTATACTCGTCGTCCACGTATTGTGGATGAGTCTACTGATGTGCCCTCTACTTCTGGTGTGTCGTCTTCCTCCGCTCAACCGACTTATGGTCTTCATTCTCGGCCTTGTCCACCCCCTGACCGATATTCTCCTTCTCGCTATGGTCTTTCGACCATTCTTGAGCCGACTTCTTATCGTGATGCTATTGTGCATCCAGAATGGCTGTTTGCGATGGCAGAGGAGATTGCTGCCCTTGAGCGCACCGGCACGTGGGATCTGGTTTCCCTTCCTCCCAGTGTTCGTCCCATCACTTGTAAGTGGGTCTATAAGATAAAGACTCGCTCTGATAGTTCTCTTGAGCGTTATAAAGCTCGACTTGTGGCTCGTGGCTTTCAACAAGAGCATGGTCGTGATTACGATGAGACTTTTGCTCCCGTGGCTCATATGACCACTGTCCGTACACTTCTCGCTGTGGCCTCTGTTCGCCATTGGTCTGTGTCTCAACTTGATGTGAAGAATGCCTTTCCAAATGGCGAGTTGCGTGAGAAGGTTTATATGCAGCCACCACCTGGGTATTCTGTTCCCGATGGTATGGTTTGTCGTCTTCGTCGCTCTCTTTATGGCCTTAAGCAAGCCCCCCGTGCCTGGTTTGAGCGCTTTGCCTCTGTGGTGACTGCCGCTGGTTTTTTGCCCAGTGCTCATGATCCAGCACTGTTTGTCCACCTTTCCGCTC
The DNA here is from genome assembly GCA_902687465.1 of Secale cereale. NCBI lineage: Eukaryota > Viridiplantae > Streptophyta > Magnoliopsida > Poales > Poaceae > Secale > Secale cereale. Next base: position 361,291,771 of record LR738711.1, read on the forward strand.
GTGGTAGGACTCTTCTTCTTCTATATGTTGATGACATGATCATCACTGGCGACGATTCTGAGTACATTGCCTTTGTCAAGGCCCGCCTCAGTGAGCAGTTCCTTATGTCTGATCTTGGTCCTCTTCGTTATTTTCTTGGGATTGAGGTTTCATCCACTTCTGATGGCTTTTTTATTTCCCAAGAAAAGTATATCCAGGATCTTCTTACTTGTGCAGCTCTTAGTGATGAGCGCACTGTCGAGACTCCTATGGAGCTCACCTTCGTGCTTCTGATGGTGAGCCCTTGTCTGATCCGACGCGTTATCGTCATCTTGTTGGGAGTCTTGTCTATCTTGCTGTCACACGTCCGGATATCTCCTATCCTGTCCATATACTGAGTCAGTTTGTTTCTGCTCCCACTTCAGTTCACTATAGTCACCTTCTTCGGGTTCTACGATATCTTCGTGGCACGATCTCTCGTCGTCTCTTTTTCCCCGTTACAGCTCCGGGCCTATTCAGATGCTACATGGGCTAGTGATCCTTCAGACCGCCGTTCACTTTCTGCTTACTGTGTTTTTCTTGGTGATTCTCTCATTGCCTGGAAGACGAAGAAACAAACTGCAGTTTCTCGTTCGAGTGCAGAGGCCGAGTTGCGAGCTATGGCTCTTCTGACGACAGAGGTGACTTGGTTACGATGGTTACTGGAGGATTTTGGTGTTTCTGTTACTACACCTACCACCCTCTTGTCAGACAGTACAGGTGCTATCAGTATTGCGCGGGACCCGGTGAAGCATGAGCTTACCAAGCATATTGGTGTTGATGCTTTTTTTGTGCGTGCTGCTGTGCAGGATCATGTTATTGGTCTTCAGCATGTGCCTTCCGAGTTACAACTAGCAGACTTCTTCACGAAGGCCCAGACTAGAGCGCAGCATGGATTTCACCTCTCCAAACTCAGTGTTGTGGATCCACCATGAGTTTGAGGGGGGGTGTTAGAGTAATATTCAGGATGACCTTTGGCCTTTTGTATTCTGGCCTCTTAGTATTCTCTTGTACATGTATATATGATGGCTTTGGCCTCCTAATAATATCAAGTTGCATATTTCCCTAACACAAGTCACCGCCCACCGATTCGGTCGCCCTATATATAGGGTGACCGCCGCGGCAAAACTCCCGCCACCATTTCCCCCCTCTCGAGCTTTCTGTCAGGCCCAGCCTTGATCATCCCCTGTTTCCAGCGTGCCCGAAGTCATTCAGTCCGTCGATCGTCGATCTAATGGCTCTCCTGCCTGCGTACCGGTTCGCCAGATGAAGAGATCTCCTGACGCTTATTGTGGATCCAACGGTTGAGATGTGCCCTGTAGCTTTTCCGACAAGCCATGTGCTTGGCTAGCTGTCCGTTCTTCCTTTTCCCTCATGTAATGGCTATAAAGCCACCCATTCTCCCTCATTCTGGACCATGTGAATTGTATTGGGTGTAACCCTAGCCGCCGGTGGCGTGCTGAACCTAACTTTCCCCATTTCTCAAGCAAGAACCCTAGTTTCCTCTCTCTGGATCTTCTTCAATTCCCTTAAGAATCGCTTAAATTCAGTAGTTCAGAGCACTGAGCCTGACAATTGGTATCAGAGGCCCAGTCTTCCTTGGCGGCGGTAGAGGATTGGAGCAGCGTTGAGGTTTGCTTTTGCTGTAAAATCCCTCTTCGAGCTCCGATCGGGCGGCGGAGGCAGCTGGCGGAGGCCAGAGTGGCAGCGTTCGGGTGCAGTCAGAAGACAGCCTGGTTGCCTGAGAGTATTTCTCAGGTGGTAAAATTCCAGCTCCTGGATCTGGCGGTGTACCATTGGAGGCGGGCGCTGGGGGCGGTGTTGGCGGCGGCGACAAGTTAATCCCACCCTCCCAACCCTCTATGGTGGTGATCGCTGACGGAATTAACATGACGGGCCCGGCTGATTCAGGCTCCACAACAGAGTTGCAGCTCGAGTCTCTCGAGTTGGACATCAAGGCGTTGCAGCATGATCGGGACGAAGATCGCAAGGATTTCCAGCAGTTTCAAGCAACAGTTAACAGAAACTTCGCAACGATGCAGAAGAACTTCGACAAGATCCAAGAAAACTTCCGGCGTCTGCTGTTGGAGCCGGAACCGGCACAAGAGGATGGTGCTGAAGGGCAGGGTAGTGTTCAGATGAAAGCTGACCAGATGAATTCACCACAAGTGGCTCCTGGTAGACCCAAACAACTACCTGTTCCTACGCCTCCTTCTGTGGATAGGCCTGAAAAAGGGACTGCTTTGCCTATTGGTACGGCAACCCTGAGGGATCATACGGGCAAAGAACTACATTTGGATGGTACACCCAAAGCGCCGTATAGGCACCCCAACTATGGTCAGGCAAAGGACACAGCACCTAACAATGTTGTGCATCTGGAAGAGATACCTGAAGATGAGATTGCTGATCATGCATATAGACGAGGACAGAACTTTCAGGATGGAAGAAGAAACACCCTTACTGTCAAGCCAACAAAATTGAACATTTCTGAGTTTGAGGGACAAGACCCTGAATCCTGGATTCAGAACCTCGAGCAGTACTTTGCTGCAGCTCGAACACCAATTGAGCATAGGACTGAAGTGGCCATTTCGTACCTCAAGGGCCCTGCAATTCAGTGGTGGAGGGGAACTGGATATGCCTCCAGTAACGTTCCATGGCATAAGTTCTGCTCATGTCTGTCTGACAGGTTTTCGCTGGATTCAGCTTGTGACATTGTAAGCTCTTTCCATGCAGTTCAGCAGACCACTACAGTCTCTGCTTATGTAGAGCAATTTGAACAGCTCATGAATGTTATGAGAAGGGAGAATCCTGCAATTCCAGATGATTACTATGTTTCTAGTTTTGTGTCAGGGTTGAGTACTTATATTAAGAGCCATGTGGAATGTTTCAAGCCCAAAGACATGCAAACTGCCGTATGGTATGCTAGAAGAATGGAAAAGTCCCAGTCCACAAATATGGTGGTGCAAACCAGGCCCTATGTCCCTCAACCAAGAAGACAAGTGCTATTTGAGCAACCAAAGCAAGCAATCACAAGTACAGCTCCTAATAGAAATATTGTGATTCAGCAAGCTAAACAAAATCAGGTCTGCTACAAGTGTAGAGAACCATGGGTGCCTGGCCATAGACAGGTCTGTAAGATGAGTCAGAGAGCACAAATTCAGGCATTGCAGGCTCAGGGCAGTGACAATGCTGAAACAATTTATGTGACAGACTTTGATGATCCTGACTTGGAAAATTCTGAGCCCATTCCTGAGGATACAGTGTTGCAGGTGTCCATGCATGCTGCCATGGGCATTGGAGCTGCTAAAAACACTTTCATTTTGACAGTAAAAGTGGGCAATAACACTGCTACTGCTCTAGTGGACAATGGTAGCACCTCTACATTTGTTTCTCCTGAGATGGCTGCTAAGTTACCTGTTGCAGCTACTCCTAATCCCAAGATAAAAGTGGTGGTTGCAAGTGGAGGAATGCTGTGGAGTGAATTTACAGTTAAGGACTGCCCTTATGAAATTCAGGGCCACAAGTTTTCGGATGCTTTTAGGGTGCTAAAATTAAAAGGATATGATATGATCTTAGGGGTGGATTGGTTGAAAAAGTACAGCCCCATTCAAATGGATTTCATAAAAATGGAAATGCGAATATCTGCAAGGAGTGGCCAGTTTATTTCTTTTGTAGATGAAACTATACCACTGGCAGATGTAACAGAAGCTACTGAAAATCCTGATAAGTTAATGGAGCAAGCTGTCTGTGGTTTCTTTCTGTTTACTTCTTCTGGGTGTGAAGTAGTAGCTGCAGCCCAGGAAGTTCCTTCAGAGTTGTTGCCATTATTGGAAGATTATGAAAAAGTTTTTCAGGAACCTCAAGGACTGCCACCTAGCAGAACTTGTGATCACAGAATCCCACTGATTGAGGGGGCTAAAGTGGTTAATCAGAAGCCTTATAGAGTTCCTCATCATCAGAAGGAAATCTTGGAGAAAATCATAATGGAACTGCTGAAAAAGGGCATAATAAGGCCTAGCACCGGCCCCTTTTCTTCTCCTGTGTTATTGGTCAAGAAGAAAGATGGGTCCTGGAGACTCTGCACAGATTACAGGAAACTTAATGCAATCACTGTGAAAAACAAATACCAAATACCAGTAATTGAGGATCTGCTGGATCAGTTAAAAGGAGCCAAGTATTTTTCTAAAATTGATCTGAGAAATGGGTATCACCAGATCAGAATGGCTGAGGAGGATATTTATAAAACAGCATTTTCCACTCATATGGGCTTATTTGAGTATTTAGTAATGTCCTTTGGACTTACTAATGGACCTCCTTCTTTTCAAGCATTGATGAATTTGTTGTTTGGTCTCTTGAAGTTTGTAGTGGTGTTCTTTGATGATATATTGGTGTTCAGTTTCTCTTTGGAAGAGCACAAAGTGCATTTGGCACAAGTGTTTGACATTCTGCAAGCTAACAAGCTATATGCTAGAATGGAGAAGTGTTCTTTTGGGCAACAGGAAGTTGAGTATTTGGGCCACATAATCAGCTCAGATGGAGTGTCTACTGACCCTTCAAAAATCAGAGCTATACAGGAGTGGCCCACTCCCACCACTGTCACAACTGAGAAGTTTCTTGGGGTTAAGTGGCTACTATAGGAGGTTTATTCAAGGGTATGGGATTATTTGCAGGCCTCTCTTTGATTGCTTGAAGAAGGATGCTTTTTCTTGGAAGGATAAGCAAACAGAGTCCTTCCTAGCTCTGAAACAGAAACTGACTAATGCCCCTGTCTTGGCATTGCCTGATTTCACTAAGCCCTTCATATTAGAAGCTGATGCTTGTGGCTATGGTTTAGGAGCTGTGTTGATGCAGGAAGGGAGGCCCATTTCTTATTTCAGCAAGAGTATTGGTCCTAAGGCTGCTGCTATGTCCACTTATGATAAAGAGGCCCTTTCCATAATTGAAGCAGTGAAGAAATGGAGGCACTATTTCTTGGCAACTTCCCTGGTCATCAGAACTGACCAAGAAAGTCTAAAATACATTCAGGAGCAGAAAATAACTGAGGGGATCCAGCACAAATTACTGTTGAAGTTGTTAGGGTACAATTTCACTGTTGAATATAAAAAAGGGAAAGAGAACAGGGTTGCTGATGCTCTCTCTAGGGTTAAGTATGTGGTATCTGCTCTCACTGCTAGTGCTGTTACTCCAGCCTGGATACAAGAAGTGGTAAAGAGCTACAGTCAGGATAGCAGAGTAAAAGAACTGATTGCTGAATGTACTGTAGCTGCTCCTGGAACTACTGCCTATTCTTACAAAAATGGCATCTTGAGGTTTAACAACAAAGTGGTGGTGGGCACAGCCACATCCTTGAGGCAGGATATTCTCAAGACTTTTCATAATTCTGAATTGGGAGGCCACTCTGGGGAGAGAGCCACATACCACAGGGTGAAATTGGTATTTCATTGGCAAGGAATGAAACAGGATGTTATTGCTTTTGTTAAGGCTTGCCCTGTCTGCCAGTTGAACAAAGCAGAGCATTCACCCTACCCTGGCCTCCTAGAGCCTTTACCTGTACCTGACTTTGCTTGGGCTCATATAAGCATGGATTTTGTGGAAGGATTACCTACTTCTGAGCACAAGAATTTGATTCTGGTGGTGGTTGATAGGTTTACAAAATATTCTCATTTTGTAGCTATGCAACACCCCATAACAGTGCAAACAGTGGCTAGAGCTTTCTCTGACAACATCTTTAAATTGCATGGCATGCCCTTGGTCATAGTAACTGACAGAGACAGGATCTTTACCAGTCACTTGTGGCAGCAGCTATTCAAATCACTGAAGATCAAGTTACACATGAGCACTAGTTACCATCCACAATCTGATGGCCAAACTGAAAGGGTGAACCAGTGTCTTGAAAATTATTTGAGATGCATGTGTTTTCAGCAACCGAGGAAGTGGCATAGCTGGCTAGCTTTGGCTGAATGGTGGTACAATACCTCATTCCACACTTCTTTGCAAATGACTCCATTCCAGGCCCTCTATGGTTTTCCACCCCCAATGGTGGCAGAGTCAGCTCTGCCAGATTCTATTTGTGAGGATAGTGACAACTTGCTTCAGAACAGGGAAGTGGCATTGGAGATAATTAAAAACAATCTCCTTAAAGCGCAAGAAAGAATGAAGTATTATGCTGATAGGAAGCGAAAGGAAAGGGAATTCTCTGTGGGAGATATGGTTTATCTCAAGCTGCAACCATACAGGCACACTTCGTTGAGTTTGCACAGGCATCTGAAACTCCACTCCAAGTTCTATGGCCCCTTTCGAGTGTTGGAGAGAATTGGTAATCATGCATACAAGTTACTGTTACCAGAGGGCTGTATGCTTCATAACACCTTCCATGTCAGTCAATTGAAAAAGCATATTGGCCCAAATGTTGTGCCCTCTCGTCACCTTCCTCTTGTTGGCCCTGATGGTGTTATTAAGGTGGAACCGGAGGCAATATTGGAGAGGAAACTCATTCCTCGTCCTCAGGGTAAGATCAGCATTCCTGTGGTCAGATGGTTGGTAAAGTGGGTGAATCTGCCCGTGGAAGAAGCAACGTGGGAGGATTCGGCTTTCACTCAGAAGGTTTTTCCTTCCTTTCGTGCTTGAGGGCAAGCACGAGCTCAACCGGGGGGTATTGTCAGGCCCAGCCTTGATCATCCCCTGTTTCCAACGTGCCCGAAGTCATTCAGTCCGTCGATCGTCGATCTAATGGCTCTCCTGCCTGCGTACCGGTTCGCCAAATGAAGAGATCTCCTGACGCTTATTGTGGATCCAACGGTTGAGATGTGCCCTGTAGCTTTTCCGACAAGCCATGTGCTTGGCTAGCTGTCTGTTCTTCCTTTTCCCTCATGTAATGGCTATAAAGCCACCCATTCTCCCTCATTCTGGACCATGTGAATTGTATTGGGTGTAACCCTAGCCGCCGATGGCGTGCTGAACCTAACTTTCCCCATTTCTCAAGCAAGAACCCTAATTTCCTCTCTCTGAATCTTCTTAAATTCCCTTAAGAATCGCTTAAATTCAGTAGTTCAGAGCACTGAGCCTGACAATTTCCCTCCGGCGCGGATCCACTTCGACGACGAGGTAAGCGGCGCAATTACTCCAGCGACCGGTTGACTGCGGCGGCGGATCGACGACTCCTTTTCTCGGACGTGCCAGCCACCTCCTCCGCGGCTCTTCCGATGGCGTCTGTAAGTCCAGTCACCACCTCCTTTGTGCTAGTTCTAGCTAGATATGTCGATGTGGTAGGGTTAGATCTTCCGATCTATTTGGCTGTGATGTTGTAGCTAGTTGTGATGGATTTGAAGCATGCTAGGGGTTGTTTCCATGTCGGCAAGCGTTGGTAGCTAGTGGTTATGGATGGATTGATAGTTTGCTTAGATGTGTGGTATGCTAGTGTGCAAGTGTTGAACAAGATCATCAATGTGTCCATGATTAGTGTTGTGTTCTGTTGAGTTGTGGTATGCTTTGATGGATTTGGTAGTGTTGTGCTCTGTTGTGTCAAGCTGTGTCTTCAACTAGATCATCCATGTGTGCATGCATGTGTTACTGGCAGTGCTGTGTTCTGTTGTGTCGAGTTGTGTCTTCAACTAGATCATCCATGTGTGCATGTGTTACTGCTAGTTCGATCTGTCCATGTTGTACTGCTACTTCCTACCATCCATGTGTAGTATGTTGTGGTGTTGATGACGCTTACGTCTGTAGGACATGACCACGCAAGAGTTTAGTCAGGCCCTCATGCTGTCCGAGAACCTGTTCTCGCCGTCGTACGTCGAGGAGTCCCAGCCTCCCATCGACCAGATGCCTCCTGATTCAGACGTTTTTGAGGTGCCCCCTACGGTTCCTCCATTTGTGCTGGCTCAGCCCAATGTTGTTGCTCACGCTCAAAAGGCAGCATGAAATGGCAGTCGTTCCTCTCCAACTTTGTGCTTAACAAGATGTGTGAGATCATATCTAGTGGGGTGAGGACTGCCAAGGGGTTCAAGGAGGTGCACTTGAACCTTGTTGCAAAGCAGGTGTTCGCGTTCTGTGGAGAGGTCACCTCGACCAACCACCTGAGGAAGTGGAGAGCGAGGTGGATCACTGTGTCGAAGCTCAGAGACCTCAGCGGTGCTTCATGGGATGAGGATACCTGCTCGATCCTTTAGGAGGCAGACCACCACCAAGCAAGGTTTACGAGTCGATGAGTCGACGAGTCGTTCCGAGGTTGAGACTCATAGACTAATCGAGACTAGTCTAGACTAGTGCTGGACTAGTCGACATGGTATTGTAGTACTCAACTATTGTTAATAACTAGTAGTACAGTATGCAATAAAACCAAAAGTGTTAGGCAACGCTCGCCAGGCCCAGCCCAGCACCACACAACACCCCCCAGCTGGCCCAGTTGGGCCCAAGTGGCCATCCTACTTAGCTCCCGTCACTGGAACCCTAGCTCCTGAGCGATCCCATTGCCGCCGCCAGCACCATCACACACGGGAGCACACGTGCGCGACCCGCGCCTCCAGCCGCCTTCCGCCGGCCCCGGCCGCTGCCGCCGACCACCTCCATGCCTCCTCTCCTCTCCTCTATCTCTCTTCCTTCTCTCTCGTCTCAGGGCCGCGCGCGCCTACATGGCACGGCGCCCGAGCACGAGCTCCGGCCAGGCTGGGTGACTCCCCTCAAAATTTTGAGTCGCTCGACTCAAATAGCTCGACTAGTCCAGACTAGTCTACGACTAGTCTGTCGACTGCTCGACTAGACCAAGTAGTCTACACGAGATTTGTAGTCGACACTCAAGTTGCGACTCATAGACTAGTCTGTCGACTAGTCTCGACTAGTCCCTCGACTCATAATCAAGTGCCACCAAGGCCACATCGCGATTAGATCACAAACCATGGCATTCTAACTAACCAGCAGCTTAAGCCTATGAAGCATTGCCATACTAACTAACCACTCTGCCATGTTTCTTCTTAGGCTCACCCCAAGGACGCAGAGTTCCTCAACACACCTATCCAGAACTACTACCAGATATAGCAGATCTTCTCCTTCGGGCTGGCAACCGACAAGCATGCCATGGGCTCTGGTCAGCCGCTGGGCTCGCCGATGCTCGAGTATCCAGACACCTGGGAGTCAGACACCATCAACATTGGTGCTCCTGAGAAGGATGGTGAGCACGTTCCTGTGCTTGATAGGAAGAGGAAGCAAGCAGGCTTCATAGAGGAGGCGTTGAGCGTCTTCAGCGGCATGACTCAGGCAGTGAAGGAGGTGGCCACCGCCATCAGGGAGAGCAAGACGGTGGACGTCCACCCTAAGCTCTACGGCGCCTTCATGGAGCAGATTGGCTTCAGCCTAGAGGTTCTCATGGTGGCTCTCAGCCACCTGCTGGACAACAAAGCCCAAGGTGTTGGGTTTGTTGCCACGGGAACCGCCCACAGGGTGCTCTGGCTGGGCAAGCACTACTACTAGTGCTTCTTCTGGTGTTGGCGACGGCGTTCATGATCCTCGATGGCGATGGCAATGGCGACAAGGACGACGATGACGATGACGACGTATATTTTGTGTAGTTAGGGCTTGGAAACAATCTTATGCACGGTATATTTTGGTGAGGTGGTATATACTAAACCCTCATGGTGATCACGAACTTGCAGTGGTAGGATTACACCCACTGTTGAATGTGGTGGTAGGATGACACCAAAGTAGTGGTACATTGAACTTGCTATGCGGTATGATCATGCATGCTTACTAAGGGCATCTACAATGCTGGCCGCTTGACCAGGCGCTTATGGAGAAAAGAAATTGATTTGTTTAATTAGAAAATATATAAGAGGCCAGCCTTCCAACCCAAGACGCTATGAGGGACTCTAATTGTGCCGCTAATTATGTGCCACATGCGAGCAAAAAAGGAAGCAAGCGCCCGGCGCATCCCTTTGCGTCCGGTGGCGTCCGATGCCAGGATTCGAAGGACTTAACTGCCAATCGATCGGGATATAGGTGGGAATTAGATCCTGGCATCGATCACAAGCGCCCGCATTGGACATGCCCTAATGCTCTTTTGCTCCATTGCTTCTGTGCTTGATTGCTTGCTCCTAGAGTGCTTCATTGCTTGTTGTTTGTGTGTTCCACTGCTTGTTGCTTCAACTTACTGCTCATTTGCACTGCTAGGGCAAGTGGTATGCGGTGTTCGAAGGGAGGGTTCGATGGGTTTACAGTTCATGGGAAGCTTGCAACCAACAACTTTCAGGATACAACGACAGCAGCCATAGAGGGTTTAAGACTAGGCAAGCGGCAGAAGATGCTCACTCCAAGTATGTGCGGGAGCAGTCATGCAGCAAGGTTGAGGTTGGCAAGGTGGATCATCCGTTAGGGCTGAAGAACCTCATCAATCATCATCTTCGTCCAGTTTTGTCATAGCAGTGATGTGGCGTTGGTGTGCTCATGTGATCGTGTGTAAGGTGTAGTAGTATTGGTAAGCTCACCAAGTAGGGTACAAGGTGAGCACAAGTCTATGCTCGTATGCAACCAAACAACGTGCACTCATCTAACCACATACAATGCGAGCAACCAAACGCAGTGCGCGGAGGCGTCGTTACGATGCACGATGCAGGGAGAGGATATGCAGGCAACCAATCAACATGCAGATGCTGGTTTTTTGCCTGCATATGCTCAACCAGGCACAACTGGGACAAGTATGCAAATGGGCAAAAAACAATGCGAGCAACCAAACGCATCCTTAGAAACTGCAGCCTTCTTCCGAGTAACTTTCAAGTACCTCTAAGCTAGTTGGTAGCTAAACAGGCAATTCTCTAAAAAATTCAAAGATAAAATGGTAGTAAAACAGGAACAATGCTGATAGACACAGCACAATGAAGAAAAAAGGTTGCACTCCCCTAATCTATTCCTGGAATTGCATTCCTAAGAACATGAATGGAATTAATCGTCTGTCACGTAATATAACACAGAAAAAAGTTGCTTATATACACAAACCTACTCCTTCCGTAAACAAATAAAAGACCGTTTAGATCACTACTTTAGTGATCTTACAGAGTGGGTACATAATAAGAACCGGGTTCCCTGTGTCGATGGTCACTGAACTGTAACTTCGACATTACTTGTTCACGTGCAAGTATCAACTCTAAAACCTCATTTAGTTTTCAAGATAACGGCCAACTTACTCAACCTTTCAAGATTCACTATTTGTTTTGCAAGCTATTGTACTGAAACACGTAATCATGGTAATGATGAAGAAAGAACAAGATCTCAGCTCATGCTCTCTAAAACGCAGTTATTGATCTACACGATGCATTTCTTAGATAGCATTACTCAGTGTTTATCCATACTGAATATGAAATGTGAGAATGGACATAACATATCAATATGATTGTGGTAGTGGACCAAACTAAATATGAAGTTTACCGAATGGATAACATTAGGAAATAACAAAAAACAGTACTAAATCTGAAAGGAGTGCGAGAAACATACCCCAGGTTAGTGGAACTGTGTCCTTCAACCTGTGAAGCTTTCTTGTATGGACAGACCTTGTAAACATACCTGCCAATAAGGATCATGATTCAAAAATCAGTAAACTTAACCAAATAAAAATAAAAAAGAAATAGAAAGGTTTGAATTTTATTTTATTTTGAGAGATGGGATACATACTTGCCCTCCTTGCCCTCAAAGCACTGGTCATAAAAGTAATAGAACTCCTTCTCCTTACCTAACAAGAATGCATTTCAATCAGTTTCAGTTTTCCACAAGTTTACCGAGGTAATGTATTAACTAGACTAATAAATCAGACGAAGTCAGCATCTAGAGTAGCAGTTAACTTGTAATACAGAACAATAATGTTCTAAAGAAGTGCCTGAGCCTCAAATAGTGAAAAATGTATTTTAAGTACCACAGGTTGAATTTGAAATGCAAACTTTGTAGATTCGGCTAAAAATAAAAATAAAAATATATATGAAAAACATACAACTGGCTGTTCTTTATCTATGGTTGGTTTACACTATCCTGTAAATGACTCTCTAAGTTACTCTTTGGCCATTGTAAGGAACAGCTTATTTTACGGTACTTCAACAAATTCCCGGTCGAGGTAAAAATCATGCTAACAATGTGTTTTTGCTCAGGAGCCATGTTAGCACAGTTCTCATTAACATTTACTGTATGGCTTAAGTAGTTTCATCAATGGAAAGCACAACATTTGATTATAAAATCCCTAATAAAACTAATAGCCGCAAAATATACAAGTGGGTGATGCACTCAACCACCGAGGGACAGTTTCAATTAACTTACCGAAGTCTTGCTTTAGCTTATCTGTCAGAGAGGTTATCCTAGACTGAATTTTGGACAGCTTTGAGCTGGCATCATCATACTCCTTCCGAATATGAGCAGCCTCTAAAATCATACATGTGTAAGCGTTACCACATCCTCGTATAAATCATGAAGGATCAACAAAAGTAGTATGTACGACTGACCTGATAAATCAACAGGGGTCTTGAAAAAGTTGAACTTTTGTAAAACATTCTGTACAGTTTGCTGAATCTTGTCCAGCCATGATGCTTGTCCTGAGGCAGCTAAATCTGAAGGAACAAATCAAATCATAAATAAATAATCACATACAATAGGATAACCGATAACCACATACAATAGGACAGGAATTATTATGGTCATATAAAAATACTATACCTGAATGGTCATCACCTTTCCGGTCATCATCAGATTTATAGGACTCATCAGGTTCGTCATGATCATCAACATATTCATCATCGGATGCATTAGACAACTCTTCGTCTTCAAATTTGTGCCTATCATCCTCAACTTCTGAATGGTAGCCAGCATAATTTTCCTCTACAGGTTCTGGTAGATCATGCTCATCTTCAAATGCTTCTTCTGCAGGTTCTGGTAGATCATGCTCATCTTCAAATGCTTCTTCTGCAGGTTCTGGTATATCCAACTCATCCTCATGGCCCTTTTTATCGCTTTTACCAACATCGTCTACATTTTCTCCAGTCCAGCGAGAAGCTACCAGACGACCCAACTCCGCCTTTGACAAACCTTCAGAGTTGACAGAAGTAGGGTCCTGCAGAACATACAACAATGCTTCAGAACTTGAAATTGGAGATGCATTCCCAAGAGATCAACAAGAATTGAACAATATGTTTTGGGTATCATAATTGTATTAGTAATAAAAATAATAATGTCCACACAAAAATTCGACCATCCTTAACCGAACATAATGGGAGATAAGGACAACAACAATGTGAAAAGACAAGCAAGTGCTGTTTTGGATATAGCTTATTAGTTATGGGACATCAGAAATCTAGACAACACATTACAATAGCGAATATTAAACAAGTTCAGTGACACGAGTCAGCTGCAAAGCAGTTACTACACCACCTGCTCTTTTGTAGGTACCGCAGATGTCTCCACCGGTGGTTCGTCATCTCCAGTCACAGCTTTAATGTCAGGCTGACATGGAAAAACAGCATATATACACTCAAGTTTGATATTGAAACAAACTAGCATATTGATTTTCTAGCACCAAAGGTTAACTATACCTCTTCAACAGATGTCTCGCCTTCTGGTGAGTGATTGTCATGGTCCATGACATCTCCATCATGATGTTCAGCTACCTATGTTAAACAGTAGTAACAAAATAACATAAATATATTTTTATAGCAGTGAACTAACGAGGTGTGTAATGAGTACCTATATGGATATATCTTGTATGCGAGGAGTGAGGACTTCACTAATTTGCCAATGCTTGTCATTGCTATGTTAGTCATATGAGCTTTCTTAGTTAACCGTGGCAATTATTATGAAGCTGTCAATTAGGTTTTGTGTAAGCAAAGCAGTTGCCAAAGCATCAACGGGTTTTGGATTGTAATAGGCTCATAGCAGTACATCACCTCACCTTCCTCGCAATGGTTTTCGCCTTGAGGCCATGGCGTCTCCACGGGGCAATCAGGAATCGACAGGAGGCAGGGCGAGCGCCATGAATTGCTTGGCGGGGAAGAGAACTATGGCATGAGAAAGGGAGTGGGAAAGAGGTTGGGGGAGTCACCAATTCAGAGAAGAGAAGGGGAGGGGTGTGGGAGGACACCATCCCCATTGGCTCTGCCGGCGGTGCAACTTCTGTCACCATTTCCATCCACAGCAGCAAAGTTCAATGTTGACATTCCCGTCGTTATCCACAGTCCACAACTTGGTGCTGGTGTTTTC